>CM047881.1:17312412-18002035 GCA_026212405.1 Petrea volubilis
GCATGGGTGAGGGTGCCGGAGTTACCATTAGAATACTGTCAAGAGGAGATAGTGTTTAAGCTTGCTGCCTGTCTAGGTTTGCCTATCAAAATAGATAACAATACGTATTGGGCATCCAAGGGTAAGTTTGCACGTTTCTGCGGGCAACATGATCTTAGAAAGCCGTTGAAGAGGGTGGTGGCCATCAAGGATAGGTTGCTTCCAATGGCATATCAAAATCTACAATCAATTTGCTTTTCATGTGGTATGGTTAGACATAGGTCGCCGGAGTGCCTAAAAAATGAGGCAGAAACCGTCATGGCTAGAAAAGAGAATGAGCATGGGAGCCCCGATGTACCGAAGTTAGCCGATAGGGTACAACAGGAAAAGTATGGTGATTAGATGATGGTGAAGTGCCAAAGAGAAAAATTGCAAGGCAGAAAACCTATTGGACCGGGTGGCATGCCTTTTGTCAGGAATACATACGCGGTGTTAGAGGAGAGGATGCAAGTCTATGAGCTGCAGAAGGAAAAGGGGATGGAGACAACAGGCATGCAAGATAAGAGGGAAAATTCTTGTCCAAACTCGATTTGGCCACACGCAACCAATCATGTAGCAAGTGTTAATACACTTGTCATGTGATTGGTTACTCTTCCTAAATTGTACATCAATCACATGATAAATGTAAAACACTCACCACATGATTAGTCAAAGTGTGGCAAAACCCGATGCGAGTAAGAATTTCCAAGATAAGAGTGGTAGGAATAATGTTAAGAAAGGCCAACAAGCACCAGACCCACTTAATCAAGCAAAAGGAAGCTATTCTGTTACCACAATGAACTTGCATGCCGAGACAAAACAAAAGGAATCAAACCCTAACCCAAATGAGTTCCGAGGGTCAGTATTCACGAAAACGGAAATATGGGCTCTTTCACTTTCTGCAACAATCTAAAGGAGGTAGTTGATCATACATTAGTGGACTCAAAATAGTGAACATAAACAGACTACTACTAATGCTAAACCACCTCAAATCATATCCTTACTGTACACACCAGCTACAACAAACACCAAATGGTCAAATTCTCAGCAAAAAGATGGAGCTTCCAAACATATGGAGATGAGTGTGTTGTTGGTGATAGCAAATTTGGACTTGAGGATTTTGGGCATCCATTTGATAAGGATCCTACCACTCTATTGCAAGTTCTAGCCAAGTTTACCTTGATGCAGCAAGAGAATTGGCCATGGATGCACTATACTATGGCAATCAAAACCAATCCCCTAGAGGACTTGTGGTAAAATATCACGAGTCAAGTCCTTGTGAGGCAGATAGTATGGAGTCCTAGAGGGAACCAACTGGAGCATCCAGTTACACTAAAACACCTCTCAACCATACCTATGAAGATATTATCGTGGAATTGTCAATGGGCAGGTAACCTTCTCTTTCGAAGGAATTTTAGGAAAATTGCATAGCGGTACAACCCAGATGTAATTTTCCTACTCGAAACTAAGGTTTCGGAACAACAAGCAGCAAGAATTTCCTCGAGTTCAGGATTCTCTGATGTTTATCATGCTCTGATAACTATAGACAATGAGGTATTTGGCTCTTATGGAATACAACCGAGGGTTAATGTACAAATTTTAATGGCTTCGGAACAAGCCAGCCACGCTATTTAGGGGTGGGCATCAGGATGGAATTTCGGGATTTAGGATTTTTGGGACGGGTACCTAAAATTTTGGGGAGCAAAATTTGATCCCCGATCCCATCCCGAATTTTTCATGTACCTGGCATTTTTGGGATCGGGTACCTAAATTAAAACAAATATATATATATATATATATTGAAAAAAAATCCCTGGACAAAAGCGCTCACTGGAAAAAGCATGAAAAAATCCCAATTCACAATGGTCTCCAGAATCCAAAAACTAACTAATACTTTGAATTGAACATAAGTTAAAAGTTCACAAGTTACAAACTTTGCCTGCCGTTGCTACTTCCCCTGCCCGCTGGAACTTCGCCTGCCGTTGCTGCCTCCCTTGCCCGCTAGAATTTCGCTAGCCGCTGTTGCCTCCCCTACCTACTAGAACAACACCGCTGCCCTTGGCCGCTAGAACATCCTGCCACCGCCGCTGTAACAGAGATGAGACGAAGAGTTAAGAGTCTTGAGACTTGAGAGAGCAGTGATTGTCACTGAGCAATGAGAGAGAGAGAGAGAGAGAGACAGAGACGGAGAGACGTGAAATTTTTTCAAAATAGAAAGAGTAGAAAAGACTTAGAAAATAGAAAGAGTTAATGAGTGACTTTCTATTTTTGCTGCTCTGTTAACTTAATACTGTTAAGTTTTCATTTTTTTTAAAAATAAATAAATTCTAGTACCCGAACTCCCGATCGGGTATAAAATCCATACCCGAATCCCGTCCCAAAGTGCTGAACCCGAACCGAAATGTCTACCCCTAACATTATTATTGGTCCCCGTGATGAGGGATGGCTTTGTTCGGGTATTTATGCTAGCCCGAATAGGTGTAAGAGGGATGATCTTTGGGAGGAATTGAATAACATTGGGAATGGATTAGGAAGACCATGGTTTCTCATCAGCGATTTCAAAAATATTGCTTGCCCACAGGAAAAGAGAGGGGGTGCACCAGTCAGTTGGTCAGCATTGTTCACGGTTGCTAGAAGGAATGGACAAGTGTGGGCTTGTCGATTGTGAAGCCCAAGGGTGCAAATATACATGGATGAATAAGAGGTTAAAGAGGAATAATATCAAGAAGAGGCTAGACCAAGCTATTTCATCCGCAGATTGGCGACTTCATTTCCCAAATACTCTTGCTTTTAATTTGCCTAGAACACATTTGGACCACTGCCATTTCGATTTGAATTGTCATGGATCACAGATCCGAGTTGGGCAGGCATTACTTCCAGCATATGGAGTAAAGGTTATAATGTTACCCAAGCTCTTGGTGAAATACCTAAAGCTATGAGGGAAAGAACAAGAAACATTTTGGAAATATTTTTTATAGAAACCAAAATATGTTAGCAAGAATTCAAGGCATACAAAAAGTTTTGGAAATGAGGGACAATTTGAAATTAGCAGCCTTGGAAGAGAAGCACATAAGGGAGTACGATAATGTTCTTCACAAAGAAGAAGTTCTTTGATGTAACAAATCTTGAATTAAGTGGTTGGCCTATGGGGATAAGAACACTAGATTTTGTCACCACTCCACAATTTGTGGAAGAAGGCGAAACAAGATCAATATATTGCAGGCGGATGTTGTATGGCAGATTGATCAACAAACAATAAAGAACCATGCCTATTCATATTTTAGTAACTTATTTGGTGAAAGACACAACGATATTGTCCCTAAACTCCGTAAGAGTGCACTTCAAAGAGAATTAACTAATAACATGGTTGTCTCAATAGAGCTTGTTCCATCGGGGAAGGAGACTTGGGATGTTTTCCATAGCATGCACCCACATGAAGAACTACTAGACGAGGGATTTAGCCACGGATTTAAGTAAAAATCCGTGGCCAAAAAATTTAGCCACGAATTTGGCAATGGAAAAAATTCGTGGCCAAATGTGGTGTGGCTAAGCTTAACCACGGACGGTGGCCGTGGATTATTTGGCCATGGAAATATCCGGGGCCAAAACATTTTTATTTTTTTTAAAAAAAATTTACATTTAGCCACGGATTATTTCGTGGCTAAATTAAATATTTTTTCAAAAAAATTAAATTTAGCTACAGAAAGATTCGTGGCTAATATAATTATTTAAAAAAAAATAGCCACGGATTATCACGTGGCTAAATTGAAATTTTTAATTTTTTTTGTATTTTTAAAGGTAGCCACATATTATTCCTTGGCTAAGGTAAATAATTTTTTTTAAAAATAAATTTAGCCATGAAAAAAATATGTGGCTAAGGTAATTATTTTTTTAAAAAAAATAAACTTAGCCACAAAAAAATCCGTGGCTAATTTCGAGTTTATTTTATGATTTATTTTGTTTTAATGCACCCCAAAACCTGCAAAAAAAATTTCACAAATTAAAATACCAACAAACTATCAATCAATATAATACTAATAATCCACAAGCCATATTCGATCAAATAGATATTAATAATTAATATATGTGTATCAATATATTATCCTACTAATTAAACACAACAATTAACATATATAACAATATCTAATAGTCAGATGCATGAGCATCATCATCTCCATCATCCACTCCCGCGTTGACATCGTCGTCGTTGTCGTCATCATCGCCACCTTCATTTTCATCACGAGCAACAGGAGTAGACTCAGTAGAACCCTTCTTATGGCATGGAGATAATTAATGTGTAAGTTTTTTGAGGATGGCCACCATCTATAACACGGTATTGTGAAGGGAAAAGATTTCTCTACTATGCTTTTCTTCGATCTCGACAATCTTCTGACTATGCCTCTCCTCTAGATCGCTCACCTTCTACTTCAATTCTGTATCTTGGGGTCAACCCAAGTACTCAAGTCAATCCATGAGCTGGAAGGCTCAACAATCACAGTAGAGGGTCCACCGGCGACACCATACCACCGACCCTTCTTTGGACCACCAATTGTCTATTTTCAAATCTAAAACGAAAAAAAAGAAAAATAATTAGAGCTTTATGTAGTATATATTTTTTAATAATGTGTACATTTTTTAATAAATGTATAAATCTAACAAATTTAATTTTTAATGTTACCTCCAACTTGTCGGGCAGCTGAATAGGGCCTCCCTCTGCATTCTCGGTGGATCGGGCATAAGCTTCGTCATAGTTAGCTTTGAAGCTCTCCTGCAAAAATAACATCCATAATTGTTGTAAAAGTGTACTTAGCAATAATACATAATGATAAATAAATAAAGCAAACTCACTAAAGTTGACTTTGCTTGCTCATCCACATAATGCTTGTTTCCATTCTCGTCTTGCCAATAATGGAGAGCCTCAAATGTTTCGTCAACAGAAGGCTGATGTCCATATTTTTTCATCTACAATAAATATAAAGTAAATTTTTTTTAAAATATAGAAGTAAGGATAACATGAGATAACCTAAAAGCAAATTTACATCAATTAATTAAATAAAGTACACAGAAAAAATAATTACTTACCAAATGATCTTGCCACCTGAGATTAGATCTTGATCCTCCCTTATGGCTGGGGAATCCCCTTCCATAGCAAGTCGATGCTCTGTTTGCCCTGTTATGCTCGCTTATCATTTGGAATTCTGGGGCTCCCCATATCACCCGTAAAGCATCCCAGGATTTTTCACCTATCCAATTAGGCATGCGGTTATTCCTACGAGTTTTAGTTAGCCTATTTTTCAGGATCACTGAACATTTGTGCTCGAAATTATTCCAAGTTCTGTTTGAGTGATCAGGTCTCTAAAAGAATTGTTTTGTCTAAAAAAAATTTGGAAAAAAAATCATATATGAACAAGTTGTAGTAATAATCAAATCTCAATTAAACTAAATAAATACACATACTTTAAATTAAGCTCTGGGACCGGATGGGTGCCAAGCGTTTTTCTTCCAAAAATTTTGGGATATCATTGGCGGATCGGTGGTGGAATTTGTTCAAGAGTGTTTTGGCCAAGAAAGGTTCCCCAAGTTATTATTATTATTATTATTTTATATAATCAACTCGAGACATTCTATAGATATCAACCGAAACACCACACACACGCACACTCACCCAAAGGGAAAGGTTCCCCTAAGTTATTGGTGATGCATTCGTGCTACTAGTTCTAAAAGTTAATAATCCTACTCATATCGGAATTTCAACCAATCATGCTTTGCAACATAATCTTGAAATCAATCATGAAGACGCTGGTGTTAAGACTGATATCGTTCATGTATAGACACATTGGTCCTTAGCAAAGGAGCTTTATACCAGAAAGGGGGACGTATGACAACATTATGATAGCCCAAAACTTCTTTCAATTCCATTAATAATTCAAAGGGCAAATCTAGTGGAATGATTTTAAAGCTAGATCTCGAAAAGCCGTATGATAAAATCCAGTAGGATTTCCTAGAAGAAATTCTCCAATTTTTTAACTTCCCCAAAGGAGTAAGCCGACTTATGATGAGTTGCATAAAATGTATAAAACCACGGATCTTATGGAATGGAGAACCGTCACCACAATTTGAGTCTCATTGTGGCCTATGTCAAAGAGATCCAAGGTCTCCTGACCTTTTCGTGCTTTGTATGGAGCGTTTGTCATATTTGATTGAAAAAGCGGTTAATTCAAATAAGTGGATTAATGTTATTTTGTTGTGGGGGTCCATACATTTCCCATATTTTGTTTTCGTGGATAACATCATATTGTCTGGAAAAGCCTCAGTCAAGAACGCTAAGGTGATTAAGGATATATTGAACCATTTTTGTGACGCCTTAGGATTAAAAGTTGATAGATGGGATGTGCCTAAGAAGGGGGGGTTGAATTAGGCCTTAAAACCTTTTTTAAGATTTTTGTAAAACGCAACGGAAATCTTAAGGTTTTAAATATCAATGCTTTGCTTAAAAGATAGTTACTGTTTGGAAGTACCAACGATAATACTGGAGCAAGTAAGCTATTGGTTCTGTAAGTACCAGCGATGGTACGAGAGTAAGTAATGATATAAATTATGCAGAGCAATAAATGACACAGAGATTTATCTTGGTTCACCCAATTTGGCTACTTCCAATTCCTAAGTTTTCACTTAGGGTAACCTGTTAACAACAAACAGTATTAGTACAGTTACAATATAAGTTCCAGTGTAACGGGTAAATATCAATCAAGAGTTAAAAACTCTTGATAAAAAGATAAACAATAAACAATTTAACCGGCACTTGAAACGAGATAGTATGGTTGGTTATGGCAGTTAGTTCGCAGTTGAACACTTCTACCAAGACCTTGGTGTAGCACCCTTAAACATCCACTAAACACCTAGCTGAAACTACCAGTGCAACAGCAACTCCACGACCCAGCAACAATTCACAACTCAACTCACTCTCAAGGAATTCTTGTGCTTGGAATCTCACTCTTCACCTCGAAAGTCCCTCGAGAAAAGAAAACACAAGCAAACAAGAATTATATGATGGTAAGAATCTTGATATTGAACTCAACACTCTCGTTTCAACTATAAGACTCTCACACAATCACATCTTTCAAAGGGATGAGAGTTCCCCTTTAAATAATGATAGTTCCAACGGCTATATTGATGAAAAAAAGAAAAGAGCCGTTTGTGACCTTGATTCTAGCCTAACAAATCAAGTTCAAACGGTTATATTGATGATAAAAGTGGAAGGAGCCATTATAATCTTAATTCCAGCAGAATAAATAAAATTCTTGACGGAAACTAAAGTTCCAGATTGTGATTAAGGCAAGTTCTAGACGTGATTAATGTATTCAAATCATTCCAAGTCAAACTTAACAAAATGATAAAGATATGATCTTAATTTTAGCAGAATGAATAAAGTTCCAGATTGTAATTAAGGTTCCATACGTGATTAATGTATTCAAATCATTCCCAGTCAAACTTACCAAAATGATAAAGATATGATCTTAATTTCAGCAGAATGAATAAAGTTTCGAATTGTATTTAAGATAAGTTCCAGATGTAATTAATGCATTCAAATCATTCATAGTCAAACTTACCAAAATAATAAAAATGTGGAGTATACTAATATGAAGGTCAATCGGTAAATTTTCATCGAAATCTTCCATCAATATTTAGAACATGTGGTAATTAATATTAAGGAAAGATATTAATCAAATCTTATTCTTTCTAAACAAACATGTGATGATATAAATGAAGAAAATAATGTTTGTTAGAAAATCATTTGAATTTGAAAATCAGGAGCATATCAAATATCTTTTTAGTATTAAGGAAAGATATTAACGAAATCTTATTCTTTCCAAACAAACATGTGATGATATAAATGAAGAAAATAATGTTTGTTAGAAAATCATTTGAATTTGAAAATCAGGAGCATATCAAATATCTTTTTAGCATTAAGGAAAGATATTAATAAATCAAATCTTATTCTTTCCAAACATGTAATAATATAAAAGAAGAAAACAATATTTTGTTAGGAAATAATTTGAATTCGAAAATTAAAAATACATCAAATATGTTGGAAAGATCAAAACATATCTTAGTTATACCAAAGAGGTCAACAAAAGTCAATCTGAGCAAATCCAAAGTCTATTTTGCACCAAGGACTTCTCTACAAACTAAAAGTGAGATTTGCTCCACATTGGAGGGGAGTAGCACAAATCATCTTTGTAAGTATTTGGGCATCAAAATAGTGAGGGGAGGAAATTACACTATGGCATTTTCGGATTTGGTTGATAACGTACAGAACAGGCTCTCGGCTTGGAAAGCTTTGGCCTTAAATCTTGCTGGCAGAGTCACGCTTATCAAGTCTATGACTTCGATGCTTCCCGTTTATCACATGCAAACATGTTGGCTTCCATTTGAAGTCTGTGATAAATTGAGTAGGCTAAACAGGACCCTATTATGGGGCGGGTCTGAATCAGTAAGGAAATTTCACCTCATCGGGTGGGAGATGGTCATCCGTTCAAAGACAGATGGTGGTATTGGAACTAAAGAGGCGTGCCGAATGAACATAGCTCTTTCAGCGAAAGTAGGGTGGCGGGTCTTGAAAGTTGATGAGTGTTTATGGGTTAAGAAATTTAAGAGTAAATACCTTAAGCAAGAGGATATTCTCGATCATACTCCTCGTTCTGATGCATCTAGAACTTGGAAAGGGGTTGTCATGAGCATTAAATCGGTCTAAGAGGGAATTGCTTGGCGGATTGGGAAGGGAGATAATGTCTCATTTTGATTTGGTTCGACCGTTAGCTTGGCAATCAAAAGATAACCGAGCTAATAGACACTCGAGTTGAATGGGACAAAGTGACGATTACTATAGATAAGCTCTGAGACCCTTATCGGGACATCTGGAATATTGCAACAATCCGTACGCCAATCCCAGATTCTATGAAGAAACAAATTCAAAGCACACCAATTTCTTGGTCTACAAAATAGATGGATAGGCGTAATTGGTCAGGAACACCAGACGGCAAATTTTCATGCAAAACGGCGTACACTATGATTAACAGAATGGGAAGCAGCAGTGAATGTGACAATGGGAAGTGGAGATGGATTTGGGACCTCGACTGCCCTAAAAAGTTCAAATTTTTAGTTTGGTTATGTTAAGAAGTTGACTTAGCAGCTGCACTTCCAATTTAGTTGCTGCATTTTTTCTTTTTCTGTTATGTTTTGACTTGTTCTACTGTATTTCAGTCATTATTTCCATTTTTCTAGCTGAGTTGTTAAACATGGAGGCATGTTCCATGGTTGAGCTGAAATATAGGAATTTCTGTTATTCTTTTTGCTGTATTTAAGCACATTTGCAGTTAATAAAAATAAAAACTGTAATATTCCTTTTTTTGTTAATTCTCAGTTTGCTCCAACAAATTGGTATCAGAGCACTCTTCTTAAGGGACTTGTGAGGAATTTGAGTGTATATTCACCAAAATGGAGGCTTGGAGTGCAGAAACTTCTTTCAATGCCATTGCACCTCCTGTGTTCAATGGAGAAAATTATCAAGTTTGGGCAATCAGAATGGAGGCTTACCTGGATGCAAATGATCTTTGGGAGGCTGTTGAGGAAGATTACCAAGTGCTTCCACTAACCGACAATCCTACAGTGGCTCAAATGAAGAATTTCAAAGAAAGGAAGGCAAGGAAGTTCAAGGCCAAAAGCTGCTTGTTTGCTGCAGTTTCATCTTCAATTTTCACTAGAATCATGACCTTGAAAACAGCCTTTGATATATGTAACTATCTCAAGAAGGAATACGAAGGAGATGAGAAGATCAAAGGAATGCAAGTGCTGAATCTGGTTAGAGAATTTGAGATGCAGAAAATGAAGGAATCTGAAACTATTAAAGAGTATTCAGATAGACTTCTCAATATCGTAAACAAGGTACGATTATTTGGTTCTGAATTTGCTGATACAAGAATAGTTCAAAAAATTCTTGTTACTGTCCCGGAAAGATTTTAAGCTACCATCTCTTCTTTGGAAAATACTAAGGATCTGTCAAAGATTGGCTTGGCAGAATTGATACATGCTTTGCAGGCTCAAGAACAGAGAAGGCTTATGAGAAGTGAAGGTTCTGTTGAAGGAGCATTGGCTACAAAGGTGCAAACAAATCAAGGAGGGAAAGGGAAGTATAAAGGAAACAAGAAGGATAGTTCAGATTCATCAAAGTCTAACTTTCCTCCTTGTAAGCACTGCAACAAAAAGGGTCATCCACCATCGAAATGTTGGAGGAGACCTGATGTGAAATGTGAGAAGTGCCAGAAAATGGTATATCATCAAAAAAATATGCAAGAGCAAGGTTGTAGCTCAAGATGATCTACAGCAGAAAAATGTTGCTCAAGTAGCTGATTATGAAGAGGAGCAACTATTTGTAGCTACTTGTCTTGCAGCAAGTCATTCAAGTGACAAATGGCTCATTGACAGTGCTTGCACCAACCACATGACCTTTGACAGGGATCTATTCAAGGAGTTGGATACGTCATTCATTTCCAAAGTAAGGATTGGTAATGGAGAATATATCGCAGTGAAAGGAATAGGCACAGTTGCAGTAGATACTTCAACAGGTACAAAGTTTATTCACGAAGTGTTATTTGTACCTAACATTAATCAAAATTTGCTGAGTGTTGGTCAGCTTCTTCAAAGTGGTTTTAAAGTGTTTTTTGAGAGCAATCATTGCTTAATCAAAAACTCAAAAGATGAAGATATGTTCAAAGTGAGCATGAAAGGGAAGAGTTTTGCACTAGATTTTCTACATGCAAAGCAATTACTCTACTCAGCAACAACAGTGAATGCAGAAGTGTGGCATAAAAGGCTGGGTCATTTTCATCATAGAGCAGTGGTGAATATGCAAAAGAATGAACTTGTTCGAGGTTTGCCTAATCTTGAAGCTGAACTGCCAGAATGCAAGGCTTGCCAATATGGAAAGCAATCAAGGCTTCCTTTCAAGAAAGCTACCTGGAGAGCATCAGAAAAGCTTCAGTTGATTCATACTGATGTGGCTGGTCCTCATAGAACTCCTTCACTTAATGGGAGTAAGTATTATCTGCTTTTCATTGATGATTATAGCAGAATGTGCTGGATATATTTTCTCAGATTCAAATCAGAAGTGGCTGGTGTGTTCTGGAAATTCAAGAAATGGATTGAAACACAAAGTGGCTGCAAAATTCAGATTTTGAGGTCTGATAATGGGAAGGAGTACACATCTGCAACTTTTAGTGAGTTTTGTGAAGAGGCTGGAATTGAACATCAACTCACTGCTCCATATACTCCTCAGCAAAATGGAGTCAGTGAACGTAAAAATCGTTCAGTGATGGAGATGGCCAGGTGTTTGCTTCATGAAAACGAGTTGCCAAAAGAATACTGGGCAGAGGCTGCTAACACTTCTGTGTTTCTGCTGAACAGACTTCCTACAAAGGCAGTTGATGGGAAGACACCTTTTGAGGCTTGGTATGGTTACAAACCCTCTTTAACAAATTTAAAAGTGTTTGGCTGCTTGTGCTTCACTTATGTGCCTCAGATTAAAAGAGACAAGCTCGACAGAAAAGCTAAAGCTGGAATCTTTGTGGGATACAGTTCAGTTTCAAAGGCTTATAGAGTTTTTCAACCTGATACAAGAAAAATTCTAATAAGCAGAGATGTGCATTTTATGGAAGATGCTAAATGGAATTGGAAAGGAGATCAGGCTGGTACAATTCCAAGTCAAGATTCTAAGTTACTAGGGCTGTCCGAAACTGATTTGGTTGATGATGAACCTATCAGAGGCACAAGATCACTTTCTGAAATCTATCAAAAGTGCAATATTGCGGTCCTGGAACCAGAAAATTTTTAGGAGGCAAAAAGAGATAAAAAAAATGGGTAGCTGCAATGGAGGAGGAGTTGAGTATGATTGAGAAAAATAAAACATGGCAGCTGGTAAAAAGACCTGATGACAGAAAAGTGATTGGAGTAAAGTGGGTATTCAGAACAAAACTGAATGGAGATGGCTCTATAAACAAGCATAAAGCAAGGCTTGTTGTGAAAGGTTATGCTCAAATCCCTGGTGTTGATTTTTCTGACACATTTGCTCCTGTTGCCAGAATTGAAACAATCAGGTTGCTGCTGGCTATTGCTGCTCAAAAGGGTTGGAAAGCGTACCAGCTAGACGTGAAGTCAGCGTTTCTAAATGGTCTTCTCGAGGAGGAGATCTACGTTGAACAACTTGAGGGGTTTGTTGTGAAAGAGCAAGCAGATGATGTGTATTTGCTCAAAAAAGCACTATACGGCCTGAAACAGGCACCAAGGGCCTGGTATAGCAGAATTGATGAGCATTTGATGCAGCTGGGGTTCAAAAAAAGTCTCAATGAGGCTACCCTCTACATCAAAGGTGATGAGATCAATTTTGTTGTTGTTTCCCTGTATGTGGATGACTTGCTTGTTACAGGAAGCAATTTGGAACTTGTGAATAAATTCAAGAAAGATATGCAACAGACCTTTGAGATGACTGACTTGGGGGAAATGGCATATTTTCTTGGAATGGAGGTTCAACAAACTGAGAAAGAGGTGTTCATTTGCCAAACAAAATATGCTAAAGAAATTCTGAAGAAATTCAGAATGGATGAGTGCAAGATTGCTACAACTCCTATGGGTAAAAATGTAAAGCTCAGCAAGGAAGATGTAGCGAAAAAGGTTGATGAAACTCTTTACAGAGGTGTAGTGGGTTGTTTGATGTATTTAACTGCCACAAGACCTGACATCTTACATTCTGTGAGTCTGCTATCTCGATTTACGAATTGTGCTACTGAAACTCATTTTTCTGCTGCTAAAAGAGTTCTAAGATATGTGAAAGGAACATTGAAGCATGGAATCAAGTTCGGTGCTAGTCAGTTTCATGTTCTGCAGGGCTATTCTGATAGTGATCATGGTGGTTCTGATGATATGAAGAGTACTTCAGGTTATTGTTTTAATCTGGGGTCAGGAATGTTCTCTTGGTATTGTAAAAAACAAGAAGTTGTTGCACAATCAACTGCGGAGGCAGAGTTTATTGCAGCTACAGCTGCTGCAAATCAAGCTTTATGGCTTAGAAAGGTGTTATTTGATCTGAACCTGAAGCAGAATGAAGGCACAGATGTGTTTGTGGATAACCAAGCAGCAATAGCTATCTCAAACAATCCCGTTTTTCATGGAAAAACAAAGTACTTTAATATCAAATTGTTTTTCCTTAGAGATGTGCAGAAAGAAGGTTCTGTTGTTCTGAAATATTGCAAAACTGATGACAATATTGCAAACATCTTTACCAAACCTTTGGAAAGAAGCAAATTTGAGTTTCTAAGGGAAAACTTGGAGTTTGCAGCATCAAAGCCAAGGAGGAGTGTTAAGAAGTTGACTTAGCAACTGCACTTCCAATTTAGTTGCTGCATTTTTTCTTTTTCTGTTATGTTTTGACTTGTTCTACTGTATTTCAGTCATTATTTCCATTTTTCTAGCTGAGTTGTTAAACATGGAGGCATGTTCCATGGTTGAGCTGAAATATAGGAATTTCTGTTATTCTTTTTGCTGTATTTAAGCACCTTTACAGTTAATAAAAATAAAAACTGTAATATTCCTTTTTTTGTTAATTCTCAGTTTGCTCCAACAGGTTAAATGAACAAAACTGCCTTCACACCGATGCCCTTCATTTGCACAGGAATTTATCTTAGGATGATTCATGCGCTCTCTGTCCATCATTATCGGAAGATGTTATGCATATTTTTCATGAGTGTGAGCGCGCTAAAAAAGTCTGGAAATTTGTTAGTGTACCGACACAATACTCGGAATCCTTACAATTGGATCGAGAGACCTGGTTCCATTCTAACCTCAATAAAAATTTTAGAAATATAGTCATGCCATACTGTGAATGGGGAAAGATGTTCTTGATCGTGATCTAGGCTTTATAGCTTGCGAGGAACAAAATGCAGTTTAATGGATATCATGAGCCGCTCTGAAAAACCGTTGTGAGGATTAAGAGCTTAGCATTGGAGATAACAGTTGCATATGGGAAGATGAGGCAAAGGATACAACAAGCCAAAGAGACAATCCCATAGAGCATACCATCGTTTAGAAGTGTCAAAATGATTACTAATGGAAGTGTTATACAACTCAAGAGATCAGGTGCAACAGGTGGACTGATTAGAGATCATAACGGAAGCTGGTTGTTGGGTTTTGCTATGTGCCTTGGTGATGTTACGATTACAAAGTTGAATTACTTGCATTACGACAGGGGCTCAAGTTAGCATGGGATAGGAGGTATGAGAGAATTGAAGTGGAGATAGATTCAGAGGTGGTACTCAAACTAATTCTAAATGCAGATACATTAGACCACCCTTTGGGCCTAATTATTCGGGACTGTAGGGAACTCCTACACGGCCCTTGGATGGCAAAAATCTCGCATATTAGGCATTCTGGAAATGGATGTGCAGATGCATTACTGCGGATGGGCCACAATATTGGAACTCATCATTTTATCATTTGGGATGAACCTCCATTGGAGGAGTTGTTATGTTTACTCTCTCTCTGAGGACTTTCGTTTGTAATCTAGTGTAAAAGACCCTCCTAACCAAAAAAGAAAAAAGAAAAAACAATCAATTCTTAATTCTTATATTGATTTATGTAATTCTATAGTGTTCTTGAGGCAAAGTTGTGGAGACATTTGAGTACTAGCAATGACAAATCTATGTGTTCGACTCATTTTCCTTGTACAGAATGGAGACACATAAATAAATAAATTTGCAAATAATATTAAACTTTATGGAATATATATATAAGGAATAATTTTAAGAGATGATTTTTAGATTTTTATAAGTATATATCTACAATAAAATTTATATAAATTTGTTGGGTTGATGGAAAAGATACTACTTTTTGCTACTAGTATCCTCTCCTTGTATCCCTATCTGTTAGGTGTATGTAATATATTTTTTGTAAGCTATGAAGTTTTGTGATTCATCTCATGAATATAAACTAGATAATAATTAATCTTTATAAATAAATATATAGTTATAGTGGAATCATTAGCATTTGGAGGTACTTATACGTATAAGTAAATTGTTTAGGGTAATGGGGTCTGTAACCTGCTTTTTCCAACTAGTAAAATTGCATTATCACTTGAAAAGCAATCTCATGTGTTTAAACTAGATAACAATTAATCTTAATTCATCTTAATAAATAAATATATAGTTACAGTGGAATCATTAGTATATTTTTATCATAAAATAATTTAAACAAAAATCACCAAGGAATTTAAAAAAATAAAACAAAAGGTGCTCAGATGCGCATCCATCTAAATCAGGAAGATCAGCCAAGGTTGGTAAACCCAATACCCACTTTCAAGCGCAGATACTCATCACAGCACCTCCACACATAAGCTGCACCCGCCGGGAATCGAACCCGGGTCTGTAACGTGGGAGTTTACCATTGTACCACCAGACCACTAGTAGGGCTTATGAATAATGACTGCTGGGAATGTTAACATCTGAGACAAAGAATCTTAAAATAGCTACTACACTAGTTTAAAATAATTTCACAATTTACCTTCATTTCCTCTCTTAATGAAAAATAATATACAGATTTCTTATAAAATTCAAAAAGCAAGCAAGAAAACATCCTCAAATAATTAGAGCAATAAAAGAATCAGATTCAAGCTTGATAAATATCATTTACGCTTGATATGAATTTTAATTTATCAAATGAGCTTAGTTGTTGAAATTTGATTTATTATGCTTAATGATTAAACTCGAATGGATTTTAATTTGAGGATCAATTACAAATCGAGTACAAAGTGATTAGGATATATTCTATAGACCTATCAATAACAAAAAAACCAAAACGCAAAACTTAAAACTAAAGCTTTGCTTTGGTATATATATTTATCAAAAGAGGAAAAACGAGAAAAAAAAAAAAAAAAAAAAAGGGCCAACATGTTTCCTTGATGCTTCTACACCTCATTTTATTATGAATGGACGTTAATACCTTATTGGTATAAAAGTGGATAATGGCACATTAACAATCCAGAAAACTACGAATGCAAATATGTTTTCTTGATGCTTCTACGCCTCATTTTATTATGAATTGGCGTTACTATCTTATTGGTATAAAAGTGGATAATGGCATATTAGCAATCCAGAAAACTACGAATGCAAATGAGTCGGGCCAATTTATGAACTCCGCCAATCCAACTCGAGTTTGATATCATTGATCTCAAATTATTTGTATTTAGGCTTGAGTATCGCAAGTTAGGCATAATTTTAATATTTTTAATATATATTTGATGTGGGTCAATTTTGATCGAGTAGTCTGATCGAGTTCGGTTGATCAAGGGGATACTTGGATAGCGTTCTTGAATAAAGTGGCGAACAAACATAAGCTAGCAGAGAGGAGGGGAGGGGAGCTTGGCTAACATCCACTAATGTTTAAGTTAGATATTGAGAAAAGGAGCACATCAACCACATAAATATAGAAAGTTAAAAGTATTAATGAAAGCTTATCTATCCGACTATCCCAGTAAATTATGAATATTAATAGTGGACAGAAGTTGTAGTTAATTATAATTTCACCTGGATCCATTCCGATAATCTAAAAATTTTACATGATGCTTAGGACGGCTACATCATTGAGATGTAATGCCAAGTTTAATGTGAGTTCGACATGCAAATGCATTTACTTCCGACACAGTTGATATAGCGTGAAGCTGTGAATTAAATACATTGCACATCTAATTAATCAGTGGACCGATTTGAAGGGCATGATTGTGAACCCTGACTCAATGGGCCGACTGGTGCCCGTTGAAGGGAGACCCCTAGACTTATAGGCTCCCCTGTTTGGAAAACCAAGCGTCGGACGCTCTTCTCGAGTAGCCTTTAATCGATGATTTTTTTAGGGGATTTATATTGCTTGTGGAGCATAGGGGGAAGTGACGTGTGGGAGCTCCAATATCTAATATTATATATTATTTTATTAACATGTGTATATTATACTAGGGAAGTATTTGATTGATAATATCACAAAGTATTAAACAAAATAATCCTATACTCATTCCCATTTGATTAAAGAGACTCGTACATACGAGTCTTCCATTATATTCCTTTTGCCCATCTTAGTTATGCTATATCTAACAAAGTATTTATACTAATTTATAATCCACATTTAGTTTTAAGTATGTTTTAGTTAGAAACCTAGCTATTTACTCTTCAATCACAAGTAAAATTGGACTTTTTTAAATTTATATGAATAATTATATTTTTATTGAATACTTCAATTTGCATATGTTTTTTGTTTCTAAAACAAATTGATATACTTATTTTTCAAATAAATTATATTTATTTAAATATATCATAATTTGATTTAATATAAAAATATATATTTATCCACTTTTATTCAAAATAGTCAAACTTTACTTAGAATTTATACTTCATGAACTATAATAGTTTTTTGTATTTAATTGTTAGGTGTTATTACAATAACTTATTAATTTAGATTTTATTCAATTTACTTAAGCTATCAGTTATTTTTATGACCAATAAAGGATTTGACATTGAATTTAGAATTCTAAATGCAAAAAAAAAAATCTTATAAATATGAGTGGTATGAAGACGATTTTGACAAAATTTTTAATTATGTGATATAAGTGTCGTATTTGATAGTTTAGGGTTTTAGGGGAGTGAAGTGAGACTTAAAAAATAATTGAGGGAGTAAAATATATCCAATTACATTTTTAAATAAATGAACATTCTGATCAATTTCTCAATAACAGAAATAAGGATGGAGTGACAGTAATAATTTTGGAGTGGTAATAACAATTCTCTTAATTAATTTGCCAATAAAGAATTCTCTTGTAGGTCCATCAAGGGTAAATTAGTAATTTAATAGATTAGTATACAATAAAGTTATCAATCAAATGGGAAAGAACTACAAAAATAGGTGTATATTCAAAAATAAATATCATTAACCAAACATGTCATCTATAATTATTAATCTTCACATTAAAGTAGAAAGACAATATTTACAATCAAATGCTTCTTAGTAACATATATGGATATTATTATATAATATTATATTATATTATTTTATTTTATTTTATTTTATTTTACTTTAAATTTTAAATTAGAATTTTAAAAATAAAAAACACAATAAATTGAATTTTTTTTCATTTATAAAATAAAAAGATTTGAGTTCGAATCAAACTTAAAATACACCATCCAAATATTCAAGTTTTATTGTCGAGTTAAAATCGAATTTTCACATGGTCGAGTTTTAAAAAATTTTAAAAATTTGAGCTTGTCGAGCTCAAACCTATGCATAATATATATATGCACACGCACTAGCGCGCGCACACACACACACACATACACATATGCGTATATTTCGACCTTGAGATCGAGTTCAAAATTTGTGTCCAAACTCCATTCGGTTCGTTTGCCCTGACTAGAAACGGGTACATTTTCTTTGTATTACAGGGTTGATAAAGTCAATACAATTGAACTACCAAGAAAACAAAAGTCAACACAATCGAACTGGTAAATAACTGGTAGTTTTCTCTCTCCCTAAGTCCTGAATCCCTCCTAAAACCCCGCCGTAGCCGCTCCTCCACCGCTCCAGCGCCGCAGTCACCCCCCCCCCCCCCCCCGATCTGGCCTCTCTGATAAGTCCCGAATAACAGCCATGTCCCTGAGCAGAATAACTACTCGGTTCTCAAGGACCGTGTTGGCTCAGTGCCGCAACCCGGTTTTCCTCTTCGGCCGCCATGAAAGCAAACTGTTTCACTCTTTGTCCAATCACTTAGCTTCTCTTCGGAGGCCAAACGATAAGGCACTGTTCTTCCTTTTCAGCATTAGGGTTTTTCCGCATTTTGGCCTCCTGGTTTAGATGCTTTCTTTTCTTATTTGATCGATTGATTTTGGATGCAGTATGATGTTTCTTTGGTAATGTTGGTATTTCCATGTGCTTGGTTATTGTATCTTTCTTCTTCGAATTGATACTTGAGCTGAAATAAATTTTGGCTTTCTGTACCATCTTCATTTTTTCTTGTTTTACTCTTCCGGAATTGCAGTTTGTTGGATTTTGTAATATGAACTTTTTAAACTTCAATTTTATTTTTTTTTACACAATCAACTTTCTCAAGTTTCCTCAATCTATTGCGTTGAATCTGGGGTTTAGTTGATAATGGTGACGCAGTGTAATGATCCCGCTAAAAATATATAAATTTTGATTAAATTATATAAATATTTAAGAATTTGCAGAAAAGCCAATATAAAGGAAGAATGGGGATGAGAAGAAGACAGAAGAATAGGGGATGAGAGAAGAATACTGGATAAACTTTCTGATGTCTTTCATTCACTTCTCAAAACGTTTTTTGATACAACTCAGAAATTGAAAATTAACAAAATCATAGAAAATCTAGGCAATATCCAAAATGTTTAAAGATTCCCCCTGCCTTATACGCGAGCACTACTCTTCCTGACTAGCCGTTGAGTTTGTTATCTCAGATTCATTGTTGGCCGTTGGATTCTCTTCATTTGGAATGCTGGAGATAGTTCCACGTGGACATGCCTCCTGATGACAACAAATTAATGGAACAACGCTGTTCTTGTCTGCCCCTCTTTTGATTTTGCCCTCGATCCTATGGTTACGATTACTCCCCTTATTTTTTATCCAATGGTTACAATTAAAACAGGAAAATTGGTTTAATAACATGACATGCAGCATATTGCAAATTCAGTCATGCAGAATCTTGAAATCTGATAATTTCATAGAGAGACCGGGAATGCTGCCAAGTTAGTCTAGGAAGCTTGTGATCATATTGTATTTTTGTGCATGCAATCAAATTTTCATTGTATAATTCTAATTTGAAACGTTGAATGTCTGGATACCTTGAAAACACCTCAAAACAGATTCTAGATTCAATTTATCCCACACCTTTGCCTTTTTTCTAGTTCGTTGTTATCTTGTCTGCATCATAATGTTGTTTAATATGCCACCAGTATTGAGTATATATAATCTATTGTCGGAAAAGGTGTCTTTAACTAATTTTGTAAAGCCAAGCTTGTTAAGTTCCTGTTTCTCTTGCTGCTATCCTTCAAGGCCGAGCGTCTCTTTTTCATGCTCCCCACCCCCAAACCCACTCTTCTTTTATGCATATATGGTAATCTGAATGCAGTTCTCAAGGTGTTCCCAGCATCTAAGTGTGTGTGTACATTGAGTTTTGAAGATTTACCATGTCTCTGGGCCATCAGATTGGGTGCTTTCCTGGCTTTCCCAGGAATATGTATGGTAAACCTATCTTGGGGATATTGGGGGGCAGTATTGTAAGAGAAACACCTGTCTTATGCTTGAATGAGTTGTATATACAGCTACTGATGCCCGCTTATGCATTTCTTTCTGGTTCTCTGTTTATGTTTACTGTGACATAGCTTTTATGGCCCGAAGTTTTAAGATAACACTCTTTCCCCATTTGGATGGTATCGGGTCAGGTGTCACTGCTACATCATTCAGCCCTTAATTCATCAGCCTTCCAGTGGTTCGGGTTCTCATCATCTGCAACTGCACAGCCGAATGAGAAGGAGACAGAAGTATCAGTTTCTGATGAAAAAACTGAATCAGGTTCTGCTGGAGAATCTCAGCCGAACATGTCTGGGACTGTCAAAAGGAGAGGAGGTACTAACGAGGGGATTTGTTAGAGATATCAAATTTTAATTTTCTCTCATCTCCAACAACTTAAGGTTTTTAGATGAGGCTGTCACTAAATAGATTTGACATGAGTTTTCCGTACAGCTTCTTAAGTTTGTACTTGACATCAAAATTATTGTGAAATGCTTTGACAACATTATATATCATCCGCAGTTGACCTTGAAAACTTGCAAACTCTGGCCATGGAAGGTCATGATGCGCTTCTTTCCTCTGTGAGTTTGCTGTTTGCTGCATATTCATTGAAGTTTTAAACACTAATTGTATTTATGCTTTTATCATTTCACGCAGAAGAAAAAGCGTTTAACTGAACCTGAACAGCATGGTAAGATGGATGATGTTGTATGCATTAGAACATTGGTACTTCGTTTTTGAGGCTGACTTTTGATGATTTAGGCTGCCAATTAAAATCTTCACTCTCAGATTATTGGTTTTCCTCTCCAAAATATGCAAAGGTAATAGGGATGCTGTTGGGAAAAAAATTTAAGAAACCTTCTTTTTTACTACTTAACAACTTTATTGTTTATATTACATATATTTAGTTCTAACCAGATTTAACCTTATCTTTTGATTGGATTTTGAGATAAGACTGGTTTTTCGTTTGCTACAAAGTATGGTTATTTGTTCTAAGGCTTAGCTTGCCCTGTTTATTAGCATATCACCATCATTAGTAAAAGTGACTCAACTGGTGATTTTTATTTTTGTTCAGCATTTATAAACTTTAAGGTTTTTCATGGCATCAAAATGTGGGATCAGATGTTTGTTTAGTTGCTTTGGGTTCTATTAAAGATAATTGACTCCAAGTTTTAAATTTCAACATTTTTGGTGTTGCATCTATGAATATACGGTCCCTTCTCTTCCCTGCGTCTCAATATGTTCTTCACTTTCAACATGTACAGGTGTTACATATGTAATCTCTATTCTATTGAATTCTTTTGGCTCCTCGATTGATGATTTCTCCTCATTGATGCTTAAGGTACCTTTGAGCTCTGTCAGTTCAATAATTGATGGGTTGAAGAAATTGTACGTTAAGAATCTGAAGCCCCTTGAAGTTACCTATCAGTTTACTGATTTCGTTTCTCCTCTTCTGGTAATATTCCAGCAACCACATTTTCAGTAATGGTCAAAGAGTGTTGAAATCTTTTCGATTCTTTTGTTGATTCTAAAATATATAGCTTTCTAGTTGTGCCCTGTGATTGACTCTATAACAATGCAATGTACTGGTAGACAAATAGCGATTTTGATGCTAAACCAATGGTGATGCTACTGGGGCAGTACTCCACTGGGAAGACAACATTTATTAAACATATGCTTGGAACTACTTATCCTGGTAATTTAACAACTTGCTGCAAGCATTTAGACCTTTATTTCCCTTTTTGTTTTTCTTTTTTTTTTTTTTTTCTCCTAACCTGGGAATTATCATTTTGTAATCTATTTTATATCACAGGAGCACACATTGGACCAGAACCCACCACAGACAGATTTGTTGCAGTGATGGTAGTTTCCCTTATGTCTCTTCCACCTCCCCACCCCCCGCTTTCCTTTGTTGGTGCTGGGGTGGGGTGGGCTTGCAGTTTTATGAATTTTCAGCTTAAGTTACAGAGAGAAGTTGTGTGTGGTTCTACCATTGTCTTTGACTCTGTATTTGGCTAACTGATACCATAATCTTTTAGTTTACCAGTTGGTTTTTACTATTGGTTTCACTTGCTGTAGCAACACTTTTTTCTCTTTTCATTAATTTTCTATTCAGCCATTGATAGTTTGCTGCACATTAGCTTAGCTTCTTTTCATATATCTTCCATCAGTGCTTATTAGCAAATTGCACTTATATAGAATGGACCTGGGGAGAGAATTATTCCAGGGAACACCGTTGCTGTTCAAGCAGATATGCCATTCAGCGGCCTGGCAACTTTTGGAACTGCATTTTTGTCAAAATTTGAGTGTTCACAAATGCCACATCCTGTGAGTTACTAACCGTGTACTGTCTTACATTTTAAATTAAAAAGAAAACGAAAAAGAAAACAAAAAGAAAAGAGGAAAAACTTGCTGACTGCTTCTGATTTTTGTTTTGAATGCTATTAGCTGCTGGAGCATATTTCTTTCGTGGACAGTCCTGGAGTTTTATCGGGAGAAAAGCAACGGACACAGAGAAGCTATGACTTTACTGGTGTAACATCTTGGTTTGCTGCCAAATGCGATCTCATCTTGCTCCTGTTCGATCCTCACAAACTTGATATAAGTGATGAATTCAAAAGAGTTATTGAATCTCTACGGGGTCATGATGATAAAATACGTGTGGTTTTGAACAAGGCCGATCAGATTGATATGCAACAAGTATGAATTATTCAGGACCTATTTTTTTACCCGCATTTTCTGGCCCTCCCCTGAAATGTGATTACAAAAGCTATGTGAACACTCTGATGACTTGATTCCAGTGGTTGCCTTCTCCATGCAGCTTATGCGGGTATATGGAGCATTGATGTGGTCCCTTGGCAAAGTTTTAAATACTCCTGAGGTTATGCGTGTTTATATTGGGTAAAGTCTCTATTTTACTACTACTACTCCAGAGAGTGTTTGGCTAGGCTCATCTAGAGCACTTATGAGTTCCTACATCATATAAGATGTTTTCTGAGCTTTTAAGTTGCTAGATCTTACTCAAAACGTAAACTTTTAAATTTTTTGGATAAAATAATATCTGGAAGCTTATAAGATCGTTGCAATGGCATTTGTGTAACTAACATATAAGGAGTTTGTTAGGATTTTAACAAAATAAGTTAGCAACTCCTGCTTCTTTTAAGGGGATCATAAACTCCTAACATCTTATTTTAGGAGTTTGTAAGTTTGCACCTTAAAATTTTTATCGAACACTTTATGATAGCTTATAAGATGTTTATTTTCTTTATTACTAGGTGTCTTCCTTTGTCTTTTCAGTTCCTTCAATGACAAGCCTATAAATTATGCTAATTATGGCCCTATTGGTAAAGAGCTATTTGAGAAAGAGCAGAACGACCTTCTGCGTGATCTGAAAAGCATACCGAAGAGGGCTTGCGATCGTCGTGTGAGTATGAGATCCTCATCATGTGGATTTTATGTTTCATGCGTGCATATATGGAAGTATATATCATATTGGCATTAGAGGCCTTCATGTTTTTATATTATTTGCCTTCATGTTTTTATATTTTGCAGATAAATGAGTTTGTGAAACGTGCTAGGGCTGCAAAGATACATGCTTACATTGTCAGTCATCTGAGAAATGAGATGCCTCTATTAATTGGCAAAGCCAATGCGCAACAGAGGCTCATTGATAATCTGGCTAATGAATTTACGAAGGTTCATCATACTCTCTCTCTCTCTCTCTCTCTCTCTCAATCACGTGCGCGCACACACACACACGCACACTCTCTTTGTTTGTGTGCATGAGTGTATGTGCTAGCATGCGTGTTCACCTTTCCTCAAATTTGCAGGTTCGGATGGAACGACATCTACCACCTGGAGATTTCCCTAATGTGGAACAATTTAGGGAGAAATTGACAGGATACAGCATAAATAAGTTTGCGAAGTTGAAACCGAGAATGATACAATCTGTAGATGACATGCTTGGCTACGAAATCCCTGAACTTCTCAAGAATTTCCAATATCCTTACAACTAGAGATGCCGATGTCTTTTGGGGGGTGGTGGATATAGTTTTCTCTAAGCTCAAAATTTCCTATTGTACCTTAATTTTAGTGGAAATGGGGATGATGGGCGGATTTTATTGCTCGTGTGTTCATTGTCACTTGTATTATATGTTTCACTGAAATTTCTGGCTTTGCAACTGATTCCGTGCAGATAAAGATGATGTTGAAGGCTATAAACAATGCTTAAATTAGTGCATCACAGAAAAATGTTTATTGGTTTCTTGAATTTTGTTTTTGAACCGACAGTGGATTATGAATACATAATCATCAGATCAGCCAACATCAACGAAAGATCAATGGAAGGGGGCACAACTCAGAGATAGCAGTGGGGGGCTTCCAGCAGCCAGCCAGGGGTCAGATATTCGGCCTGAAAATGGCCTCAGCCGGTTCGTGTATCAGAGTCATGGTAAGATCAGTGCTCTTTCGGGGTTCAAATTCTTTCCCGATATGAAAGCTAAAGTTCTTGGAACCAAAAACGAAGACTTCTTGCCATTCTCACTTCTTGATAGGGGAAATGTGGTACAAAATGATCAGTTTGATCTCTCTGTCAAAGACTCGTCTGCTTGTTACAGTTACAGATGAAGAACAAACAAGTGTAAGATAATTTATCTGAAACATGTATCAGAGTTTGGCAAGCGTTTTTCCCATATTCATTCATTAGTTTGCTTACTCTTTTTCTTTCTTGATTGGCTTATGAAGAATAGGCCTTTATAAGTTTTGTGATGAACCATAAAATGCCTTATATGAGTTGAGTTGGGTTGGGTTGGTTCGCAACTAGCCCTTCAGTAAATTCAACAAAAATAAGTAGTTATGTTTTGAAAGTTTAATAGTAACCACCAGATCTCCTATTTTTTTTCTTATTCATTTCTCAAAGTTATGAATTTATTTAATCGAGTTGGAACTTATGACAAATGTGACCGTTTTCATCCAATAATAACACAAGAACACAATGACGTAAAGTACCATATCCACCATCCATGCTAATTGCTATATAATCCCAATGGTGCATAAAATGTTGATTCTTATTCTGGTGCACCATAATTTTATGTAATTATATAGTTTTGTTGATGCAATTTTTGTAGATACTTTTGCGGGCTAGTAATGATACATATGACTTTGATTCGTTTTTGGCTAGCAAGGAATCGAGACTAAAAGGAAACTTATGAATTCAAGGATGTAATTATTTTTTTTACTATATATGTATATTTAGAGGTTTTATAATTTTAAAAGATAAAATATTAACTTTTAATATATATATATATATATATATATATATCCACCATATAATTTTTATTTTTCTGTACATTTGGTGGATTGGTGGAGGAGATAAAATTGTCTGCTGCTTCTATTTTCTGGCTTTATCTCTATTCGTATAGTATGTCTAGCATATTTGTTGAATCTATGGATTTTTTCATTCACGTCATGTGTACTAAGCTAGATAATAATTAATTATTCTAAACAAATATACACTCACTATGAATGAAGATCATTAGTATTTGTGTAATAGGTTTGTGCATCATATTGACGACTCCTTTGCTTTTCTGATGGTCAACAAACCGCAACTTTCGTTTAGTTATTCACTACTCTTATAAGCAGGACGCTCGTTCTGTATGGAGGGAATCTTCAATTCTCAATCACTTAGATAAATTCATTTATTTTATACAATTCTCCTACTCATGCATTTTCCTATTTACTTTCTATAGCACCACATAAAATGATGGACAGAATTATAAGGTAACACTTATACTTAAAGGTGAAATATTGGGGTATATACTACTATTTTTCAAATTAGTAAAATTGCATTATTACTTGAAAGCCAATGTTGTTAATAATTAATAATAGCATGCGGAATGCTCTATATGTCCAAAATAAAAACGAAATGTAATCTACTTAGGCGTTCAAATAGTAAAAATTTATTAAATTTTTGTATGAATATATATATATATATATAATGATTTTCAATACATTTTATTATATTTATGAAAGTACCCAAAAAAAATTCAAATTATTTTAAATAAGAAGAGAAAGTAAAATAAATATTAATGAAAATATTTGATATATATTTAAAAAAAGGGGAGAGCTCAGATGCGCATCCATCTACATCAGGAGGATCAGACAAGGTGGGTATACCCAATACCCACTTTCAAGCGCAGATACTCATCACAGCACCTCAATGGATGAGTGTGCACCAGCCGGGAATCGAACCCGGGTCTGTACCGTGGCAGGGTACTATTCTACCACTAGACCACTGGTGCACTTGTAGTTTTCGAATGCTAGAATTTGTTAACTATTTTTACGTGTTACCTGAACTAGTTCAACATAGTTTCATGATTTACCTGCATTTCTTAACAAATAATACTAGCAAAATTTCTTCTTGTTTAAAAAGAAAGCAAGAAAAGATCCTCAAATAAATTATAGAATCAAACGAAATGAGTCGAGTTCAAAATATTAGTTAGGCTTGATTTGAATTTTATATAGAATTTGAAATTGATTTGAGTTTTATATAGAATTTGAAATTGATTTGAGTTTGATTTCATTGTCAAATGATTCGAGTTTTAATGAATTTAATTCAAATTAAACTCATCAAGTTTAGATAATTTCACATTTCCATGTATATATTTTAACTTATTGAATCAAATTGGAGTCGAATTACGAAGATCATAGAACGAGAATTTAAATTTAGTTGGTCATATTCAAGAATTAAATTTACAACACATTTAATTACCATAAAAAGCTCTGTACTAAAAATTAATCTTAAACTCCTCATTTTTTTTAAAAATTATCTTTTATCGTCCCCTGAAGGTTAATTTTTGATAATTTTAGTACGATTTCCCAATTTTACCACTTGGTAAAAATCTGAAAGATAACATCACAATTTGTCTTATCACCTACCAAAATCTTGGCTCAGGAAATGAAAGAGGAGAAAATCCCTTTGAAATCCAAACTCTAACCTTCAGAAATTTTCAAATATTTACGATCAATTTGTGAGATAATCCAATTCGTGATGCTAACACGGTTAGACCCTCCCAATTTTACAAGATGTATTTCAGCTTGGCAAGCCGAGAAAAATGGAGTTAGCTAGGCATTGTTTGCTAGCTAGATGATGTGGACAAATTAAGTTAAATCGTACACTGATGAGAACAAAAATAATTACTTGAACATATATGCAAACATAATACATCGCAATGTCAGGCACAAAAGAATTACATCTAAATTGAGTATGCACCGATTGAAAACACCTACTTTATATTAGACATGTACAAACATTAAACAATAAAAAAACAGTGGTTTGTCTTACCAATTTTGAAAATAGAAACTTAATCTTGCCAGTTTTGAAAAATAAAAGATTCATTTAGTAAGGTTGAAAGAGTAATTTTGCATGCTTAAAACAGTTCGATAAACTGACTTGAACCATACCGAAATTGAAATTTCGGTACAAACTGAATACCGACTTGAAATTTCGATTCGGTATTTAGTATAATTTTTTAAAAAATTTTGGTACTCGGTTCAGTTTCGATATTGAGGTTCGGCATATCATACCAAACCGAATATCGAATTTGTATTTATATATATATATATATTAAATTTATTATTTATATTATTATATATATACATATATGATTTCAAATATTGGTACGGAGTCGAGCATTATTGATTTGTGATGTGATCATGACGACACCAGTGGTGATGATGGACATGACAAGTCCGGTGGTGATGATAGATTTTGTTGAGCTTGGTTTAATGTTGTTGACATTTTATGTTAATTTTTTTTTTCAAGTTAAGATTTTTAGTGGTTGGACTTGGATTTTTTGGATATTAATGAAGATTTCAAAATCCTCTTTTATGTTGGAGTTGGTTTGATAAATATTTTAATATTTTCTTTTATGTTGGAGCATATTTGATGAACATTTTAATGTTTTCTTTCGTGTTAGTCTTTCATTTGTTGGAGTTGTACTAATATTGATGGATATTTCAATTTTATGTTAAAGCTTCCTTCATTCTGGTTGTGGCTATTAAGTTGTTGAATTGTAAGTCATGAGCATATTATAAGAGGAGATTTTGTCATTGTGCATATTTTTTTAAAAAAATTGGTATTTCAGTTTGCAATCGAATTGAACCTGAAAAAAAAATTCGGCACATACTGAAATTTCGATTTATTAAATTTTCGGTACTGGTACGTATTGTACTGGCCGAATGCACGCCCCTAATAATGCATGTGTCGATAATTGTCGGTTGAGAGTCTTTGTTAATCAATTTCACAATATACATAATTTTTTGTACTAAATTTTATTTAATAAAATTTTCGCTTAAATTAGATCTAAACTAAGGTTGTTCCGTACGAAAAATCCCAAATCCAATATAACGATATTGAATGAGTTTTCAATGATTAAATTCGAATTTTTTAAGTAGCTTGATTTAATTTTCAACCTTACTAATAAAACACAAAACTGAGAACTGAAGCTAGGCATTAGATATTTATCAAAGGAAACAAAGACAAAGGAGAACCAAACCAAACCTTCTGGACGCTTCTACACCTCTTTTTATCCAAAAGGACGTTAATGCCCTACCGCTGTTATAGATGTGGATAACGGGGAGTCCAGAATAGATTATGTGCAATTTTATTTGAATCACTGGGGTAATTAAGTCAATACTCAATACAATAAAACAATCACAACTGTATTTCTTTCTCCCCAAGTCCTAAATCCCTCCTAAAACCCTGCATTTGCCGCTCCACCACCGCCCCATCTCCGCCGTAGCCGATTTAGGTTTCAGCCTCTCTGATAATTCCCGAGTAACAGCCATGTCCCTCAGCAGACTAACTACTCGGTTCTCGAGGACTGTTTTGAATCAGTGCCGCAACCCGGTGCTACTCTTCGGCCGCCATGATAGCAAAAACTTGCACTCTTTCTCCAATTACTTAGCTTCTCCACGTGGGCCTACTGATAAGGTACTTTTTTTTTATCCTTTTCAGGATTTGGGTTTTCATAGATTTTGGCTATCTTGCTGAGGTACTTCTCTTTTCTCGTTTGATCGATGGGTTACTACTTACTCGTTTAAAGATTCGTTTTTGTTTTCCCCTTTTGGTGATAGTATCATGTTTCTATTACTTGGTTTTCTCTGCTAAGTTGATATTTTCATTTGTTTGGTTGACAGTGGTTGCAGTACCTTCTTTGAATTAATATTTGAGCTAAATAAAAAATTGGGGTTTTGTACTGTCATTATTTTTTGTTTATTATCTTGGCGAATTGCACTTCCATTTGAAAGTATTAGTTTTTGAATTTTTAACTTTAGGATTGCAATTTTCATGCGAACTTGGGCAATTTTGTGGCGTCTGTACTGGCCTTCATGTCTTTCAGCCTTCTGTGCTAGAATGCCTCGTTCTAGTACATTTTTTCTTGGTTTCCTTGTGCTTAGTAATAATTTCGTCAATTGTTCTGTCGCATCTCGATTTGCCCTTGCATTTCATGTTGGTGCATTGTCTTAAGATTACTTTTAAGTTTGAAAAAGGATCTTTAAAAAAAATAGAAAAATATATATAATCAACTTTGTCGGGTTTCCTCAAGTATTTATTGCGAATTTTGTTGGAAACAGTGCTCGAAGTATTGCACATTCTGTCATGCACTGAATCTTCTATATATATGCGATACTTTCATGGGGGATGCGGATTAGTCTGGGAGGCTTGTGATCATGGACTTAAGATTGGTTACTTTATTTATTTTTGGGATCTCATATTATTTTTTGTACATGCAATTAAATTTTATTGGGTAAGTCTAATTTAAAGTGTTGAATGTTTGAATACCTTGACAAAATCTTGAGTGCCTATTCAATGGATTCAGCTCATGCTACATTTTGCATTTCCTCTAGTTTGTCCTGGTCTTTTCTGCATCACAAAGATTGTTTAAGATCCATAATATATTGTGGAAGGAAGGTGCTTGAAGTGATTTCGCTAGGTCAAGCTTGTCAAGTGTTTTTGCTCTCTGAAAGGCGAGCATGTCTTTTTCGAACACCCCCACCCCTCAAACAAAAGGGAAGAGAGAGCAAGAGAGAGGTATATGTTATACTGAATGCAGTTCTCAAGGGGTTACAAGCATCTTTGTGTGTAGAGTGATTTGAGAATTTGGAGGTTGTTTGGCTGAACTTATTTTACAAGAGCTTATGTCCTAGAGCTTATAAGTTGTTTATGGAGTTTATAAGTTTCTACATCTTATTATGAAAGTAAGATGTCGAAGTGTTTGGATAAAGTCCAATAGCTTATAAGTTATAGTTGTGTTTGGTAAAAATGGGAGCTTATAAGTTCTTTCTAGTATAATAATGACGAAAAATAATATAATAGAATCAATCTCGTGCAAAATAGATATTTCTTGAAATGGTGGAAATTTAGTATTGAGGGAATTAAGGATATTCATATTATGTTTATTGTTTAGAACTAGATAGCTTATAAGTTGGGTTAAAAATAAGTTGGGGGAAGCCTCGTTTTTGGGAGCTTATAAGCAGCAAAGATCTTTTTGGAGTTTATAAGCTCGTTTACTAACAATTGCCACTCTGTTGAGGAGCTTATAAGTTTAGCCAGGCACACACTAACACTACATTTGGCAGAGGAAAGAAAATAGAAAAATAGAGAGGAAATAAAATGGGTGGATTTTAATTTTCCACAGGCATGTAGGAAAATATAGGAAAATAGATGGAAGGAAAGTGGAAATCTACTTATTTTCTCTTGTTTGTTTGTTTGTTTGAATGGAAAAGTGGAAGGAAAGAAAATGATTTTTGTATTAAATGACAACTATACCCTTATATCATTATAAATCATAATTATGTTATGAATTCATGTATTACAATGAATTAATAAAATTAAAATAAATAAATATAATGTAAATAAAAGATATAAATTAATATAATAAAATATTTGTTTACATTGTGTGACTTGTGTCAAATGACAACTACAATCTTATATAATTATGTCGTAGATAATTTAATGAAAATAAAATAAATAAATACGTGAAATATATTTTTAACGTATTTACACAAATGAACATATTATATTTGCTATTTAAAAAATACAAGGATCAATGTTAGTAAAAGATGCAATATTATTTAAACATCTAGTTATACATATGGGCAATTTTGAAAATCTTATTTTATAGAGATCCTTGCGTTATTTTCTTCTCCTTTTCCGTCCAAATTTGGGTGGAAAAAAAATCAGTGGGCCCCTTGCTTATTTTTCCATGCTCAATTTCTTTCCTTCCCTTTTCCTCCCACAAAACAAGAGAAAATATACCTTTTCCTTCCAATTTCCTTCTTTCCCCTCCCCTTCCTCCCATTTTCCACCCTACCAAACGAAGCCTAAATATCAATCTGGACCATCGAACTTGGACCTATCCTGGTTTCCCAAGGTATCTAGAGTAGTGAAATTATCTTTGGGATATTGTAGGTGAAACATCATCTTATGCTTGAATGAGTTGCATAGACGGCTCCTGCTGCCTGCTTGGTTCTCTGCATTGGTTTTTGGGGTTACTTTTGAGTTCAATTGTATTGCAACTTTTACACGGTCTAAAAACTAGTAATATTGAGGTAATACTCCTTTTCCATGTAGGTTTTATGTGGTCAGGTGTCACTGTTGCATCAGTCAGCCCTGAATTCATCAGCCTTTCAGTGGTTTGGATTCTCATCATCTGCAACACCACAAACCAATGAGAAGGAGACAACTCAATCTGCAAATGAACAGGAAAATAATGAAGCTGCGGCCGCTGATGCTACTCATGAAACAGAAGCATCAGTTTCTGATGAAAAAACTGAATCAGGTTCTACTTGTGAATATTGCCCAAATATGCCTGGGACTGCCAAAAGGAGAAGTGGTACTAAATGAGTTGCATTTTCTGATTCTGATTCAGATTCGGAGAGTGAACTTTCAAGAGATGATCTGGTGAAACTTGTAGTGGAGAAGGAACAACTTCTGCTGACAAAGCAGCAAGAGCTTGAAAGTATGAAGGATAAGGTTCTGAGAAGTTTTGCAGAGATGGAGAATGTGAAGGACCGCACTAGGCGTGAATCTGAAAATGCAAAGAAGTTTGCCATTCAGGTATTGTGAATTTACATTTTTGCTTACTCAACGTGCTTTCAGGAGCATTGGTGGAGCCACACTGAACCCAGGGGGTACAAATGCACCCTCTGACTTCAACACACACACACACACACACACACACACACACATTTTATATGCGGTATCTTCAATTTCAAGCGAGCCCTCATGGTTCTGTGATGTACCCTCTGACCCTGTGTAGTTTATAAAGACTTTTTGAACTGTTTGTGTTATGGATCAGTTTGCTCCTCCCCCTTCTGAGGGTGCTACCTCTGCTGCTGGTCAGGAGGACCAGCATTTTTCTGCTTATTTTTCCTTGGCCACTTTTATAGAAGGCTTCCTCGATGTTTATTTGTGACATATGATGCAGAATTTTGCAAAGAGTCTTTTGGATGTGGCGGATAATTTGGGCAGGGCATCTTCTGCTGCAAAAGAGAGTTTTTCAAAAATTGATGTATCTAAAGATGCAGCTGGAGCTGTGCAACAACTCAAAACACTCCTTGACGGTGTTGAAATGACTGAAAAACAATTGTCAGAGGTACTTTTAGGGTTCAACCTGTTTCTTTGATTATCTTCTCTATGTTTGCTGCTGGTCAGGTGCTTTTACAGATTGACCTGGTAATTTGTTATGATTAAGTAACCTTGCAGGCAAATAGCCTATCACCTTTTGTCTTCATGCAAAACTGAGCTATTTTTAGTCGTTATTGGTATAAGACTTCATGTTAGGGAATGTAATCAGTTGTTTAGTGACTATGCCACAAAGTGGACATGGTAAAAGCAGTTTTGGTAGTATATATCTACATGATGTTGAAGTATTATTAATAAGGACAATGTCTCAGATTGAAGTTAACAATAACTATTAAACAGAAAGTAATTTATAGTTTCAAATATCTGCTTAATAAATCATGGATTCATGTTGGAAAAGGAAATTCTACGGATCATTTATATTTGTAAAACATTGAAAGGGAAAATAGGATCAACTTTTGCAGCAGGAGAAGCACTATGTTCTGTGAAATTTCCATAGTCCTGACTGTTTGGTTTCTGATGTGCAAATACTGTTGTGCTGCTTAGATGTCTGATAGTAATTTGTGTGATGAGCAATACTTGTTATCACTAGACCTTAGGCTATTACCAACAATGTTAGTTTTGTTACCCCATAGCGAGAAAATGTGGCCCTCTTGTTACATCCATAACTGAACGTAGTGATTGTTTACTGATGAACTTAGTTTTCGTTATGCTCAGGTATTTAGAAAGTTCGGACTAGAGAGGTATGACCCTGTAGATGAAGAATTTGATCCAAACAGGCATAACGCGGTATTCCAAGTACCAGACGCTTCAAAGCCAGCAGATCGTGTTGCAGTTGTTCTGAAGGTATATGATAATCTATAAATGCATTTGTTTCATTTGTTGGAGGAGAATGCGGGCTAGCATTGTTATTATCAATTTTGTGTAGTTGTAACTTTAGATACGGCCACCGTTCGATCATCTGTTGGGACGATGGATCATGCAGTGCACGTCTTGCATAAAGCGATTTTAGCAGCTTTTACAGTGTAACTACAAATCTTAATGCGTGCATATTTGGTTCCATATCAGGCTGGGTACATACTGCATGACCGAGTTATAAGGCCAGCCGAAGTTGGCGTAACAGTGGCAGCGAACAATGAGGAAGCTGAAAAAGGGTTCGAAGGCTGAGGCGATGCCTGGGCAAATTTGCTCCAGTACAATGTTGGAAGTGCTTAACCCATAAATTGATGGATAGACTGTATCTTTACTTGGATAGGCTTCATGGACTGAGGATACAAGTATGAGCTGTTTTTACGCCTTTGATCTGTTACTTGCTCTTTTGGTAAGATTCTTGGTAATGAAAATTTTGGGTTTGGAGAGGCAGAAAATATTTGTACCAATAAAGGGTTATACGTTTTAGGTGGTGCCATGAACAACCCTGCTTTGCCTCGTGTGTGGTGTATTTATTCCATCTTGTCCTATTTTTTGGTCTTTTTTTTTTTTGGTGGGTTGGTGGTCGGTGGGGGTAGCAGCCGGAGTGGGTGGAATTTGAAATGCGAGATTGATGTTATACTGGGATTGTGGAATGTGCATTCTCATAAATGGCTGTGATTTTATTCTTCATAGTAAGGTGTGCAGTGCAACTATCGGATTTTAGAATATTTTGAGTAAACAAATAGGATATTATTGAGATTGATGATGATGGATGGAGGTTTGACCAGCTATCTACGTCTATGACGGAAAGCTCCTCAATTGCTCTGCACTTTTTCTTTTTTCTTTTTTATTATTCAACCAATTTTCTTTAATTGGAGGTACCATTATGTATTTCATTTTCGCCAGCTCCCAATTAATCCGACTTCCATCAAAAGGACAAAAAACATAATAATCAAATAATGATATTTATCTTGATATTGTTTGATCAATTGGACATTAAAAAAAAAAAAAAAGTTTTAGGATCCCCGAAATTCAAAATTTTATTTAAGGACATGCAATTTTATTGGAAAAGTGTGTACATACAAGTTTCTTGGCAAAATGGTGGTTCTGGAAGTAGATTCCATGTTGATAGGTTTAAAAGATTGTTAAGTCCGCTTGTTATAGTAGGGAGTGAGTGTGTGTGTGTGTGTGTGTGTTTTATAAGACAAACAACTTTACATTTCGATTCAATATAGTAATTCAAAGATATTTTGAAGAGTAATTTTGTGATAAAGTCGGTATGAATACAGCCAAAAGAAAAGCACTTGTTTTTTTTTGAGCTTTTATATTTCTAAAAGGGCCATATCAAATATTTTTTCTTCTTGTACTACGAAAAGACAATTGTTTTTTTCTTTCAATAAAAAAACAAAACCCGTCTAAACAGGTTGGTAGTCTTGAGTGACAGAAAGCCAAAGCCAAAAATGCAGTTTCCGACGATGTTTTGTTTTGATTGATGTTAGGCAATTTTGTGAATAAAAGATTAAATACGTGATGACAACTAGCAATGATTGCGACCCATTCCTCCTATTCATGTCATCAAATCCTGGTGTTGCTGTGCGTCCCGTGTCGTCGACAGTTGAATGGGGTTAATTATCAAAACTCGAACAACCATAAAATAAAATAAAATAAAATAAAAAAGGTAAAGATCCCTGTCAGATGGCTCCACCACCAACTTTCATGCATATTATCCCCTATAAAACCCCCACCATTAAATTAATGCCATCTCATTTGAATGGATATACACCTACTTAAATTCAAAAATGTTGACTTACATGTACGAATTTCAATATTTTTTTTTTGAATTATTATCATTGTCATTCAATAATATGCAAATGCAGTTGGACACACTACAAGGAATTTATATTCATGTCCTCGCAATATAACGCATATTTTACAATCTTCAAATGTACGTATAGAGATTAATTTTGTATATCAATATAGTAAGCGTTTTTCTTCATCTTGTGTTATAATAATTTTGGGACTGGGTTCGATTTGAAATTCTAGTTATAAAATATTGAATTTCAATTGTGCTTGAGGTCCGCAATTACGGGAGTTTATTAATTTTTTTGATCTGACAATTACAAAATTCTTTGTCGAAATCTCCCAACATCGCTCTTCAAAAAGAGTTTGTTATAAATTATTTATACAAATTTGAAATTCAAGCTGCATTTCGAACAAAAATGGCTGATAGCTCGAAATGCAAACTATAACAAATTAAATAGTTTTATATGTATGATTGGGTGTGATGAAATACTATAAATAAGTATATCAAACATATTATTGAGCCTTTTTGTTTTCTTGTATAATCATTCAATGCATGATTATTTTCATATTATTGTGAAGTATTTGGGGTAAGTGGGCATATTGAATGCGTTTAATTTATTAGTTGTTTGATTAGTCATCTTACCTTAATGCTGCATTTAAAGGGGTTTTAAAGTGATCAAATGATTAAAGCTCCGCTGCCCATTCTAGCCCCCATACTTGTTGCCACCAACAAGACTAAAATGGGGCAAATTTTATGATTTTGCAATCATCACATTATTGTGTGCTAATCATTATAATAAAAAAAGAAAAAATTTTAACTTTAAAACTGTGTGTTGTATCCTTTAATAATTTTAGGATATTAACTTTTTTATTTGCAATTTCAGAACATTAATTTAAGATTTTGTGGCACATTTAGGACTTTTCCCTTCGATATTTGCAAATTTTTCGAAAAAATTGATAAAATTGGTCGGAATTTTATCCTAAATGTGCCACAAAATTTTAAATTCATGTCCTGAAATTACAAATGAAAAAGTTAATGTACTGAAATTACAAATGAAAAAGTTATTGTCCTAAAGTTGTTAGAAAATATAATATATAGTTCTAAAATTATAATTTTTCCTAAAAAAAAAGGGTTTAATATGAGTTTTGTGTTGTAATAAAAAGAATGTGAATTAATCATTTTATTTTAAATAATAGTTTTGCATTATATCATATATAAATACTTTAATTTTCAATTAATCAAAATTTAAGAATAGAATGCTCGATTTGGACCGCATACAGACGTTACAGAATTCAGAATTCGCCAATCATTGATTAATTATAAAAAATTTAAAAATTTAAATATGAAAAAAAATATAATTTTAATTATTTGATATGTATATCGAGATTGCCGAGTTTCGTAAATAACCCCAGAAAGAGGGGCTAGAATCTATAGCAAAGATCTTCCACTTTTCAAGACAATAATATATCAAACAGAGACGACGACGCCGCATATGTCGGGCCCACAGTCATATGCTCCCATGACATATTTCGCCTCTGAAGATGGGTACATCTTGTTCCTTCTCAGTCCCCAGTCTACTCTTTTCCGCTCTCACTCCCACACACACACTCACACACTGCAGCAACACCCACTGAACAAAATAACTCCTAGATCTGAGCCCCAATCACCGCAGCCCGGCCCGAATACCACGATCCTTCTAGCATTTCTCCAGGTTGCAACCTTTTTCTCTTGATTTTGTTGGGAAAATGTGCGCGCGCTCCGCGCGCGTGTGGAAGTATTGCTGTCGTTGCTTGCTTTGAAAATGTCGTTTGAAATGATTGAGAATGGTTAAGTTTTGGTGTCGTTTAGCACTTGTTTGTTGTGCATGTGCTTGTGGATTTATGTACATTTGTGTAAGGTTGGTGTGTGTCTGTGTTTTTTTTTTTTCACTTCATTGAGGGTTTTTCGGTAGGTGCTGCTTTAGTAGGATGTGGGTGCGTAAAATTGGGTTTTTGGTGCTTATAGTAGCTGACTACTAGAATCTTTGTTTGTTTCGTTGGTCTTGCTTTGGTGCTTCGGTAAGTTTGTGGGTTCAGGCGAAAATAGGAAATTTATTTGGATTGTTACTTTGTACTTTGCTCGAAGGGGATTAGGTACTCATTATGCATATTTATCTGAAATGTAGCTTATGTTTCTAAAACTGTTGGTGAATATGGTGATGCTATTATGACTTCTTTGACGAGAAAGTATAATCTTGGAAGAGGGTTATTGTTTTTGACCAAGCTATCGAGGCTAGAAGCCACAATATTAGGCTTGCTTTATTAAATTTTCCTTTTTGATGCGATTTTGTTGTTAGTGCTGCTGCCTAAGCAAATGAGCTTGAGTTTTGAGTGGTGACTCTTTGGAAATTTCGTTGAAACATGCCATGTAACAAGATTTTCATTGCGATCACCACCCATAGTTTAGGCATTACGGCAAGATTCTTCTGTTTTGTTATACGCCTATCATGACTTTGCTCGTGTAGGGTGTTGAAATGGTCATGAAGATAACAGTTAGGCTGAAATTTAATCTTTTCTCAGGTTTGCTTCGTGTCATATTGGAATGGCAGCAGTAGAAGCTGATCCTCTAATTGGACAAACTAGTTGTGGATCTTTGCTGCAGCAGCTGCAGGTAATTTGTTCTTGACTGCTACAAGTTCCAACCAATTCTCTCTTTTTTCAGTTGCTAACGTTAACCAATCCGTGTTTCAATGCAGCAAATCTGGGATGAAGTTGGTGAAACTGATGAGGAACGGGACAGAATGCTTCTTCAGTTGGAGCAAGAATGCTTGGATGTATACAAGAGAAAAGTTGACCAGGCTGTGAAATCTAGGGCACAGCTTCTTCAGACATTGGCAGATGCTAGAGTTGAGCTCACCAACCTCCTATCTGCCCTTGGAGAGAAGACTTATGTAGGAATTGTAAGTAATTATTGTTCAATTATATGTAAACCAGTTATGCCATATTGCAAAACTCTGGAAGAAGTGATAATCATTTTAAGAACAGTTTGCAGTCGATAGCATGGAATGAAATAAGGCTTGCTTAAGGGTGTCTCAGTAAAATGCAACTTGTTCTGTTTGGCTTCGATTGCAGCCTGAGAAGACATCGGGAACCATCAAGGAACAGCTTGCTGCTATAGCTCCTGCATTGGAAAAACTTTGGAAACAGAAGGATGACAGGATAAAAGAGTTTTCTGATGTTCAATCTCAAATACAGAAGATATCTGCAGAAATTGCTGGAAATAGTGAGCCGGTGGAGAGTTCTGCAGTTGATGAGTCAGATCTATCCACAACGAAATTAGACGAATTTCATGCTCAGCTCCAAGACCTTCAAAAAGAAAAGGTGAGGTCTTTAACATACCATAAATCAAATGTTAGATGCTTCCAGGCAATTCTTTTAGCAGCAAAATATTCACTGTTTGTTTTTCTTGATTTTGCAGAGTGAGAGGCTACACAAGGTTCTGGAACTTGTGAGCACTGTACATGATCTTTGTGCTGTCCTTGGCATGGACTTCTTTACTACAGTAACTGAAGTGCATCCAAGCCTAAATGAGTCTCGTGGTGTACAATCAAAAAGCATAAGCAATGACACACTATCCAGATTGGCCAAGACTGTTTCAGCACTAGAGGAAGATAAGAAGAAGGGGTTGCAGAAGGTAATGACTCTGATGACATGAGCACCAAGATGATTTTCCACGAGATATCAAACAGATAGCCTTCCGAAAATAATCTGTTGCCTGAAATCGTGCAAATGATTGATAAAGAAATATGATTAACCATCAGCAATTAGGATCTTATAGGACCAGAATATTGTAGTTACTTCATATATGAACATAGACTGAGTTCTGATTTCCAGTTTATCTATTATAGGAAGTTATAAATTTCCTAAGCTATATTGTGTGCCTTACATTTCTTTGACTATTTGGTGTTAGATGGGCTGTTCTCAAAACTGAAAAGTTGATCTAGCTTCTGTTTTAATTGTGTAATGACATTGATTGAGATGTTTCTCATTGATGATGAAGAACTGATGTCTGGGAATCACTTGTAATTGCAAATATTTGCAATTTTATTTTCTTGATATCTGCACAGATTTTCTTTCTTTTGATTTGGGAACTGTTTCTATCAGGTGAAATGTTCATAGCATGAAGATATCTTCTTTGTCCTGACCATATTGTAGGTGAATTAACTTTATCTTCTGATGCAACTTTCTCTCTACAGCTTCAAGAATTGGCGACCCAGCTAATTGACCTTTGGAATTTGATGGATACACGCAGGGAAGAGCGCAGCCTTTTTGATCATGTTACTTGTAATATTTCAGCTTCAGTTGATGAAATTACAGTCCCTGGGGCTCTTGCTTTGGATCTCATTGAACAGGTATCTTGAGTTTTTTAAGTTGTAAATAGACAGTCGTAATCTTTTAGTGATTCAATCAATCTGCTCTTTTAAAGGCTGAAGTGGAAGTAGAGAGGCTTGATCAGCTAAAAGCTAGCAGAATGAAGGAAATTGCTTTTAAGAGGCAGGCTGAGCTTGAGAAGATATTTGCTCATGCTCACGTAGAGATTGATAATGAGTCTGCTAGAGAGAAAATTTTGTTGCTTATTGATTCAGGGAGTGTCGAGCCTACAGAGTTATTGGCAGACATGGATAGTCAGATAGAAAAAGCAAAAGAAGAGGCTGTGAGCAGGAAGGATATATTGGATAAGGTTGAGAAGTGGATGTCCGCTTGTGAAGAAGAAAGCTGGCTTGAAGATTATAACAGGGTAAATATTTTTTTTAATGTTTCTCCTCTCCCCTCTTTGATTCACTCCTGCACTGGTATTGTTGCAATCTTGCTTGCAAACAACCAGAGCTTGACAAATCAGAAGTTTCTTGCACACAGGTCTTCTCAGACAATGATAACATCAGTTCTCAGACAATGATAACATCAGACTCTCATTTTTATACATCTCTGAGGATGTATTCCTGGAATGACGATTTATTTTGCTGAAGTTATCTAAAAGTTGTGTTTTATATTGGTGATAGAAGAATGTATAAATAAGGTCCCTCTTCATCCATTTTGATTTGTCTTGATGTAACTTGGCCTGCCAATTGTGTCAGCAGTATGAACTTTGATTATATTTAATTATTTATTTTGCATCTGATACTGTATTAAATGTTGTTAACTAGGAGAACTGTTCTTCGATTTAAACAGGATGAAAATAGGTACAATGCTAGCAGGGGTGCGCATTTGAATCTGAAGAGGGCAGAAAAGGCACGAATCTTGGTCAACAAAATTCCAGGTGCTTGTCGAAACTCTTATCTAGTCTATAAAACACAGCTTACTGATTTGATGTTCCTTTGGTTCATAATCTCAATGGATGATATTCACACCCGTTTCTGGTAAAAATGATCTAAAACTGTAACATCCTTCTTGCAGAAGTGGTGCATTGATATTTAAAGTTTCTGTACTTTTATCCTCTTAGTTCAGTTTCCCTTTTTAATATTTCTTTTGGTCTTGCAGCTCTTGTTGAAAGCTTAGTTGCTAAAACTCGTGCTTGGGAGCAAGATCGCGGGATAACATTCACCTATGATGGTGTTCCTCTACTTGCTATGCTAGATGAGTACATGATGCTCCGTCATGACAGAGAAGAGGAGAAGAAGAGGTTGAGGGTAAGTCATAATTTAACAACTTTGTGAGATCCACCTTTATTTGAAGAAATTTGCTTCCATCAATGGCTCACCTCATCTGAAGATGGGCTCACTACAAAGTTTACTTTTTCTTGATCTAGGATCAGAAGAAGTTCCAGGAACAGTTGAACAAAGGACAGGAACCAATGTTCGGCTCAACACCAAGCCCAGCCCCACCCCTTAGTTCTAAGAAGGTGGTTGGTCCACGAGCCAATGGAGGAGGTGCCAATGGAAGTGCAAGCAGACGGCTCTCTCTCAATGCTCATCAGAATGGTTCCAGATCCATAACCAAAGATGGAAAGAGAGAAAACAGGCCATCAGCTCCAGCAAACTATGTAGCCATGTCAAAAGAGGACACAGCATCACACATTTCGGGAACCGAACCTCTTCCAATTACACCCTAAGCGTTTCAAAGTTGAGATCAGTATATCGGTTCGTCCATATATCTTCGTGATATCTTTTGTTGTTTAATCACTAGAGTAGCTGTACGAGGATGATACATGTCTGATAAGCTGAGTGAAGTTTTGGGGTGGAGACTGCGTCGGATGTTTGTCATTATATTGAGGTTCATGAGAAAATCTTTCTACTCAGCATTGCTCATTGATGCATTTCTTGTAGGTAAGTTAATGTTTGATTAACCGTTTTTCAAAAATGTGCAGGTTTAAGGCCGTTTTTATTTATTAATGACATCTATGAATTATGATTTTTATGTATAGATGTCTTTTTCACAAGAAGTTGGTTGACATTCTCTATTCTCTACATTATTCACACAATTGTGTGTGTGTGTGTGTATTTGTCACGTAAAAGTTGATGCCAAGTAAAAGAATACATCCTTTTTCGATGAAATAGAAAGTGCTAATTGAAATACGCGGGTTATATTTTAGGGAAAGGGATTTTAAAATGTGTTCAATAAAAAAATCTACTGATATATTATGTTCCTCAGTAAAATGCGAGTTCCTGATGTAGAGTGTGTGTATTTTTCCCCCCAAAACAAAAGCACGGTACAAGCACTTTTTGTTTGTTTAGGCTTGGGTGATACAGAAAGTTAAAAATAAGTGTTGAGTGATGTTTTTGTTTTGATTGATTTTAGGCGATTCTGGAAATGGAGTAGGTATACAATAAGATTAAATACTAGAATTTAATACGTGATGACAGCCAGCAATGATTGCGACCTATTCATGTCATAAAATCTTGGTGTGCCTCTCATGAACAATGCTTCAAGTATCTCTATTAATTATCGAAAGGGGAAAAAAGGAAAGGGAAGATCTCTGTCAGGTGGCTCCACCTTTGCACCTCATGCAATCTTCATGCATATTTTCCTCAATAACAGAGAATATTCTTGCATCAATCCAACATTTAGAACCCACATATATAGATTGAATAATTAAAATTATGTTCTATTTTGTGTGTTAATATAATATATATATCTATATATATATTAAATGAATTAGTGATATGATACAACATGGAGTACGTTTGGATGGGATTTTTTAGAAGAAAAACACTTATTTTTTTGAATATAAAACACTAAAGTAAAAAAAATTGTGTTTGAATGACTTTTTAGAGAAATGCAGAAATAAGGAGAAAAAAAAGCCAAAAACGGTTTTTTTTAAAAAGCTACTTAAAGTAGTTTTAAATAAAAATGTTTTTAATTATTGTATTCAAAAGCAAAATTATTTGACTTAAAAAAAATTCTAATGTAAAAATTACCACTTGAGAAACACTTTTGTTTTAAGCCCAACCACACGGGCCCATGAATTGTTTGGTACATGTGTAGGGCCAAGACACTAATGATAGAGTTTGGGATGGCAAAGCAACATTCACCCTCAATAAAACCTTCAGCATTTTACATTTATGTGGGATATCTTGAAAGTGATTGAGAGGTCTTTCTTGAGGGAAGTTGGCGGTCCTCTTACAGAAAGGGAATGAACGCATGTGAGCTACCTAGCTGGATCTTGCCCCAACATTGGCCTGAAGCTCAAGTCAGTATCATAGGATTTTGGAGGAAGAAGATGAGCAACATTTTGATATATTGTGTTTAGGGTTCAAAAACTTACACACATACTCCACCTAAGGGTATTTATAAGGTGTCATTGACGATATATCAAATTGGAGCTGGTTGATTCGCCTAGCTATTGAGAAGGACCATAGCAAGGGACATCCCCTGATGTCTTTTGTTCTTAGGGACCACTAGAAGGTGAGACTAGTTATATTTGACATTTAATGGGATGATATTTTTGCATTTGATGCATATTCTTTGCATTAAATGTCAAAGATACCCACTATGTTGCGATATTAATTATACTTAAAATTGACTTACTTTTTGTCAGTGGGGCCAATGGGGGCAAGTGAGTATGAATCTAACCACTTTTGATGGTGACCTAAAGTTGTCGTCTTATAGATGGCTTGTCGGTTAAGTCTCAATTTTTCAAAGTTTAACATATCCTAACCGACGAATGTCTCTCGAGCAATCATACATTTTGATCATTGAGGTGTTTATCACGTCAACGAGAGGCCTCGGGTCGAGCCCCCGGGTGCGAAATGGGTGTAGGGCAAGTGAATGTGAGTATTCAAGGTATCCCCTTGAGCGATAAACTTCCTCGGGCCTTGATCTAGTACCAAAAACTTCTCATCAAGGTGATGTCCCAATGAGCTATTTGAGCAATTCCAGGGGTTGTGGGACAACTCGTATTTGCCTCAGAGCCACACTGCTGCTAGGTGATGACATGTCGGATGGAGTAAGGATATGCCACATCGTTCATCATCATCTAAATGGGATATACACAATGACGGAGCCAGGGGGCTGGTGGCGGCGGTTGCCCCTCAATTTTTTAAAAATCCATTTTTTAATATATATATTTATTAGAATTTTAAAATTTTAATTTTCTCTACTCTATTTTATTTTGAGTGATTTATTTTTACCTAATCTCATTTACCATAATAATTAAATTATCTCTCTTCTTTTTCCTCTCGTTTTCCTTATTCTCTTCAAATTAAAATATTAAAAATTCTATTAGATTTTACTTCTTTTTTCTATCCCAATTAAAATACCAAAAATCCTATTATAGTTTTTTTTTTCTCACATCGAAAGCAATGTACAAAAAGGTATTGTGTACTAGTTTTAGAAATTATAAATTTATTTATTATTATATATTTTGTAATTGATTTTTGTATAGAGATTTGAATCTTAGGATTGCTAGTATGAATTTTGATAGTTGTTCAATATTAAACTTAACGAGTCTTAATGTTAATTTGTTGGATTATTGAACTTGAATGAATCTTACTAATTTGACACTTTATATTTAATTGGGAGTGATTTGGAGAATGTGATGGCAGAAAAAAATTAAAGATATTTTTTGAGCTTTGAATATATTTTTTAATTATGAGAACAAAGAGAGAGGAAAAAAAATCTAGGATTTATGTTAATTTTATTTATTATTGTTAAATTTTTTTGGTTAAATATTTTTTAAAAGAAATTTATTATCCACTATATTTGTTTTTTTTGAAACACAGAATATCTTGTTGTTTTTTTTCAGTATCATTTTTTATATATTATTTTGACTGTAGCACTTTTAATTGGTCATATACGCATAAAATATGATAACTTTTGTTATTTTATATGTTAATATTATATATAACCCGTATACTTATACAATTTAACACCTAATAATCTCGAAAAATTTTGCCCCTCCCCCAATCAAATTCCTGACTCCGTCCCTATATACACCTAGTTAAATTGAACAACATTAAATTATATGTAATAAAATATTAATATTTTCTTTTATTCTTATATCCTCAAATAATAATTTACCATGCACTTGGGGATATACATATATCTGGATAGTATAATATCCAAATTTATATTCATCTTTTCATATAACACAGAGTTTAGCATTTTCAAATTTGTAGATATTAAAAAAAAAAAAAAGTGTTCTTCAATACAGTAAGCGATAAATCTTTACATCTCATATCTATAAAAAGTTTTGTGTCATTTTCTTATATAACTTTTTCAACGCATAATTATTGCGAGGTATATAGTTGGATTTGGCGATTAGTAATTGAGCATATTAAGTACGTTTTACTTTATTACTTGTGTGATTCGATTCAAAACTAATCATCTCATAATGCTGGATTTAAAAGGTTAGATATGCAAATTTAGAGCCCCACTCCACCTTGAATAACAAATTAGTGATCAAATGATTAAAGCTCCACTGTGCAATTTTTATGATTTTGCAATCATCTCATGTTTTGTTTTGTGCAAATCATTTGAAATATGTATATGAATTTTGAGCCGCAGAAAAAAAGTATGTGAATATGTCTTTTTTATTTTAAAGTAGGAGAAATCTTTGGTAACACTTTGTATTCGTACAGACATATCTCAACCTTTCATTTTGAAAACAAATTATAATTACCGGCAATTTGAAAAATTAGATTTTTGGCAATTCTTAAATTGATTTATGGCTCACTCCACTTCTTTTTTAGTAGGAATAATTACATCTAGTACTCCTCTAAAGTATCGAAACTACAACTGATCCCCCAAAAATTTTCAATATTACAGAGAGTTACCTCGATAAAATTCATAATTCAAAATACCCCCTATTTGCAGGTTATCCGCTCAATTTTTTCTGAACTTCTGCCATCATAATTACAAATATCCCCCTATTTGCCGGTTACAAATACCACGCCGCCCTTATTTCTCCCTCTCCCTCCCTCCCTCCCTCCCTCCATCAATTGCTCTCCCTCCCCCCCCCCCCCCCATCCCTCCCTCCCTCTCGATCTCCATCTCCCTCCCTCTTGATCTCTCTCGCAGTGGGCGGTGGGTTTAGCCGGCGACGGCAGTGGGCGGTGGGCAATGGGCAGTGGGGGCGGTTTGTGTGTGTGTGTGTATATATATATGTGTGTGTGTGTGTGTGTAATGTTTATTTATATATATATATATTATGTTTGTGTATGTATACATATTTATTTATATATTTATATTGCATTTACACATAAAAATAAATTAACATGAAAGAAAAATGTATAAAAATTAGGGCAAGGCTAGATTTGGATTTTCAAAAAAAAATTTACTGACATCATCATATTATGATTGGGAACTGGCTGAGTGGGGGTATTTGTAATTATGAATTTTATTGAGATAATTTTCTATAATATTGAAAATTTTTGGAGATCAGTTGTAGTTTTGATACTTTAAAGGGCCAGTAGATGTAATTATCCCCATTGAAGAAAAATGTATAAAAAATAGGGCAATGGTAGATTTGAGTTTTAAAAACCAAAGCTGCTGACGTCATTATATTATGACTGGGAACAGGCTGAGTTGGGGGTATTTGTAATTATGAATTATAACGAGGTAATTTTCTGTAATATTGAAAATTTTTGGGAGAACCAGTTGTAGTTTCGATACTTTAGAGGGATAATAGATGTAATTATTCCTATTTACTATCGAGTTTGGCTCAAAGTTTATCGTGCTTTTCAAAATATCAGAAAAGTAAAAAAAAAAAAAAAATGTCTACTTCCACTACAAAACAAAAATTGAACAATAAGTTCACCTTAATATTTATGGAGACACCCAAAAATCATTTAATAGTTTCAATATTTCATTAAAACAGTTTTTTTTTAGAGTAAAATCCTGATTAGCACGCGTTGCTATTACCATGAGCCAAAATATAAAATATGATCCAGTATGTGTTGATATATTATCTGATTTGACCAGTTTACACACACACACACACACAATAAAAATATTATCACATAATAACAAAAAAAAAAATATATTCATGCTTCATTGCTTGTTAGCAAAGCAGTTCGATGTTTAACACTTATGGAGATCACGCCTAAAAACCATGTAATATTTCATTTTTCAAATACATATAGCAAAAAATATTCTTTCATTCCTTATTTATTTTTGAATCTCTTTCAATCTATCCTTGTGGGACACCGTGAAAAAGAGAAATTTCATATTAAGATATTGTGTTTTTAAGCACTAAGACTCGCATCTTAATTTGATAGAGATTCGGGACCTTAATGAATTTTAGTGTGTTCGGAATCGTACAAGTTTAGAAACATGAGATCCTTCCTTTGTCAAATTTAATCTTACAGGTGAACGTAAGATTATCACTATCCATCTCTACAAATGCTTGCCATAAAAGATTTATTAATTGCGCATACCGTGAAGTAGTGGTGGTAAATGAGTGGATTGTGCCGGATTTAGGTTGAATTCTATTGGATCGAATCTAAAATGAATATGATTTCAAATGGATTCTAAAGACAACGTTATAATATGGGCTGGATTAATAATGTGTTTGATTTGGATTGACGATAAGTTGGTGCGAATTCTTAACGGATTCAATAGAAAAAAGTATTTTATTTAATACAATTTTGTACATTTTTGAATATTTGCTTGTTGTCTAACACATTCTTTTAACTTTTATAAACAACTTTAATACTCATTTTTCAAACTTGTGAAGTATTATTAAATTATAATTTTTTTTATTGGAATCATTTAGAAGACTGCATAGATCAATCTAAAATCTGCTTGAACCCATATGAAATCCAAAATATTTTAATAACCAACATATCCGTGTAAAACTTTAAGATTCAACCCAACCCAAAACTAATTAGATTGGATTGAACCAGCCCATGTGTTTAAACCTATTTTGCCACCACAACTCTCAAATTATCATATATAAGATAAGATCCTCTGTAGAAGAAGAATTATAGATTAGGTTTGATTCTACAAAAGGCCAAATTCTTAGTATAAGAGTACACACCTTTCTTTTGTATAGCCTATTTGGCGTTTGTCATCGGCCAAAGAATTTGTTGCCGAGTTCTTGTACACCTTAAACGCCTAGTTCAAGCCTAAGTCTAACATAAAAAACATGAACAAAGTCAGAAAACTGATTATTAACTTCCGCAATAATTCTTTACCAGTGGTTGAGGCGTATTCGATGTATGTGTACATTAAAAAAAGATATATAATGTAATTATATGTTTAAAATTTTGAATAGAATAAAATTAAGAATTTAATTTGTTTTGAATATATATTTTCAATTATTTTAAAAATATTTATTAAATTTATGAAAGACAAAAAATTGATTAAATTATATGATTGGAAAATAAAAAATAATAATAATATTATTTTAGAGATAAGAGATAGGAGAGAAAACAGATAAGAGATAAGAGATAGGAGAAAGATAAAAAAAAAATTAACTAATGATTAGGGGTGCTAAGGAGAACAAGGAGAACATAAAGGAAAATAACAGTATTATGTTAGAAGAGAGAGAAAAAAGAGAAGAGATAAGAGATATGAGAGAAATACTAATTATTACGGGGTGCGGAGGAGAGAAAGAAGAACAAAAAAGAAAATTAGGCTCCGTTTGCTTTGCGAGATTCGTTAATTGGAGCTTGTCTCTTGGCTCAAGATTAGCCGAGATTTAGATTAATTATAATGGTTGTTTGGTATCCAAGATTAACTGAGTAGGATGATTGTACATATTACGCATGTGGTGGTTTGGTATCCACAATTAAATAAGATTCAAAGTAAGATTAGAGTACAATTACATATTTACCCTTGATTGTTAAAGTTTTTTAAAACTTGGTGCCACATAAATTAAGAAAAAAATAAATTAAAAACCACATATACATATATATATATATATATTAAATAATGATAATTAATAATATTATTTGTAATTTCATTAAATAAAGATAATTAATAATAATAATAATCATTATTTAATAATATTACATATTGTAAAGTATAAAAATAATTAATTATTGTGATTGATAATAATTATTAATAATAATATTAATAATAATAATTATTATTATTTAATAAAATTACATATTGTAAAGTATAAAACTAATAATTATTATTATTACTAATAATTAATATTATTATTATTATTATTATTATTATTATTAATTCTTATTATTATTTAATAAAATTACATATTGTAAAGTATAAAAATAATTAATTATTATTATTGATAATTAATAATAATATTATTATTAATATTAATTATTATGATTTAAAAAAATTACATATTGTAAAGTATAAAAATAATAATAATAATTATTACTGATAATTAATATTATTATTATTATTATTATTTAATAAAATTATATATTGTAAAATATAAAAATAATTAATTATTATTGTTATTGATAATTAATAATAATATTATTAATTTATTATTATTTAATAAAATTACTTATTGTAAAGTATAAAACTAATAATAATTATTATTACTGATAATTAATAATAATACTATTATTATTGTTAATTCTTATTATTATTTATTAAAATTACATATTGTAAAGTATAAAAATAATTAATTATTATTATTTATAATTATTAATAATAATATTATTATTAATATTAATTATTATGATTTAAAAAAAATTACATATTATAAAGTATAAAAATAATAATTATTATTATTACTGATAATTAATATTATTATTATTATTATTTAATAAAATTACATATTGTAAAATATAAAAATAATTAATTATTATTGTTATTGATAATTAATAATAATATTATTAATTATCATTATTTAATAAAATTACTTATTGTAAAGTATAAAAATAATAAGTATTATTATTACTGATAATTAATAATAATAATAATAATAATTATTATTATTATTATTTAATCAAATTACATATTGTAAAGTATAAAAATAAGAATTATTATTATTACTGATAATTAATAATATTATTATTATTATTTAATAAAATTACATATTGTAAAGTATAAAATTAATTACTTATTAGGATTGATAATTAATAATGATAATAATATTAATTATTATTATTTAATAAAATTATATATTGTAAAGTATAAAAATAAATAATTAATTATTAGTATTATTTAATAAAATTATATATTATAAAGTATAAAAATAATTAATACTAACATATTTGTAAAAGTAAGGGTAAAACAAAGGACAAAATTGTCAATTCAAAGTGTTTGAATAGTTAATCTCGGGAAGCCAAGACTCAATCTCACCTCCTCCCCTGAGATTATAATCTCGAGATTAGACCATCACATTGCGGGCTTTGCGAGATTAGGTAAAGGCCCGCAATTATAATCTTGACAACCAAACAATAAATTAGCCGAGATTAGCTGAGATGTGAAGGCATTTTCTCGGCTAATCTCGGAAAGCAAACGAGGCCTTATAGTATTGTGTTAGAATAAGAGAGAGAGATACCAAGAACAGAGAAGGAAATAATAGTATTATGTTAGAATAGAAGAGAGAGAAAATAGAGGAAAATAAGAGATATGAGAGAGAGAAAAACATACGAGATAAAAAAATATCAATCAATTATTAGAGAGTGATGATAATTTTAATATTTTTACTAATATATCCGCATTACGAAGTCGTAAATCAAAAGGACTACCAAGTCTTTCCAAATTTGTGGGAAATGCTTATATTATGAGTTCGTTCGGGTAGCATTTTTCAAGAGGATAAGAACTTATTTAAATAAAAAAAAAATTCTTTAGAGTAAAAAAATGTATTTATATGATTTTTTTTAAAAAAAAATAAATAAAAGTCATAAATAGGCTTTTTTCGGAAGCTATTCAAAATATTACTACATTTAAAAGTAAAACTGTTTAATTCAAAAAAAAAAATCTACTATAAAAAGTATAATTCAAAAAATATTTTTTTATCTAAACCCATCCAAAGGTCCTATATATGTTTGATTTAAGCGCATATTAAATAAAATTAAAATATATAATTTGAATCGCTGGGTTGATTTATATGGTGAACTCAAACGAGTTCGTTTAAGAAATCTTTCAGATCTACGACTTTATTGAGTGTCAAGTTCCGTAAATAACCCCTGAAACAGGGGCTAGATTCCAGGGCAAAGATCTGCCCTTTTCAAGACAATAATAATATACTTCAGAGACGACGACGGGTGTGTCGGGCCCCAGCACATCTTCTTTCCTTCCCAGTCTAGTCTTTCCACTCTCACTCCACGCACACACACACACACACACACACACACACACACGCACACTGAAAATTAACTCTTAGATCTGAGTCCGAATCACTGGAGCCCGGCGCGCACATCGCGATCCTGCTAGCATTTCTTCAGGTTGTAGCCTTTTCTTTTTATTTTGTTGCGAAAATGTATGTGTGTGTGTGTGTGTGTGTGTGTGGTGTTGCTGTGGTTTCATTCTCTGAAAATGTTGTTTGAATTGATTGAAGTGTTAAATTTTGGACGTCTGAGTACTTGTATGTTGTGCAATGTAGTGTGTGGAGGTTGTGGATTCGTGTACACTTGTGTAAGATTGGTGTGTGTGTGTGTGTGTGTGTGTGTGTGTGTGTTTTCACTTGCTTGAGGGTTTTTCGGTATGTGCTGTTTTAGTTGGATGTGGGTGCGTAAAATTGGGTTTTTGGTGCTTAAAATAGCTGACTACTAGCTTTTTTTTTTTGTTGGTTTGGGTATTTATGGTGAAGTTAAGGCCAATTTATCAAAAAAAAAAAGAAAAGGAAGTTCAAGCCTTGTTATTTTGTAGTTATGGTATTTATGGTATTTATGTTTTGATGCTTTGTAAAGCTCGTGGATTCAAGTGAAAACAGGAAAAATTATTTGGATTTTCTTTAACTGGATTGTTATTTTGTAGTTTGGCCGAAGGGGATTAGGTACTTAGTGTGCATATTTATATGATATTTAGCTTGTGCTTCCGGAACAGTTTGGTGAATGTGGTAATACTGTTATGAATACTTGTGATGTCGAAAAGGGAGTGTAATGTTGGAAGAGGATTATTGTCTTTCACTGAAATCGAGCAGATGGAAGCCAATCTTATGCATGCTTCATTGAATTATTTATTTGATGCGATTTTGTTGTTAATGCTGTGGCCTGAGTGAATGAGCTTGAGTTCTGAGTGGTGACTCTTTCGGAATTTCATGGAAACATACCATGTAACCAGACTGTCATTGCTACCACTGCCAAAAGTTTATGCATTATTGCATGATGGTTAAAGTGTTTCTGTTTTGTTATATGCCTGTTTTGGCTTTGCTAATGTAGAGTGTTAAAATTTTCATGAAAAACACAGTTAGACTGAAATTTAATCTTTACTCAGGTTTGTTTTGGGTCATAGTGGAATGGCAGCAGTAGAAGCTGATCCTCTTCTTGGACAAACTACCTGTGGATCTTTACTGCAGCAGTTGCAGGTAATCCATTGTTGACCGCTACAAGTTCCAACCAATGCTCTCTGTTTTGAGTTACTGACGTAACCCAATCCTTGTTATAATGCAGCAAATCTGGGATGAAGTTGGTGAAACTGATGAGGAACGGGACAAAATGCTCCTCCAATTGGAGCAAGAATGCCTGGATGTATACAAGAGAAAAGTTGACCAGGCTGTGAAATCCAGGGCAAAACTTGTTCAGACATTGGCAGATGCTAGAGTCGAACTCACCAACCTCATATCAGCCCTTGGAGAGAAGACTTATGTCGGAATTGTAAGTAACTATCATGCAATTAATTCCAAACTGATTACCATCTGGCAAACTCAGGAAGTGGTAATCATGCTAATACCAGTTTGCAGTCAATAGCCTTCGAATACAATAAGGCTCGCTTTAGTAAAATGCAACTTGTTCTGTTTGGATTCTTTCGCAGCCTGAGAAGACATTGGGAACAATCAAGGAACAGCTTGCAGCTATAGCTCCTGCATTGGAAAAACTCTGGAAACAGAAGGATGACAGGATAAAAGAGTTCTCTGATGTTCAGTCCCAAATACAGAAGATATCTGCAGAAATTGCTGGGAATAGCGAGCCAGTGGGGAGTCCTGCAGCTGATGAGGCAGATCTATCCATGAAGAAATTAGATGAATTTCATACTCAGCTCCAAGACCTTCAAAAAGAAAAGGTGAGGTCATTTAACTTACCATAAATCAGCTGTTGGATGCTTCCAGGCATTTCTCTTAGTAGCAAAATCTTCACTATTTGTTTTTCTTGATTTGGCAGAGTGAGAGGTTGCACAAGGTTTTGGAACTTGTGAGCACTGTACATGATCTTTGTGCTGTCCTTGGTATGGACTTCTTTACAACAGTAACTGAAGTGCATCCAAGCCTAAACGAGTCTTGTGGTGTACAATCAAAAAGCATTAGCAATGACACATTATCCAGATTGGCTAAGACTGTTTCAGCACTAAAGGAAGACAAGAAGAAGAGGTTGCAGAAGGTGATGATTTTAATGACTTGATCTCCAATATGATTTTCAAAGAGAAATTAGACAGATGACCTTCCGATTGAGTTCATATATGGAACATAGACTGAGTTCTGATTTCCATTCTATCTATTATAGGAAGTTATAAATTTCCTAAGCTGATTATATGCCTCTCATTCTCTGACTATTTTGTGTTTCGTGGGCTGTTTTCAAATCTGAAAAGTTGATCTAATTTCTGCTTTAGATGTTTAATGACATCAATTGAGATTTTTCTCTTTGATGACTAAGAACTTATGTTTCGGTATCACTTGTAATTGCAATTTCCTTTTCTTGACATCTGCATATATTTCCTTTTTTTGATTAAAAAGTGGAATCTTTTTAACATGAGGATATCTTCTTTGTCCTGACTATATAATAGGTGAATTAACTTCATCTTCTAACGCATATTTTTCCCTACAGCTTCAAGGATTGGCAACCCAGCTAATTGACCTTTGGAATTTGATGGACACACCCAGGGAAGAGCGCAGCCTATTTGATCATGTTACTTGTAATATTTCAGCTTCTGTTGATGAAGTTACTGTCCCTGGGTCACTTGCTTTGGACCTCCTTGAACAGGTACCTGGAGCTCTTTAATTTGCAAACTTTGAATTTACAAATAGACAATGGAAACCTTTTAGTTATTCAGTCAATCTGCTCTTTTAAAGGCTGAAGTGGAAGTTGAGAGGCTTGATCAGCTAAAAGCTAGCAGAATGAAGGAAATTGCTTTTAAGAGGCAGACTGAGCTTGAGGAGATATTTGCTCATGCTCACATAGAGATTGATACTGAGGCTGCTAGAGAGAAAATTTTGTCGCTTATTGATTCTGGGAGTGTTGAGCCTGCAGAGTTATTGGCGGACATGGAGAATCAGATAGAAAAAGCAAAAGAAGAGGCTGCGAGCAGGAAGGATATATTGGATAAGGTTGAGAAGTGGATGTCCGCTTGTGAAGAAGAAAGCTGGCTTGAAGACTATAACAGGGTAATTAATTTTTTTTATTGTTTCTCCTCTCCCCTCTTTATTGCTATCTTGCTTGCAAACAACCAGAGCTTGACAAATCAGAAGTTTCCTGCACACAGATCTTCTCAGAAAATGATAATATCAGACTCTCATTTTATACATCTCTGGGGATGTATTCCTGGAATCATAATTTATTTTGCTGAAGTTTTTGTAGAAGTTCTTGGTGATATAGGGATATATAAATAAGGTTCCTCATCATCCATTTTGATTTGTCTTGATGTAACTTGGCCTGCCAATTACGACAGCCGTAGATTTTTGATTCTGCAACCTCTACAGAGTATTCTGATTCGATAAATACTGGAACAAGTGTATCGTGTAACATTAGTTTCATATTAGAACTATAGACCTTGATAATCCCATCTCCTTTCTTTTATATATCTTACGGAACTCCATTGAGCATTGTAACTAGTAGAGATGTTCTTTGGTTTAATCAGGACGAAAACAGGTATAATTCTAGCAGAGGTGCGCATTTGAATCTGAAGAGGGCAGAAAAGGCACGAATCTTGGTCAATAAAATTCCAGGTACATGTTGAACTCCTTTTATTTTCTATCAATCACAACTAACTGATATGATGTTCCTTTGGTTCAAATTCTCAAGGTGGATGACATTTGCACATGTTTCTAGTAAGATTGATCTAAAATTTTAACATCATTCCGACAGAAGTGGTACATTATGTTCACAAGTATGTAATTTTACTTCAGTATATTTTTTTAATCGCTTTTGGTCTCGCAGCTCTTGTTGATAGCTTAGTTGCTAAAACTCGTGCTTGGGAGCAAGATCGCGGAATAGCATTCACCTATGATGGTGTTCCTCTACTTGCCATGCTAGATGAGTACACAATGCTCCGGCAAGACAGAGAAGAGGAGAAGAAGAGGTTGAGGGTAAGTCTAATTTCCCCACTTTGTGAGATCAGCCATTTATTTGAAGGAATTTACTCCCATAGATCCTTCAACTCATCTGAAGACTGGCCAACTAGAAGTTTCACTTTTATCTTGATCTAGGATCAGAAGAAGTTCCATGAACAGTTGAGCAAAGGACAGGAACCAGTGTTTGGTTCAACACCAAGCCCAGCCCGACAGCTTAGCACCAAGAAGGTGGTTGGTCCACGAGCCAATGGAGGCGCCAATGGAAGCGCAAGCAGACGGCTCTCTCTCAATGCTCATCACAACGGTTCCAGATCCTTAAACAAAGATGGCAAGAGAGACCACAGGCTATCTGCTCCTGTGAACTATGTCGCCATATCAAAAGAGGATGCAGCATCGCACATTTCTGGAACCGAACCTATTCCAAGCACACCATAAGCGTTTGAAAGTTGAAAATCAATACATCTACACTGTCCGTATATCTTTGTGATAACCTTTGTTGTTTAATTACTAGAGTAGCTGTACTAGGAAGTTATATATGTTCGATAAGCTGAGTGATGTTTCATGTTAGAGATTTCAATGTTTGTCTGTAGGTTAACGAGAAAATCTTTTTACTCGATGTTGCTTCTGCATGCATTTCTTCCAGGTAAATTAACGTTTGATTAGGTGTTACACCTTGAAGCTTTTGTGCGTGGAGTTATTTCTGGTCATCATCATGATTAAATAACATTAGATCTCAATAATGTGTAATAGATCAAAGACAGTCACTTTGATTTGAACAATAACTACGGTTTGGGTTATAGGTCCGATTATAATTATATTTAATCAGAATAAGTGGGTTAGGTGTGGAATTAAACAGTTCGATTTACGAAACCATTTGTGAATTTTAATGGTGTTTTCTGTGAAATTACTAGCGTTGTGCACATTATTAATAAATTTTCGTAAATAGAATGGATCGTTCTACATTATATTTGCTGTCTGGAAATCATAAAACAAAATTTTCAAGGAACTGGTTCTTTTTTGTTTTTTTCAATGATTAGTAGTTATTATTGATGAACAGTCAAAATATGTTCCAACAGTTTAAACGGGAGGACTATTTAATTAACGAAATATTATGATGGGGAGTATCTGGATATTATGAAATTAATAAAGGGTTTTTTTGTTGTAGAGGTATATCTGAAGGCCCGTAGATGCAAATTTTCCCAACTTTTCATTACTCCTTTCATATAGATATACAATCCAAAACTTAAAAAGGAAGGAATTTGAACAAGGGAAAACCAATAAACAAAGTTTGACGGACGATTCTGTTGAGCATCTCCTGTGACTGCGAAAACCATTTGCGAAAATTCCGTCTCTATTCTCTCTGTGACGGTGATCGATGGCGAGCGAAAACGAGCCGGCAAAGCAGCTACTCCCTTACCTTCAGCGAGCGGATGAGTTGCAGAAACACGAGCTTCTCGTCGCCTACTACTGTAATTTTCGATTTCTAACTATCCCTACTTTTTGTTCTGTAATAAAACCCTAAGATTGAGAAAACCGGTGGTTATCATGGACTTCGATGAATTCGTGTGTAATCTGTCCGGACTTGGTTGAATCTTATTTGGTTTTGATTTTTAGCGTGTTTGATTTAAATTATTGAGCAGGTCGATTGTACGCGATGGAGCGAGGATTGAAGATTTCTCAGAAAGAGCGCACCAAGACTACTAATGCTCTCCTTGTTTCGCTCATGAATCAGCTTGAAAAGGTTTGTGTTTACTTTTCTTTTATTGCTTCCTTTATTTTCTTTTTAGTGTTCTAATGGCTCCATGTATCCAGTCTGAGCTACATGTTCTCTTTGTATATAAGAAACTTGCACTTGGTTAGGGACGTAATAATTGTTACCCTTACTATTTTAAGATCATAATAATTGTTGGGTTCGAAATGTGTGGACACTAAAAATCAGTGTGTTCAAGTTCCAAATCATTTATTTATTTATTTATGTGATCATGTTAGTGTGTCCACCACTCTTTTTGGTAATAATCCTGTCTTATATACACATTACAATGTGGAGTGTTACTGATATGATTAAACCCTTTTGTGGTTTACCTTCTGTGCATTTTCTTGTAGGATAAGAAGTCCCTGAATTTGGGGCCTGATGATCATCTACATGTTGAGGGTTTTGCCTTGAATGTCTTTGCAAGAGCAGACAAGCAAGATAGAGCAGGGCGAGCTGATTTGTATGTGAATTTATGTGCCTCTTTACTAAGTTTTAGCTGGGTGATATATTTCTTGTCTGGCCTGTCAAATGAATGGGTTTGTTTTACTTTTTTGTGAAGTGAATGCTTATGTATGCCTTCAGTAGTTGAGAGTTTTTATTCAGTTTGGGTACGGTATTGAGTGGTGGCTGTCACAATATTATTAGCGTGCACATGATGCATTTGAGCGCATTTATTTGGAGTTGTTGAATTCTGATTCATATGAGAAAGAATGTTAGAATAATCTATTGACGCTCATAATACCCCTTTTGTGTGGATGTGCCTAATGCCACTTTTTGAGGGTCGGTACGCATTAATCATTTTCACCAAGATTGTCCTCAATTGCAGCTGGTGCAAATTTGTATACAAGTGGTATAGCATGTCATATCAGCTAAAATTGATCAAAAATGGTTCCAGAAAATTAGTGTTCAGTAAGACTTTGTCTTTACTTACAGAACCATCAAAATGTATTTGAAAAACTTTCCTATCGAAACCATGTCTGGAAGTCTGTTTCTCCTGAATAATATAGAATTAATTACTTAGTAATTTTATTAATTTTGACATTGTTTGTGAAACTTTGGTTATGTTTGTAATGGGAGGTACTTGATCAGTTACTTAAGTTTGTTTCTTGTGGTTTATTAAGTAACTGATCAAGTACCTCATATTACAGATCTAACTCAACTTTCACAAACCATGTCAAAAACAATGTCAAAATTAGCAAAATTACTTAACCATGGCTTTCTCATGGTTTCCTTAAGTAACTGGAAAATACAAACCATGGTGTTGTGGAAAACTATCCTATCCCTGCATTCAAGTGGATTTGGATGGACTACATCGATATTTGCCTGATGGCTATCTACTCATTATCTCCAATACGCGAGTTCTTTCCGAGGCTTACGCTCATTTATATGCTCATCGGTACTTATTTTGTGCTGTCTGGAGCAAGTGTTGAAAGTCTTAGGCATCAGATTTAGTGTGTCCAACTCATTCTAATAATATCATCATAATACATGAGTGCAAAGCAACTGAAACTTATAATATTATCTTGTCTTTCTTGTTCTAGTTGATAAATTTCCAATTGTTGCAGGAATACAGCAAAAACATTTTATGCTGCTAGCATTTTCTTCGAAATCCTGAATCAGTTTGGCGAACTTCAGCCTGATGTAAGTTTCTGACTGTTTTTTCCAATCTTGTAATGATGTTCACCGACATTTTTATAGTTTTTTACTTCCTTTAACATGAACCTTTCTTTCATTTCTTATGTTCAGTTCCTTTTACCTTTTGCAGCTTCTCTCACATGAGTTTAGCTTATTTACAATGTATCATTTTATAGTTTTCTAATTTCTTTAGTTTCACAAATTACAGCTTGAGCAGAAGCAGAAGTATGCTGCATGGAAAGCAGTAGATATAAGGAAAGCAGTGAAAGAAGGAAGGAAACCTGTGCCAGGTCCTCCCGGTGGTGATAAAGATCTGTCGGTACCATCATCAAGCACATCCGGTGGTGAATATGTATGAATTATGAAATTTATACCTAGAAGTTTCATTGCTAAACTTTTACTTTTTCTGTTTGAGTAGGAAGTTTGAATGTTGTTTTGCTTGTTGAAAGTCCAGAAAAAACTGCAAATCATATAATCCTTGGATTTTTGCTGTTTGATTGGAGATGGAAGTGCTAAAATTTTCCCATTTCCTTCTTATCTTATGGACTCTGAGCTAGATGGACCTTGTGTTATTTAGTGCCACCTTAGTATGGAGATGAGATTTCGTGATGAAAGTTTCTAGCCAGAAATTTACTGTTTAGACAGAAGATTTATTAATAGTTTCAAATGTGTTATCTTTGCAGGATCTTGAACAAAGCAGAAATGATTTTGCCATCAGACCCGACTCAAGCAGAATAGATCCCTCTACAACGAATGTGCCAGATTCAGATTCATCCCCTTTACCATATGATAAAACCAATTTGCAGCATTCTACAAGTATCTCACCACAACCTTCAGATATTCCGCCTTCACCACCTTCAAATCTTTCAACCCCGCGTCATTATCCTACCAACGATTATCCATCTGAAAATTATCCTACGAACGATTACGCATCTGAAAATTTTCATCAGCCACCTCCATCCAATGGCTCTGAGCATTCTCATTATCCTCAACAATATAACCATCAACCATACCAGCCAGAACCTCAGCAGCACTTGCCCCAACACTTCCCTTCTCAACATGCACCCTCATTCTCATACCCAAATTTCCAGTCTTACCCTAGCTTTACTGAGAGCAGCCTTCCTACAGCTCCATCTCATTATCCGTCTTATTATCAAGGTTCTGATGTTTCCTATTCCAATCTGCCACCTGCTAACACAGCAACCTATCATCCTTCAAGTGCTCAATACGATTCTGTTGCAAGGAATGGGAGTGTTTCAGAAGCTTTGCCAACTGCTGCTACAGCAAAATACGAGTATGACAACAACTATCAGCCTCCACCAGAGCAAATTGCTGAAGCACACAAGGCCGCTAGGTTTGCAGTTGGTGCTCTGGCATTTGATGATGTTTCTATTGCAGTCGAACACCTTAAGAAATCACTGGAATTGTTGACAAAGCCATCAGCCGGTCACTGAATCTGATGTGAAATTATTAGGCACTTGAGACATGATTTTATTTCCAAATATTGATTGGCATCGGCGGATGTTTGTTTCAACTGGTGTGTTGGGGATTGGAATGAAATTGTGAAATCAGTAATGTGGATTGTGGAACCATTCAAGTGTGGATGTATATTCCTCGTCTCCAAGGTGATTCAGCATATTTCTCGGATTTTACACATGTACTTGGGCATTTTTTCCATGGTTTCTATGCTGTTGGATGTATGGAACGTGGTGATATTTCCATATTATGCTGGAAAAGCTACATAGCATATGTAGTTTTTTTTTCTTTAAAAAAAAAATGGGTGTACATTAAATATCAAACGATTACATTAATAATGCAAATCAAGTACAATTGTTACACCCCTATCGATTCAAATAATGACCAAATAATAACGAATTACTAGGAATACTCACTATATGAAAATTGAATCCGTGATTAAAGGAGTCCGGGTGTCCCCTCCTTGCCACGGGTCAAGGAGCATGGCACATATAGCTAGAGATTGATCTGATCCAAAGAGCCATCATCTGCCTTTCCCCATTAGTCCATTAAGCCTCCGCTTCCAACCGTAATGAGCTGCATTCTGATTTGAATTCAATTTTTTCATTGGATCCGAATTTTGGTATATTTAGTCTATACTAGTAAGAAACACGTGCTTTGCGCGTGACCATTAAGACATGTTTTATTTCTTCAGAAAAATGTGGATGTATAACAAAAATGTATTGAGAATATTTTAGTTTTTTAAAAAAATATTATGAATAAATAAAAAATAATGAAATTGGTCACTTTATTATATTATTATTAGTTATATCACACTAATAGTTTTGAATATTATTTTGATTTTTTATAATTTTTTTTTGATAATAATTTTTTGATAAGTGAGTTACGAAGATTAATCTATCAAATGCTTAGAATATTGTAATTGAAAATTTTCACAAGATTAAATATATAGCTTTATTTTATTTTATTTTTTTAAAAAAATGATAAATGTTTGATAGTAGCTTTTACTTGCTTTCCATTTTTTCAAATAAAAAGATGTGCATATATACTACTATTAACGTATACAATTATTTTAACATTTATATTTACTTAAAGATAACTATTTATCACATTTCCTTTTTAAAGTATTTCTAATAATTCTTTCTTTCACTATTGATTTTAAGTAGGGGTTGTCTAAAGTTAGGTATCCATGGAAGAAGTTTAATATTAGGTACCCCTATGTGAGAGTCCCTGCAACCTGCTGTTCAGGTCATAATTACTTACAACCTGCTCTTCAAGTTTTAGTTACCTGTAACCTATTGTTTACTTGTAAATTAAATTTTAATTAAATATATATGGCACATTGAGCCCAATTTATCATATCCATCCATCATTAATTATGACTTTTTTGATATCCTCCATCCATCAAGACCAATGTTTTTATTTATTTATTTTTCTTTTTTAACGTTTCTCAAAAAGAGGGGTCTAAAATTATTTATTTATTTGTAGCAAATTAAGAAAAAATTGTAGAAAATTAAGAAAAAAATGTAGAAAATTAAGAAAATTTTATTTATTTGTAGAAAATTGAACTTGATAAATAATATGTTATATGCATTATCTTTCTTTAAAAAAAATTATTAGTTTATAACCAAAGAAATTGGGTGGAGTTATTATAAAATATATCATTAAAAAATTAGAATATTTGTTATAAACGCGCTACTATATTTTAGTTTTAACATAATTTAATTTAGCGTTATTCGGGATATATAATTCAATATACATAATTGGCATATTAATCTAGTCATCCATGTTAGATATTTTCATTTAGAGATATATAGTCATGGATACAAAAATGAAATATATTAAGATATAAAACGATATACGATCACTAAAAATATATTTAGATGTACACTTGGAATTAAAACAATCATTGAATGCTATATCCACCTTCTTATTTTAACTTAAGTGATACTTTTTGCTATCTAGCAAGCTAAGTTTATTTTCGTTTGATATTTCTAGGGAACTATCTATTATTAATTAATATATGTTGTTTCAACATAATTATAGATTTTAACTTCTCGTAAATCATAGTAGTATAAGGTTTGACTTCTATTGTTAAATACAGACAACGAACGTATTATACTAATGTTACGCAGCCAACAATGGACGTGTGGCAGCCCCTGCATTGGCAGCGTATTGGCTTCTAAGGCACGTCATGCATGTCAAATAGGAAGTGTGGGCACCGTGCATGCACGTTAGCTAGGTAGCGTGATGTCACTGTGGATGCATCTCGGTCAGGCAGTGTGTGGGTACCATGGTCATTGGTTTATTTGCATCGTGTGGACTTTGTGCGCGATGTTGTGTGCATAGTTATATGCTATTAACTTTTTCTTTTAAAAAATATGTGACGTACAAAATATATAATTTTGTTCGTAAGAATAATTTTTTAAACATTGTAATAACATGGAGTATCATTATTAATCTAATTTGTTGAGTTAAATCATCGTTTTGGTATTATTAATTTATTCATTCTACATGGCTATAATCTTAATAACTTTAATTTCTTGAAATTCACGATAAATTACTTTGTTATAGTTTAACAGTCAATAATTAAAGTGTAATAATTTTAAATTTATACTTCACGTAGAGAAAAAGTTTCATCTGTATATGCATTTCTGTTCTATTACACACACACACACACACATATGTGTATATGTTTGTTTAAATCGGTAATGGATTGAGAATTCAATTAAAAACTCAATATATGATAAAATGTTTTTTTTTTTCAGAAAGTGAGACATATTTATCAAAATGTTTGAAATCGTGGCTTTGATTTCCCCCCCCCCCCCTCATTTATACGATTTTATTTTGTTGATTTCAATTGGAGTGTAATCATAATAAAAAAAATTATTGAAAAAATAAATATATTTTTTTTAAACTGAAAAAATTAAAAAATTTGTATTTCAAATTGTGCCCTGAAATAAAAAAATTAAAAAAATTACTTCATAGAGTTCCCCTAAACGGCATGTTCTCTACCTTTGTTTCAAATTGTGCCTTTTAACAAATAAATTCGAAAGAGAAGAAAAAAGAGGGATTGATTTATTCAATTGATTTCTCACATAATAGGATGAAATCTTCAAAATATGGGTTTTAGAACCAGGTATGTGAGTGAAGAGAAGTGGAAGAGGACATAGGAATAATCTCACAATTAATTCCTTGATTAAAAAGATTTCCATTAAAAAAATTACTGAATAATTAAAAAGTGTTTAACGGGTAACAAGTAAAATTAAGAATTTTTAACCTGCTAAATGCAAAATTAACGACACATGGCAATAAATTAATGGCCTACCTAATATTAGGTAGTACAAAGCAACCTTCTTTTAGACGGCCCCTTTTAAGTATGTTTAAAACATCTTTTAAATGCCTGTCAAGAAATATACTAATTAAACTTGTTTTATACGTATACTTTAATAAGATGAATCATATTGAAATTAAATGTGTCAATATAATAATTATCTATATATATATATATCAATATAATTTTTAAAATGCTTTCTTTCATGTGTACATATGTTATGATCTAGGAAATTTGGCCAATAAGGCTCTTCAAGTTTTTATTTAAGAAACTAATCCTCCAATTTTATTTTCATTTTTTTTGAGGTAGAAAATATGACCTGACACTAATTAGGGAAAATAAGTGTACTTATTTGCCGTAAGATTTGAATGGGGGTCAAATTATAAATAACTTAACTTATGAGCGGGGGTCAAATTGAAAATAACTTAACTTACAAGAACAACAAAACACCCAGGCCGTGACAAAATAAATGGCCGTTCGGGCTAATCTCTTAAGCGATAAACTAATCTCTTTTAAGATATACTACAAGATACCCTGGTCGTGACAAAACAAATGGCTGTTCGCGCCAATCTCTTAGGCAATAAACTGATCTATCTTAAGATATCTTACAAAATACCCAAGCCATGACAAAACAAATGGCCATTTGGGTGGGTCCATGAAGAGACAAGCCGATGTCTTTAAACATCAATGAACAACTTACAAATGATCCATAAAGAGACAAACCACAAAAAGGACGGTCGATCTCCTTAAACATCAATGAACACCAATGGCCGTTTGGGTAGGCCAAATGGTCTGGCCGTTACAAAAAGGACGGCTGTTCAAGTCAATACTATTCTTTTTTAGCATAATCTCTTAAACAACCCGGTCGTCACAAAAAGAACAGTCATTCGGGCCAATCTCTTAAGCGATCCCTTAAGTAATCAATCTTTTGCTTAAAAGATTCTACTATTTTACTATTTTTTTTAGCATAATCTCTTAAGTGGGCCACTTGATTGTTTAAAAAATTCTCTTATTTTAACATAATCTCTTAAACAAACCGTCCAATAATTTAAGTGATGCTATTATTTTTTTATATTTGAATGTCAATTATCAACTTTAAATTGTTTATTACTTGATCAATTCCGCTTGATCATTATACTATCTCTTATAATACTTTTAGAAAATAATAGATCAATAGTTTTAAATGGCCACCCGATCAATTAAGAAATTATGCTATTCTACTATGTAGCCTAATCTCTTAAATGAATGGCCATTTCGGCCAATCTCCTAAGCGATGAATCTATTTGCTTAAAAGATTCTACTATTTTGCTATGTTTTTTTTGCATAATATTTTAAACGGTCACTCAATCGTTTAAACGATTCTCTTATTTTAGAACAATCTCTTTAACAACTACTCAATTGTTTAAGTGATGCTATTATTTTTTTTGGAAATATTGACATAAATTCATCTTAAACTATCTATTATGATACTTTTAGAAAATAATAGATCAATTCCATAATAATGATCATTATAATATATTCATGACGTCTATATCTATATTATAAAAGATCATTACGAGTATTATACTTATATTGAATTAATATCTCTATTATAATATATACATGTTGTCTATACCATAAAAGATCATTATGATTATTATGTAGAATTGATGTCTATATTATAATGATCATTATAATAGATCATTATAAGATGTTCATGATGTCTATATCTATATTATAAAAGATCAACTCTATTACATGTTCACGATGTCTACATTACAAAAATTATTATGATCATTATATAGAATTGATAACTATACTATAAACGGTAATTATAAAAGATAGAATTATTATATAGATTTGGTGTTTATTATCATAATGATCTCTTGAATAGACAAGTTGAGCCATGGGTATTTTGTATTTATTATTATGAATGATCTCTTGAAGAGATAACTCGATCACTTAAAATTTAATGAACAACTCATGAGTGATCCATTAAGAGTCCTGAGATCACATGTCACTAAGTCATTCTACGCATCATGGCTGAGTCGCGTGGGTACTTTGCATCCATTATTACAAAGAATCTTTTGAAGAGACAAACTGATCTCTTAAATCTTAATGAACAATTTCTTGAACTATAATATTTATCAACCATCTATTAGAAAATATTGGCATAAGCAAGTATACTTTTTGTATATACTTACGTAAATCAAATAAATAACCAATTAGACAATATACTATACTTTAATTATTTTTTTTGATTACTTTTGATTAAAAACTAAAGTAATACAAATTAAAATAAAATTCACTATAATTAAAAAATGATAGAAAATTTAGAAAAAGAAAAAAAATAACAAAAAAAGTACCACCACCAACCCCACCCCATCCCGAATAGAGAAACAAAATGCAGAAAAGAAAAAAAAATGAAGGCAATGCATACACACATCAAAATTGTGCTATAAAACTTGATTAAAATGTTAAATTGAAAATATAATTTGTTAGCCCATGACAAGAGGAGGTGATTTGTAAAAAGAAACTTGAGAAATTTTGGCCTGAGGCGACGGAACGAGCGCCAACAGCGTGCGCACGCTGTCGACGCTCATTCCGTTGCCTCTGGCCAAAATTTCTCGATTTTTTTTTCGATAAATCAGCTCCCCTCGTCATGGGCAAATCGATTTTTCGATCAATTTTGAAATCCCATAAAGTTTGAATGATCAATTTTGGTCTTTGAATGTCTTTTTTCTTCATTTTTTTGTTATGTTTTGAATAAGTTTATTTTGTAATATATTTTTTTTAGGGGTCAAAATAAAATTTTGAAAAATACATTAATATTTATGTTTTATTTTTAATTAGTTATGTATAATTAGTAAAAAGGTCATCTAGCTAAAAATTAAAACTTGAGGGTCATTCTCTTAAAAAAAGTGCAAATTGTTATTCCTTAGAAAACCCTTGTTATGATCATATTGAGTAATCATAAACTTCTATATCATTTGTCTAAAGTATGTTCGTATATGCTTTCTTATAATAAAATTTGTTGAATTAATTTTTAACTGTACTATATGTCAGTGTTGTATTCGCAAAGTAATAAATGTAAAATAGCTCAGCTATCATTCTTACTCCTCATTATATTTTTGAAACTTCAAGTTTATAGAAAATTAAATATTATTGACTACATCACATTCTATATTCAGAAGGTACTATGGTTCCATTTTTTCATAATCCTATTTTCTATCATAGCACCATTACCATTACCATTGATTTTAGGACGAATTACAAAAACCTCACCTGAGGTTTGGCAAAATTATAAAAAAAACCCTTAACTATTGAAAATTACCAATACCCCCCCCCCCCCCGATGTTTGCATAAATTAACAAAAAAAAACCCTTCCATTAGGGTTCCGGTATGTTTCAATTAAAAACTTATGTAATTTTCCTAAAATATCCTCGTTCAATAATTTATTAATTGTTGGTTAAAGTGATCCCTTATAAACACCTCCCTTGAGATTTGCTGAAAATACAAAAACAAAAACCCCTTCAAGTTTCAAGATTTATAATGCACTCTCTAAGGTTTGCTCATCTAACAAAAAACTCCTACCATTAGGGTTTGTTAATTTCATGACTGAGAGGGGAGATAAACGCTTAGGTTTTTTTTTCCTCAAGGCTTTTGTGATTGTTGGAATGGTTGAGATCTAGAAAAAGGTGTTAATGTTGGATTGACATATCACCGGCGAGCAAATAGATGATATGAGGAGGGAAAACCGTTTTGACTAACGACAAGAAGGCTAACATGTGATTGTTTCTTGCATATATGGAATATTTGAAGCGAGACAATTTCAATAATATCGGCATTGTTGAATTCCGACAAAGTTCGTTAGAAATGTAAGAATCGAGGCTCGATGATCAATAGTTAAACGAGGTCAAACGATGTTAACCAACCATTACTCCTGTGTGTTTTACAAATTTCCGACATAGGGAGGCCACCATCGTTGTCAATGGGGATGTGGTTGTAAATTCCAATACTTGAAGGGGTTTTTTTGTAATTTTACCAAACCTCAAGGGGTAAGTTTGTAATTTCACCAAAGCTCAAGGGGGTTTTCATAATAAAACATTAAGGGGGAATTTTAGTCCTCTGTTAACTATTACATAATTTATGCAAACCTCAGGGGGGTATTGGTAATTTCCAATAGTTAAAGGGTTTTTTTGTAATTTTGTCAAACTTCAGGGGATGTTTTTTTATTCGCCCTTGATTTTAATATAGTGAAGTCAAATTCTATGTTAGTCAAATTTTTCCATCAAAATGTCATAGCTATATTCTTTTCCTAGTCCTTCATTATTTTCGTTTACCTGTGCACCATTACCTTTACCCTTATCTTCACTGCTATTATCATTTCCTCCACCATTGTTGTTAAATCCACCTCTCATATTATATTCACTACTTTTAATTACAACTTCCACTTTCACCTCCATTTCCACCTTCATTGCCTCTTCCTCTACATTGCCTCATATAGCAATTCATGCTAGAACAATTTCTTAAAAAAAAAAAAAAGGAAAAGAAAGCGTATTATTATTTATAAATTATTATGTTTAGCTTTTTATGATTACATATTAATTCAAATTTGTACTTGTGTAACATTCATAGTAGTTTGTTGAGTTTTTGTTTTTTGGTAGAAATTTTTGAATAAGTATTTTATACAATAAAGGGATAATTACGCTGGAGTACCCTGAGGTTTGCTTAAATTACAAATAAAACCCTCTTGTTTGGAAAATTACCTAACAAACTTGGAATTTGCAAATATTTTACAGTGTCAACCTTCTATCTACAAATGTTAGGATTGTAACGGAAACTGTCAAATTTTTGTTTCGTTCTTCTTATTTTACCTTTTTGGTCAAAGTTTGAACATATTTGACTAATTTTTTTGGACTAAAATGCTCTTTGGGTCAAATCTGATTTTGCTGTAACTCTTATTACTATCAAATATTTCTACATGAATCAGATCTAAAGGGCATTTTAGTCCTAAAAAATTAGTCAAATATGTTCAAACTTTGACCAAAAGGGTAAAATAGGAAGAACGAAACAAAAATTTGACAGTTTTCGTTACAAACCCTAACGTTTATAGACAGAAGGTTGACATTGTAAAACATTTGCAAATTCCAGGTTTGTTAGGTAATTTTCCAAACAAGAGGGTTTTATTTGTAATTTAAGCAAACCTCAGGGTACCCCAGCGTAATTATCCCTACAATAAATGGAAAAAACTGAGTAGATTCCTTCTACTTACTTTTTTTTCATAAAATTAATGGAGAAACTGTGAGATTCTTTGTCGTATATTTCTTTAATTTTTTTTTTCTAGAACTTGTTAACTCTTTTTTTTTTCAGGATCCATCATATGCTTACCTTCTTTTGATTGTTACTTTTACTTTCCTTTGTGGCATATGTATTTTTTTTCTTTATGAGATTTGCTCTATTTTTTTTTCCCTAATTGATTTCTCATTCAATGCGAAGTTTGTGGAACATAATTTATCTACTTACATTTCCTTATATTTATTTTGTCATTAACATAGTTTTTAAACTTTCTATTTCTACATTATGATTCATTCACTAAAATATGATATAATTTTATATTTCCTTTTTTCGATTCGAAGTAATTAGTTAAAATAATGATAATTTTTCACTTATAAGTCATCTTTTATTTACGTCCACACAAGACACATATGGATAATTTTTAACTCTATTAATTGTTGATGCGGTCGTTTTCCGGATCAACCATGTGTCGGGATCTGAAGAGCTCCGGATAATAATGCTGGTGGCCAAAAATGTCAAAGAGGGAGGAACGCATGTGAGACTAGCCGATTTTTCCCCAGCGTAGGCTCTCCGACGCTCAAGTTAGTTATAAGTTAGTTGGAGAAGATTATGAATAGTAGTGAGAAGTATTCTTACTTATCAAAAATAGCAGAAATATGAGTGGATCTTATTTTTCCTTACCCTTGGGTGGAGAGCCTTTTGGTACTTATATGAGAGTGAGGCACCCTGATATGACGTGGTTGGTAGGATTCAGTCAGCTTTATTGACATGAGAGGTGTGGGCATGTGCTTTTTGTCCCCTCTTGAACTCCCAATGGCGGCTGCTCTCACTTCTCATTAATGGAGGGTCTAATTGGCATTTAAGGTGTATCTTGATCATTTATGACCAAGGATTGCATTAATGGAAGAGCATTTAATGCGTTGGAGTTTGATGGGATAAACCTATGTGTAGAAAGGATGTGGTAGGTAGCGGCAAGTGCAGGCTTGGTCAGTCACGCCAGCTGAATTCTCCCGTTGGCCGGGGTGTTTAGCGGAAGCCAAGTATGTGGTTCATGCCCTCGATACATAAGCCATCGAGGGCCCCCAATACCACAAAACCACCTGCCTCGCTCATTAGGTCTCGAGGAGCCACATAGGTCCTAGGGCCATTAGATCATGGCACCTTAGGGTGAGCCTGGGGGTTGCTTCCCTCTCGTGCGAAGCACTCCAAGGCTCATTCCCTGGACCGGACACTCTCTGGGATCATGAGTCTCTTCGAGGGTGCCGATCCTTACATGGTGAGTATTTTGGCTTATTACCCTATGATTGAAGACAATTGGGTTTAATACCTCATTCGATGCCAGCCGAGCTTAACACCCATTCGAGGGCTTCAGCGATCCACACTTGAGTTGGTCAGGCTTGTTTTTGCTGACGTGGCGGGATGAGGTGGCATATGGCCTATCATTATACTCGAGGTATTTAGTCATTGTGGCATCTCTTGCTTCATAAATTCCACCAATTTGGTTAGAGATCAGTTGAGAATCAGTAAAGGCCCTGATGTGGGAGACCCTTTCTCTGATGGCCAATTCGAGACCAACGATGAGGGCTTCATACTCAGCTTCGTTATTGGTAACCGGGAAGCTGAGTCTGATGGCGAACTCCACCATATCGCCTTTTGGGCTTTGCAAGGAAATTCCGACTCCCTAGTGCTTGTCAGGCGGGACAGTACATTGCAGGGGAGGCCATCGGGTGTGAACAAGAATGATCATCATCATTTGGCGCCCACCGTGGGGCCGACGTTGGCTTCAGCCCTCTAAGCCCCTCGTCTGGGGGGGGCTTATGATGCGCCATATCTTGTCCCACATCGGTTGGAGACGAGGTACTTGGTTGCCAAAAAGGACGCCAATCATTTCCTTACCTTGTGAGAACCCTTTTAAAGGACCCCCCCCCCCCTCCCGCAGTTCAAAGGAATCCTATGGGTATCCACGACAAGCGAGACAATACCTCGCAAGGGAGGCCACCGGGTGTGAACAGGAATGGTCATCATCAATTGTATATTTCAATTACTTGTGTCTTAATATAACAGTTTTTTGATAAATGGTAACATAATACTTAGTAGTTTAGTTACATTTTGTACTTTTCTTTTAATTTTATATTGTCTACAAACTATGATTTTCTTCTTTTTCATGAATTATTCTACTAATTACAATGAAAAAGACACAATAAATTGTTATAACGGATTTCAAGGTATTAAAAAAAGAAATTATTTTAGAATTGATAGTCAAGAGTGTTATAAAAGAATAATATATTTATTGAATGGATTGAAGAAGATCACCGACTCTTTTTTATTTATTTATTTTTGTTTGACAAAAATTTAATACTATAGAGACGAAGTTATAATTATGGTATTATTCATCTAGCATTCAATTTGAAGTCTAATTCTTAATTTTTAAATTACTAAACTACCATGAAGAAATAATATTTACTATTACTTATACAAGGTTATTTTAGTCTTTACAAAAAAAAGAAGAAACATAAAATACTGATAAGTTATTCGCACTTTTATAGTAAAAAAAAAATAGAAGAAAAAGATAGATAGATAGATAGATAGATAGGGGTTAAATTTGGATATCGAAATGTACAACCAATTTTTGGGTTTGATCCCAATTCCCACATCCCAGCCGTTTATCACGATCTGATTTAAATTCCACCCTTTGATGGCCCTAAAGTGAATTTGTGAACCGGGCGGGTAGAGCAGTTCCAACTTCCCAGCCCAAATTACTACCCATAGTCGTACAAACAATATCCAACCATAAACAAAAATAAAATGTATTTACTATTAGTGGTGGTAAATGAGCGTTGGGTCAGGTTTGGATCGGATTTTATTGGATATTGGTGAAATTAAGTTGCGTTCCAAATGGATTCTTGAGAAGAGAACCGATCGTAAATGGTTTGCTTGGTCATGGATTTGACTTGAGCTTATAGCGGATTGGTACAGGTTTTTAATGGATTCAACAAATAAAAAAAAAAAGGTTTCTTCAATATAATAATATCCATTTTTCAACTATTTATCTGTTATCTAACACATTTTTTTTTTGTATAAATAATTTTATTACTTATTTTTCGAACTTGTAAAGTATTATTAAATTATAGTGTTTACTTTTCTATTAGAGCCATTTAGAAACCACATATAAATCCATCTAGAACTCATTTGGACACGTATAGGACCCAAATTATTTTAAAACTCACTAAATCCCAACACACTTCAATCCATTTATAAATTTCTAATGCTCAACACCATAAACTAGTTAACTTGAATTGGGCTCATGGGTCTAAACTCATTTCCTTTATCGGAGAAGGATCGGACGGAAAACACATCGGCTTTGTCTTGTGCAATACCAATATTACTAGGTTTTTACGCGGAACCTTGAGAAGACCTTAGACCCTTCTTGTCGTAATCACATTGGCATTCACGCGAAGACAAGAAAGAATGAAAATCCTCTTTGGGAAACAAACGAGATAAAATTACACTGAATCTAGCTTTAATTAGGCGGTATTAACAATGCTCATCAACTTAGTAGATTCAAAGTTATCCACACCACACCAATAACTGAAAATATTTCCTCCTCTTAGTATTCGTCCAGCTAGAGAGCCCCATCATAGAGCTTTTCCTTTATAATCTTGTGATCACTCCCACACTTAAAAACGTTGTCTACATTCAATCCATCTGTCTCTCCCTGAATCTTGTTTCGAGATTTTCAAGAAATGGGAGCAAGTTTTTGTGGTCTGAGGAACACGGGCCTGCCCGATAGATCGGCCAATCAAGATCAAGATATGCAAAACTCGTGTGGGGGGACGGTGATGAGATTCATGAACCCGAGAAGCTTATTGGCAGCCGTGAAAGTGAGGAAGACGCAGTCCCATCCGCAGGGAAAGCCGGAAGTCTATATTAAGAAAACTGGCTCTAAGGCGTTAACCTTGGAGGATTTGATGACATCATCTCCAATTTACAATGTTAGCGAGGACAGCGAATATAGACAATCCTCCAGGAAAATTCATCCATCATTTGATGGAGACTGCCCACAAGAGGTTTTGCCGACGGATGAGCAGTCCTGCACAACTGAAACTGTGAAACTGAAGAAGAAGGTCAGTTTCAGAACACCTGAAGTGGCTGATGTATTCGTGTTGGATTCGCCGGAGATTTAGGAAATCAGGAAATAATAGCCAACCGCTGAATCTCCTTGTTATCTATACCACATTGGTATTGTAATTTGTACCTTCCCTTCAATTACCTTAAAACTCTTTTTTTCCTGTCAACACAATTCATTAAAACAATGGTCTTCAAGAATCTAACAGAATTACATAGAAGTACACATCATATCTTCCACAGACCTATCTTCTCTAATTGCCATATCCCTCCCTCTTATGTAAGGGTATTTAAAAAAGTAAAACCACCATATCAACATGATCTCGTGGAAAGCGAAAATTTAGACACCAACTCCCCACTTACATACCTCACAAACCACCACTGCAGACACCTAAAAATTCATCGCCGCTCAATTAAATGGTCAATCTCTACACCACTAAAAGAAGAGTCTAAAATATTTGAACCATACTACGACCCCATAAGAACACATTAACAATAGTAATAAAATAAAACAAAATATTCCACAATCGAAAGAGCATTGCTAAACGCAACATCCATTAATAAAAAAAAAAAGAGTAATAAAACAATATAAAACAAGAGAGTATATTCCACAATCAAATGAGCACCCCACATGCAAACAAAAGAAAATGAATGAATAAAATAAAATAAGTGGGCGATGCCATCTTTCAACTAATTTCCACTAAACATATGGTATTCTACTGAACCAAGCTCGTGTTTAAAAGCAGCTCAATCCACATTTCACCAATCATTTGGGATAGAGGAAGAAACATCCATGGCATCAACATAAGTCGGAGAAATGCACCAAATATCCTCAAATTTCATTTAGGAAAAATAACAGGCATATACATATTAATATGTGCAATTTGCAACCTACAGGCTACATACATCAGGTAAAGTCAAAATGAGGATAGGAAAGAGTATATACACTCATGTGCTACAGGCAAAGGCTGAAAGATCATGTGCTGAGTAGTTGTGTGAGCCCACCAATTAATGAGGAAAATTATTCTTACTATGAGGAAACAACCAAGTGAAACAGCTAACAAATCTACAAACTGTTCAAATTTCCGTTGACAAACTTAAAAGAGAACGGTGAAGCTAAAAGGCATACTTGACTCGAAAGTTCAAGAAAACCAGTCTCTGCAAGGAGTCATTCAAACATGAAGCCAGGAAAATTATTAGAACTCACAACAGTTCACTGGCGGCAAGCATCCAACAAGCAGCTCAGGAAAGACTCCAAACAACTATAGTATCACCGTTTATACAGTGCCTAATCATTTCCTTCCTGAACTAAATCCTGAGACACTTCGCAGCACATTGAATTAGTCACGGCGCCTTTTCCTATAATCAGCATCCCTTGATCTTGATCTTGATCTGTGGTCTTCCTCACGCGATAACCTTGACTTGTTGTGAGTCTTTGATGACCTTCCCCTGTCCCATTCATCATCATCGAATTCAGCCTCATGACTCCTGTACCTTTGACGATCAGCATGTCGGTGTCTATCATCCCTATGGCGTTCTTGCTCACGTTCACGATCTCTGTCACGGTCCCTGTCCCTATCTCTGTCATCACGATGTCTCCTTTCTGACCAATCATGATCACGTCCCATATCTTTTTCTTTAGGTGCATCTCCTCTATCATCTCGGTACCTTCTCTCAGAAGAGCCAGACCAGTCCCTTTCTGATCCTCTGTCTTTGTCTTTCATGGCATTTGGCAATGGCCCTCTCTCTTGACTTCCTTCTCCAAACTGATGGTTGGACACAGCTTCCTCCCCATAACTAGACTCTCCCGCTCTCCCTCCATGCTCATCACCAGCCCATCCCCCTGTATTAGGCTCCGACCACATTCCCATATTAGGCCCCTCAACTCCAGGAGGGGGCATCATTCCCATGCCATTCATAGGCATTCCCCTCCCAAAGAATGCTGGATTAACATGGGGAGCCACACCAGGCAAACCAACATTTCCAACAGGTCCAAATGAAGATAAAAGTCCAGGGAAGGGTCCATTAGGAGCACCAGGAAATCCCCCATAACCACCCATTCTACCCATTGGGCCACCAAAAGCAGGATCAAACCCTTGACCCATCATTGATTGAGGATGCATCATAGGAGGTACTGCACCAATACCCTGTCCAAATCCATTACCACGAAAACCCGGTCCACCAGCCCTACCCCTCATGGGGCCATTTGGCCCCCTATTCCCCATCCCTCCCTGAGAATTACCTCTACCCCAATTTCCTCTCCCAAAGCCTCTACCACTGTTATCACCACCTCCTCCTTGATGATTGAAACCAGTGCCTATGCCATTACCAACACCACCAGGTTTGTTAGGCAAATCGCCTGGCCCTCTACGTGGTTGATTAACAGCTGTCTGACCCATCTGCTGCTGGTTTCTATTAACTTGGGCTTCACCCATTCTCTTAACAGTATGGTGCGAGGCATATGCAACTACGCATGGTCGACCGTTAAATATATGCCCATTCATCCCTTCCTTGCAAGCAGTGGTAGCATGCCGGATCATAAAACTCAACCTGACAGTAACCCTTTGACTTTCCGCTAGCTCTCTCATCAAAGAATTTCACCTCCTTAACTGGTCCATACTTGCATAGTTCTGACTCCAGCTCTGTATCCGTTGTCCACCAGTGCAAGTCACCAACAAAGAGAACCGTCCCTCCACCTCCAACACCACTGCCACCACCATCACCTCCATACACAATTCCACCCGTGTTTCCGACATTTTCAAGACTTCCCATATTAGCAGCAGCAGCAGGTGGCTGCTGATGCTGAACCATTGGCTGATTACTCGGGACACTGTTGCTCACCGTCCGCTCATCCAAACCAGCTACTCTATTTGATGACGGCCCAAACTCAACCCTAAACCCATTGCCGCCAACTGGTGCACCCGTTCCTCTATCAACTCCATTATCGTTTCCATTACTACTTCCCCGATATCCCACATCCTGATATCCCTCTACCGTACCAGGAGGAACCCTAGACGAAGCCCCCTCATCCTGTAAAGCTACAACCTTATTCTCCACCACCTGCTGTGGCGGCGGAACAAGATTAGCTCCGTTTACCGGCCCTCCCCCATTTCTTTGCCCCAAGTTATCCTCGTTCTTCCGAAGTGACTGCAGAAAGTTCTCTCCAACATTAACGTCGTTGTAGAGATCTTCGTAGTCATCTTCCTCCTCGCCGAGGAAACCATCGTCGGCGACGGCGGAGATCGTTTCATTCCGCTGGAAGCGCTCGCTTGGATCTCCTCCGTAACCACCGCGTCCAGCCCCATTTTCATCCATGACTGAAATTCGAAACCTGTGATTATGGTCCCCTTAATTTCGAAATTCCTAGGGCTTAAACGAAAATTGGGAACATGATTATGAAAACTGAAGAACAAGGACTTCACTTTGGGGATTGTAGCAGAAATCGAACCTATTTGCTTCAAATTTCCCAAGTGGAGGAACCCTAATCTTGAAAAATGTCTGTAGTATAACTATATATCTATATATATATATATATATATATATTGGTTGAAGGATATATATATATATATATAAATATATCGAATCTATGCCCATAAGAAGGGGGATATGGGTGCTTTGACCCAAATCAGACAATTTTGACTTCATTCTAAATTTTCATTTTTTTTATTTATGTAATTAAATTGAGAATATTCTATTGACTATCTCGAAATAACTTTTAAATTATCCTAGTTTTACAAATTTATTTTCAAAATACTCTTCTTTATAAAAAGTTTTTCATTTTATCCCTTTTAAATAGTGATTTTACCATTTGAATAGTAATTTCACTGTTTAAAATTTCTTTATTTGTTTTATTATCCAAACTTTAGAGTTATTTATGGTTTTATACCTTCTATTTAGAAAAAATAAGGTAGACCCTATTTTTCATGATATATGAATTTTATTAGTTTTATTCTTTCTAGATTTTTATAATTCATAAGAATATAATTTTCTAATGTTCTATCTTCTTTCTAAAGTTCTTTTAGTTATTTGTCTAGTTGTTCTAGATCTTTAATATATTTGTTAAGAATTTCTTGGTTTATAGTTTTATTGACAAAATTAAGAACATAATCTTCGTTATTATTATACATTGCAATTAGAATTCTTAAATCTTCAGGTAAATCCTCTAATATTTTTAAAATTGTTGTTTTATGTTTATAATTGTTTTTTTCTTTTAAATTGATTTTTTATGATATCAAAATCTTTTCCCATTTTTCTATTTTTATATCCTCAAATAATAATATATTCGCACAAATGTCATAATTAATGATGAAATACTCTAAAATCATACATTTTCATAACATCAAGTAGAGAAATCTTATTATTTAAATCTTTTAAAAGTATATTATCACCTTCATGTCCTTAATTCTTTAATCTTCATTCGGGACTCGTCTTCAATCATCTCAACAAGCCTGACTGGTTTTTGCCCAAATGCCCACCTGGCTTCACGGGACTTACGATTCCAAACGATTGTTGTTTCGAACGGTGTAATCACTACGGCCTTCGTAGGGTTAGAGAATTTTGAAAAAATAGGAGAAATACAAGCTTAAAAGATTTCTATAAAAAAATTTCAAAAACTTGAAAATTTATGAAAATAAACTGGTTTTATTTCCTTCAAAAAGGATTTATACAAACATGATCTAGAAGAGGGTTACCAAGATCTATAAAAAGTTAGTTTCCTATATTATGGATATTTTTCAGATTGAGAATTCAGTCTGGGTTTTTTTGATGATCTACAAATGAAAACTTAGCACAATTTATAGAAATCAAAATCTAACTATTCGGACTTCAAATTTTTATTTGGCGTTCGGTGTCCTAATCTTTATGCGCTAGAATCTTTATCTTTATCTTCTTTATCATTAGGAGTCAAAAGCTGCCTCCCACAGCTGTCTACCATAATGCTTTAGTGGATGATGACGTCATGGCATCTGTCACTCCTTGCACTAACGTAAGCACTTACATCATGATTTGCACATGTCTGATAAATTTAGTGAGGAATTTCTTTAGAAGTAGAGATTTTATTTGGCCTCCTTTTCCTCAATAAATCCAATTATCGGCCTGCATGAGAGTTACATATTATCACTCCCAAAGAGACTCAGCAATGGATTGAATGGCTTTAATTTTCATGGCTTTTCGTTCTGTGATCCATAAGCTGGTGAACTTGAAAGATCGAAAAAATTTTATATCAGTTTCAATCTTTAAGTTTGTGTTTATAACATCTATGGTGATCATATGTTGGACTTCATGCCAAATTCGCATCTCAAGTTCTGGGACTATAGAATAGAACTTGAGTACGATTTCTCTATTTCTAGCAATTTGACTGACCTGGGATTTAAAGCGGTCATCAAATTCTGAAATTTTCTTTAGATCCTTTCCAACATATAGCAGATTTAAAAATTCATAGTTTGCAAGTTGAAAGACTTTATGCGGCTCAGCTCCAAATATGGCGGTAATTCGCGGATGAACACTATATCCTTTAGAGTAGAATAATGTTCTGAAATTTTCCCATTTATAGGCTTCTTCAGTAACTTCTTTATATTCTCTTTACCATCTAGTTGTATGAACAAATTCTTCATTAGAACCCCTGTTGTTGAAGCTTCCAGATTTATTGATTTTTATTTCAATAACTTCAGCATCACCTTGAGATTTAGAAATTTTTTCTTTATTTTTTACAGAGTCCAAAAAGTCTTTGTCAGATAATGGTTTATTATCTTGACTTCCAGAAGACTCTGCTTTATCTTTTTCTTTATTGATCTCCTTTTCATCACTCTCATTTTTAGAATCATTCATTTTTTTGTTTTTCTTTATTTCTAGCTTCAAGGAACAAATCTAGACTTTCTTGAAGGAAAAGGGCTCTTCTAAGTCCTTCTTGAAAGATATTTGTTACTGTTTTAAAATTCAATTCCATCAAATCTTTAAGAGCTTTATTACTATCAATAATATCTTGACAGACCAAGACAATATCATCTATCTCATTCTTTAGCTCTTCAAGATCCATCTTTCTTTATAAATTTATTCCTGCAGAAAAATAAGAATTTATAAGATGATCTATATCATCAATACAATTTTTGAAAAATTGTCACCCATCAACGAATTTGAGAAATCTTTACCACCAATCGTTAGATAGTGGATTAGCTATATGTATAGTGCATACAATCACTCTATTTGCATTTATAGAAAAATGCACACCCATCTCATCCATTTTAGACTTGGAGAACTCATTCTTTTTTGAATTTTGTATTTTTAGAAATGAAATCGGCTAGAAAATTTTCTGAACCTTTCATATACTCTATCTTGAAATTATAAAAAGACAGGAAAACTTGTCATCTATGTAGCCTTCTGTATTGGGGTATATTTGGTAATTTATTGAAAATTAAAAATTGTATCTGGGTATTATTGGTTTGAACTTTAAAAGGTCTTTAATATAAAAAGAGAGAGAATTTCTGAATTCTTTTTATGATGGCTAAAAGTTCTTTATCATGAGTTGCATAGTTGACTTCTGCTTGACCGAAAGTACCACTTGTATACCTGCAAATCTCATTGAGATCGATTTTAAATAATGCTGCCCAATAAAGATCTGAAGCATCCGTTTGTATAATTAATTTATCATTTTCATCAGAAAGTTTTAATTTAGGCAAAATTTTACATTCTTCCTTTAGATTTTTAACAATCTCTGTATGTTGATTACTCCATCCTTTAGTATTATTTTTTCGAAGCAATTTTGAATCTCATGCTTCTTTTTAGGAAGATTTATTATGAATCCCTCAGCATAATTTAAACAACCAAGGAATTTTTTGAATTTGATTCCTATGTTCTAATTTATCAGGAAATTCACAAATTTTCTTAGATATATGGGGTTGAAGTTTAATTCTTCTTTATTTAACTTTAACCCTAAAAATTCAATTTCTTCTTTACAAATTATAGCCTTTCTCTCAGATAAGACTATACCATTTTCTTTATCAGTTTTAGAAAACTGTAGTAGATGAGTTTTATGTTCTTCTAAAGTATTAGAAGCAATTAAAACATCATCAACATAAACAATAAGAAAATCTTTATGTGTATTAAAGATTTTATCCATTCTTCTTTGATATATAGAAGGTGCATTTTTTAATCCAAATAGCATAACTAACCATTCGAACTGTCTTTGAGGAGAACTAAATGTTGTATATTGTATACTTTCAGGTTCCATTTTTATTTGCCAAAATCCTAAAGTACAATCAAATTTAGAATAATATTTCTTTCGTTTAACTAGGTTTAATAAAACTTCTTTATTAGGGAGATAATAACTATCTGACCTAGTAAAATGATTTAGTCTTTTATAATTTATTACCATTCTAGGTTTTTCTCATTTTTTCTCAGCTTCATTTTCAACCATGAAAGCTGGGCTACTAAAAGGACTATTACTCCTTCTAATTAAAGGTGGATTTTTATATAATAATTCATTTATTTATTTATCAAATTCCTTTCTATCCTTTTCTGTATATAACATAGGTCTTTCTTTTATAACTATATTTTCAGTTAACTCTATTTTTGCCTTTAAATCTGACTCCTTCTAAAAAGTCAGGGGATGATAATTATAATTTTCTTTTATCTATTTTATTACATCTTCAAGAGTTATCCTTTTTATTCTTATATTATGTATTTTTATCATAATTTTATCATACGGTCTACCAAACTTCGTTGGCTGAACTATGAATGGCTCATTTATTCATGGTAATTATAAATAATGATTACATTTAGTTTTTAGGATGACAGAATAAAGATTCTGTGAATAAACTGAAATTATTGTAGGAAATCATTTCCTAACAATATATTAGTTTCAAGTGAGTTATATTCATATATAGTATTTATAGTAATAATTTTACTTCCTAATATAACATTTACTTTATCTGCCTTTTTATTAATATGTTCGACTTGACCCGTAACACCTTTTATTTTTATATTAACATTCTCTTGCCATTTAGTATAGAGAAAGGATTTAAACAAAGTTATTTCTGAACCATTATCTATTAAGGCACATGTTGTTATATTAATATCTTATACTGTTATTTGCACAAATACACTCAAAGAAAAATTAATCCCCTTCATGTTTTTTACAAAAGATTTATATATTTTCAATTTGTAGTGTAACACCATGTTTCTCTATTTTATAATAATCACATTGATTTAAGAAACTATTACCCAACATGATATCGTAATAGTCTCCTGCCATATCACTATCTATGTAACAAGGTATAATTATTCTTAAATCTTCAAAAATTATTGAAATTTGTACCTCTTGATCACAAGTTATTAATTGACCTTCAAAGTTTTTATATTGAAATATTGTAGAAGCAACCTTTGCAATTAAACCTTTATTTTTATGTTTTGTAAGGTGATTGTCACTAGCTCCTGTATCAATTAATATATTTAGTTCTTCAATATATTCTTTATCATTAAAATATTTACCATTTATAACCATTGTATTGGTTATGTCTTGTCTTGTAAATTCAACATTAGTAAGTGGTAACTTACTAACACTATTTCTAGATATAGAATTTTTTCCAAAATCTATTTGTGGTATCATACTACTACTAGATTCATATTCTAAAATGGGTTTTCTATTTATTTTAATTTCATAATCTTTTATTTCTTTAATTTCTTCTATTATTGGTAATTTTATTGTTGTTATATCCCGACATTCATTATCAATTTCAATATATAGTTTATCTTGATATATTTTACCATAATTACCATTAGTAAAAGCATAAATTGCTCTATAATAAAAAGTAAATGCTTGACTTTTATCTCTAAGTTTTAAATCTTTTAAAAGTTGAAAGTATAAACTTAAAGTATCATTTATATTCTGATCATTTATTTCAGCACTATATTTTGGATAACAATCAAAACAAAATTGTGAATATATTAAATTTCCTTCAACTGTTTCCAAATGACTATTTTTAGCATCTATAAACCTTTGGTCATGAAGTGAAATAATTATAGGACTATTTATGCCATCTCTAAATAAAGCTTTAACTAGGATTTGAATCCTACCAAGATAAATATATTTTATCTTCTATCTTACTTCTTTATGTTTGATTTTATTTAAAGCTTGATTTATTGAGGATTTAGTAAGCAAATTTAATCTAATTTGCCCTTTAGTATGTTCATCATTTATAGATTTTTCAACTGCATGATAATCATAAATATTTATCTTTTCTCTTTTTATTAAGTCACCAAAAGACTTTAGAATACTTTTGGTAGGGTTAATTACATCAAGTTTTAAATATTTTATTTTTACTAAAGTTTCTTGATCAAAGGTTATTCATTGAACATAACCTTCTGATCCTTCATAAATTTCTACTTCTTTTTCTGAATCTTCAGTTTCAATTATATCTTTATTCATTTTCATAATGACTAGAGTATTTCTCTTCATCAATATATATTTCTTTAGCTAGATGATATTCTATATCAGAAACTTCGGATTATTCATCTTGAAGTTCTATAAATTCAGCTTCTATACTTTGAAACTTTTTAGATTTTTTATATTCTGGTGATTTATGTCCAATTTCTCCACAATTCCAACATTGGCATTGTGAAAGATTTTTATTTCTTTTATAGTTAGGTTTTCTTTTTAAATATCTTCTTTTTGGTTTTATATTTTTCTTTTGAAAATTATTATATTTTTTATACTTCTTTTTGTGAAACTTTCTTTTCTTTTTATTAATTCTTTCTTGATTGCATCCCCATTGACTGGGTACCTCAAATTCATTACAATATAAAGGTGAAAATTTTTTAGTTCTTCTATATAAATCTTGAGATTTGCATAATTTACTTAGTTTTGAAAAGAGGAAGCTAATTCTTCTTCCTAGAGTTAAAGTTGAATCTTTATTTTCTTCCTTCTATTTATTCATTATATATTCATTCCAAGGATGTGAAAGTTTTAAAAAGTACATATTGAGATATATACTCTGATCTTCATGACTATAATATTGGATATAATAATATTCTTTAAATTCACACGTATATTATTTTAAATTCTTCATGCTACAAATTCTAAGATTTATTAAGTTAGTTCTTGTGTCTTGTTTTTCTTTAGAACTTTCTTTATCAGAGTCATGCCAATCTTCTCCTAGAAATTCACTAGAAAGATAGGCAACTAAAATTTCAATTCCTTTATCAGTACTATCTATTAATTTAGTTTTCAGTTAATCCTTGGTACCAATTGAAAACAATACCATCAAATGTAGCAATTAAATAATCTATTTGTCTATTTGATGTCCATGTATCATCAGTGTTATATAAAAAGAAAACTTTCATCGTATTTGCCCATGAAATTATGGCTTTTTTAGTATCTTCTTTGCAATCTATATTTAATTTAGAACCTCTATGATTTATAGGTTCACTATAATTAGTATCTGGAGAAAATTTATCAATTTGTTTATGATATTTATCTTTCTTTATATGATCATAATATTATCTTCTATATTTAGGGATAGACATCATTTCTGATTCTTATATTTCCATATCTACTAGTTTTATGGTACCACTTGGGCCTCCAGATATTATTGGTGTTAACTAATACTTCTTATTCCTCTATTTCAGAAAGATCTATCTTTTCAAATTGATCAATTAATTCATTTATTTCATTCATCTTTTTCTATCTTAGATTCAGAATTTTGTTCTTTAAATGAATTAGATAATGTAGCTATATCTTTACCCTTTTCTTCCTTTTTTAAGGCTTCTTCATCAGCTAGTATTTTAGGTAATTCAACATTAATCATATATGCATCAAAAGAATTTGGATGTACTGTTTCGTTAACAGTTTTTATTGGCTTTACTATAATTTCTCTTTCTTTTATTTTCTTGTCGAATTTATTTTTCTTAAGACAAGTATTCTTTATTAAATCTTCAACGTTTGAATTACAAATCTTTAAGATCTGAACCTCTTGTTGGCGATTAATTTTTTGTCCAATTAAAAAATTGATAAGTGTAAATTAAAATATTAAATATTAATTCTATTTTTAAATTTTGGAATTTTCTAAATTGAATTCCAAATATTAAATAGTTAATTTTAATTGATATTTTAATATTTATGCTACCGGCGAATGAGCCATCACCACATGTCGATATGAAGTGTCACGGCCAATCAAATCAAGTCTTGCAGCCCGAAAGTCCAAAACCAATCAAATGGTGACAAGTGGCACATTTGGTCGCATGGACCAATCAAATAATGACACATAAATGGTATTTTTCTCTTTAAAAAAATAATTTATATTAAAGAGATAAATATCGAATAAATTGCTAGCAATCCAAAGACCCTATATGGACGCCTATAAATGGGGGTTATTTGGAGCTCAAAAGAAAACATCAAGAAGTCTTCAAGAGCCAGACATCAAGAAGTCTTGAAGAGCCAGAGACATCAAGAAGTCTTCAACACATACAGAGACAAGCTCACGAGAACACGACCTTCGTACGAGCTCTCAAAATTCTCAAGTCTTCAAATAGCAAGCGACCGCTACGACGACATCCACAAAGGCTTTACTTCGTCTTCTAAGCGCAAGTGCTTCAAGGCCTTCGATTTCAAAGCCGACCTTTGACTTCAACGTAAATCGTGACTTTCGTCCCGCAAATCTAGGAAGGAATCACACCATTCATCAGAGAACAAGCTTCAAGCCCTCGGAAACAAATTCGGAGAGAAGAATCAGGGGATTTAGTCTACTAGGAAATTATTTTCCTTTTAAATTATATCCTTTCTTCAAATTTGAAATATTTGTCACATACTTTTCTTGTCTTGTACTTGTTTGTTTTACAGATACGAAATTTTGTATGAACACCTCTGTTTTTAATTCTTTAAGTTCTTGACTTAGAACATATAGTAATTCAAGTATTTTATCCATTCCTATATTTAATTCTTCAATATTTTTATTTATTTTATCCATTTGTATTTTTTATATCTATTCCAATGTATTTAAGCATTTTGTTGGGTGCCTTTTATTTATTTATTTTTTTGCAACTTTGTATTTTTGCTTTATTTTCTTCTGTTTTAATGTGTTCATATTCTCGAGTATATTCTTCGAGAATTATATTTAAACTCAAAATTAGATTTATACTATGTATCCATTGTTTAAGATGTTTATTTATTTTCATACTTGACTTAAAACATCAAGACCCTCATTTATTTTTTTTATTTTATTTCAAAATACAAATTCTAAAAGTATCTCCTCTATGATAAACTGATTTTTTTTAAAAAAAATAAAATCCAACTCTTTTTGATATAAATACAATTCTACTCGAAGTCTATGAAATGTGTAACTAGGTATTGCTAAGTAGAATCATTACTGCTTTACGTGTTTTATAAGCCTTTAACTTTCTATAGTATAGTTCTCCTATTCTAGCATATTTATATTCCTTGACGGTATTCTCTAGAGACATCAAAATTTTGTAGTTCTTTTAAACCTTTTGGAACCTTTTAGTGTGTTGAAACAGTTGACTCTTCATGGTGAAGGTAACTGTCAATCAGTTTCATCACATGAGAAATCACAAGATAATAACTCAAAATTTAATTCATCGCTAAATTCTTTATCATTTATTTCCTGTAAATAAATAAATAACTCTTTAATTAGTAAAAGATTTATGATTGATAATTTTAATAATTCTAAATATTCCATAATTTCTAATTTTTTATTGATCTTTATGGCTCTGATTTTGAGGATTTTACTTAATTTAACATTATGAATTTAAGAAAAACTAATAAGTATTTAATTTAAGATTTAGTTTTAGAAAACATAAACAAGGATGGTTGTAGGTTTTAATATTTTAAACATGTTTTTAAAGATATTTTATCGGTAAAATTGTATTAAATTGATCAAAAATACTTTAGGAAGGGTTTTAGTGAAATAAATAATAAAAGTTGGGTTTTTAAGAAAACACGCCGGCCCACATGAACAATAAAATCGAGGTTTGAAAAGGTAATCTAGGGTATTTTTAAAAGACTTTAAAAAAGTGGGTTATTTTAAAATTTTAAAAATTTAAAAAGGGTAGAATAAAAATTGTTTCGACTATCTCTATGAAATTTTAAATTTTAAATTTTGTAGATATTCGCTAATTCGAATTCCCCATAACTTCTCTCTCTTTTTTTTTTTTTTTTTTGATAGAAATTCCCAATAACTTAATTCCTATTTAAACTGGCTGAGTTGTTTTAACTGTTTTTTATTTCAAGACAATCAAAAATCACATACTAATATTAAATTTATTGAATTTTGATATGATATTTGAAGATCTATCCTAATCTATACTATTATATATTTGAAGGAGGTACTTTGATTATAATGTATAATTTTGACCAAATTCTCAATTGTTAAAATTTTGAATTAATTTTTATTAATTAAAATCTATATTGTTATGTATTTGAAGGGGGTCTTTTGACTACAATATACAATTTTGACTAAATTCTCAATTTTTAGAATTTTGAATTATTTTTTATTATTTAAAATGAATTATTTGATTGGTTGGCATTAATTGTAAATTTCTTAATTATTTCTCCTAATCATTGAAACCCACCAACTATCCATAATGATATTTTTAATATTTTTTGTACTCTCTCTCACACACACATAAAAATTTAATAGTAGCCTTCTATAAAAACATATACATAAAGAAAATTTTAAGAAATGTTATAAATATAAATATCAACATAATGTCCTTTATCGTAAATATCTCCTCAAATTTTTTTTTTAAAAAAAGCATTCAATTAAAACTTATGTAACTCAAACTTGAAAAAAATGTCTTTTAATATGATATGTCATATCATAATTAAATTATAATTTTAAAAGGATTAAAAAAATAAAATATGGACACAATATTATCAACAATTATCTTTAATTTTTTTGGTATTAAATTATCAATATATTCAAATTTTATTTATTTATTGTTCTTTACTTCCTAATAAACCTATTTTGTGTATTTATTATTGTTTATATAGTTTAATGATATACGTACATTATAAAAAATTTATATCTAATACAGTGGTCTTTGGCCAAAATCATCTAATAAGCCACAAATTTTTTTTTTTGAGGAGAAACTATGTTAATGTTATTAATCAACACCCAATGTCAAACATAGCAATAGAAAGCCATAAAATGATTTTGATAGCGGTGTTTGATTGCAATTTGGAAAATTTTGATCTCCCAAAATTTTGAATTTCTTAATTAAAAAGATTGATTGGATAGGTATTTTGAAATAATAATAACAACAATTAAAAACTTACTTATCCCAGTCATCCACTTACTTAGCTACTAATATATCCAATTACATACTCCCACTTTTCTATTATTTTTAATTTTCACTAAGTAAGATATCTTATAATTAAAATATTTATCAGAAAAGGAATTGAAATATGAAAGGAGATTATTTATGTGGGGGGAAGGGGGCAGAGAGATAGATAGATATGAAAGGAAATTCAAATGTTCACAACATCTCATCTTACCCAAGTTTAAGGCAAAATATTTTCTTTGGATATGTAAATGAAAATTCACAACATTCAAGACACATCAAAAGTACTTGGTATTTTATAATTTAATTATTATTATATTTTTATTTTTATATTTATAATTATTCTTTTTTTATATAAAATTTTAATTTTAATTTATTTTACGATAATTCACATCCATATATAGTTAGGTGTGAAAAAAAATCATAATGTCCCATCTTCTAATGTGGATAATAATCCATTATTTTGTGATTTATTAGCTTAGAGTAGTTCATAGTTTAACATTCATAACTTTAATATATCTAAAAATTTTATTTATAACTTTAGTTTGGATCATATATTTAGATTTTCATTTTTAAAATTTTTTTGATATGATTGTTTTGACTTGACAATACTTTTCTTTTTCCTTTTTAAATTTAAAAGCTTTAAGTATGAGTAATTATTATTACTTATTTAATTATTGAATCGCATTGAAAATTATTTAGAGTAAACGCTATTATATATGAATAGTATATTTTATTTTTATCTTTTTATGCAGTACAATAAATTATGATATTCGTGCATAGTATAGGGTTTATTCTAGTAAATTGGTATTTTAGTTCCATGTAGTCGAAATAAGTTCATACTAATTTAATATTGGATATTAGTGGCAAATCGGCGGATTGAGTTGGGTTTGAATTGGGTTCTATTGGATCGTACTTAAAACAAGTTGGGTCCAAATGAGATCTAAACGACAGGCTGTAAATGAATTAGATTGGTAATGGTTTTAGCTCGAGATGATAATGAGTTGGTGCAAGTTCTTAACGGATTCAATGCAAATATATAACATAATTTTGTATATTTTTCAACTATTTACTTATTATCTAACATATTCTTTAGGTTACATAAACAACTTTGTTACTCATTTTTTAAATTTGTGAAATATTATTGAATTATAGTATTTCCTTTTCTTTTCTTTTTGTCAGAACTACTTAAAAGCTGCATAAACGCATCTACAATCCATTTGAATCCATTTAAAACTTAAAACATTCAAAACAAATTTGCCACCAAGACCCAATCCGTTTCAACCTATAATTTTAAAATCCAATCTAATCTAACCCAAAATTAATTAAATTAGATTGGGTACATGGATTTAAAACGAATTTGCCACTTCTACTTTTTGTGCTACTTAAACCTTCCAGTTCTTATATTGGTTTTCAAGCGAGCCAAATTGTCAAACAATTTAATATGCGTATAATCCTGCATTCGGTATGGAAAGTAAAGTTATGAATAAGAGGGTGTTTGGCTAAGCTTATTTGAAACATCTTATAAGCTCTTACATCTTATAAGATGTTTTTAGGAGCTTATAAGATGTTAGATCTTATTTTAAAAATAAGTTATTAAAGTGTTTTGATAAATAAGTTGGGTGCTAACTTATAAGATGTTAGTAATGACAATATTATAATTAGTTTAGTTGATTAAAAAATAAGTGAGCACCTCCTTACTTTTCTAAAATGAGCTTATAAGCTCCTAAATATCTTATTTTTGGAACTTATAAGCCCCTTCCTTTAAAACTTAACCAAACACTCCACCACATCTTATAAGCTCCAAAACATTTTATAAGATGTTTTGAGGAGCTTATAAGCCTAGTCAAACACCCTCTAAGTCAGACATTGAGCCGAACATTTTAAGATTTTTAGGCTCAAAGCTCAAGTTAATCTCAAGATACCTCAAATTCAAACTTATGCTTGTTCGGTTTATAAGATCAAATTTATTTAAAAAAATAAAAAAATTGAACTCAAGTTCAGCTGCTCTATAATCGAGCATATTTGAGTTTGAACTTGAAAGGACTTCCACCCCTGAAAAGTTGCAACTAGTTAATGATGAACGAGTTGTCGACTCTCACCACCTCCGTCAACTCCTCTGGGCTGGGTGCATAAAGTGGGATGTTGAAGTTGTGTTGTTCGTTGGCAATCAGGCCATGTTGTTGGAAAGAGTGAATGGTGTGATTTTAAAGTAGTAATAGATAAATTGAATTAAGAGTTGTACTCTGTTTTTAAGACAAATTTGCCACGCTTTGGTGCTTATGGTTAAACGGCAATCGTCTACCAAGATCAACGACTGGCTTTCTTGAGATAGCAGCCCTACAAATCTTAATTACGATTGAACTTAAAATGCTGAGAACTCTCGAGACTAAATGGTATGATATAAATCATAAAATGATTTTTCATTGTATTTGTAAGTGTACATAGTAAAAAAAACAAATTAATGAATTTGGTTCCACGCATTATTGTTCATAGAATCTTAAAGAGTTGCAACTCCTCATAAAAGGGTTTTTAAACGAAAGGATATAACCGTTAATTATGAAAAGTCACACAGATTCAGCTAAAGACACAACTATTTGAAGAGTCGCATCAATTCAATCATTAATTTAAAACATTAATTTCATGCATAAATTAATTTTGTCAACAATTCCTCACATGATTGAAATTGATGCAAATGATTATGCAGCCACTTTCAAGAGTTCTGACAAAAAAATATTTCATCAGAATAGGTAGCTTGGGGTTTTGAACCTTCCTTAAAGAGCTACCGTCAAATTTACTTAGCTAATCAGTGGGCGTGATGCCTTGAACTGTTCAGTTGTTGGTGTAAACTAAGACAATATTATTCTAACGACACGTTTCCTAATACTTTACAGTTCTCATGGTTATGTCCGTTTTGGCCATGAACTTCATCTTAGATTCATGAGCATTTTCTTTGAAGCGACCCGTCTTCACGCTTGTATAGGTGATCTCCTATTTAGAGTATCCTGACATACTCCAATTTTCAGTTAATAATCATTAAAAGGTAATCCTTAACTTAATACCTCTCTATCAAACAACATCTATCATTTACGGGAATTGGTAGGAGATATCTCTTAAATGTTCGCTTGAAGTTTCATCACTTAGTTGTCCTATTGAACCAAATTCTTGAAATCTCTGGTCATCATGGTTAGGTTACCACCATGAAAATTCTTAGTTCGTGGGTTTTATTCTCATTCCCCTTGATAAGCAGCACACTTGATCTCTTAGTAGGCCTTTTAGTCAATGAATCTGTTGTACTCTCTGAAACCATTCAAGATCAACTGTCTAATTACACATTTCACCTTATATTATTGCAATTGTTCATTTAGGTTCGCAATGTATTACAAGACAACACTAACTTAGATCAACAACATTATCTAAAGCTGTAAACTGTGATCCCATCGTGGACCAAGCTATACGTGTTTGTTTAGAGGACTTTCAAGATACAATTTGTTGACTTTTTTATCTTTTATGGTTGGGATCTAATTACATTGTTGTATCATTCGAAATTAGATCTCTTATATAACATACCTATCAATGTATTTTAAAGGTCGCGTTATTGCATGCATCATGCGCTCTTTGCAAGTTAACTAGATGAGCACATTCATTTGGCCAACATCATGCTCTCACTCGATGTTAAATTGAAGAGAATACCCGTTCTTTCAGCACCTTGACAGTTAAATGAATGGAGACATTTATTAGTTTAACATACTTTATCATGTCACGTTTTGCTTTTTAACCAATCCACTTGTTGAAATTTAGTTGAACTATATAATGAATATATGCACTATTGGGTTTAGCTAGATTGTATAAATAAATTTATATAAATATTTACATGAGGATTGTATCTGATTTAGATACTTGATTCTTTTATCCACATTATCAATTTCTTTGTATTTTTCTCTCCAATGTTTAATAATTTTTTTATAAGTTAAAAAATCTTCATGCTTTTTTTTTCATTTGCAATATCTATTGTTAACATATGCTCTTGAAATTTTTTAGCTCCTTTGAAAATAGTTGTTTTAACATCCATATGAGTGTTTTTTTCCCCAAAAATAATGGTTTTGCTTCTTGTATTTAGGTCTTTTTCAACAAGTTCTTCTATTATCTTTCTTGTTTTTTTGAGTAGATCAATATTTTCAACTCTACCTATTTTTATAAACCATTCTGAATATCAACTGTAAAATTATATATGTTACCAATTATCTACTATATAATTCAAAACTCTAGCCGTATTATGATTACTAATGTCTTCTTCTTGAATATAAATAATGTATCTATAGTTTCCTTTCTTTCAACTTCTCCTTTGTAGACCAACCTAGGAGTTTTAGTTTCAATTTTTGATTGTTAATTTATGCATAAAGGAACTCGCCTTATAGTTCAAATCTAATCTTGCTATGTCTAATTAAACGTCCCTAAGATAAGAATAGACTAAAATGCAAGACCTAATCTTCAACACTAGAAATCTCTTGACTTAAAAACTAATTTTAAAACCTAAATGATCCAAATAGAAGTATCCAAAAGATAGAGACTATAAAGCAATTATCACAAAACAAAAGGAAATAATATAAATTTTGAGTTACTATTCAATAGAGGTGGCAAAATGATTCTCAACCCATGGGTTGAATCCAACTCACATAATTTTGGATTGAATTGGGTCTTATGTGGTTGGTGTTGATATTAAATTCTAATTGGGTTGATTATGGGCTAGTAATGTTTCATGTTGAGTTTTAAACGAATTACCCCATAAATAAAAAAAATATATTTATTTTTTACGTGATTATAATTCATTTTAGTATTCTAGAACCATCAAAAGAATATAGAAATTGGTAATTTTAATTTTATCTTTTTTGGATTTTGATTAAACATACAAGAATAACGCATTGAACTCACTAGGAATTATTTTAAACCCATCTACAACCCACCTTCAACTTACTTATAACCCACATCCAACCCAACCCATCTCCAACTCATTTTTTGAAACCCATCTTCAATACAATCCAACCCACCCAATTACCACCCCTACAATGTAGACTACAAAAATTTTATAAATTTTTTGAAAACTAGGTTATTTTGGTGAAGTTTTTATCAAAAACAGGGTAGATTAATAAATCTCCCTCTCTACTCATCACCCAGTGTCTTTGATGGCACGGTTTAGACTATCATCTTGTTATTTTTATGCGTACTTGGTTGTTGATTAATTGCTGGAGTCAATGTCGATCCAACATAAAATTGAGAAAATGCTGAAATTTCCTACCTGTGTGTATATTATATATATATATATATATATATATATATATATATAATTCTGATCACATTAACGGATATTATATGATATTTCCAGCTACATATGACCACACCAATTAATTCACCTAATTATTCTTTAATAATGCAAGCGAATTGCTAAAACCTACCATTTCCTTTTTTTCTCTTTTAACTCCTACCATTTGTAGGTGCTTCATGTTTAATTAGTTGATTTGATTAACCTAATCAAGCTGCAATATTTACAGTTCATGAGTCATGACAGCATGCTTAAACCATCAATATTATGACTACAAATCAGCCCATAAAGCAAAAAACAGAACCGAAAAATATTTTATAAGTTTAAAATGATCAACCAAAAAAGGAAGAGGTAAAAAAAATTGATGCCTGTCGCGTACATCCAGCAACAAAGTTTTTTCTGTACTGAATCTTAAACTCCACCCATGTACCAAGTAGTTCAAATTGTGCTACATTTGGAACGAAATTCTTTTCCAAATAGTTAAATATGTTGCACAATTTGGAATACTTAGTACAAGAGCCCAAAGACCGAGTTCATACAAGAATATGCGTAGCCAAAGAGGCTTAAAAACCATCTACCTATCAATGAAATGATACAGACTGCAAATTAGAACTAAATATAATTGTACACGGCTCAAGTTGAGCACCCTCTACTTCACTTTGAAGGATCCACTATAGCAAGTACCTCTGTTTACCTGTTGCAGACAAGTGATTGTCTTACAATGAAATGCCAACTTGATAAGGAAACCTAAAGACGAAATATAAGTGAATCAGCATTGACAAAATAATTCAGAAAATGCACCAACATACTAGAAATTGTTTCAAGAATTATTTTCGTATTTATCTACGGTTTATTATGGCTGGATGGAGTGAGAATAGACTACCGATCTAAATACACATACGGCAAACTATAAACAAAATGTTTAATAGTATTCTTCTACATTTAGCAAACACATGATGATAATGACATGAACACAAAGATATAATTTGAAATTTTGTTCTATATCTAACCCAAGGCATTTTATTTTCTGGACAAGTAAAGAAGAAGATGAAAAGGAAGAAAATATATCAATTCAAGACATACAGAATACAAAATATTGCTCACTATCTTATATGCATGTGCAATGTACCTGATCAGAATGTGCACGACCAGGAGGCAGCATACATAATTCTCTAAACTATGATACGGCAACTCCATATTTAACAGGAAATATCACGGAATAGCCCTTTTGATTCATCAAAGATCCAGCTGCAAAACACAATAATAAATAGAAATGAATCTTAAATCTGTGAAAATTAAAAGTTGGAAAAAAAACATAGGTGTGGAGCCATAGTTATTTAGAGTGCAAAGCGCAAAATAGCGCAAAGGGTCCATAGGGCTATAGCGCAAAGCGCAGCGCGAAGCGCGCGCTTTTTAAAAAAAAGCGCACATTGTAAAAATTATATATATTTATATATATATATATATATCAAATTAATTCAAAAATACTAATAGATTGCAACAATAAAGCACATACACAATAAGACCTAAAAACATAACACGGAATGTTACTTAATTCGTTCAACACAAGCCTGCAAATATAAATATAAGATCATAAGAAACAACCTAATGTCTAAAATTAAGTGCTTCACCTAGACACATACTACATATCATCTAAATCCTCATCCCCATTTGACTCTTCCCCACCCTCACTAGAACAAGATTTATAACACTCATTATCTCTCTCTTCCTCCTCTTCCAAATTAAAGTCCCCTTCATCTTCGTCAATAAAATGCAACGTAGAGGTGGTTGAAGCCTTTCCTTTTCCTTTTGTTGGTTGAAGCCTTTTCCTTTTCAAAACCCAGCTGCAGTGACCGAAAACAGAGGGAAAAAGAAGGGGGAAAAAAGAGGGAGAGAGAAGATTACCCGTCCTTCTCGTGTGCAGCGGCTCTGTCCGGCAACAGCGATTACCAAGGACTGATGGAGGAAGAGAGGAGGAAGAGAGCAGCACAGCGTAAAGACCAGAAACGTTTCTGGTTTGATTTTAGGGTTTCAATTCTATTTTAGTAAAAAGTCAAAGTCAAAACCCTAAAACAAAATGGTCAACGCGCCTTAAAAAGTCAACGCGCTTTTTGGAGGGCTATGCGCTTTGCGCTAAAGTGCGAAAAGCTCTGGAAGCGCGCGCTTTTGAAAAACCCTAGGCGCAGGGCGCTGCGAAGCGCAAGGGCCGCGCTTCGCTTCAAGGCGCGCTTTAGCGCGCGCTATGTGCGCTTTTAATAACTATGTGTGGAGCACAACAACATGAGATCTCTAACGCCAACTTAAATCCACGGAAAAGATATATAATTTCAAGTACTTGCTTTTAACTATCAATTTAGCTACTCATATGCCTTCAATTTTCTTACAAAAGTTGCAGTGGTTCTTAACAAATCTTCAAATATCACAGAATACCATCACCACCACAGGAAAACTCAGAGCAGGAGGATCGCTGGCAAAAGTCTATAACTACTATTTACATTATCGTGGTCCAGAATTAATTCAGCGTGGTCATCCACTACAACATGGCGAGTGTAAAATGAAGAGTCGGGATGAGGAATACGAATATGTAGGTTGATTATATCGTGGATCAGAAGTCATAGCACTTTAAATTAATAAAATATAAATCCAAATTATCACCAGCAAATCATTGAGCTGTGAAATAAAAGGGAACGTAAAGTAATAGACATACTTGCACAGATAAAGTGGCGGCAAACCATCATTCAGCTTTGACACTGAACGACTTCTTTTTTCAATCTCTTCAGCAAATTTTCTTACAGGAAGGACTTCACATGGGCTTTCTATTAAGCCAGCCATCACTGTTCTACCACAAGTAGACTCATAAACCTGTAAACAGATTAACCAAAAATGAGTAAGAATTCTCATTAGCCCAACATGCCAAATACAGAAGATAGATAAATAAATACATAAAATATAAGCATGAAAATTATAAATAGAAACATGAACAGGGTAGGAATATAAAATCAGAAAAGCTTCAATAGGATTGTCGAGTTGTTCAGAGAGAGAGAGAGAGAGATCAGAAATAAATAAAGATGCTGCAGAACTAATACAGGAGAAATAAGATTCCGCAAAACTAATGCAGGAGGAATGAAAGCATCCAAAAAGCAAAAGAAAATTGAATTAATGTAACGTAAGAAGTCTTAACTTTTTACTGGAAGTGAATAGCTATCTTGAATCACTCTTTTTATCTCACAAGTGTTTTCATACCGTTCAGAAAATGAAGTTGTTGAGTTTATCAAGGTCATAACCCAAGATATTCAGATAAATCAAAATAAATAGTAACTTTGCTAGCTTGCAATTAGTATCACTAAATAAGTACTAAATAAGAACTCAAAAATACCCTTTAATAGTTGAAACAAGGCTAAATTATTTTTGTAATATCTGAACTTGGGAAAATCGCAGCTGCATAAAGTTGTATGCTATGACAAACCACTTCATCATAGAGTGCCTTCAGCATGTCATAATCGCATCAAAGTTGAGTATAACCATGGGAAGAAACCCCAGAGAGGAAATCAACAACTTTCAAGTTAACACCAGCAAGCAACATTCTACGCGTTAGGAAAATTAAATTCATTATGAGACCTGATCCAGCCAAAAGTCATTAAATTTTGCCAAGATTCACATGAATTTTGTGTCGAAGAAAGCAAGGTTATAACAGATTCGTAACCAACTTGTATAATTGACACACTTAAAAATATCCAAGAATATATGTCTTGTTTGAACACCCAAGACAGACGGTTAGAGACTTTCTCATGCTTTCTTTCATTTCACTTCAAAAAAGTGTTTCCGTTATCCTAAAATAATCAATTATAAAACTGAAGTGGGAACCAATACAATTTCACTGAAAAACCAAATTTTTAGAAGTACAAGGCACAGCATATTTTTCAAAGATATACTCAAATAAAGGCATGGTCCCTCTCTTAATGTACATTCTTGCATGCATAAAGATAAACAGGAGACCAGCAAGTGCAAGTCTTAGTGATTAATGAAGCTAGGACTATGTCATGAACTCTTAAAGTTATACAGAATAGCGAAATATATATTAAACTAAAACTAAAGTTTCACCTCACTGCTTCCCAGGCCACATGGACGACCAACTGCCTCAGGCAAATCACGAGGAAAGTAACACCGATTTATCGTTACCCACTTCGTTTTAGTGTAGTTATCCTCCCACATCGCCTGTAGGAAGGAAGAAATACTCATAATGCCATGACACTTTAACATACTTAGATCATATTTTGAACTCACAACCTGAAAAACTAATGACAAACAGTTCCGAGAGTAAATCTACACCATATCACGTTCTTAGAGTACCATAGCCAAGCAAAACAAATACAGAATGCAAAAATATCAGAATTATGACAACCAAACAAGCAAATATGCTTCAAAACAATGACACAATGATAGCATGAATTGGCAAGTTAGAATAGGAAAGAAGGATATATGAGAGTTTAAAGATCTGGAACTAGGCAGAATCCAAGTACAACATATAGAACCAATAACAGAAGAATAGAGTTTACCAAAAAAAAAAAAAACAGAAGAATAACATTTTCATCTTCATGAAGGTACACTAAAACTAATAAGTTTTAACACATGATGTTGGTGAAGCAATCTGTCTCTCCTGTACCATACTATAGAAGTATTCACAAATAATGCCTGGTGCAAATTTAGGAACAAATTTCAGTTGATGGATCAAAATTCTCAAAGATAACTTCTCTACAAAAAGAAATTCTAATGAATGGAGGTTTTCCATGAGTTTAAAGAAACTAACTCGCCCGACACTCAAAAATTACACAAATGGACTTATAAGACAAAAATACATTGCAAAACAAACTTTTAATTTGTCCTAATGTGCCAAACTAGCAATCGTGCCTAACTAGATCCTTGCAGAGTCACAGACATCCATACTAGTTTCCAGTAGAAAATCCAATGGAGCAAAGCCAAGTCAGTCAAATAAAATGAATGTCTGACAAACATAGATTAAGCATAGTGAGTTTTTTTAATCCGAGTTATGGAAAGTAACTAATGACAGATAGTCTCTCAATGTTTAACCAAAAAATAGCAAAGAAACTAATTCATGAATTCTGACATTCACAATAGATTGCTCACCTGAAGCTTTGAAGGTGTAAGTTTGTCATTGTCAAAGCGAATAAGAACATGATCCATAACTTTAAAAACACGTCCATTGATGCTGCATGATGTGTAATAGATCTTCTCATCCAAAACTTGAACTGGGTCACCAACCCAATTGACAGCATGCAAACCCTCTGAGGAAGACTTACACTGGTTCATAAACCCCGAATTGGATGCAATTTCTGAAGGATTATAATGTACTGCTGTCTCCTGTAGCATATTTGAATCATTGTTTAGAATCTCATCACCATGAGATTCTTTTGAATCGCTAACATGATTTTCAAGAGATTGCTTTAATGTATTTCCAGCACCATTTTGCACCCTCAAGCTACCATCTTCAGCACGTAGCATCATCAGGGCGTTGTCCGACGAATCAGGAACCATCTCCAACTTTGAGGAGAGATCTGGTTTAAACTCTACCATTTTCTCATCACTAGTTTTTTCAAGCGGTGAGTTCAAAGATGAAACACAAGCAGAATTGGCAATCTTAATCATATTATTTGGACATCTACCGGAAGATGCTTTATCATCAGCCTCACCCTTACTTGAGATACTATCATTCTCTTGCATTCCTTTAACATCTGCTGTCTTTGAACCAGATGTCTGATGACTGCAATTATTCTGCGCACCTGCAGCAGGAACATTTTGCACTGAAGTGTTCCCATTGACTGTCACCTTCAGCTGGCCAACTTTCTCATCTGAAGCGCCTACTTCTTTAGTTAAAGTGGATGGGACAGCTGCTGAAGTTAAAGAAAAGTTTGATGTATTCATGTTCCTCATAACACGACCATATTTAGGAGGCACAGGTTTCCCACTGCTTAAAGACAAGCACTTTCCACAATGCCACTCCACTCTTGGAACTCCTTTTTGATTAGTTATCTGGAGGCATTTTAAGTGATATCCTTTTTCGCAAGCATCACATATGAGTATACTATCTACATCCGTTATGGTAGACATGCAAATCTGACAAGTCAAAGCCTTATTCATATAGTCCCTAGAAGGTGGAATCCAAGTACGGCGATCAGAACCACGGTGTTGCAATAATTTTTGAACAATCTTACCAATTTCAGCATGGGTAGTCCCCGGAGAAGCCTGGACACAATTAGTTCCTAGTGAAGGCGGTCTAGTTGCAAAATGGGCACTAACTGCCTTAGACGTCACTTGAGGAGCCAATCCAGATATAACATCAGCAGTTCCCCCAACTTTGAGCAACGTATTTGCGGGCACCTTGTTGTCTGATCCAATTTTGGCTAATGAAACAGACTGGGGTTGCCTTGACCAAGTTGGAGTCCTCACAGATGAGTTGACAGAGTAATTTGCTGCCAGATGAAAGATTATAAAGTTGAATACAATGTTTAGAAGAACAAGATGATCGCAACATGGTAAAGCAATCTACGAGAGTGAGGTGCTGTGGCAGAGTAGTGTCAGGCTGATAATATCAGCAAATGCCATCAGATAAATATATATTACTCCTTTGTGAAATTCATTTATGCAAAAATGTCAAGAGCTACAAAATACAAGTTTTAATGTAAAATAACAGGCCAACAAATACAAACCAAATTAAGCCGGCACGAACTTATCTGTGGAAGATCATCTTGGCATGATAATGAAGCAGATATAAAGCCATCACTGACAGCCAAAAGCAAGAATTTGATTTACCTTGAACGTGTGAAGCATGAAATGAACCATTTGATCTTCCGTCAGATGTCAGATTTGGCCTGTCAACTCCTGGCAAATCTGCAGACACCAAATGGTTCGAGGGCAAAGCACTGGAAACCACTGGTCTTATCTCACTAGTAGGAAGCTGATAGGGCAAATAACTAGAATTTTTTGTGGTGAAGATGCCAGAAGAAGCTGTCGTATAATTTGCTTTATCTGATTGAGGCATTCGAACATGAGGCAATGCACTATAACTTTTAACTGTTGCACCAGAATTCCCTTGTGCATGTTGAGATGAATGTGGAGTAGAAGGTAGAACGAAATCTTCTGCTTTTTCCATCTGAAACAGAATAGAGCACAAAAATTAAGTGCTAGGATAAAGTATAAGTCATATTTTAATTAGCGGAATAAGCTAAAGCAAGACAAGATACAAATTTCTTTTTATGTCTTATTCACCCCCACCCCCCAAAAAAAATACAATAATACAAAATAATAATAAATAAATAAAAGGGAAAAAAAGAAAAGAGAAACTTTGATAAGAGAAAAGCTACAGGGTGATATATTATTTGACTCATCGATATAATTGATCAATCAATCAAACTCGCAAATATTGAATGAGTTGGGAAATGAGTATTACGCATAGTTTCAGGTGCAAACACTAAGGTGGAAATTCCTGACAAGATTGTCAGAAATTTTTGATACCGTGAGTGTTTGTTGGGTGAAAAATAGTCTGCATGAACTATATCAAAACAAAGTTTAAGGCACAAGAAAAGGCACATGCAGAATCATGAAAGCGCCCAAAAAATTTTAAACATCTTTGTTGAATGACCACCTCATCTAAAAGCTTAAGCTTGTAGAGAGGGAGAGTCATTATATATTTATTTATATTCTTCAACACACCCCCGCACATGCAGGCAGACTTCTTTTTTGTTTGTGTCAAGCCTTGCATGTGAAATTCTTTATTTTTTTGGATAAATGGGTGGCAGTGAGATTCGAACACAAGACCTCTTGTTTGGCCCTGGCTCTGATACCATGTTGAATTACCACCTCACCTAAAAGCTTAATCTTGTAGAGAGGGAGAGTCATTATATATTTATTTATATTCTTCAACAATCTTATTGCAATTCCCATTCCATATCCTTCGCATCAACTTTTCTCTTCTTTAGGCACTTAAATGCTTCACACAGAAGACCCTTGGTATTAATAAAATGATGTACACAATACAGAGAGAATGACCTAACAATATGCATTATATTAACAGATACACACACACACACACGCATATACATATATATATATATATAGAGAGAGAGAGAGATGACGTACGTATAAAACAAACAAAAAATAGAAAAGACGATCTAATACACTCAAAGTTTCTCACTTTCTATCAAGCAAATTAGCTATTCGTCACGTCCGTGTTATCCTCATCATATTGCAATTTTGAACCTTTTTTTGTTGTACATGCATGTGCTTCCGTGAGATTCCATTTGGCAGCCCCTTAATGGACCAGATATAAGATTTATAAAAGGGATTACTATCCACTCCAGGCCCCAACCCCCAAAAAGAATAATAAATAAGTAGAACATATCAAAGTTATTTCTCTAATAGTTTACTTTTCACCATTTTCTCATCAAAGTTGAGAAATACTGGGCAGCTACATTTCTTATGGACTAGCATCCTGTGTCACTATTACTATCATACTTAGTGAAGATAGCATAAAGATATCATTCTTTTGAATTAAAAATAGTTCCTCAACTCCATAACTATTGTGCTTAGATTTTTTTTTCCCTTGAAAATATAAATATGACTCGTGAGCTTTAGTCTTAACCATGTCATGGTATGGAGGACAACTGTTAACTTTCTTGGGGATAGACTACATCATTAGAAAACATTAACAGAATAATGTCTGAATTCAATCTGTAATGGTAAAAACAAACTTCCACAAAGTATTATGCCTTGAATCTTACTGTTCCTCAAGACCAGGGGTAAGCTCAGCCAACTTAACAGTTAATGCAAATAAACCCCATCATTAAAAGAAAGAAACAAAGAGAACCAAAGAAAATCAAAATAATGGAGTTAATGTTCTCTATGGGTTTCTGTCTTGGGAATGCCTCCTGTATCCCATTAGGACAGAAAACCTGAAGTACGTCCAATATAAACATCTGACTCTGCGAATAATGAAGTCATAGAAAACTGATGAAGAAAAAAGAAATGAACGCAATCGAAATGCAAACCAATATTTATCTTTGAAACCTTCTTAAGTACAAAATAAAATAAAAAGCAATAATCATTACTTCAGCACACAAATAAAAATGTTTAGAGACAAGAAATACTTGAGTTCCTGGACAAAGAAATATCAATGCTCAAACACTAAAGAAGAAGTTACAAGAAAAATATTGAAAGCAAACATATTTAGCAAAGTTGGAAAATCATCATGCCACATGATCATGTACTTGTTAATTTGGTATGTGTAGAAATTTACAGTTTTTTTAAACTGCATAACAACCCTAAGAAATATTAGAACTTGTAGCCAGGCAATATCATGCAAACTCAAAAGTGATAAGAAACAACACAAATAAACAAGCAACAAAATTGGATATATTTGAGAACTGTACCAAACTTTTTAATGAAGACGAGATGTTATGATAATCTAGATTTTTCAAACTTATGGATGTCGCATCGTAAGAAAGTGTTAAAATTTTGGAGTGGTCAAGACTATCATGATCAATTAAGAGTTGGAGAAATGAAGTGATTTATTATGAAAATTCTGTTGCATGATCAACTCTCTTACAACTACTAAGCTTAGAACATCTAACAGAGCACACAGGCCAAATTCAAAGGAAGGTGTGGCCGAGGGGCCACTGTCACCAATTGAATAGGAGAGTTCACCAGCCAAAACATTATAAGTGCTCCAAAATAATAGTTCCATTTTGGCACCTATTCAGACTTTTTAAGCATCATATTGGTTTATTGGATCCACGAGACTAGAGCCCAAAAATTAGAAGCAACAAATTTTGGAGAAAAACTTCACCTTTGAACCTGAACAATGAACTCAACGGACTTCAATGTGATGTCCATTGGTTCAAATTTTTCATCAACAGTGCAAAGCCAATTCTGGACTAACAGACACTGAAAAGTTATTTTACATTCCATGGCACATTACATAACTTTTACCTTACATCAACCATTTCAATCATCAGCAACAAAATTAACAAGCGTAACCAAGCTTTTATCATGACAGGCACGTTATCAAGGCAGAAAATATTGTTCAGTCAATAGAGCAGCTATAATTCTTAAAAAAAGGCTTTTGCCTCCAACGAATCCCTCGACTAGAACTCCACATCCATATCCTACCACACAGCCTAATGACGGAGCAATCAAACTCCATCCAATATTCTTAACTAAATTTTTGTCCATCATACAACATGGAAAGAAAGTATCCCCATTACAATCAACGTAACAACAAACCGACATAAAAACTAGGAATGCAAAAAACACGAACCTTTCTTTTGGAGACCAGCAACTTCTGAGCAATGGAAATTTTCGGAGGGCGAAACCCTAGCCTCTGTTCTTTCAATTTATTCAGTCCCAAATCCTCAATCACACCCCCAAAAGCATCCCTTGGGAACACGTCCTTGGGCGCAAAACCCTGACACACCTTAACCAAACTGTTCCGTGCCGCCTCCATCAAATCCTTCTCCACCCCAGTTGGGCCCCTTCCTCCCCTCATCTTCCCCATGGCGGCCAATACCAACACCATCTCCGCCACCTTCCTCACATCCCCAAACAAACCCCCTTCACTCCCTCCCTTAATTCTCTTGCACGGCGGAGCCTCCTTCACCAGACTTCCATCCTCAGCCGCTCGCCGCTTCTCGGCAATACCCTCCGATCTCGACTCCGTCGACTCCATCCAAGCCTCTAAACCACCATGGACGGCGCCGTACCAAGCGCGGAATCCGTAGAAACCTGCAGAGAAGAGACAGATGCGAAGCCATGAGAGGGGGTTGGGGAATTTGGAGAGGAAGTGAGAGAGTGAATAGAGAGAAGGAATTAAAATTGAAATATTGGAATTGTTAAAAAACTTAAAAATAAAACCTTTTGTTTTGGCGCGTAAATTAGGACGGAGCTTTGAGCCTCTTGAGTAGATGGTGCAATAACAAAACAATTGATGGACACAGTGTTGGTGGGCGGGTTGGGGGGCTAGGGGGTGGGTAGGCAAAAACTTTGAGCAGGGTGAGAGGAGAGAGAGAGAGAGAACTGAAATTGACAATTTGTAGTTTGGAATAGCGATTTCTTTCTTGCGCTTGTGTTGTATTATACCTTTGCCATTCGCTAATATTTTAAAATTAGTAATTATATATGCTCCTTATTTAAATAGCGCCGCATGTTTAGTATGCCTTATTCCTAAGCGCTGTTCGTTTTTATGCTCTCCGATGTTGTAATTGTGCTCGACTGCTTGTACAAAACACTTCAATGTTTAGTTTTTGGGCAGTGTAATTATAAGTTAATCTTTCTTACTTTAAAATTACAAACACCCTCTTGATCAAGTCTCACAAGATTTCTCAATTAATTTTATTATTCCACTTATTTCTGCAAAGTAAATTCACTTTATACCATAACATTAGGCATCATTATTTATAATTCAATAATGTCACTACTTAAAAAAAATGCCTTCGTATATAATTTATATATTTTGAATTTATCAAGATCAAATCTTATCTCAAAATATCATCAAAAATAAAAGAATTACAACTTGCAGCGAAGTCACGCATTATGAATGATAAATTTCATCAAACTATTACTTGTCTCATGGGAGCATTTGTAATTTTTGAAATAAAGTGGATTAGTTTGTAATTACATCTTACCTCAAGAGGCACAGACATAATTTGCCCTTCGTTTTTTAATTAATATCAGACATAATTACTTTGATCATTCACTGTATAAATATTTAATTTCAAGATAAATGTAATAATATTAGTACTTAAAATCTATTTTTCATTTTTCTTAAAAAAAAAAGAAGAAGAAGAAAAAGAAAGAAAGAAATTTGTACGACTTTTGATGCAAAGGATGACCTTAATGATAAAAGACTTAAATTCGCCGGACAGTCATCTCATTTGGAACGAAATTCAATCAAATAGGTGATTTCTTTTCTTTTCTATTTTTATTATTTTCCAATCGTGTCGTATAGGTAGAAAAACAATAAAATTTTGACTCGATTCGTTATTTATATATACAAATATGAATTTCTTTCATGAGAAGTGCGTAAATCCATGAGTCTATTAAATACAGATATGTGTGAGTATATTACTCTAATTACACGTTGTAGAAATGAAAATTGCCTTCATAAACATGACATTGTAAGCAATATCTCACACGTATACTTTTCTGATGTGAAAGTATGTCTCACTAGTGGAATTTTCAGTCGTGCCATAACCACATCTTAAAGATGGCAGGATTTATTTACATAATAATTACGTATCCTAATCTAACTACCAGATGTGTTACAAATACATTAATTGTACAGCAATGCATTACTCCAACACAAAATAATTACTATAAGGCAAGGGGATTCATTCTATCAACATCCTAAGTATGTACATCACTCACTGCTGCTGCTGCTGCTGCTAGTCTCAAGAGCTGAACTACTCCTCCGTTGCAATTATATCCGGTATCCGAATCATGATCAAACAGCAACTAAAAGAGATCGAACTGTTCGATAAATACAGGGGACTTGGGCATCTTGGAGCTCACTACCACATAAAACCGGCAACTGAAACCTTGTCTACGTTTCAAATTTACATATAAAATGGCCGCTCTTCAGTGACAACAGCTATATGAGATAGTATTGTTCTACAGATGTCACATCACTGCATATCACAATCCACGAATCTTTGCAGAGGAGTTGGGTATCTTGAAGCTCATAACCATGGAAAGATGGAATGTGAAAGCCTTTGCTGAGTTTTAAATTTACGTATGGCACCACCACAGTCCTCAGTGCCGTGGACACTAGCATCTGCAAATAAAGAAGGCACTATGATTAACAGAATACAACAATATTTGCAACTATAAATGAGGCATACTTTCAAGTACTGAATCAAGAAAAAGATGAAACACTGAAAGCAAGACATGGCCTCGGAAGTGGAAAACATTTGAGGTTTAAGACCCTGATCCAATTTCTGCAATTCTAGTCGGATGATGTTCAATTCGCTCAATTTAACTTGCATGCATATTATGGTCCAAACAGTAACTCATAATTCTTCATTATTCTTTTATGGTTTTAATCGTCCATACAGTTCTCAGAAGTTGACGATCTTCCCTTCTTTTCTTTTTCTTTTTCTTTTGTGGGCCTGGCAGTAAACGAGTGGGTTGTACATTATCAATGAAGAATATCTGATTTGCAAAGGACCATTATCTTCAACTTTTTTGGTGGTGTGGGAGTCACCAACCAATTCTCCCCAATTCTGGTTTAGGTGTGGATTTATATTACCCATACATGTTCAAAGACATAGCCTGAAGCTTTCCAGATTTTAGAAACACTAGATCATAAAGTAATCCATAGAACTTTAAAAGATTGAAACCAGCACCTGGATTAGATGCACACGCAAGTCACCAATTTTGCTCCACTTAAGAGACATAGTGAAGTCATTTAACTTCACAATACCAGCCAAAGCATTCCCTGAAATTTCAGCAAACAGAGAAGCACTAATCTCCTGCAGCAAACCAAATTGTTACTGTCATACAGACATAGTGTAGATAAGGGGAGAGGGAGAGGGGGAGAGAGAGAGAACCACATGAGGGAGGGATTGTGTGTGCATGTGTGTGTTGGGGGCGGGGTTGTAGAGAAGGAGAGAGAGCAGTGAAGATTTCAGATGGATTAAATAAAGAAGGCTGGATTGGGGGGTTGTAGAGAAGGAGAGAGAGCAGTGAAGATTTCAGATGGATTAAATAAAGAAGGCTGGATTATTGGCTTTCTTCATATAGACATGCTATGATAAATTGCCTAGCATCAGTTAATGGTTCTATCGCTCTAGCTCCCAGAGTTGATAGACTCATCTACAAATCAAAGGATCTACATAATCCAAGTACTTCTCTTTTCTATAAAGTATCAACCATCTAAACAAATTCAGGTGATGTCGGAAAAGGTTGAATTTCCATTTCTCTCTTTCCTCCTCTTTAAGCAAATTCATGCAAGTGATCAACTTAAAAGACACGAGTTCTAAATGAATCGATTTCAACACTTGCACAGCACAACATGCAAAGGCAGCCAACTCCAACAATGGCATATGGCTATCTTTACGATAAACTGCCAACTACAGCAAAGCACAAGCAAAATAACGCATTGAGCAGACAGCCTCAAAAAACAGAGCAACACAGTAGTTTCACGAAGCTTACAGTGGAAATGCATGCAACTGGTATTACTTCCTCGCCATCCAAAACATCAATTACCATATCTAAGGGAATTTTTGCTCTGATCTGCTCATTTTCAACTTTCATAATGGGTGGTGAAGATACAGAAAGATTCAGATTCATGTCACGGTTTGGGTACATCTTGTACAACTGAGGAATGATAAACCTCCAGCGAGCTGTGTTCAGAAGAGATTGATCTGGTACTTTATCAACAGTCCAATGCATCTTGTTTGCCTAATAGAAAAGAGAACAGTTACTTGGCTGTAAGACGAGATAATTATGATGATGCAGCCAGGCATAGCTATCGAGTGAGGCTGCCAAGGAGTTGGCAGTTAAAGGGTCCTTGGATAAGCTTATAACTAAGCTCTTTAAAACACTACACAAGTTGTTTAAGAGCTTATGAGATGTTTCAAAGTGTAAGGTAAAATTTTTATGAAAGAAGCTTATAAGCTCCCAAACTAAGATGTTAGAGCTTATAAACTCCTTTAAATAAATTACGGAAATCCTAAATTATTTTTTAGATCTCAACAAAATCATCTAATGCTGACCTTACTACTTACAAAATTGCCATTACTAACATCTTAAAAGTCACATAATTGATCCAAGAAAACATCTTATAAGTCACATGATCGTATTATCCAAACTACAAAACAAGATCTAGCATTTATAAGCTCCAAAAACATCTTATAACAAGCAAGAGTTATAAGACTTTTTAAATAAGCTTAGCCAAAGACCCTCTTACTCCGATAAAATCAGGTGAGTGGCTCCAGATCTGGCCATGAAGCAAGCCTATCCTCCCATCTCGTTCAGGTAACTAAAGAATTTCAGAACTCACATTATAGTAAACTGATGATGCTGACTTAAGCACATCTAGATGCACTGAGATTTTGACCATCTTATCTGCTTCCTTGCCGGAAGATGAAGCTTGTAGTAATCTACGATAGTGGCGGGGAAGTGCGACTTCACGCTTGGCAGAGAATAACCCATCAATGCCAAGGTCAAGCGATGATTCACTCAACTCTGGATCATTGACAAATGTAACATTCAGTGCAGCAATACTAGTTACTGGTACTTCTTTAGGAAGAGATTGCAGTATAGAGTCTAGCTTTACAACTGCATCTTTTATTTTCTTAGAAACAGCATCTTCAACAGCAGAACTAATTTTACCCTCAAATGCATTTATCAACCTGAAAAGAGAAAAATAAGCTGATTGCATTTTAATTGCCATTTTGACAAAAAGAAGTAGGACTCTAGGAGCATTGCAAATATTTCCATGTCCAATATGTATTATGCAATTACAGGGAAAAGATCAAATCATGATGAAAGATTAAAAAACAATCAAAATCCACATTATGGGGTGTGTGCTTCAAGCATTGAAAAATGGGGTAAATTAATATATTCTGAATGACCACTCTTTTTAGCGGACACTAAAGATACAATGCAATTTACCCTAATTTGTTGTGACAGAGAAAACTAGGCCGTGTGATAACATGGTAAGCCATGTATTTACTTGCGCGCGGATAAACAAGAAAGCTTCTAAAGTAAATATTAGTAATAGCATCTATTGGGTTCAAGAACTTTATGTTGGAAAGAAGCATCTTGAAGAGTTGGCACGAGGAAGTCAAGTATAAGATGGTTTTATAAATACTCAAGAGGTTTGGAGTATAAATCAGTTGCTGAACCAACAAATCACTACATGACTGCAAATGAAATCTGTTTATTTGAAGAAATGCATTAAATATGTTCCAGTACTATATAAAACTTTAAATGTAGTAAAAGCCAATTATAGATCTTAGGGGTTGAATTAGTAAAGTATGCCGGTACAAAAAGCCACAGCGGGATATCATGCCTAATGCAAGAGAAATTTAACAGAAAATATTTTCCATAACCTAGCACCTATGTCATAAGTTAAGCTCAGGATTATCAATCAGCTTCCTGTTAAAAAATATATACATAAAGAGGAAATAATCTGTGACAGATTTTAACACGGAAGAGGTATTGATACATTACAACAATATGAAATACTTCTCAATTGCAGATATAGCAAAATCCTAGAATGAAAGAAAAAAAAAAGCCGCTTTTAATTTATTTTGGATAAAATTTCATTATTGGGCTGTCCAGTTTAATACACAATCTGTATACCAGCTAGAGATGCCAATAAATAGAGCCACAGTTCCTCAAACAGAAAAAAGAACTACATAAGAATAGATACCCTTGATAGAGCCATGATGCTCCTCCATCCAACTTTATAGAGATATCACTCACATAGCATCCGCACTCTAGGAGAGACAACTCGAGAGACCCTTCTACGGTCTTTAGACTGAGTGTAAGGCCAACCTCTAGTCCTTCAACCTTAGAATAAGCAAAATTTATCAACAACTCCTGGTGCAGAATTTGTCTGAGATGATAACATGACCATACAAGGAAAAAGAAGCGGAATTTTCTTATCTATTTCTATGAAACAGAGCAAACTGGTGTACATTGAAGAAGAAAATTATAGGTATAAGCCTAAAAGGGTCAAGTGCATGACAGCAGACAATGAGTTCACATTTGAGGATCACATTCAATGTTGTAAAATCAAAAGTCCTACTGTACTAAAACTTTATCAGATAAAACAGTGTCCTCCGCCTTACCTTTATACGTGTTCATATTCCATAGGATGAATTCTGCAAGATAACTAAATTTCACATGTTTACACCCTTGCCAACAAATGCTATAATACGTGGTCATCCACAAAGTTCTGAAAAGATGTTGCTAATTGCAGTGGTCAGCTTGCACATGTGAAGAAGGGAAGCCAAATTTCACTAATTTCCCAGCTATGCTATTGATCAAAATGGAAAAATTACAACAGGATCTGTATTAATACATTTGCATTACAAATTTCTTCACTGTGTTCAATGAAACATTCACCCATCATGGTAGTTATAGGGAAAAATTGTAGTGCCATCTGAACTACAGACATTTTTACACTCTGCCACCTAGACTAATTTTGTCACACTTTACCATGATACCATCCAAACTACGTCTGCTTTTACGTGTTGCCGTATACTGCCTTTTCCAGAAGAATTTTTCAACAAGATTCCACCATAGACTCATATAGATTCCATCACATGACAATTTAACATCTAAATTATTCATTTCACATGACACTTTACCATCCAAAATATACATGTTTTACATAATGCCACGTCATCTGATGGAATCTTGCCAGAATATTATACCTGAAAAAGTAATGCATGGCAATCTGTGAAAAACATGAATTTAGATGTCAAAGCGCCACAAAGAATTAGCTTCGGCGGCAAAGTATAAAAGTGCAAATAATTCAAATGGCAAAGTCTTTTTATTCAATGAACATGGATGGGGGGACAGTCGGACAGCTTCTCCCCGAATGAGCTTATCTATGCAAAAACCCAACGTTTTAAAAATCCAAATCGTCAAGGAGTACTAACTTCTCTGACTTAACATCCACATGTATTCAAATTTCAGTTCTTCACTTAATCATAGCATAAATGATAAATGCCAGCTTAACTATTTACCATGCAGCAGATTATGCAATATTCGCCCAAGCAAACAATTCTTATGAAGTACACCCAATTCATAATCCATGCTAAAAAATAAAAAATGTACCTCAACAGTAGCATTTCCCTTATCAGATACTGAAATCGGAAGCAACCAAGTGCTGTACGAGTACTTCCAGCTCATACTCAAATTCGCGGTGGCACCAGAAACATTAATAACTATCCCAGAATCTCCAGTTTTCACAGTAGATGAAGTCACGTGAATTCTCTCAATCGTAATATTCGAAAGCGTCATCTTCACTCTACCTATAACTGGGATTTTCACAGATTTCTCAATCGTGGGCAGCTCAAGTGGGACTAATGAAGACTCCGCTTTTTCTATCAGCAAATCCTTGAGGAAATCAAGGCCCTTGTTTGATATCTCCGCCGTGATATACCCTTCTTCGTGGGATTGAGCACTGCTACACAGCAAAAAGATTATCACAAAAGGGAAAATTGGGCTCGCCATGATATGATTCAGGATAAACCCAGAAAATAATTGGGGTTTTCTTGAATCAAACAGGAATATTATTTGTAATCATTACAATCTAGGGTTGAGGGCGATCCGGAAAGGTAGCGGTAGTATATTCTTGGAATTGTTTTTCTCTAATGAGGTTGAAATTTGAAAGCAACTTTTGGGACCAATCACATTATTTAAATACAATTTGATTAATGCTTTAACACAATTTCGGAATTGGGGACTTTTCAATTTGCAAGGGCTGGACACGTTTATATTAAGTATGCGTCTTACTAGGTACCACGTGATAATTTTTTAATAGGTTTGAGAATTAGATTTGATTGGCTAATTATAACTAAATTACACATTATCTCTGCTATCAATATGCGTTCTCTTTATTCATAGGATATTTATATTGTTCTCTCTTTTCTCTTCCTAAATTATTTAACAGTTTTTTCTCCTCCTCTTCTCTCCATTATTCAACTTAATCTTATATTTCCTATTTCTTAATTATATAGTTAATTCTTGTTTGGTTTTTTTATAACTAATTAAATTATTTTATAAAATACAAACAAAAAATTTAACCACTCTATATTTAACAATATAAAGGTGCTCTTTGTTTATATTTTATTTTAAATAAAAATGCACTTTAATATATGATATAGATACTAAATATAAACTTCGTGTAATACGACAAGTATTTGAAATAATTTATTTTTAAATTACAACTAATCATGCTTTATATTTTATATGCTTAGACTTGTACAGTGTATTGTGCAGTGATTTCATATAATACTTATTTATGTTAGAATCCAATAAATTTTTCTTTGTTATTCTCTCTCTCTCTCTCTCTCTCTCTCTCTCTCTCTCTATATATATATATATATATACACTATATATACTCTCCCTCTCTATCTCTCTCTATATATATATACTATATATACTCTCTCTCTCTCTCTATATATATATATATAGAGAGAGAGAGAGAGAGAGAAATATAAGTTTTTTTTTGGTTAATTTCTCTACTTTTCACGTCAATAATACATTAAAAAGCGATGAAATTTTGTAACTTTGGTGATTAACATGATATATTAATCAAGATACAGTGAAAATTTATATTTGTGGATGCATAAAATTAAAAGACTTCTAATGTAATTTAATTAAAAGAAACAAAAGTACGAAAAAATATTTTTTTATATATTTTAAGTAATTTAACAAAAAATATATTAAAGTTTCAAAAATATAATATTTTGCAGTAGTATAAATTAATGAGAAAAAATATCAAGGTTCTAAAAAATTAAAAAGAAAATAAAATCCATGTCTCTTCAAAATTAATTCCTTAATAAGTATAAAAATAAAACTATTTTTATTAGCAAACTATGAAATATTATTATCAAGTATTTCATAATTTTAACTCTATACTATTGAAGGTTTTCAAGAAAGTTTGACAAATTGCAAAGATTAAAAAAAAAATGAATGAGACCATATATAGTTGACGACATGTAAACTTTGTATAATGCAACAAAAATTTAAAACAATTTATTTGAAATTACAATATAGTCATGCTTTTATATTACATTATTCAATTTGTATAGTGTATTATATAATGATTCCATATAATGTTTATTTTAATTAGAACCTAATAGATTATTTTTTCTTTTTATTTTCTATATACATAAATATAAGTTTTTTTTAGTTAATTTCTCCGCGTTTAAAATCAAAAATACATTAAGAGTGATATAAATTGTAACTTTGATGTTCAACATTGATATATTAATTAAGATATAATGAAATTTATGTTTGTGGACACATAAAAATTAAAATACACATAATAGAATTTTATTAATAATAAAAAAATATAGATATGAACGAGCGGATTGGATAAGTTTGGTTTAATACACCACATACATGTAAATAAAATTTAAAATTACAAGTAACAAGTTATTCAAACTTAAATAACAGGTTGCATGTAATTGCAGCATATTGTGCAAGTAACAAGTAATCTTATATTTTAGTAAAGTACTAAGGGTACCTTATTTTAAACAAACCCCACATTTTATTATATGCATTTCCTTTTTAACTAGGTAATATTTGCCAATTCTTATCAAATTTTGGTGGAATATTCCGCTATTTTTTTTTAATGATTACACTATTACTACACGAATATCAATCATTACCAAGCATCGTCAAATATCAATTATTATCAATAATTATTACAATTATCTACAAATAACCAAACTATTATATAATAGAATTACATTATCAAATATTAATTACAATCAACAATTATTATATTATCAATAAATAACCAAACAACTACGCAGAAGAATAAGAATTAGTAAGAAAGTAAAAGTACAAACCCACATGAGTTGGTGGGGGAGTCAAACCTAATACCTCACAATCTTGGGAATCCAATACCTCATAGTTTTAGGGTCTCAACTTTGTCAGTTAGAACTAAGTCTCATCAATAATATTCCGTCGAATTTGGGCCCATTTGGATGAGTTTAAAAAATAATAATTTTTTGATCTAGTATTTTTTATATTAGAGTTTTTTTTTAAGCCAAATAATTTTATGTTTGAATGCAATAATAAAAACTGTTTTTAATACATAACTTCACTAATGTCAAAATATTTTATCTCTCTCTCTTACAAATTATTATATGGACTTTATGAAATTTACAAAATATCACTTCAGGTCCATCGATTTGATCAGATATAACAAATTATAAATTTTGTTAGTTCAAATGAAATCTCGTGAAAAAAAAAAATAGATGGTGAATAAATAACTGATACATAATCTAAACGGGATACTATTTTTTTGTCCCCAAGTATTCTTATTTTCAAAAATCATATTACATCATTGGACGTGTTACTTAAGAGTTTGTTTCAATTTTTCCGAGTATTTAATGTTCGAATCGTGCGCTGCGACTCGCCAATATAAAGGCTATAAAGCCATAATCGATGGTAATCGCACTTGTTATTTTGATTTAATTGGATGAGATGAGTCGAGTCTTGACGTCAATTAGACAAAAAGTTAGATTTAAAAAAATAAAAAAAGAATCTCTATATTTTTACATTTTGTTTGTTATGTAATAATTTATGAAGCTTCAACCGAACTTTTTTTTTAATAATCATTTTATTGCAATCAACCAAATCTATTACAATTATAATATCAATATTTCACATGAAGAGTAAACTATTACGATTAATTATTATCAAATAATCAAAAAATACGGCTACTATATAATAAAAATAAGGGATAATTACTCCCACTACCTCTGAGTTTATGCCAAATTATAAATAACACCCCCTTGTATCGATTATTACCAATACCCCCTTGTGTTTTGTTGCCGTCTTACAATTTCCACCTTCCGTTAAATTGACTAACAGTCAACGTTTGCATACTAATGTGATCTCCCGAAATTACCCCTTCAAATGCGGGAATATTATTTGAACAAATATGAAATGACTCATTTATCCTTCAGGGGATATTTGTGATAAATAATATCATTGTTTGAGGTGTTTTATGGTAATTGAGTATAATTTCAGGTGGTTTAAAGTAATATTTTTGTTATATACACACACACACACACACACATACATATATACAAACATATATATATATACACACACACACACACACACACATACATATATACATAAATATATATACATAACATCCTCCTCGCTAGCCATCGTCCGCCGCATTCGCCCGCCGCAGCCGCCATTGCCGCCGGCCACCGTTCGCCACGAAAGAGAGACTGAGAGGAGGGAGGGAAAGATTCAGAGGAGGGAGAGAGAGATTCAGAGAGAGAGGGGCGAGAGATCGAGAGAGAGATGGCATTGCCTCCGCCTCAGCCGCCGCCTTCCGTCTCCGCCGCGCAGTAGCCCTCCGCTTCCGTTGGGCGAGAGAAAAAGATTGAGAGGGGCGAGAGAGAGATGTAGACGAGCGAGGCGGCACCGTCTCCGCCTCCGCCCCGGCCCTCCGCCTCAGTCGAGCAACACCGCCGCCGCCGCTGGGAGAGAGAGAGAGATCGAGAGGAGCGAGTGAGAGATGGAGAAAGAGAGAGAGAAATGGGGAATGGGGAAGGTGGAGAGGGAAGGAGGGGGTGTGGGAGGTGGTGACGGTGTACGGTGTATGGTGTTTGGGGTGCTGGGGGGTGGGGGTGGGCGGGTTAAGTTAGGGTTTTGTTTGGAAGATTGGTAAAAAATTTTTAAATGAAGGGTATTTTAGTCAATTGAATTTTATATATTTTTTTATTTTTTAAATAAAAAAACATTTTAAATATTCAAGGGGTAAAAATGACATTTCATTATTTTCGTATATTTTACCAAAAAGTCCACAAAACTCAGGGGGGTATCGGTAATTTCTGATACAAGGGGGGTGTTATTTGTAATATGGCCTAAACTCAAGGGTAGTGGAGAGTAATTATCCCTAAAAATAAACTAATATCAAATTATAAAAATATTCATGTTAATGAAAAATCGAACCCACAATCTTAAAATTTTGGAACTTTCATTTTACTATTGAAGCAAGGTCTTATCCGCGTTTGAATTGAACTTTGAAGTACATCGTTTGTGATGGTTCGAGTTCAAAATAACTTTCATATTTTAAATGATTTGACGTGTTTTTCAATTGGATGATGTTACATTTAAAAGTCGACTGACAAATCCATTCAAAAACCAGAGTAATAGTAATAGCTTCCGGTTCGGAGCTAATTGATAAAATTCCAGTGAATTTACACACAGATATAATTTTGAATTTCCCTTTTACAAAAATATATATTAATATAAAGGAATAATTTGTCATATAATTCACACTAGTGCTACTATATTCAAATTTAACTAGATGCTACATTAATTATAACCTTAAACAACAAATTGAATATGTTTTAATCTAATTATTCATTCTGTTTATTATAAAAAAAAGTAATTTGTTTACTTACATTTTTGAATTGTTCACTTTGGGTGAGTTGACTTAAGATTTTCTTCCCTATTTTTCTTCTTTTGATGGAAACGATAATCATGATGTGATTATAGTATATCAGAATAGTTTCAATGTAAGTTTTACAGCTACCATGGATAACTCGGCTTATGAAATGCTACTTGTTTGAGTAAATCCAAATGGTATTTTCGATCATTAGATTAAGTATAATGATAGTCATAATTTTATTTAATTTTTTAATATTTTTTAATATTATCATAATCAAATTCAACGATTAAAAAATTTAGTTGGGTGATGGGCAGCATGATGTTTTCTGGAGAACTCTCTTTACCAATCATCAAATCGTGCAAATAATTACACATGACAAGCAACCTGAAATACTCATTTGTCTTCGTAAGCAAACACAGAACAACCCACTTTTGTCTTTGTGAAGGTAAATACATAACCTTTTTTCTGGTCCTCTTTCTCTTCTTATACCAACATAAATCATATTAATCAAGGCAGCAACACGTGAGAAAGTTATAATCCACCCTTCCTTAAATCACAGATATTTGATCAGCACATATATAACTGCAATCAAAACGACAATCCCTATAACAGAGAGCAATAGGCAAAAGCAGGAGCATCCGCCCTTGGTCCGCTTGCTCAATATGGCGAGTCGTCTCTGTACTCGCTGTTTCCAATAGCACGATAACAAAGAAAACAATGTAAATCATACTAATCTTCACACAGGTGCGAAATTAGATATTTCACATCAACAAGAAAGCAAAGCTAGCAATGGGTCATAATACCAGTCTATGATATATTCTTCTACTAATGCAGTATGAGAGCACCACATTAAGTAATCAAAATTCCATGTTCAGAAGGTAACGGTTGGAATTTGAGAAAATTGGAATTTAGAGTCTATATGAAGCACCAACTCCTCAACAGGCTTTAGCGTTAATTGATTATCTTATCTTTTAATAGAGAAGGTAAAGCTTCCAAGCCAGTGTATTGTTTTCAATATCACTAGTATCATGAAGATTTTTACCATGAAGAGGTTAATCTAAAATGACCATAAAGATTAGGCCAAAAAGTTACACTCCCATCGCACCACAAATTTATAGTATTTGAGAAAAACGTTAGTGGAAACAATTCTCACCTGCAGTTTGGAGTCGGTTACCTCAACATGTTCATCCAGATTATCCTGCACATACAACAGACATGAACTTCACCATCACAGCACCTCACAGTTCATGGCTTATGAGTGACTTTATTCGTGAGTTAACAAAAGTAGGTGTCCTAAATATGAAAAAGAGAAAAAGAAAACAAGAAAACCCACAATTAGTCTTGTATGTAGATCAAGCTCTTCATTCACAGCCAGTGCAATGTGTTTGGTGCTGATCACCGTCTCCTCCAATTTTTCAAGACCCTCATCTTGTTCTGCAGGGAAATTAAAAGGATAAAGATAAACAACGGAGAAGTTAAAAGTAAGATTAAAGGGAGAAGATCAAATGAAGTTAGAGACAGCTTCAGAAACTAGCCTTTCATGACTTGTCTCTGAAGACCAACAATGCCTTGGTTGTCAAGGCCAGCTGTTCTGCTCATGGCATCAGCAGGCTTTATCTCTGGCCCGAGTAAGCTGTCTCTGTTTGCAAAGTTTGACATGTTCAATGTGGAAGCCATCTGGGTTACTTTTGATCTCAAATTATTAACCATGTCCCTGCGACGATTCATTTCTTTCTCAGTCCTGCAAGCAAGAAGGAACTGGTTGAACAAGGAAGCACAAGGAATATAGATCCTATGAAAAGATCAAAGTCCGAGCCACAAAATCCAAAACAAATTAGTTGAGGGTGCTATGTAGAGGAGTCGCGAGTAAATTGTTAACCGAACTCCATGATTATGAGCCCTTGAGATAAAATTTAAGAACCTCCAAAGCATAAAGCCCCAGAGAAGTTGCCAGGTGCCAACACGTGCATCCCCATGTACAAGTCAAAACAGAATAGTGAGGAAATAGAATCTTGATTCATAAGTACATACACACATATAGATATACTAATAAGCAACTGGAGATGAAAATGTCGCTCCAGGTAAAATCAATTATATCTTGTCAATGTCTCCCAACAGATAGTCATGGTTATCATTACAGCTCTACTGGATAGGGTGTGACAATAACACAAATCAGAGTTAACGGAACATAATTATGTCTGCTGGTGACCTGGATAGAAGAGTTGATAAGAAAGATTACAGCATTGTAGAAAGAGGGGAAGGGGAGTTAAGCATATTCAGCCAATGCAAGTGCAACTAGGGACAAAGGGGGAATACACAAAACCGCCCTCTGATGTCAATCCAATAACAATTTCCAGATCTTTACCAAAAAGCAATTAGACAACTTACAATTGCTTTCCAGGCTTTGACAGAAGGGATTGTAGGCTTTCCAATCTGGTTCCCAGTATGGTAATTTTCCTCCGTATAGCAGATGAATGTCGCTGTGCTTCTGGCCCAGTCCCTGGCAATGAACTCCTTTCAGATATCATGTTAGTAATATCGTCAGCAAGTCTGACTGCTTCATTATATTCCCGCACCCATGAGTCCCCAGAAGCTGCCATTGTCTGACAGAAGGACAATTATTACCACAAGCGAGTTACATTTACTAAACTAATAGGTAGTTATCAAGAAAAACAACTAACATAAAATTAAATCCAATATTCTTCAACTAACATAAAACCAAATCTAACATTCATCTAGTGACTAAATTTAACATTGAAGCGGCTCGTGTTATTTAACATGTATATCGTACTACAGTCAAGGAACTAGCACGACCGCGACCTGGTCAGGTAGGCCTTGAAAGTCCAACCTTAGGCAATTTCCAGTCGTAATTTCAAATAATCATGAACGCATAACACATTTTCTTCATAAATAGAAACAATAAATAACCTGTTTAACATTTATAATGTTCTAACATAGTCTTGATTTAGCTAAAACACTAGGGGAAAAAAGCCGCCAATAACCCTTAAAAGAATCAAAACAGCATGAATTTAAAATCCCAAAAGCAGGGAAAGGCACAACAGATCTCAAATTGAAAAAAACAAAAAAAAAAAAGTCAACCTCATACGCGTGATCAGATAATTAAATGCAATAATAAAAGATAACCAGCAACCCGGAAAGGCCTATTAACAGAACAATTGACCTAATATTCTAGAAATCATCAAAAATCCTCTAGCCTCAGGATAATTGAAGGGATCACTGATTATACCTTCTCAATCGAGATCGCACTAGGGTTATGGAGAAAAGGGGTAGATAATTGGGGAATGAATGGGTTTCAAAATTGACGCGACGGGGCGGCGCCACCAGCTACCGGCAAATTTTGTCCGACTTAAATCGTCGTCTTCTCCAATCGCATTCCCACCACAAATCAATAATTTTTTTTTTTACTAAAACAATTCGTATTGAATTTCGAAGATTGATTATGCTTTGCTTTGCGTTGCTTTGGCGCGGGAGGGCCCGATACGGCACCGTTGTGTGTCGAATTATTTTATTTTGAGCAGTGATCCAACGCTGCGGTCCACGCTGTTTAAATAATCTCCTTTTTCGTGTGTTTTCAATCAATAATTACTATTATTATCTTTGGCCTTGTGGTCCTCTTCGTTGATAATTCATTTGTTTTTCTTTTCCTACGGGATGAATTGGCTTATAATTGATATCATCAACTTGTTATTACTTCTAATAAATTAAGAAAAAGATTAAACATATTATTGTCCTTCCTGTTAGAGTACAACCACTGATAAGTGTCGTCAATAAGTATTATATTTTATTGTTAGAAGTAGTCTAAAATATTCTCGTATGAATTTGATGTATGATCAAACAAACGATTCACGTTGCATTGTTTCTTCTATTTGCCACAATTCAATATTTTTTTTGATCGATTTGTAATTTTTTCCTTATTTAAATTTTCAAGTAATTTGACTTTAGTGGGCAAATGATACAATTAGTTCATAAATTTTACAATTATAATCACTTTAGTCCATCATCTTTAAATTGCAATATGTCCTTTAATTTTTTTTCCACATATATTCTTTAGAGTTGCAGACACTGCATTTCTTACAAATAGCCAAAAACAAAATTTTCTAATGTTACAGATATCTTAAAAAAAATATATTGAGGACAACACTTCATAGCTCATGCAGCCTGCTTTTGTAGAAATACCAGAATAAGGTGTTTTTAAACAACTTCAAATCATGGTAGAAGATTTTTTGATTACGAAAGATATAGGATATGTTGTGATTTTATATTTTTGTTAGAAAATTATTATGAAGCTCTCAATGTTTTCTAATTAGGATTTTACTGTTGCATACGCTAACTATTTAGGCAAGAATTTTGAGTGTGCAAATGTAAATTATAAGACAGGAAATAATATATGACAAATAATTGAATTTAAGGAAAAATAATATAATTTAGTGGAAAATAATCTCTAAAAGACTAATTACCTAATTACTTTTTACTGAATTTGATTTAATACTCTAATAACACGATTCATAGACTTTTGTAGCTTGATTACAAATTTGACGCTGGGAATTTTGTTGAATGTGGGGATAATCGTAGACTTGACTTGAATTTGACTTGGGAAAAAAATGCCGATTTGCCGGTTTGACACTTTGATCGCAAATCAAATTCCTTATTTTGAATGATTTCCACCAACATTGCATTGAATGTCGCTTTAATCACCGTGAGTTTGATTTGGGAGAAATGCCAAAATGTGGGGCTAACACTTTGATTCTTGATTGAACGTTTTGATTTGATAACTTCCGCGAAGAACACCGAGAATTTCGCTTGAATCTTCACGAATCGTCTTGAGATTGACTTAAGAAAATTTTGGGATTTCCTTGACTTATCTAACTCTGGAAGATTTCTTGATGTTTCTTTTGAACCCCAAATGACCCCTCTTTTATAGTTGTTTATGTAGGGTTTTCGGGTTGCTACCAACTTTTTCGATATTTATCTCCGTCATATAAATTATTTAAAAAACTATTATTTGTGTGTCATGATTTGATTGGTACACATGCCTAAATACGTCACTTATTGTCATTTGATTGATTTTAGCCTTTTAGGCTGCATGATTTGATTGATTGGTTGGAACACTTCATATTGACACTTGACGGCTTCTTATTCGCCGATAAAATAAATATTAAAATATCAATTAAAATCAATAATTCATTATCGGAATTTAATTTGGAAATTTTTAAAATACAAAATACAAATTTTAATTAATATTTAATATTTTAAACTATATTTGTCAATTTTTAATTGGGCAAAAATTTAATCGCCAGCAAATGCCCCCTACTTCGAGGCTCAGTGACGAATGTGCTGAAAATTGTGATAGAGACAAGACTTGAAGTACTTAATTTTCCTTCATCTTTTTAAGGAAAAATAAATATTTTTTCCCTTTAAAATGGGCAAAACAAAAATTCCTATTTTAATGCATGTTCAACTTGTCTGAATGAGATCTATAATATCGTTGAAGGAAGTAAGAAGACCATCCCTGCTTAAGAGGAGATTACTTAGTCGCAACACACACCCTTATTCTTTACCACAAAGTTGCAAATACTTGTGTCGTCACTCAAATACTTGGAGACTGTATGTCGGAGATTTGATGTTCCAGCAGGTTCAAAGACTCAGTGATTGCATCATGCATATTTATAGAACTTGTATTGCAATCAACTTAGAGGTTTCGTGATCGCGTTGTGTAGATTTGCAACGTTAAGAATGCAATCGGCTCAAAGGCTTGGTTACTACATTTTGGAAATTTGGAGATTTGATGTTGCAATCAGCTTGAATGCTTGGTGATTGCATCTTGGAGATTTGTAGATTTGATCGTACAGTTGGCTCATAAGCTTGTTGACCGCAATTGGAAACTTGTAGAACTTGGAAGAACACTTGAGGAGTGCTTGGCAATTCTTCTTCTTCAAGCTTGTGTAATTTGGAAGAGAGCTTTTCCAAACGGTTTTTTTTCTCCTCTTGTTCAAATGTCTCCTTTTTTTTGGCCTTTCCATTCACTTTCTCTTTCATGTATAAAAAAAACCCCACTGGACGAGCAATAAAAAGTTATTTTATTTATTTATTTATTTTACATTCTCATCCATATACTTTGCTTGCAATATTGTTATGTTTTGCACACCAATTTCCGTACTTAACAAAATCATTAATAACATGACTTGACGAATTTAGTGCTTCGTGACCATAAGAATTAAGGTAACATTAAAGAAAAACAATTTTTATTTGAAAGATATGACTGAACTTGAATAAAATCCCAAGTTGCCTATGTAACCTAAAGGGGATCAAGTTATTACGTAATTCAACAAAACTATTGTTTATGCTTTTTTCTATTCTATTTTTTTATTTTTCTTTGTCTTTTTTTTATTTTTTTGGTGGCATACACAGTTTATACTCATGCTCATTGCTAGGAGCAATCTGTTTGAATTTGTAGACATGTTATACTCGTGTTAATAAGTCAATTGCTCTGAATTTAATTTTGTAGACAATTTATATTCATATTAATGAGTTACGTGAATATGATTTTAACAATTTAAACTCATGTTAAGAAGTTTACTTGCACTTAATTTTAATAGTTTATACTCGTGTTAAGAAGTACATTTGAACTTGATTTCAACCGTTTATACTTGTGTGAAGGAGTATCCAGATAGACTTTGAAATTTTTTTTCATAAGACACTTTATGCTCGTATCTAGGAGCGTTTGCAGTTTGCATATAAGTAGCATCTTCATAGGGTGGCATGATCATTCCATGATCCTTTGGAATTTCCTTGCCTTTGAAAGGTAAGACTTCATCTTAATGTCCCATTTGCTCTCATAATTGGGACAAGTATTGGCTTCCACTTGAAACTTGTTTGATATACAAAATCATTTTCACTAAACTTTCTAAGCTCATTCATAACTCAATAAAGAGGCCCTGCTCTTGGCTTTTTCACAATATTTGTATGACAAGAGCTGATAGCGATTTCTTTTGTTGTCCTGAGGAATTTGTGTCGTACAAGAAGAAGCAAAACTTTGGCCTCGTACTTCTTTATAGGCAACATGCATACTTTTAATCTTTGGTTGAAAACATCACTTAGGGATAAAGTCATCAACTAAAGTTAGAGGATTATGCTTGTAGTTGCTCAATGATTCTTTTGCTTCAACTTGTCGAGGTTTGGAGCTTCTCATTGGCGTATGATGTATGAACTTGATCGAAGGTGGTTCTTTTGGCCATGTTGGATGAGTTTGCTTGACGTGTTGCTTTTGTCTTATTTGGAATGTTACCATAATCCACTCATCACTATTAGTAGTCTCAAAAGATAGCTCTATTATTGCCTTGGTATTTGCATCAGTAGACGTGTTTTTAATTAAACTGGGGTTAAAACTCCCAAATTTAATTGTTGTCGATGTTCCTACAAGTGTTGATGACAAAAGAACATTTATTTTTGATTTCAGGTATATCCTCTACACTTGCAATAGCTATGACACTAGTGGTATTTGCATGCGTAGCATCTTAACTATCAACAATCATCATTCCATTAATTGTTAGTGCCATAATTTTGTTTTTAACTGCAAAGCATTTTTTAATAGGATGACTGATGACTGATGACTTAATGATATTCGTAATACCTTGGGTCATTCACCTTTCCACTTTCTTCCATGCGTTTTGGCTTCGGTAACTCAATAACCTTCTTAGCCAGCAATGTGTTGAAAATATAAGAGACTGCAGAGTTTGGGAATGGGTACTCCTTTTCTTGCATCTCTTTTAGTATTAGCTAATGTCTTTCACTTGGGATGTATTTATTTTCTAACTTTCGTCCACTTTTCTTTATTGCTCGCAGGGATTTTGATTTGAGTTGCCTTAACGAGCATGGACTTTTTGGTTGATGACTCATTGTAGTCATTATTCTTCTTTATACTTGTCTTTTCTTTCCATTGATGTCTCACAGAGAAGTTGGTTCCATGATTGGCAATACTAAGTTCCATATAATGGGAGCAGGTAGGCAGTTCTGCAAAGTTGTGAGGTTTGATTCATTGGAGGATGTATAGAAGCCCCTAGTGCATCCTTTGGATATATATCTTCACTGCAAAATTTTTTGATAGTTTATCTTTGCGATTTAAGCTCAACGCATGCTACCGGTTGATGTAGTCCACGACTGGCTCATCCTTCAATTGCCTTGCATTAGTGAGCTTGATCATGCTTGCAATACGGAGTGTATTGTAGAAGTAGTTCAAAAACTCCATCTCTATTTGATCCCAACTATTGATGGACTCAGGCTCCAAGTAGATGTATCAGTTAAAAGCATTTTCTTTCAGTGAATGTACATATTACCTTATTAAGTGGTAACTATAAATTCCTGCATTGTTACACGTCTCTACCAAATGAATGACTTGTTATTTTGTGTTGCCATTTCCATCGAATTGCTGACATTTTGGGGGTTGATAGCCTATTGGCATCCTCAGTGAGTCGATGCATTTGGTGCAAGGTTTTGAGTACGTCGTGTAAGTTTGTGCAGGGACATCATACTGAGCCTTTATAGTATTCGTGATCATACCCTACAATTGTTGTACAGACAACGTGGTGATGGAAATGGTGGATTGTTCATGCCTTGGCATGTGCTCATACTTTTGAGATGCCTTATGAGTTTGCCCTTCATTTATTGCTTGAACTTGAGAAAGCATATGTTTGTGGCTTGACTTTCCAACGTTGAATGCTCCAACTTGTCTATAAATTGAGCGATTTCAAAGTCCTTGTCATTTACGATTTTTTGAAGATCTGTTATCACTTAGGCTATCCGGGCAAGCTACTTATCGATAGTTGCGGTTTCATCAAAGCGGAGTGATTTGGTAGCAGTTGGGCTCGAAGGATTGCAACCATCATAAGAGCCGGATTCAGTGACCTTGGCCTCAGTAGAGGACTGATTGACAACATTCTCAATGGCTTTGTTGGTGGTGTCCTTTTTGCCCAGAGCGATGTTATTCTTCTAGGGGAGCTATCGAACTTGTTGAAAGAGTGTTTTGACGTATTTGTTAGGAGAAAATAGATGAGGGGTAGATTGTCCCCCTGAGCGTGCCATAAATTTGTTCACACAAAAATTTCGAGCCTGCAAATACAAATTACAAGATAGAAAATAATATACGACAAATATTTGAATTTTAAGGAAAAATAATATAATTTAGTGGGAAAAAAATCTCTAAAAGACTAGTCTTTTGATTTTTTCTCCAAAGTTTATTGTATACTCTAATAACGCGATTCGTAAGCTTTGTAGCTTGATTACAAATCTCACGCTGACAATTTCGATGAATGCCGCGAAGAACACTGTGAGCACTGTGGACTTGACTTGGAAAAAAAAGTCAATATGCTAGTTTGACACCTCAATCATAGATCAAACGCTTTATTTGGATGATTTTCGTGAAAACCGCCTTAAACATCGCCTTAATCATCGTGGGTTTGATTTGGGAGAAACACCAAAAGGAGGGACTAACATATTGATCGTGGATTGAATGTCTTGATTTGATAACTTTCGCGAAGAACACTGGAAATTTCGTCTGGATCTTTATGAATTTTTTTGATCTTGGCTTTAGAGAATTTTGAGATTTTCTTGACTTTTCTGGCTTTGGAAGACTTCTTGATGTTTCTTTTGAGCCCTAAATGATCCCCTTTTTATATGCGTTTATGCAGAATTTTTGAATTGCTACCGACTTTTTTGCTATTTATCTATTTAATATAAATTATGTTTAAAGAGAAAAATACTATTTGTGTGTCATGATTTGATTGACACACGTGCCCAAATATGCCCCTTGTTACGATTTGGTGGATTTTAGGCTTTTAGGCTGCACGATTTGATTTAATTTGATTGGCCGGAACACTTCACATTGATACTTGGTGGCTTCTTATTCGACGATAAAATAAATATTAAAATATCAATTAAAATCAATTATTTAATGTTGAAATTAAATTTAGGAAATTCCAAAAATACAAAATAGTAAATTTAATTAATATTTAATAATTTAAATTTCATTTGTCAATCTTTAATTGGGTGAAAATTTAATCACCAACACTAACAATATTGTAAGTGTAGCTAAATGAATATAATTTTTTTTTCATAAAGGAACTATAGAAGTATAAAATCATAAGTTACCTATAAAAAGTTTAAGATTCTAGATAAAAAAAAGAAGTAAGAATGACTAAAGTGAAACTTAATTAGAATTTAGAGAACTAAAATATTGCAATTTAAAAACGATGGACTAGTGCAGTTATAATCGTAAACTTTGGGGACCAAATGTGTCATTTGCACAAATTTAATTTTACTTTAATTAATAATGACGTGGGGCTCTTTGGTCAGACTAAGGAAATGTTTACATAGATGGTGAAAGCAAGTTAAGGTAAATAAACTTATGTTAACAAATGTTTACATAGCATGTTGAACAAACTCAAGTTACCTTGCCCGGCCCGTGTTAGTGGGCTGTTATTGATGGTTAAATAAACTGACCAAACTTGGTCAGTTAATTTAAGGTGATATTTTAGTGTCTATGCTTGTACTTATTTGCCCTCATTTTCTTAAGCCAAATTACTTTTATTGCCCTTAGATAGATTTCCTTCATTTTCTCTTCTTTCTGCGTGCCATTTTGGGGCTAGGGCAAAGTTTGTGGAGTGTGAGGTTAGTCTTCTCTTGCCGTTTCTTCTCTTCTGCTACAGTGAACCTTAAAAATCCAAATCAAAATCACAAGGAAACCCACTTTTCCCTAATTCCCTTGATAGAAGTGAAATCAAAATCACAACAATTCGAAGCATAGTTTGGTTTTCAAATGGGCACGCAGACATCGTTCATGTCTTTTGGATTTCACTTCTCCTTTTTTCTAATTGAACATGTATTTTATATATTCTGTTAAGGTTCTTCATATTATCTGCTTGAATGTCACACTAATTTCGTCATTTTTTCTATTTTCCCCCATTCTTATTTCGTATTATAGTGACTGGAGTTGATTGTTGTGTGCGAATAACAGGAATTTATCGGTGCAAATTTATGTCTGCCGGCGGCCACGATACGTTTCGCCGACTGTAAATACCCTTCTTGAAACACATCTATTTTTTGCAAATGTTCATGGGTTTTGTATCTATAATGCATTACTAGCTATTGATGAATTATATTTTTTTGTCTTGTTTGGAAGCTTTGATTTTGACATGGTTTGAGTAGTGCATATTTCTATTAGCATGACTGTGTGCAAGCATCTTTTTGTAGTTTTTCGGCTAAGAAAATGTTTATTAATCTTAAACTTGTTCTTTTTCTGCATCTGGTTCATTGTTTTATTTGACAACTGTTTTTGGCATGTAGATAAAAATGGATATTGACACTGGTAATGGAGAATTGTTAGTTGCATTAGAGGCCATTAGATTTCAAATAATGGTAGTACTTTTCGTAACATGCTTTTTGTTAAAGCGTCAGCAACAAGCATAGTTAAGACGTGCACGACGTAGAGTGGTTAAATACAACTCCCCTACACGTTTGTCCAAGCAAGTTGAATACCTTAACGACTTAGTCAATACTACTGATGTCGATTGCGTTGAGCAATTGAGGCTTAATCGGAATGCTTTTTTTAGACTTTGTTTCTTAGTCCAAGAATTTGGTGGTCTACCCATTAGTAGGGGTGTCTCTGTTGTGGAGCAAGTTGCGATGTTTCTTAGTATCCTAGCTCATCACAAGAAAATTAGGGTGGTGAAAAAAAATTTTAAGCGGTCTGGTCGAACAGTGAGTACTTACTTCAACAATGTGCTTCTCTCAATCTTGAAATTGTATCCAATGTTCATCGCAACGCCAGAACCAGTGCCCGTTGAATGCACAGATGACCGGTGGAAGTGGTTCAAGGTAAAATAACAACTTTTTACTCCCATATGGTTTTTAAATATTGTAATTTTTTGTTCCTTTTTGCATTTATTAAATCCTAATCAATATTTTTTATACTGCTTATTAGGGTTGTCTTGGTGCTCTAGATGGTACTCATATTCCAGTTCGCGTGGGGGAAGTTGATAAGGCCAAGTACAGATCAAGAAAAGGGGATATATGCGTTAATGTTCTCGCGGTGTGTGATAGGATGATGAACTTCGTTTATGTCTTGAGCGGTTGGGAGGGATCCGCTGCAGACGGAAGAGTATTGCACGATGCCATTATACGACCAAATGGATTCAAAGTGCCCAGGGGTAAGTGGTGTTTGATTGGTTTTTTAGTCATCTTTTACATTTTAGCTGCCCGTCACTAATTAATATTTAAGTTATTTATTTATTATGTTACTTTATGAGGTTAAATCTTACTTAATGTATTAACTTGTGTCATTTTTTGTCAATTTTTTATTAGGGCACTATTATTTATGCGATGCGGGATATACTAATGGTGAAGGCTTCTTGGCGCCATATCGTGGTGTAAGGTATCATTTGAAGGATTGGGGCACGGGTACTGCAAGGCCACAAAATCATCGTGAACTGTTTAATCTAAGGCATTCAAAGGCTAGGAATTTGATTGAGAGATCATTTGCTGCGCTTAAAACTCGTTGGGCAATCTTACGAAGCAAGTCGTTTTATCCAATCAAGACGCAGAATCGCATTATCATAGCATGTTGTCTTTTGCATAACTACATTCGACGTGAGATGCCGATTGATCCTATTGAAGCCGAGCTTCCCGAATATGCTGATGAAAATTTAGATGGGAACAACATTTTTATTGATCACATTCAACCAAGCGCCGAATGGACAACATGGCGTGACGAATTGGCAAACACGATGTACAATGAATGGCATGGAACAAATTAGTAGCTATAGTAGATTGACTTTTTACTGTCATCACTTAGTGATGTTGAGTAGAAATAGTGGTTGTTTTTGGAAATTAAGGAGGGATTTGTTGTTATTGTTGGTTGAGGACCACAAGTTGTATTTTATTTCTAAAATGCATGATCTTGTTATATTGTGCTTGATTGTAGAATACATGTGTGATAATATAGCTAGTTTGTTTAGTTTATTCATCTTTGTAATTGTTGTGTCAAGTTTGTTTTGAATTGAAAATATGTTTGAAAATATATCCAGATTGCTGATGTTAAATTTTTTTTTTGGTTATTTACAAACTATAGGGGAATGGCTACGTCATCTCGCCGCCGAATACCCATCAATGAACAAAGAGATGGGCATAAGCGTCGTTCTTGGACGGTGGCTGAAGAAAAGCTTCTGATTGAGAGTTTCAAAGACATAATTTCCCTTGGATGGAAGGCACCAAACGGGTTCCGCAATGGATTCCTAGTGCAACTGGAGCAACGAATGAGGGATGCAATCCCCACTACTGATCTTAGAGCCGAGCCACACATTAGTTCCAAATCAGGGGCATGGAAGAAAGATTACTTCAACATCAGTCAAGCTCTTGGGAGTAGTGGCTTCGAATGGAACGAAGGTACACACACTATTGAGGCGCCGCCAGCAGTATGGGAAAACTTTTTACAGGTACTATGCTTTTGTGAGATTCATATGGATACACTGCATACAGTCCACTTCTCACTAATTTTGGTGAATTTCCTATGAGTGTAGTTTATATTACATGGCTGATTTGTTGTCTTAATTTGTGTATAGGCTTTCCCCAAGTTGAAATACCTCCGTACGAAGCCATTCCCCTATTACGAGGCATGGGTTGATATTTATGGGAAGGATCGAGCAACCGGTGAACGTGCAATGGATTGGGCATCCGCTGCTGAAGGAGAACACGCCAACTTCTCTAACAATGATGAACACTGTGAGGAGAATACTTACTACACCCCTGAGACCCAAAATGAAGATGCCACCCAATCGTCTATCGGAACACACAAGGAGACTGGTCAACGTTCTGCTAGCTCTGGCAAGCGTAAGAAGACGGCGTATGCTGATGAAAGTTTGCTGGAGGTGTTCTCTAATTTCTGTGACAAGGCATCTGCTTCTATACAGCTAGTAGCAATGCGAGTTGGCTCTGAGATTGATGCCACTAAATCAAGAAAGGAAATTTTTGAGGCTATTGGTAAACTTCCGATGCAGATCCTTCGGAAGGACAAGTTGAAGGCCTCCTACACTTTAGCTATGAACACGAAGGCAATGGACTTGTTTTTTAGCCTTCCAGAGGAGGATAAAATTGATATGGTACAAATGGCCATTGAGGGGCAGCTTAATTGGTTCCCATGATTGAAGTTGATCCACTGATTTAATGCTTTTGAGCTATTTTAGAGCTATTCTTTTGATTATATAAACAAACTCTATGTGGTCCTGTTCTGATTGTTAGCATGTTTATTGGTGACCCAACTTTTATCTAATATGACTTGTAGGTTTTTAATTTTGTGAAACTTGAATATTATTTCTATTAGGGAGCAGTACTTTCGATGTGCTTGAAGATTTTACCTTGGAAGTTATGCACTTGTTTAAAAGATATGTATTTGTATCATGCAATTGTTTTATGTTGCATAAATTATTTTTTGGTTGATTAGTCATATGGCATTTTTAATTATTGCCAGGAATGAGAAGGCTCTTGGGATTTTTATCTTCAAAAAGTAGACTGCATATGGGGTTTAATTCACAAACCATAACCAGCCTTTATTGGGGGCAAAATAGATATTTCTAGTAGTAAACATACATTAACTCACGTACAAAGTAAACATGCAAACTTTTTGAGACAAAACCAACCTCCCATTAACCCTCAATGTAAACATCAATTTCCCTTTGCTCTAAATAACAATAACTCATGTCAAAAACTAATTTAACCCATACCAAGTTATCCTACACCCGGAATGTAAACACGTCCTAATGTGGATACCTCCCTTATGGAAACGTGTTTAGGTGACCTAGCTCACCTAAAGTCTAGCAGCCTTCACGGACGGATGGCTTTCTCCTTAGGACTGGGTGAAATTCCTCGGACCAAGGTTCATTCTCCATGACTCCACAAGTAGATGCCTCTTCTCGACCTATTGTTTGGGGACCTCCGCCAGGCCTTGAGGATGCTTTCCTCTAGATTACTCTTGGGCAATGGATATACAAACTAACACTAGCACCACCCAAAATGTTCACTTACGCATGCTAGGCCTTTTGTCTTCGTACACGAGCACCCATCATCCATTCTGAAACTTAGTGCCCTGAACCATACTAGAAGGATCATGCACAACTCAACCTTAATGAACCTTCCCTGTTAGCCATAATCATCATGTGCTCACACCCACCAACAACTAAAAATACTCTTTGGGACTCATGCCAAGTAAGCATTATTCATTGTCCTTGCGCGTTACTTTGCTCAAATATTGACTCTTCTCAAACCATACATTGACTTAAGCATTGGAGGATTCTCGCCGGAGACACTTTTGGTTAGGCTAACGTGTATTCATCTATTGACAGGTTAAGACACAAACTAGCATTTTCGGACCACGTCACCACATCTCCGAGACATTTTGTCATGACCAAATCTAGACCCCATTAAATAAATTATTAAATTTATTTATTTTTTAATTTTCTCACACATCTGATGTTGTATTTATTATTAAAAGTAATAACTACAAATTAATAATTGCATCCAAAACATATGAAAAATGTGTTGTGTTAAAATAAAAGCACAACTTGTGTCTTAATGTATCGAAGGACGAGTCATAAACTTTTATTTAGGAAGGGATGTGATGTTAAATTTCTATAATATATTACAAATATTTTTGTTATTTAGTGATGTCAAATTTATAATTTTTTTAAAATATATATATATATATATATATAAATTTTAGCTCAGTATAAATTTGACATGGTGGAATGTACACGTACCACAATGCCAACACCCCATCCCATGTAGTTTCCATTTCACAAGTGGCCATCTCTTTTTGTTGTTGATTATGTTAACAATAGATGGGCTAATCGAAGTAATGCATAAATGGGCTGCGTGATCAAGTCTTCCTGATTGGGACCTAAAACCTAATATTGGGTAAAATGTCCATATAGTCAGTCTAGCCTTCATGAACTTTTACCATCTATCTATATCTATATCTATATTATTATATATTTAAAGAAGGTCTTTTGACCATAATATGTAATTCTGACCAAATCCTCAATTCTTATAATTTTGAATTAATTTTATTAGTTTATATATGATGAATTATTTGATTTGTTTCATTAATTGTGAATTGCTTTATTATATATTCTAATCATTCAAGTCCACTAACTTTTCATATTTAGTGATTTTTTAATCCTCTTTAATCCCCCTCCCTGCCCGCCCCCCCTCTCTTTCTCTCTCTCTCACACACAAAAAACAAAAACAACAATGTAAAAATAGAATAAGTAATAACTTCAACTAATAACATAAGCTAAGGAAAATTTTAATTGAAATATTATGTAATGCCATAAAATTAGTTTCAATTTAAGAAATATTAGAAAATTTTAATGTGAACATAATGTCATTTGTAGTAAATTTCTCCTCAAAAATTAATAAAAAATTACAACTAAAACTTATGTGGCCCAATCTTTAAAAATATTTTAAGTATGATACAACATATCATAATTTTAAAAACTGTAAAAAATGAAATGTTGATACAATATCATTTATAATATATTTTGTTTTTCATCTTTTTATGCCTGTCATTTCTATTTATATAGTTTATCGGTATATAAAAGTTTTATTACATAACTTCTTTTTGTGCATTACCTTATCTTTGTCTTCAAAGTTTATTGAGTATTAGATTGTCGATATATCTATTTTATCTATTATTCTTTTTACAAGAATTTATTATTATTTTTCTTTATTATTTTCTTTTGGAATTTATTATTATACTTTGTAGTTCATTCAATATAAAGTTTTTACATATACATTACAGATTGTTATAGCTACAAACCAATATGTTTATTATTCTTACAATATTTATAAAATTTTTAAATTTAATAGATTATTTTTAATTGTTGATATTGATAAATTTTTTATCAAATAATTGTATCAGCTAATTGGATTTCTCATATTTTATTTTTCATCATGTTTCGAAATATTTTCCTTAATTAAGGAAAATCTAAATTTGAATATAGACACAATACTAATTTTTTATTTTCAATCTTAATGTGTTTTTCCTCCTATTATTATTTTTCCTGTATTCGTTCTACAATTTTCTTTTTCGTTTTATGAGTCACTCTATTAATAATAATGAGAATAAAATATATTGATTTAAATAATAGTAAGATGCAAACTAAGTAGATTAGATATATTGCTTTCTCCTTCTTTATTTTGAATGGTATGCATAATAAGAGATATTGGAAGTTTCATAGTTAAGCTTTAGAAGAATTTTTTCTTTATTATACGGGAAAATTACATCCACCTCCCCTGAGGTTTGGCGAAATTACATTTTAACCCACGATTTTTTGTAAATTACAAAAACCCCCTTGAGGTTTATTCCGTCTAACAATTTACCCCAACCGTTTATGACCGTTAGGGTTCCGTTAGTTTTTGTACGTAAAGTTCCGATAGTACCCTTGACGGGTTTTTTTGTCATATATATAAAATATTTGGGGTTGTATGTTATGTATGACATCTTTGTGGGGCTAAAAGTAATAATATTGAAAAAATTGCTCCGTTTTTCGATAAGTTTTTCGGTGAACTTGAAGCGGGTCTTCAACTTTTGACGTGGAAAACACATTGGTGAGGTTAATTTTGGGCTAGAGTAGGTTTTATACAGTTTTCGTTTATCACTTGTAATTATTACATATCACATGGGGTTATTGTAATATACACAAAAAAATGTGGGTTAAATTGTAATTTCTCCAAACCTCAAGGGAGGTAGATGTAATTTGTCCTATTTAATATTAGCAAAAAATAAAGGGCAAAACGGACTTTTTTACACTTTCCGTCCATTACTTGTAATTATTACAAACCTCAGGGGTTTTTTTGTAATTTACAAAAAACCGTGGGTTAAAATATAATTTCGCCAAACCTCAGGGGAGGTGGATGTAATTCTCCCTTATTATACATTTATTAAGTTGGATTATACAGTATACGCTCAAGAATTAACCTAAATTTTAGAATCAATATATTTAAAATATTAAGAAGTCCCCATTATAATAATATATAACCAATTTTTCATCTATTTATTTTTTTATCTTGCCTTTTATAAATTTATAGTAATCAAATTATGGATGACAACAGGTTGGGTTTGGTTAGGGATGGCAATTTCTGACCCAACACGTCAACCCAACACGAACCCAACACGAAAAAAGCAGGTTAGGGTTAAGAGTTTATGGGTTGGGTTGAAAATGGGTCGAACCTGAAAGCGACTCGAAAAGGATGGGTTGGGTTGGGTTGACTCGTGGGTTACTCAGATAACCTGATTCCTTTTATGGGTTAATCGACAACCCAACCGAACTCGACCTGCTCCTCTTCATGGAGATGAAATAGCAATCGTTATAGATAGAGTTTGAGATGCTTGAATAGCAGCAGCCTAGCCTGGAGTGCACTTTCGGCCGATCGAAAAAGGGCAATTGGAATTGGCGAACGGTGTTCTTAACCCAACCCAAATCATTTTTTTTTGTTTTTTGTTTTTATCTTTTTTTCTCATTTCTCTCTTGTTTATAGAAAAATATATTAAGTATAAATTATAAATCATAATATTTTCAAGGGTTATAATTAATCATTAATAATATAATATAGGAAAAATTTATGAAAAAGTGAATAGGGAATTTTTAACATTTTTAAACAAACAAAATATTTAGATACTTAAAGATTAAAGATAAGAGATTGTTAAATTTTTTAAATAAGCTAAAAGTCAATTTGAATGAAAAAACTATCTTTATATTAGTTATCATCTTCTTCTTCTCTCCAAAAAAGTATATCTTGATTATCTTGTTTCTTTAATTGTTTGTTTAAATTAATTGAAATTTTATATTGATTTATTTTAATATTGAATGAAATTTTTTTATCAAATATTTTTATAGTATATTCTTATAAATAAAATTTAAATAAACTAGAGTATGAAATGAACTCAATAATTTCTAATGTAAATTCCAAACGTGTATCTTGTATGCAGCTGACTATCACTGTAAGAATTAAGAATGCATACCTTTCAGTGACGAACCAATTACAGATTTAGTTTTCTATTCTGGATTTCATCTGTAACAAATTTAAAATTTGTTAATAAATGTCTTGTTACTAATTATTTATATAGTTCTATTTATATTGAATTCTGTTATTAATCATCACATGATATGATCATACACTAAAATTGTGACAAAATGTCAAAATCTTTCTGTCACAAATTTAGCGATGCAATTTTATTTTCTATGTTCTATGATTACTATTACTATTAAGAATTCGTTCTTCAAATTTGGAGATTAGATTTTTGTTGTTTTCTTTTATGTACTCTGAATTTCTTATGTAAGTTTTGGAGATTGGATTTTGATATGGATATTAGAGATTTTTTTTTCTTCTGAGGCATATCAAACCATTGAGGCATATCAAACCATTTTATTGAATTATTTTCTATGCAACATCTTGCTACTTTCTCCTCTTTATTTACCAAGTGAAATTGTAGTATTTCAATGCTAAATTCTTGTAAGAAAAAATTTTGCAAAATGAAGAATGACAAAACAATTTTAAGTAATCAAGATGGGTTGGGTCATGGATAGTCAGGTTAATGGGTCGATCTAATTCAAAACAAGTCAATCCGGGTTGACACGAACCCAATCAAATTGGGCTAGAGTTGAGGTCTCATGGGTTTGACAGGTAATGGGTTAGGTTAGGGTTGCAAGATTTTGTGTTATATCCCTACCTCAACCCAACACGAACCCACCCGACTCACCCGAATTGCCACCCCTAGGTCTGGTACGAATATGGCCAAACCCCAGACCCGATCTATGAGATTTTTTTTGGACCCGGGACCCAAACCTGGCCGTTGGACTCGGTCACATCAACCATGTTGTTTGAAATACAGTGGGTATCTATCTTTTAATTTCAATATAATCTGCTTTTAATATTGTTTGAAATTATCTCAATTAGTATTGATATTGTCTTACTTCTTATTCTTGGGCTTTTTACGAAGTAACCTTAATAAAAGCCCAAGAACGGTCCTACAAACTAAGTCCAGGAAGGAAGAGGTTTTTTTTAAGCCCAACATAGCCCTAGATCAAAGCCCAGGAAGGATACGCCTCTGAGCCCAAGACCAGGAAGGGAGGTCCCAAGCCCTAAAACCACCTATCACCTTGCTAACCCTAGACCCGAGTCAAAAGGCACGCGGGGATAAGGAAGCTCAGGTGTATCCGCCGAATCTGGGGGAATCACAACTAATGCGCCTCCAACCGCCCTGATTTCGCGGATCACATCCTGATTTTCACGACAGGTAGGTTACACCCTTGGCTCTATATAAGGACCAAGGGCGTACAGAGGTGGGGGAGAATTTTTAAGCATTAAATCATTTTTTTAGTTCTGAAAAAGCTCTCAAGAGCACTCTAAGTCATTCTCGATCATTTCCAATCACAATCTTGGCGATTTTTAGTATCATTTATGTTTATTTCATACTTTTCCTCATTTCTAAACAGATACTGACTTAATTTAGTGGAATGCTAATCTCTTTTTTGCAAGTTTTCTCTCCTCAAGTCGATTATTACTCACAAAAGACCGAACTCTTTTCCCATATTATAAATTCTTGGTGCTCGGAAAACCCAGAAGCATCAAGTATACATTATACACATTTTATATCTCATCAAGATTCAAGACATCAATCATTTTGCATATATTTATATACAAAGAAATAATCACAAAGAAAAAAAAAATACAACTTTAGGGGTTGCTGCCTAATGGGTGTCAGGTACGGCGGCGGAGGCTACTATTGCGACTACTGTTAGGCACGACGGCGGTGCTGCTGGGCAGCTGCTTGCTTGGGTGGTGGGCACCGACTACTGCAGTGTTGCTATTGTTGTGACGGTGGGCAATGGTGGGTCAGTGGTAGTAAAGATTCAAGGGTCAATAGATAAGAGAGTGAAAACTCGGACCCATCGCCATCTATAGATCAAATGTAATTTATATTAACAAGTTGTTGATTATATTATATTTTTAAATTGATATCGGGCATAGTACGGGTTCTACGCTAGTTTTTTTTTTTTTAAGAAATCGTGATATATATATCAACTAAGAAGAACAGGCCTCTTACAAGGTCCTCTTCACCTTCTAGATCTCACCTTTAGATGCTAGAGCATGTAGATAGATCATAAGATTTTGCCTCATAAGATTGTGGCCTCCAATGCTCAACCCCTCATTTGTTCGATGGTTGGGATAAGCGACAAGTTTTACGTTTATGTCCAATCGTTTGATACATTAACATATATTTGTATATAGTGGATGAGTTAAACCATGTTTGCATGAATAAGAAATTTATGAGAATATCATCATGTTTAATTTAGTATCATCAGGGGATTGATTATCTTGTTCGGTTTGAAGTACACATGATCATTTGCATATAATATCAGAAGTACATATAATCTTTTTAGATTGCGATATCTGTTAAACTTCTATAAATAGTCTATAGTTTTTTCTTTACTCGCAACCAAAACTAATCACTAATTCATGAAAATTGTTAAAAAAGAGGGAAAAAAAAAGTTGGCGGTTTTGGGGGGGGGGGATGAATCATGTTCTCTAGGGATGTCAATGGGGTGGGTATGGGGTGGGTTTGACCAAACCTGGGACCCGCCCCTCTGGGGATTTTTTTGGACCCGCACCGGGCCCATCGGGTCCGAGTTGAACCTGATAGATCCGGTTTATATTTTTAAAATAATTTTAAAAATATTTTTTTGAGAAAATTGATATTATTACAACTTTATAAACCTGAAAAAAATATAATAGTAGTCCCAAACCACTAATTATTTACAAATTTTATGAACATATTTTAATTTTTAAAAAAAATTAAACATCGTTATCACATATTTATTTGTATATATTTTGAAATCATAACTTAATTATTAATGTTAAATAATTCTTTGTATATACAAGAATATCATATTTTGCAAATATTTATTTTTATGAAATATAAATGTATATTATATAAATTTACATAAAATAATAAATAAAAAATATATATAAATTACTAACGGGCCGAATTCTAATTTTAAAATGAAGATCGGGACCCGTTTGGGATCCAATTAGAAGTCTTAAAGCGCGCCTCATTATGGGTGGGTCCGGGTCTAATGCGGGCCCGTTGCCTTCCCTAAGTCGTTCTCCTTAAAATCAATCCTAATTTGGTAGGAGGGGAAAAATTTGAAATTAAGAACAATTGAAGCCGGGAATAACAGGAAAGTAAAGGTCAAAAGAGACATTTCATTTGGCAGGCGGAACAAGTGTACACAACTCTTGAGTCCGAAAACCTAATAAGGCTGGAAATTAGGGGGGAAAATCAAAATTCCCAAAATTTAAGCGCGAATCGCTAAACCTCCTCTCCGGCGGAGAGAGAGAGAGTGCGCGCGTGTGTGTGTGTGTGTGTGTGTGTGAGAGAGAGAGAGAGAGAGAGAGAGAGAGAGAGAGAGAGAGAGAGTGCACACAGAAAAAATAGTGGACATTCAGCACTGATAGCGTCAATTGCCAGTGGCGGTGTAGGGGCACAATCCAATCGGGAAGAAGAAGAAGCTCGCCCAATATTCACCGATGCGGTATCCGGAAATCTTGTGTTAATTCGTACGGGATTCGATTCACGCACGAGAATAGCAGAAGGTTGGACTTGGAATCTGGCAAGATGTCAGACCTAGACCGGCAAATAGAGCAGCTTAAGAGATGCGAACCACTCAAGGAATCTGAAGTCAAGGCTCTCTGCCTTAAAGCCATGGAAATCCTCGTCGAAGAGAGCAATGTTCAGCGCGTCGATGCCCCAGTCACTGTAAGTATCGGAGAAGAAAAATATGCCTTTTCTGTTTTCCCTTCTTTTTAGTTGCGGTTGGTTTTGGTTCAATGGTTTCTTGTACTTTTGTTTTGAACTGAGGCAGACTAGGGTCTGGATTTGCTAATTCAGGTCCCGTTGTTTGCTTTTGTTGTGACTTTTTTGAGTTATTGGTTATTTGGGGATATAGGTGTGGGTTTTTCATTGGAGGTTTTGCGAATTGTGAAATGATGTTCGCGTCTTTTTATTTTTTCAGTCACTTAAATCTTAACTTTCTTAGATCAATTCTTTTATGGTTTAGATGGTAAGGAGCTCGATTTCTCATATATTGTTGCAATCTAAGACTGATGAGATAATTGAATTTAAAATATATTGTTCCAATACTGAAATTCCTTGCAATTTTTGCAAACTTAGGCTCTTAAGTAGATTTGTAGTGTTCTGCCATTTAAGGACATCTTTATGCTGTGTTAGTCTGTTGCTCTGAAAGAGTGGACGGGTTAACAACCTGTGCTGCACAGGGAATAGCAGTGCAATTCTTTTAAGGTGTTCGCGTGGGGGTGGGGAGGTGGGGTGGGGGTGTTAATTGATTTGAGCTTGTGGAGTGACAACAATACCACTTTAGTCATTCGAAAAGGATAAGTTTAATCAAATCAGATTTGAGCACTCCATAGAATATTACAGCAAAGGCTGTAAACTGAAATTTACTTTTCAGCACTTCCATTCACCTCCCATTGAAATTTCTGAGACATAGATTTATAAGAATTTGTAGATGCCATGTTTGGGTGACGAGTACACAAGTTAAAATATAACATTTTACACCTGGCATCGATTTTCAGCCATTGTAATACTGCTACATTATCTAGCTCATTTTGTTGAAGAAATAGCTCATGCTCAACTGCTACTTCAAACATTACCCAACTAAGTCCATTTGGCTACGAGACTTGAACCTGGCTGAAGGTTTTCTGACTATCACGATCAGGGTTTGGCACAAGGGAAGCAATGAAGCCCATAATGATAATGTGATCATTCGATACTTATGTGGTTCTGTGTTTTCCCTCTTAATCCAATTCCAGGTGTTGATTTTAGTGCAAGCTATGTCTAATTTGTTTATTCAAGTCGAGAAAACAGAAAGATTTTAGATATTAGCTTAAAAGCAACTGATTTGCGGAATTATCATTTATCTAGTTGATAAAGCAAATTGAACCAGAGATGTTGAACTTCAACCATAGATAGGTTACATGGAATATAATTCTGAAAGAAGTGACTCGATAAAGTGATTTGATTAATTCATGCTTTGAACTAGGAAGTCACTTTTAAAAATTGATTGTCATACGATTTCTATGAGATGATTGCAAAGCATATCCCACGCCTCAAGATTATTTCAATGAGAAAAAACAGGCAAGGGGAAAAGGCTGATATAAACCTCTTCCCTTTTTTGATCTAGCAATTATAAACGTGCAGTCCAGCTCCTAGCATAACCATATGGTACTGTTTGCTCCTAGCTTTTCAGATTTGCAGTATTTTCTAATATTTTTTCCCCTAATCTTAATTATGGCTTGAATAAACTGGTCTCAGTTGCAATTTGGTAATAGTACCTTTTCCCCTATTGGTTGATGCAGATTTGTGGTGACATACATGGGCAGTTCTATGACATGAAAGAGCTTTTTAAAGTCGGAGGTGATTGTCCACAGACAAACTACTTATTTCTTGGAGATTTTGTTGACAGGGGATATTATTCTGTTGAGACATTTCTGCTTTTACTTGCCCTGAAGGTAATTGCTTATTAATTTGCATATAAGTGGTCCAGCGTTTGAATTGATATCCAATCTTCTCGAGAATGTGAACATTTACAAGCACATCAAGCACCTAATATTCCCTATTTCCTGTCAACGTTGACATCTGAGGAACTAACAGTTAGTGAATTGACAGGTGAGATATCCTGATAGGATAACTCTCATAAGGGGAAACCATGAGAGTCGGCAGATAACACAGGTTTAGTCTTCATGTTTTAGTTCATTTTTATTTTGTTGTTTTGGGTGAGGTATGAGGTACAAGTTTATGATGCTTTCTCTTGTTCCAGGTGTATGGTTTCTATGACGAGTGCCTACGGAAATATGGTTCTATCAATGTTTGGAGATATTGCACTGAAATTTTTGATTACTTAAGGTTGACGTCTTTTAGATGTTTCATTTGCTCTTTGTTGAATGCAAAGTACAAACTATATTTGTGTTTCATGTGTTGGACTATACAGTTAAAGAACAAAAATATATGAAGGCTTAGATATTAGTCTTCTTTCATCATAATATAACAATTGCCCTTTAAATTACCTTTGTATCCCCACATCCATTTTTTTGTTTCCTTGTGTCTTTGGCATGGCTTATTTTGGGGGCCCACACTAATAATATCATGTCCTGTTTACCATCTCTTGCAGTCTTTCAGCACTCATTGAGAACAAGATATTTTGTGTTCATGGTGGTTTATCTCCTACAATTTCCACCATTGACCAGGTCTAAGAAGTATATAGGATCAACAGTTCTCTTCGTTTTTTTTTTATATTTATAGGTATTGACATTATATATATTTCAGATTCGAATAATTGACCGAAAACAAGAAGTTCCTCATGATGGTGCCATGTGTGATCTCCTATGGTCAGATCCAGAAGACATTGTTGATGGTTGGGGAATGAGTCCTCGTGGTGCTGGATTCTTATTTGGTGGCAGTGTTGTGACTCAATTTAATCACTCGAATAATATTGACTACATATGTCGAGCCCATCAATTGGTAATGGAAGGTTATAAATGGATGTTTAATGAACAGATAGTGACTGTCTGGTCAGCTCCAAATTACTGTTATAGGTAACAACACCAGAGGTTGTGGTTCTTTTGTCCATCTTCCATGAACTTATTATTAATATAGTTATTCTGCAGATGTGGTAATGTAGCTGCAATTCTCCAGCTAAATGAAAATCTTGAAAAGCAGTTTCGCGTATTTGAAGCAGCCCCACAGGTACATGATGCTTCTCTCTTTAGTAATTCCCTTGCTTTTGTAAGATATGGCAATACCAGCATATATCTTGTTTTATGTGATTTTTGTAAGCTTGTAGAAGCTAGTTCCTTGTTTTACAAGGGCTGATATATGAACCAGAGCAGTTATGACAGTTGTTTCGGTGATTGATAGATACAACCCATGTTTACCTTTCCCTCTGTGTTTAGCACTGATCATTGTGAAATGCAGGAATCAAGAGGAGCACCGGTCAAAAAGCCACCTCCGGATTACTTCTTATAGGAATGAAGCAGACACGATTTAGATATTTTTTGGAAGGACAATCTCATCATGGTATGGATCCTCTGATGTGATAGAAGAAGATCGTGGCTTGAGCTTCATAATGTGGTTATTTGTACTAAAGATGAGTTTGGTGCTTGGCCCCAACCTTTTTCAGTGCTTGATTCTTTCGTATTTCATATTGTATGTTCTTGCGACACTATGTGAAATCCAACAGACTTTGTATACGAACCAAATCACGGAACTATTCATGTTCCAATCACGGGGTGCAAAAACTTGACAATGATATATTTGGTTGAATTCCATGCCAAATCAAAACGAAGAAAATCAAGAAATGAATTTTGTGTTGCTGGTTTTGGCTTGGGTTTTGGTTTTGGATTTCAATGATTGTTGGCTTGTGCTGTGGCATGGAAGTGTTGTCTCATTAGAAATCTCAAGGGAATAAGCATCAAACAGGGATTTTGCATTTTTATTTTCTGATCTTTCTGTCATTTCAAAGTAAAAGCTACTACTTGGAGTTAGTTTGCATTGATCCTGAAATTATCTGTGTATAAGAATGAAGAGTGGAGACAAGCGTAAAGTACATAATCATCTGACAAATTTGTTCTATGAAATATATATATAGTTTGATGATTTGTTAGACGAAATTTTGCCCAGCCTAGGAAAATAACTGGCTCAGCAAATCAGAATAATTATGCCCCCTTTCTTTCCTGTACAGAGACGTCATGCTTCATCTACCTCTACAACCGAAATTTCATCCCAGTCCAACAATTATGAGAAACAAAGCGCAAGAACTGAATAGCTTTGACAAATTGCACTTCAAGAAACGACAGAATAGATCATTATAGCTACACGAAACTGCCACCTCAAACCCTAGATAATAATGTATATAAGGAAAATAAAAGAAAAAGAAAGCAAACCAAAAAAGAAACTAGAAAAAGAGCTTGCGAGTAGGTGTCCGAGAAGCAGTGGCAGGGGAAGCCGATGAATTGAGAATAACAGAAGATTTCACACGGTCTAGGCTCCCGCTGGCATTATCAGCTAGCTTTGCTCCCCTTGGGTCAGTGAGAAGTATCTTCTGAAATGATTGAGTGAAACCAGTTGCAATAATGGTAACATGAATCTCCCCATTGTATCGCTCATCCACAACTGCACCAAATATAATATTGGCAGAAGGATCTGCTAAACTAGTAACCACCTGAAATCCAAAAGCAATAGAGAATTAGAAAAAATTCCATCATCTTAGTGTTATTTCCGAGTTATGGTTTCACAAGGAACTGTGTAATAGCATAATGTTATGGGCGCCTCCATTATTTCCTAAATATATTTGAACTTTGGCGTTTCCCACAATTGTTTTTGAATTTGAGAATGGAAATGAAGCTAAGGATTTAAAATGGCCCCAATATTGGGATCTTGATGAGGAAAACAACTCAAAGTGAGTGTAAGCGTTTGAAATTCATCGTAACTTCGATTCAATGGATGTGTCACTATGAATTTGAAATCCTAGGCCCCGGGCTTTAAACACCACCTAGATTATATTTGGATACCTTAGTAAATTAGAAAGAACCCTCACTTCAAGAATGCACACACAAAAACAAAAAAAAAAAAAAAAAAAAAAAAGAAGAAAGGTAAGTCAGTACCTGTGACACCCTGTTCACTTCTTGCAGCGTTATATCCTTCCCGCCAGTAATGTTGTATACAACTCCAGTAGCGGATTGAATGGAAGAGCCAATTAATGGAGCCAAAGTTGCTTGTTCAGCTGCTTCTTCAGCACGGTTCTTGCTAGAAGACACACCCACTCCAAGCATAGCAGTACCAGAGTCCTTCATGACTGCCTTAACATCTGCAAAATCCACATTTACCAAACCTGGGATCTGTAAAAACAAGAAGAATGCTTGAATTCCTATGTGTTTGGTCCAAAGCTGAGAGTAGTCTCTATGGCACAACCTGGAGATGGAGGTCCTCCACAAGTGAATTAAGCTTTGAGAATATCTAATGCATCATATAGATTATAGTCTCTAGGAGAACTTTAATTGTGGAGCCATAACATCAAAATTGAAACATATTTTGCATTTCACATTAGTTGGGTGAGGCAAGTACAAGATACTTAAAGGGCAAGATAGTGAAGCATGCTCCATTGCTCCGGTAAGACGAGAGAAACTGGTCAAAAAGCAAGATATGAAGCAATAGAGGTTCATAGGATCACACACCGTGATTATATCTGATATCCCTTGTACACCTTGACGGAGCACATCATCTGCTAGAAGAAAAGCATCTTGAAGGGGAGTTTGTTCATCAGCAATATCCAGGAGACGATCATTTGGAATCACTATAAGTGTATCCACATTTTTCTGGAGCTTTTCAATAGCTTCAAGAGCCTAAACAATATCAGCGCGAAATAAAAATTAAAGAAATTTGGGTCAGACTGCATTTCTCTATGCATGAGTTCGTAGTAGGAAAACATATCCTTGACCCCTAAGTTTTTCTAATATCCTATAGACACGAGTCACTTTGCAGAAAACAATCAAAAATCTGTTAGTAGAATTTCTGCATTCATTTTACACCAAATGTTGCATCAGTAAGAATAAAAGCACGCTTTTCACTTAAGCATACAGAATTAACACAGGATCTTCCCATTGAACCAATATCCACATTCAACAATCAAATATATAACTTACCAAAGTCAATTCATGAAAACAAGAATGAAAAGAGAAAAATAGAGTAATTGAGTAAACATCATCCAAAACCAACAAGCAAATAATGAGTGAAATTGACAGATTAGAATTCTCGCTCTTTATGGCAAAAATTTCGTTGAACGCCTTTCCCCATGAGCTTTCTATAAAAAACGAGTATCTAGATAATGTGAATTTTGTTCAATGTCCTCTGTTTCAAAAGATATATAGCCTTAGCACCTTAACACGATTAAGTAACAGAACTCCATGGGCCTGAAATAGTGCAAATCAGTGTCAATTAAAAATAATGATGTGATCCCCATGCACTCTCATTCTTTTAATCTGAGTTATCGTGGTCTTTCTTGATTAAGAACAAGACTTCATCCAACTGAAGAGGAAGCTCACAGTCCAAGAAAACAAGAAATTGCCTCCTTTGTTGCTATAACAAACAAAAATAACACCAACCTGCACAGATCTTTTACGTCCTTCAAAGCTGAATGGGTAAGTAACAACACCAACAGTCAAGTATCCTGCTTCTTTCGCTATTTGTGCAACGACAGGAGCAGCACCAGAACCTGTACCCCCACCCATACCCGCTGTTATAAACACCATATCTGATCCTTTGAGAGCAGTTGCAATGGCTTCCTTCGATTCTTCTGCAGCCTGTTCCCCCAAAAGTGGGTTGCCACCAGTACCTGCATGCCAGCAAGCCATATGTCATGCATGCATTCAATGATCTGAAGCAGTACCACCAAATCAACTCACTAGTTAGATGGCTATCCATCATATGTTACAAAGTTCATGATCAAAATCCTACTCAATTTGTAATCTACCATTATGTAAAACTACTGCAAGTTCAAGTTTTTAACATTGAAAAAAGTTTAATGCCAAAAGTGGTAAGCCGCTAACCAAGTCCACGAGTCAAAAGCTCTCCAATCTGAATAGGGTTCTCAGCAGCAGATTGCAACAGGGCCTGAGCATCTGTGTTTATGGCATAGAAGTCCACTCCCTGTCATTTAAACCATGATAAAAATTGTCTCCAGAAATTCAGATCAATAAATCAAAGAGTGTCTGAAAAAGAATAGTACAGTGTATCAGAAAATGTCAGGAGGAATATCTGCTATTGTTTCCTTTTGAAGAAGACAAACCAGAAAATGACTTTGGAATGAAACTATTAAATGAAAAGTGGTTTTACATATCCATAAAGACAGGACAAGAAGGTTTCTAAAAATTACATTTAACTAGGAGAACAAAACCAAAACATGCTGATTTTAAAGTGTGCCAAGAATTGCACTCAATAATGGTCAGATGCTTTAGAAATTAACTAGCATGCCACCGATGGTTAGTACCATGCTCGATAAGAGTTTGAGCAACACTGAGGTTCTCTAAAGAAGTGCAAGATAAGCCAAAAACATTAAATGCAAACTGAGCATCAGTGTTTTAAAACGCAGACCGTTCATTGAACCGGAAAATAAATCAGTTCACAGTTCACAGTTCAACTATTGGGCCAACCGCAGTCGGACTGGTGACATCATAATTATTAATATATTAAAAATAATTAGAATAATAAATAGTAAAATTATTCTTAAAGAATCTAATATTTTTGCCTTTTCCATGTTCAATCTTACTATTTAAATGCAATATATTTTATAAACTATTTAAACCTAATACATTTATTCTTAAAATGAGTGAATAAGTATGACGAAAATCTAAAAAAATTAAAAAACAATAATAGATAAATGATCTGAAAAACAACTTGTAGATGTGAATTGAAATTCAGCCTTAAAGAAATTGTTAGGATATTGAGATTTGGAGAGTAAACAAGAACAAAAATGATAGAAAGAGAAGAAATGACGTCAGAAATGAGAGAGAATCAGAAAAATGAGGGTTTTGTCCTTCAATTTCTTAAATTTCAGCAACCCGTCTGGTTCAAGTGAACCGGCCTCGGTTCTTACAGTTCAGCGGTTCAACTGCGATTTGAAACGGTTTTAAGAAAATAAGGCGGTTCTTTAATCCTTCAGGTTTTGTGGTTAAACCCGGACCGTAACACGGACAGGTCGGTGGTCCAACCAGTCCGACCGGCCGGTCCGGTCCGGTTTTTTGGAGCTTGCTGAGTATATCTTAATTTAAAATCAATGCCAAACATATAAATAGGAGAAAAAAAAGTAAGGTTCACACCCCAAAACTCAGCCGTTCCCATCACCACCCTATCAAAAATAAGATTCAATTAAAATAAAAATACAAGGGAAAAATGATATCCATAATGAAAAAGCAGCTTTTCTGTACAAGGAAATATCTTCTTGTAGTTCTGGAAAGAATTTCACACACATTATATTTATCTGTTAAGCTTCCACATTTGCCAGAATTGAGAGGACCCCATTTCGCCATTTCTTGAACCACAGAAAATGCTCTTAAACGAGCCAAATCTTTATTTACCCCCTTGCATATAACTGTCAGCGTCATTACCACTGATACACTTAGAGCAACTACAGTGCTAGCCAAATTTCGTTCCGAAAATTGGTATTTCAACAGGAAAAATGACAAAAAAAAAAAAGTAAAAACAAACACACCCGCATTATAAAAAGGGAAAGAAATAGAAGGGTGAAATGGGAAGCAACCTGCAAGCCGCTGCCAATCATTCGATTAACGGCATTGTTGCCACCGCCGCCGACGCCGACGACCTTAATCTTGGCAGAGTCCATGGGTATAAACGAGCAGTAAAACCCATTCCGCTGCCGCTTGGAATTGCAAAAGCTTTTCCGGCGAGAGGCAGAGAAGGAGACATTACAGCGCGCATTTTTGGATAGCAATGGGGAAACCCCAACAGATATGGAGGCTGTTGAAGAGCGAGATGAGGCTAGCTCCGACGGTGGATTTGAGAATCTAAGCGTCGCCATTAAAGCAAAGCTCGATGAGAAAAACGGGTGAATTGTATGTTTTTGTCTTTGGTGAGAGAGATGGATTGGGCAAGCGGGCAAAAAAAGGTTTTTAGGGTTTTACTTTTACATATATATTAAAAATATTTTTTGTTTTTATCTGATTTGTTATTTATTATTATTATTATTTGTAAAGTTAAAATGGTTGGAATATGTTTTATCCGATGTTCAGTATGTGTGTGGGCCCCCGCCAAAGATTTTTTTTTTTTTTAGCTGTGATTTCATTTGTTTTTTTTTTTTTTTTTTTTTTTTGGTAATGAGAGTCAAAACGACACTCAGGTGGTTAGATCTTCAGATAATAACTGCTGAGTTTCACCAGCAGGCGGCTCATCCCAGATAACCAGGTTCCTCTCCAGACTATGTCCCCTCTTCGCCAACCAATCTGCGCATTGGTTGCCAGCTCTCTTCGTGTGTTTGAGATTGACTTGCCATGGTCCTCTCAAGAGTGCTCTGCAGTCTTCCATAAGTTGTCCCAGGGGGTGTTCTTAGTTATCTCCCTTTTTGATTAGGTTCAAAACAACCTCCGAGTCAATCACAACCTCAAGCTTGGGGAATCTTCGATCCCAAGCCAATCGTAGTCCCTCTCTCAATCCGAGTAACTCTGCCGTAGTGATCGTTGTACTCCCAAGCTTGATTGCAAAGCCCACAATCCACTTCCCCGCATGGTCTCGAACAAGACCTCCAGCGGCTGCTGAGTCCTCCTCCCTCTTGTAGCTTCCATCAGTATTAAGCTTCAGCCACCCTTCGCGGGGGGTTTTCCATATGACCTGCTCTGAATCTGATCTCGTATGGAATGGTTTCCCTGGAAAGGCCGCGTCAAGATCAATCACCAGGTTTCTGATGTAATTAACCACAGTTTTCGGATGTTCCCTCACCCCTTGAAACTCCAATTTGTTCCTTGACGTCCAAAGAGACCATATCGTTGCCAAGAAAACATGACTCCACCTACTATGTGGTGCAACAATGTTCGTGAAAGCTGCTGTCAGGTTTAATCGAAACCAACCCTCCCGATTGATGGCAAGAAACTCCGTGAACCGAGTTGGAGTTAGGATCCACTCCCAAATAGCTTTCGCTTTCGGGCACAACAGAAAAATATGCAGTTCGTCCTCAAGTATTCCCGGGCATAATTTACACGCACCATCTTGCACGATGTTTCTTCTGAAGAGTAGCGACTTTGTGAGTAAACTCTTATGCATGCACAACCACAGTACCAATTTGAATTTTTCTGGGCACTGGATTGCCCAAATCCACTTCCAATCCGTTGTTTCCGTTGGTGTAGGTGAGCCCAAGGCCTGTAAATAAGAGTACGCCGATTTGCATGTGAATTTGCCATTTGAAGTTGCCTTCCAGATTCGCTTGTCTTCGTTGTTCGATTGTAGAGGTAGTGGCATGCTACGAATCTTATGTATGAGCTCCTCCGGCGTTGGCGTCTCAATTTTTGAGATATCCCAGCCTTGCTGGTGTGATGCCATAATGTCCGACACCATGTACATGGCCTCTTCCTGTTTGATCCGTCCCTCAAGGCTATCAGCCAGCCGTTGACAACCTATCCACCTATCAAACCATAAGGAGATGTTGGTCCCGGCACCAATCCTCCAGGCTATCTGTCCTTCAACAGCTGTGATACTCTTCATAATACCCTTCCAAGTTCTAGACGAGGTCGCTTTTGGACGATGTAGCATGATATCTGTGTTGTTGAGATATTTCTTTTTGAAGGCTCTAACCCACACGCAATCATCGTTCCTAATAACCCGCCATCCCACCTTTGCCAACAATGCCATATTCATCTGACGAGATTCTTTGATATTGAGTCCCCCTTCCGCCTTAGTACGAAGAATTTTCTCCCATCGTACCAAATGCACCTTCCTCATATTCTCTGCGCCCCCCCACAGGAACTGACGATTAATTCGGTCCAACTGATAACAAATCTTGGCAGGGAGCCAGTTGGTTTGCATTGTGTAAATCGGTATCGCCTACATGACCGATTTGATGAGTGTAACACGGCCTGCCAAATTGAGCGTTGCAGCTTTCCACGCTGAAAGTTTGCTTTGAACCTTATCCACCATGTCCGTAAATGTAGCAGCCACACCTCTTCCTTTAACCAACTTGATACCCAAGTATTTTCCAATATCATTTGTGCACCTCACTCCTAAAATTTCACACACCTCTCTTCTAGTGGTCGCCTCTACCCTTGGTGCCATATACATCTTGGATTTTGTCAAGTTCATCTTGAGGCCCGAGGCATCACAGAATTTGTCGATAATCTCTTTAATCATCTTTGCATTCTTACCGGATGCCTTCCCAGCAAGAATAATGTCGTCCGCAAAAAGCATGTGTGATATAGTAGGCCCTCCTCTGCACAAAGGAATAGGTTTCCATTTTTTTGACCCCACAGCTTCTTCAATCATATAAGTCAGTCTCTCCATGCACATGACGAACAGGTAGGGAGAAATGGGATCCCCTTGCCGAATGCCGCGACTCGTTTGAAACGGTTCTAATGGTTCCCCGTTCCAAAGGATTCGTGGTGTTATCGCCTTGACGCAGCTCATAATCACTCTTATAAGCATCTGGGGTAAATCAAAGAATGCCAAAGTTTCTTCCAGAAACTCCCACCGAATCCTGTCATACGCCTTCTCGAGGTCCAGCTTAATTAACATTCCACCAGCTTTCCCTTTGGATTGATTAAGCGTGTGCCACAACTCTTGAACGACTAAGATGTTATCTTGGGTACCTCTCCTCGGTATGAAGCTGCTCTGCCAAGGACTGATTAATCGATCCATAATGGGTTTCAAACGCAGTACCACCGTTTTCGTAATTGCCTTCAGAACCACATTACACAAGGTGATAGGCCTAAACTCCGAAATCAGCGAGGGATTGGGCACCTTAGGAATGAGTACGATGAAGGATTCCCCTATTTCGCTCGGTACCTTGCCTTCTCTAAAACACTTCTTTATGAATGTTGTAACCGATTCCCCCAATATATCCCAATATTTTTGATACACAAATGCCTGACAACCATCCAGCCCCGGGGCCTTATCCGGGTTCATACTAAAGAACACCTTATGAATCTCATCATCATTCGGTTGGGCACCCAAACCTGGAGCTGCGTCGATGGGTATCGTACGCTGAAGGTGACTTCGAGGAATAGTAGCAGCCGTGGAGCTCGTACTCTCACCAAAGAGATCCTTAAAATAGGCAGTTGCATGGACTTTGAGGATTGCTTGGTCCGTCTGCCACCTACCCTCCACCTTAAGAGCGTTAATCCTATTTTTACGTCTTCTACAGATTGTAGAAATATGGAAGAATCGCGTATTTCTATCCCCCGCTGCAAGCCAATTGACACGTGATTTCTGGCGCCATAGTATTTCCTCTTGCAGCAGAGTAGTGTTATAATCTTGCCTTAACTCTCTCTCCAGTTGGGTGAGATATGAGTTTTCTCTCATCTCCAGAGCCCGCTGAATGCCATTTAGCCTCGCCCATAACTTCCTTTTCCTGTAAAAAATATTTCCGAAGATCTTTTTGTTCCACATAAGCATGGCTTTCGGCAATTGTCCCATGGCTGTGAGGAAGTTGTTATTTTCACCCCAAACGGATGCCATAACCTCCGTACTGCCTGGGTGTGTCGACCAAGCGAACTCAAATCTGAATGGCTTGTGCCTTCGTTGCTCTTCCAGACCATAACACAACGTCAAGATGGGACTATGGTCGGAGTGCGTGCGCGGTAGATTCACTGTCAGTGCCTCTGGAAATTTGAGACGCCAATCTGCATTCGCCAAAGCCCGATCAAGACGTGCTTTAATATTTTCAGCACCCCCCCTGCGGTTTGTCCATGTATACTTAAGTCCATGAGCTCCCAGATCCATGAGACCACATCTACCCATTCCTTCCTGAAGTCTAGAGCACCGAGACCAATGTGTCGGCGAGCGCCCTTTTTTTTCGTGGGTATACGCGATGCCATTAAAATCCCCCATCAGGAGCCAAGGTTTCCTGGAAAACATGTTAACGTTGTGTAAGTCCTCCCACAATTCGTCTCTCTTTCTCTTGTTCGGACTGGCATATATACCCGAGCAAGCCCATTCTTCACCCGCTTGTAATCCAATAAGGGCATGAATTGCCTGGTCCGTGACCCCCGTCACTTGAACCTGTACTCTCGCTTCATTCCATAGCAGCCAAATTCCCCCCCTTCGGCCTAACATAGGCGCCCTACAAACATTAGTGAATCCCAGGCGTGTTGAAATTCTGGTTGCTTGTTGTTCGGACACTTTCGTTTCAAGAAGATAAACAACATCTGGATCATACTTATTGATGATGTCCCGAAAATTTCTTCGAAAATGGGCGTTCCCTGCCCCTTGACAGTTCCAGGAGAGAAATTTCATGGTAAACTAGGAAGAGGTGGTGCTGCCCTTGGATATACCGCAGGGTTCAATGACCCTAGTCTCTGTCTCATTGCACTCACCAGTTGGTTGTCCCTCCTCTAGTCGAGAGCAAATTTTGGATATCGTGCCGTCGCATACATGAATTCTTGAGTATGGGATTTGAATAGAATTCTCATGCGGCAGTTCGTCAGATGGCTCTTTATAAGTCGGGCCCCCGAAGTTCTCAAAACCAAGCTGGGTGCCACTCTGGGGACGTCCATTAACGTTTGACGGATCATTAGGGCCATCCGAACCCGATGTCATATCATGCCCGGTCCTGTTAGACATAGAGCTTAAGTGCGTATTATAGGGGGGAGGTTGTGTTGCCTGCTGAATGATTCATGCATGGTAATGGGGATTTCCATCAACACGTTCTCCATAGTGGGTGAGCAGGTTTCTGATGAGCTGGGCTTGAGCAGACTACTTTCTAGCTGAATAGTTTCTGCATGCTTTTGGTTAATGCTAGGAATAGGTGACCGTTTCTTCTTTATGTATTTGGTAGCTTGGGGAATTACCATTTTACCCTGTACTTGGATCAGAGTATCCTGACTTTGACTTTCATTATTCCTACTAGCCTCTCTACTGGTCAACTTTTCCTGCGTTCCTTGTGCCCCTCTATTTAGCTCCTCATACTGATTTCTGACCTCCATACTGGACTGCTGTCTTACTGGCCTAGCAGACTGATTTTTTTGCTTTTGTCTCCTAACCACCATCCAATCTCCGAACTTCTCGTCTTTTAGCCGTTGGCCTAAGTCCGATGCATCGGAGTTCAAGCATATGCCGTCCTCCTTCATCTCCTGCGGACCATCACCATTCTTGGGACAATTTGGTGCCCTATGCCCAACAATGCCACATTTATAACAAATACTAGGGAGGTTTTCATAAACCACAGGCAACAATTTCCCACAGACCTCGATCCCACTCCGTAGTGATTTTTCAAGGTCCACTTGAACACAAAATCTTGCAAACTTCCCTCTAGAGGCCCAATATGTATTGTGATCGATCTTAACAGGCACTCCAATACTTGACGCCATAGCAAAGACAATGTCTTCCTGATAATACTCCAGTGGGAGTTCAGGAACTCGAACCCACGTAATCGCCGTATTTATTTTGTCCTTCGACGGTATGAAATTAGGGAACCATTTCCTAGTAACCAAATAGTGATTGAATATCACCCATGGCCCCTCTGTTAGAATGAAATCTGCCCTTTCCCTGTCATTGACTTTCAAGACAAAACAGCCATGTCCAAGATCGACGAGCTCATAGTCTCCTTGAAGCCGCCATAACGAATTGATCTTGGCTGACAATACATTGTAGTTGATAGACCTCCCAAGAAGTTTCAATATGATAGTTTCCTTCCATGGTGCTTGTATTTGACTCTCATACTCTGGGTCGAGAGAGATTTTCGGAAAGGGGAAGTCTTCGGTTGGATTCTGCACCATTACCTTGTCTAGATTCAAGAGGCCAGCCTTGGAGAACTTGATTGTTTTATCGCGAGCTTTCCCTACCAGGGAATCCAAGTAGGACTTGGTGGGCTGGGTCTTCACTTCTCTAGCATTCTCTGTTGGATCTGCCTCCGCCATACTCTCATCGAGGTTATCATTCATCTTAATCTTCTTAGTGCTGCGTTGGATCAAATCCTCTTCCTCCGTAGTATCTTCTGGTTCAGTCGCCTGAGTGCCGTTTCCCCTCATGCCGTTTTTGCTCCTATTTTGTTCTAACATGAGAATTGACAAATTCCTTCACTTGTTGCGTGACCGAAAAACCCTCTTGTCATGATTTCATTTGTTTTGTTCTCTTCATTATACCACTACATTTTTGTGGTACATTATTTTTACTGCCAGTATTTTACCATTGCCAAGGCACTGAATATATATATATATATATATATATGTATATATTTGGAAAAAATAAATTGATAAAAATAAATTAACTTTTGTATTATATGCTATCTACATATATGCTTATTTGAATAACCTCAAGATTTCTGAATTTTATATATATATATATATATATATATATAAGGTTCCGAATGATTGTATTTTCATTCTCATTTTCTATTTCCGTTGAGAGTATATGATTTTTGTTTTTGTATTAGTTTTTGTGTGAAAATAAAAATATGATTGGATAGTTATATTGAAAATAACATTTAAATATAATAGTAGAAAGTTGTGTTCCTATGATTGAATTGAAAATTATATTTAAATGGAGTGGTGGGATTTGTGGGTCTCATCATTAGATTAAAAATAGTATTTAAATATAATAGTATAAATTTTTATGTCAAGTCAATTAAATAATATTATGATGAATGATGTTATTAGATTTATTATGGACCCCATTATGAGATTGAAAATGAGTTAGTAGTTAAATTATTTCCATTGAGAATGGATGGCCAATTATATTTTTGCTTTACATGACAATCCTCGATAAGTTTAGGACTTGTTTGAATAGGTTTAAAAATAATACCTCTTGAGCTGTATCTTTTATAAAATAGTCTTTCTTAAACAAAAATTTTTTGTATTTAGATGCAATAATCAAAAGTACTTGAAAAAACATTTTTATTGAAAGTTACTTTAAATAACTTTTAAAATAACTACATTTTGATTATTCTTTAGGTTTTTTTTTTAAAAAAAAAAACATCCAAACACATTGTTTATCACTGAAATGTTTTTTCTTAAAAAAATAAGTATTTCTCTTTTGAAGAAGTTCATCCCAACAGGCTTTTAAAATAGATACATACAATTTTAGTTAGAGAGCATTTTGGATCAAGGTTGGCAAAATGGAAGTTATTTAAATTAGTTATTTGACTAATAAATATCAAATTATTGTATTTGGTAATATTTTTTAGATTAAGATAAGGTAATCAATATCCCAAATATATAATACTATTTTATTACTAATTTATGATCAGGCACGTATAGAATGAAAACTTCATTATTAATTCTGCGGAATTTTTTATGAAAAGCCTTTCATTTACTTATCTTCAATGCAAGTTTTATTTTTTTACAAAATGTATCCTAGTTATTGACCTAATTCTTCTTTTGATGATTATGAAGGATCTTCACTTGCTTCTCTTCAATGGAAGTTTGATTTTTCCCAAAATGTAATTCTAATTTTTGGCTTAATTTTATTTTGTCTCTTTAACAAGTTTAGTAATGAGCATGACGAGCTTATTGTTCCAATGGGGAGAAGAACCTATGATTACTTTTTTTTTGGAAATTTTCAATTAGTTCAAGATAAGGTAGTCAAAATCCCAAGATATGATAGTATTTTTATATTCAGTCCAAAAATCTATTTATATATGGCACTGTGATAACTTTATCTGGTAATCTCTAACTAAAGTCTCGAAGACCTTTATAACTACATATGAATTAGTGAGCACAAGCTGGACACAGTGATAAGTGATAACATTACATTAACTAAATGCTCTTTGTTTTTGTTGATTAGTGTTACCTAATCAACAGAGAGAGAGAGAGAGAGAGAGGGAGAGATCCCACATCAGGGCCGCACATTACCACAAAATGCTATTAGGCAGAATCAATCCCCAGTCTAATGACCCCATATTGTATATAGAAGCAGACAAGATACAAACTCACATTTTCTTATTCTCTTCTAACCCAACTTAATGCCATCCGTGGAAAATAAATAAAAGATCAGAAATTGTTTTACTGCAGAGACAATATAGAGCACAATATAAATTTATCAGTTAATGAAAATTACATACAAATCTGACACAAAGGGATTTCGGGTATGCATACCCCAAAAAGTTATTGATCACTCTCCAATTCTCCATTCAAAAACAATAGAATTGCTCCCCAAGAGAATTGCACATGCATCTCATAAGATCATATCACTCTGATTCGTTCAAAATGGGAACAATCAGTGGTTTCATCTGTGATAGATAAACTATTGCCCACCTACAAACAAAGAAACAAAAGCATGGTGAATTATCAATGGATACTCATAGCATAGTCGCAAAATTTAGCAACCGAAACAACCCCCCCTACTGCACTTGCGGTTTGTGGAAAAGAAAGCTCGAACTTCGTTGTCAAAGCTGTACTCTGTTAAAGTTAAAACAGAAGCCCTAACTGCCCAAGATGAACTATTATTTTCCAAACTTAACGGAAATTTACAATTTTATCAAGGACCTCAATACTAAACACGCTACACGACTTCATAGACAAAATGCAGCTTTTCCAGTAGCATCAACAAAAATGTAGACAAGAAGATAGCACAGATCTCAACTGGACAGCTACTTGACAAAAGAGAGGGAACAGTTCTTTGAGATTACTGGGTACAAACTCTCAATGGATACAACAAAGAATCCAAATTAACATTCACCAGATGAGGACACCAAGATTCGAAGCAAGGAAGCTTCCATGATTCAGAAAATTTTAACTCATACAATATAACAATTTGGTCAAACCTTAAAAATATATGCATATGACAAGATTCTTAACCAAGTTTCACAAAAGTATTCCCATGGTTATATTTAGTAAGAAACATCACCAACAATAAAAAAATATGCTAAAAAAGGAAAGTCATGCATACTAGGATCATAATCAGTGTTTGTGTAATTAGTAAATGCATTTGTGTAAATGTGTTTATTTGCTACTTAAAGATGGCAATATAACTTACATCATCCAACAGCATACCGTAGCAGTAATAACCAATGTCAGATGTAACCTGCATTGCAGAAAAAAGAATTATCTACATGCCAAAAAGAAGTGAACGGCAGTGCAGAAAAATGTGACTTGCATTGAAATATCACAAACGTGTTTTGTCATACTATCTATCTAACTCAACTCATATCATGAATGTAAATCACAACGTTAATGGCATCATCAAAGGTCTAACTATGGTCCTCAGTAAACTGCTCCCAGGCAAAACATAAATGCATATGAACCACTAAAGACATTAAGCAACTCTCACAAGAACCATTAATTTTTTTCTACAACTGAATTGGCTCGGATAATCAAGCAGAGGTTCGAGGTCCAATTAGATAGGCTGAAAAGAAAAGAGCTTGTCAAGCCATGCCTTTTATTTATTCATTATTGTTATTATTTAAGGAAAGAAGTTTTGCGATTGAATGCAATAGTTTAAAAATAATTTAAAAGGTGCTTTTATTTGGAAGGAACTAAGAATAGTTTCCAAAAAATGCCACTTTTTGATTTTTCTTTTATGTAGCTTCTGTTCTTTTAAAAAAGCTGAACCAAACACTAATTTTTTCACTGAAGGGCTTTTTTCCAAAAGATAAGTGCATTTCCTCTTAAAAAAAGCCCATCCCAGCCGGCCCTTAATCAGCAACAACTGCAACACTTTTTCATTCCCAAGCATAAAGTATCTACACACAAACCCCTGAACAAATGATACAAATATAATTGTAAACATAAAAGTGGGTAATCTTTATATACAATACTAACAATAGTCTCTGATTATCTACAAGCAACAATGAGTTTCCATAAGTACTGTAGGCCATTCTCTAGGTTGGAAAATACTAACCAACTGGTGCCAGCCTCAACATATGCGACACATACAGACTAATCTTACAAACATATATTGCTTAACAATGAGTAGCAAACATGATTGGAGTGCGACGAGCAAAGAAATTGTGGGCGTTGTTGACTGGCACAATTGTACTTAGAAGCCAAAAAAGATACCCATATACAAAAAACAATGTTAAACATACAGATTTGCAGAGGGTCCTCTGTTGCAGCAGATTCTGACGGAAAGGGATGCAATAATCCCAACCACAACGAAGATTAGGGTAGTTACCAAGAACCCCATCTCAAACCCGCTTCCCCCCACACACAGCTAATTGTACTTCACCCGCTATAGCAACTTTGAACCTACAAATCAATACGGAGATCCACAATCTCCAGATTTCAAATGCTCCGAAAATAACCGACGGGAAAAATAGAAAATCCAGACTAAAGGCTAAAAACATATAGCAATTCAATAGGATAAAGACATTGAAAGAAACCCTATAAATTATTGGGAACAATACAGATTAATTAAGAACCAAATTCAGTACGTTTAAATATAAGAATACCCCAAAACTCCGGCGACCGGCGATGCTTCTGGAGGGCTGTTGAAACTGCTCGATCCGGCGTCACTTTGATATTGAGAAGATTCAACGTTTTCTCAAAGAGTTGAAGTACATGAATTTTGATTGAATCATTGATCAAAATAAAACATTAGTTTATCGATTGCAATATGACGGATAAACAATGTTCGATTTAAAAAATGTTTGGGCTCAATTATTGTCGGGCTGATAGTTATTGATGGGCATTATGGGCTTAAGGGATGCAGGGCTTTGTTCGATGTTTTGCCCAATTCTCACCCTGAGCCCAGTAAAAATACGTGTGCCAAAAAATGGATAATAGTCAAAGACTCAAAGATGGAGCCAAGGGAGGATTGTCTCTCTTCAAGTTTACATAAAATCATATTTCTTTTATGTATTTTTTTTTTAATTAAACTTTGAAATTTCACCAATCCAAAATCTTTTATATTTTGGGAAGGGATTGGCACTCTCAAGTCTCAAACTATGGTTATTATTATTATTATTGTTCGCGCTATAGCTTTTTAACTCTGCGATTTTTTACACTGTGTGTATCACTATCAATTTTTATCATAAAACATAAAAGAGATAATAGATATTAAAACATTATCATTATGATTAAAAATCATACATTTCATAATTGTCCACAATAATGTGAAATTTCAAAGTGTATTATGAGATTTGATGGAAGCGCTTCTAATTTAATGTTATTGTCAACTCAGAATTGCTTTGAGTTTGAAAATTCTAGTACATCCATATGAAGGTTGGTTTTATTTGATAGTGAAGAATCTGTTTCATTATCCTACCTATTATTTGAAAGAAAGAAAAAAGAAGAAGAAAACAAAAAAACAAGAATAGACCAATGTTGTTGTGAGTATTAAGTATTAACCATGTGCTCTTGTCAACAAGAATACTTTAAATTTGCAACGGCCAATGTGTTCGTCTCCGGCCGATACTTTTTTTCCTTGAACTTTTCCCAATTCAAATCTCATTTCCCCCCTATCAAGATGGTAATTATAATCTTCTAACTCCGAACGATTCAAACAAAATTTCATTCCCCAAAAATCTGCAGGAAACTTGCTACAGAAAGAAGAAAAAGAGTTAACCACTCCACCTTCAACAACTCTATAATTTTTTGTTAGGATTGCTTCAAATTAATTCCTATCTATTCTCCTTGCTTCATACTATTACCATAATTATTTAGGTGCTAAAACATCCTACGGTTTGATCCGAAGACGAGCCCAAAGTAGATTGCCTACTAGATAGATGATGAAAACCATATCGGTAGTTTTGTAAGCGACTTGTTTTTTTAGTTCTTTACCACACTCGTTACTTATTCAAATTTAGCATATACTTTATACCGTTACAAAGCTTGCGATGTCAACTTTTAATATGTGTTTAATTTTGACCAAACTTTATTGTTTTCAAGATCCGTAGAGAGTGTAATGATGGGTGCTCTATATTACGAGAAGCTTACTTTGATCCCTCGTAACTCTTTGTCTCTTACTCAAATTGGCCAAACTTTATGTCCCTAAAAAGGTTGAAGAACATGCTTCTAAACGGTATACTAAGAGTAGATTAACAAAACTTTTGTACAGATCTTTATAAAACCTCAAATTAGCTATCCGGAATAGTTTTTTGGAAATCCGAAAAAATTTCCCAATTTCAAGTTTTATTGAGCAATATTTAGGCGTCCATACTCTCCCATCTTTTATCCAAATTTGATGAAAGTTGTATCCTTAGAGAGCTCATAGAATGAAGTTTCATAGTATAATAATTTTAGATTAATACTAGATTTGTACAGATCTGTAGAGACTCTTAAAATTGTTTGCCCGAAACTCATTTTGAACCTTTAGAAAATTTCTAGATTTTAGTTTCTAAAGAACAATCTTCGAGCCATCGTATCTCCTTTAATATTTGGCCAAATTGAGTGATTCTTGAACCAACGAACTCCTCATATTTCATACTATGTCCAAAAACTATAACATATGTATCTTATGTTCGAAATTCATAACAAAAAATGGGCTTGAAACTATCCCATCGGCTAATTTTCTAACTTGAAATCAAAAATTTTAAATATTTGTTTTAGACGTTGAAACCTTCAAAACTCATCACAAATGGTTTAGACATATTTTGAGGAGACTAAAAACTCTAGAAAATATTTTGTTGCATCCTCCAATGTGACCATGAACGTCAATAAAATTTTATCAAAATAAAGTTTGTAGTTCACTATTATTCTAACGATTTTGATATAAATTAGTCATCCAAATCAGTTCTTTAGTCCTCTAATTTCATTTTGGAATGATCAATTTCAAAAAATTTCATCAAAACCAAACAAACTCATTCTACCCATAAACCCGAAGTTTAAAACTTCAATTGCTATATATCCATTTTGAATTGCCTAAAATTGGCTTGGGGGTTTGATTCCTTCTAGTAAAAGTTTCATTTTCATATATAGGTTGCTAGTTAGCCACGGTCAATGGCATTGACCACCGGTGGCGGTCAACGGAGGTCAATTGCGGCCAACAGTTGCCGGATAACTCTTCCAATTAATTTAATTATTTCCAAAGTTTTTGGTGTGCTAATCTCAATTCCGAACTCCATTTCTCAATTCAACATCATCTTGGTAGCTTAATAATGCATTAAAGTTGACAATCGATTAAACGTATTCGACTAATAATTCTAAAACTTAACTTTATACGCCTAAAGTACATAAATGACCATTATTTGGGATAAATATACTAATTTAAGTTATAATTGCATAATTTTAGCAGACGATCAAGTTGAGACATTCGATCCAACCCAATTCACCAGCCAAACTTAATGGAGTTAGGTAAGAGTCTTAAGTCTTAACCCTTTTCTTACTAAGGGATTGCACTATATGTAGTAAATATTCTTGTATGATCAACCAAACTGATTTTTATGCTGTTTATGTTTTATCTTACCCATTAGATATTTGCATTTTACGATATTATTTTGATATTATCTTTATTTTTAGTCATTATATTTTAATGTATATTACTCCTCTATACTATGTCAGTCTGTATGAGTATGTATATATGTATCAATTGCATCTTTTCAAATTTTGAGCTATATCTATTCCATTTTGTTATGATTTTTTCCCTTGAGGACGCCCTTGAGAAGTTTGGGCCCACGAATATGCAGGAGAGGATTGTCGGGCGGAACGAACCGACGGTAGGATCTCTTCTGCACTATAGATCCAATTTTATTTGCATTCAATGGTTCGCCGTAGGTAAGATTGATCGGTGTATTGCATGGGTAGATACTACACCTTTCGTTAGTTCAAGTCAAAGTCGCTATTTGACAAGTTAGTCATAAGGATTTCTGTTATATTTATCTATTTTAGACAATCATAAGGTTGGAGACTTCTCGGTCAGTTCAACTCACCATTGCATGCTTTTGAAAATCATTTATGATATGATTATTTCATTACTTGTTTTGCATGTTTTGAAAATCATTCATGTCGTGATATTTTCGATACTTGTTCAAAGCATCACATTATTTTCTATTGCATACAGAACAAGAATCATGTTATCCGTTTTAATTTGATTTTATCATTGATTTATGCTATATATATGTATACTCGACCTTACTAAGTCTTTTGGACTTACAATCCTATTCTTTCTGTTCTTTGTCTCAGACTAGAGCTTGCTGGATAGATGAATAGTTTAAGTAGTCATAGTTGTGCATTTGTTTTGTATTAGTTGTTATTATTTATGATGTATTGTGGATTTAGAGCTCCAAATATTGTTAAGTATTAGTTAGTTTGCTATCTGACGCTCGAAAAACATTGTTATAAGTAGTGACATGCTATTTGAAAATAATTTTGATTTTCGTATTGTGCGTGATAAAACTTCTGCTGAAGAGATCGCTAGTGAACGTTTGTTTCAGAATAGGGTGATCGTACTGAGTACTCGTCGAGATGCGGACATTTTGTACAATTACCTGATGACGACCTGATTGTATTGGTTTGTCTTTATGAAAGGGGCATTACAAATTTACTAAACTGCATTAATCAATAATCATTATATATATATATATATATATATATATTCCTATTTTTCTAACCAAGAATTACCAAAAAATTCTAATACGTGAAAATTAATTAAAGGATATATAAATCTAGAAGTAAAAAAAAATAAAATTAATCAAAAATCAATAATTATTCTAACATACAAAACTCCCAAGTCCCACCCTATAACTACAATACAACCTAAAATTCAATCATCACTCAAATAGGTTAATTAGCGCAAAATTAACATGTTCCACTTTAATAATATAATACTGACAAAATTTTAATAAAAGTAAAATTTTATTTGCATATTATGGGCAAATTATAATTTTATAATACTTAAAAAAATATAAAATTTCATAGCAGAAAAAGAAACACACAAAATTTGTCTTGAATTTGATAAACCCAAGCTTTATATTGATAAATACATTCTCAATTGACTTGATAACTTTGTCTAAATCGGAATTTCGAAAATGATCTGACAACGCATTCCTAAGTCATAAAGCCCAATTCATGTTCTCGTTTTATGATTGCTATAAGAGGGTTTCTTGTATCAGAATGGCAAATGTGAAACGGAATTTAAAAGGGTGCAGCGCCTTTGCGTGTCTTGTGGGGTACTTTGTACGACTACGATGTGAAATTTGAAAGGCCAAAATTGTAGTGGACTGAATCACAAAATAAAATGCTAAATGCTATTGAGTGGGCCTATTAACCTGTGCTATTCTTGTTTGTTTTTCTTTTAATGGGCTTGGACTTTATTTTTAGTCTTGTTATTTGTGTAATTGTGTTTAATAACCATTCGTATTAATGGGCTTATGAATTGTGAGACGTCTTGTTATTTCGTTATTTGTTTTTTTCCTTCTTTTTTCATAAATTGAGTTGTCAAGATTTGGGTTGTTATTATTATCATTTTACATTTCTTACTTATAATATAAGAAAACGAAAATAAAGGAGCAAAAAATCATGGGGTTACATCGAAAAAATAATTAGAGGGTCATTTACATTTAATGATACATGTATATATGGGTTAATTTTGAAGTCAGGGGGTGCCTATGGCCCCCATGAGCTATATATTGTTCCGCCACTGGATACGACACAATGATGGCAAGGAATTTTTAAAAAGCTTAAGACACAACATATTTATATAAATATTTTTATTTTATTTTAGTGATGACACAACATAATATGCATATATTTACACATTTATATGTACAATAATTAGTGTAACATTGACACATACATATTGATAAAATTACAAAAAGGTTGAAGTTCATATTTGTGATTGTATTATAGTTCTTTTTGCGTGTTTTATAAACTAATTTTAAACTAAAAGAAAGTTTCTATTTTTATAAAAGCAAAAAAAACTTTCTATTTTTATAAAAGCATAATGAGAAAAAATTATTAGATGAAACGGCAACTTATTTTGAATATCTTTAAAAAAAATTTATTTATATTTATCTTTTTACTATTTGAGTACCCACAAAAATATGTGAAAAATTAACGTGTCGAAAAGGTGTTGGATACATTGTTGATAATATTTCCAACATGCTATCAAAAATAGTGAATTTATTTAGTTTATGGACAATATGATTTCTATGTATGTATTGCAATCGTTCTTTTTTTTTTTATCTTTTCTCGACGCTAACTACTCAATTCATTAATTAATCTTGTTTTGAAGAGAGCGATGTGCCCGTGGACCGAGGGCACCATTGACTACCCTCCAATGAGGGGGGAAGGCACGGGCGGATTTTTGGCAAAATTTATTTAAAAAACAGTATAGGTTCTAATATTCTATAAGACACTTTTGAATCAACCACTAGTTGATTTAATTGTATGAAAACCAGGTCTCATAAATAATAATTTTGGGTTCGAATTTTGGAATTGTGAATGGAGCAATTGAATTTGAATGATTACCCCTATAATAAACATCTGCAGTACATAATTTGGATTAATCGGCTAATAAATCAAAGTCAAGTGACTAAAACAAAATAAAATAATAAGACACTTTTGAAATTTATAAAATTCTAGATTTGTTTCAAAATTTAAGATCTTGAATTTTTTAAATGGAATAAGACCGTGTAACATGTGAAGTATTCATAATGACAATTTTATAATTAACATGCCAAAATCGAAAAAGATTGTAAGATTTTAAAAAATAAACCACGAGATTCCTTAGTCATTTTAGAAGAAGCTTGTAATTTTTTTTTAAAAAAAAAAAAATCTTATTTTGAGAATTTTATGAGTTTATTCTTATGAATTTTGTCAAATTCTTTGAAAAATACCATCAACTCTTTAATATATAATCTTAAAGTATTGCTGAGCATAAAGAAAGTGAAACCGGCAACAATTATAAGGAAGTATTTGATTCATACTTACGAGACATTTACACTCAATAAGTTATTTTTTGAAATACATTTGATTTTCAGTCGCGAATCTTATGAGCCAATGGATTATAATTGAACTTGGATTTGAAATTCTAAAATGTAAGTCTCACTCTCACCTATGAAATCAAATTTCGGCATTATAAATTCTGCATTTCAATTAGATATTGTGTTTTGTCCATTTTATCCAAACAAGAGAGTTCACAAAGGGACAAAAATGATCTCCCTTGGGGGGTAAAATTGATTTTTGAACTTTAAATATTGTGTCCACACGGATCAAAGATGCGCATTTCCGAAAGAATTTCATATATGACTAAAACATGTTATCAAGAAGTGGGTCTTACCTTATTTATACATTAAACATTTTATGTCGAAAAAAAAAAATAAAAAATCAACTGATGCAGAAGGAGTGGGGCATTAATTGTAAGTGCAACAACCGGCCTAATAATTAGTGGTGCCCCAATTGGGCCAATTCCATTAATACTAGTGTTGGGGCATATTTTAACTCATTTGGAAATATAGCTTATGGAGATATGAAATGCCGTCCACTTAGGTATATACTTAAATAGCGTATTAGTCATTGAATATAAATATGATGATGTCAAAAGGTAGAATTGTGATATCATTATATTCAATTCAACCGTATATATACCAGTAGGATATATACCCAAATAAATAGTATTTCATATATCTAGTTTCAGCTTAAAAAGTGTTTTTTTTCGGTTTCGACTATTTATTAACTTTTATGTCCTGCTTTTTTTTTTTTAAACGCCAAATAATGAAAAAGCAGGAAAAATAATTTTGATAGTGTAATTTAGTCTTTTACCAGATATTTTTCCTCCGCTTCACGCAACTTTTTCAGATCAACTTCCTAACACTCCACTTTTGTTACTAGCAATTTATCCTACAATCTCCCAAGTTAAGCACTTAAAAAAGTTGTAGCTATTGCAAACACTCCTGTGTATTTGTGATTGATTCAGAGGGTGTTTGGCTAAAGTTACATACTCCTTAAAAACATTTTATACGACATCATAAAGTGTTCGTTATAAATTTTTAGGGAAAGAACTTATAACCTGCTAAATAAGATATTTAAGAATTTATAATTTTTTTTTTTAAAAAAATAAAGCTAATGAAGTGCCAATTTGTTTTTTTAAATCCTACCAAAATTCTTTGTTTATAACGTTGCCATTATTATCATTTTATAAGCTACATTCATATTATTCATCCAAATACTTTCATAAGATCTAACATTTTAAAATTTCTTAAAATATCTTACGAGACTTGAGAACTTACAAAATGCTTGAAATAAACTTTAGCTAAACACCATGATATCAGATATCTTATAAATTACACATATTGCATTTATTAAAATACTTTAATAACTTATTTTAAAAAAAAATGCAACATATTACTAAAACATTTTACAAGAGATTAAGAGCATATATCATGTCTCAAATAAGCTTAATACAATCGATGTCTATTTACAATGAAATTAAAAAGTAAAAAGAAAAAGATTTGGAGAAAATTATAGAGATGCATAAAGACCAAACATCCTTTAGAAAATTAAAAGCGACTTTCCTAAAAATGATACACACATGAATTACAAAATTGGAAAATTCAATGAAACATAGAAGGCATAGTCAATCTTACCCTGTCCCTCACAAAGCGTACCACAATCGAGTACTCATCAATGGCCTTCACATCCAACCTATTCCTAGTCATTTGGGGGAAAAACAACCACCCACCGGTGACCGCCACAAACCCCACCGTCAGCGGCGTCGCAACAGCCCGGTGCAGCCGCCAACCGCCCCCGCGCAGCGCCTTCGTCACCACCACCTCCGCCGCCACGCAGAACCCATGCAGGACAAAGAACCACGTGACCTCCCACGTGGGTGGGGCACGAGACAGGTAATAATAAACAACCTCGTGCATCAGGCCCGACACCAAGAAAGTCGCCATGATCGCCGCCGCAGTGGGGGGCCACTTCCCGCCGAGTATACGAGTACAAATACGGCGTACGGGGTGGTACACGGTGGGCCGTAGAAGACTTGTCACCACAAGATTCCACCTCCGGCCCCAGAAATCCTGGAGCGAGGTGGATAAATACGGCTCATCGAACTGCGGCTCGAGCTCCAAGCCGAGCACGGCTCTCACCGGTGCGGCGGTGATGGCTAGCACCAGCTCCGCGGCGAGGTAGACGTGGCAGCAGTAGAGGGCTAGGATTAGGTACGGCGGGTGTATAAACTCCCTGTATTTATACGAAATTACGATCAGAGCTAAAAGCCCGCATTTGAGGAGAGAGAGGATTGATGATCTGTGGATGTTCCGGTTATTTGATTGAGATTTGGGAGATGGGGCGTGTTTGGATTTGATGGGGAGGAGGCCGATGGAGACGAAGTGGAGGAGGGATAATGGTGGATTGGTGCAGAGAGGGCCTTGATTGAAGGAGAAGAGGAGGAGCTTGAAGTTGGCGAGCCAAACAAGGTAGAAGACAGTAACGCTGGTGAGGTGGATGGAGGAGAGGCGGAGGGGTAGGGTGGTGAAGAGGTAGATGATGGGGAGGAGAGAGAAGAGACGGGCGGCGCCTCCGGGTATTCGGGTTGCGATCTGGTGGCAGAAGATTAAAGACGCGGTGGCTGTTAGCCAGATCTTGGTCAAGTTTTGGATCTCAAGGTCCACCATCGTTCAATAATGTAGGAAATTAATTAGTAGGACTTGTTTGTTTATATTTCTAAATGGTGTGTTTTACTTAATGCCGGATTTAAAAAAATCCTTGATGGCAGTGCAGATTCTATTTAATTTTAGGGGCAAATTTCACCTACATTTTTATGGCCACAAACAACCGGCAAACCTAGAAAATGTACTTGTTGACTTGTTGGGTGCTATTTATGATTAATTGTAATTAGCCCTTATATCCCCTTAAATACTTAGCTTTGATCCAAGGTTTTGATGGAACAGCAATTTTGATACAAGTTATCACGATAATATTAATACCACACACCTTTTTAACTTTCAAGAGGTCTTCACTAATGGCGGAGTGAAGGTCGATCGATTAAAAAGTTAAAAATCTGAACTTTTCAAGTTGTATGAATAGAAGTACGAGCGCGTGTTTTGGCTATATTTATAAGTTCAAGAGTAAGATGTTTAGAAACTTATAAATATTTTTTTAAAAATAAATAAGGAGACGTTAATTTATTTTTTAAATTAAAATCTTACCAAAGTCTTATTTTTCAACCAAATCGATAACGATATTGGTATGACTAATATTTTATAAACTACACATCATTTTATTTATTCAAATATTTTAATAATTTATTTTTAAAATAAGATCCAACGTCTAATATTGGCTATCTTATAAAAGTTTGGGCAATCCTCACCTTTTGAGCCAACTTTTGGGATTGAGTTAAGTCCAAGCCCCTAATATTTCTATATGGTATCAGAGCAGGCTAGGTCCTGCTTTCTAATTGCGCCCCCACTATCTAATTTCACGCTCCAAATTGTTTTTCGATGCTCTAGGCGTGGAGGGGGTGAGTTAACTATCTCTCACATTGAATAAATAACCAAATGTGGTGAGGTTTATAATGACTTGGGCAATCCTCACTTCTTGAGCTAGCTTTTGGAGTTGAGTTAGGCCTAAGCCCCTAATATTTCAACACACCCTCTTAGTCTACTAAATAGTATTTTACATTTATTGTATAGTATTTTTTTTATTATTTAATGATGAGTGATAAATGATAGTAATTGCTATACTAATTTGTTCTTCATTTTAGAGTGCTAATGTACTTATTTTATATGTAATTGATTCCTTCCTGAAGAGAGAAGAGGAAAAAAAAAATGAGAGGAGGAGAGGCAGTCACAATAAGTCTAATATATAATGTAGAAAAAATATATTTGATTTTCACCATAACTCATATTTAGTGCATATATACTATTTTAAAAGTGTATGCCTCATTTTCTGAAGACTTCTATTATCAAATTAAACCACTCTGTTACAAATTCAATGAGAAATAAATCGACTCTGGGATATCTTTGTCAATTCAATTAATCTAATTAGGCTATTTACTAATTTAAATACATTTCAGTTTTGTAAAATCTTTTGAACCCCCCAACCATTTTTTTACTAAAATAATAATAGAAAACATACACAAAAATGAATTGAAACACCACCTATATTTTCGAAATCTTGTGTAATTTAATTCGACACAACTGGTTGCAAAGTCAAATAGTTCAACTTTTCACACCAGCCACGATAAATAGAAAAAAATCATGATAAATGAACAATTAAAGCATATGGGACATCTTTGATAAATGCTTATAAGGTATTTGGATTTCTTAAAATGTATCTTTAAATGCATTTGATTTCTCATCGAATTTCTTATGAGTCGATCAATTATAATCCGATTTGTATTAGGAACGCCATATAATATGCATGGTATAACAATCTCACATAGGAGGTTAGTTTTTGGCATTTCAAATAGCTCTTGTATATTGTACATCTTATCCCTAAAATTGATATGTGAAATTACTAAAAAAATGGCATTCAATGGGGGCAAAATCGAATTTTTGTATCCTTAATACAAAAACAAATCAAACTATGAAATCAAACAAACACACTTATGAAATGCCAAAATATGGGACCCACCTACTTAAGGCATTAAACATTTTATGTACGAAATTCATTATCAACTATGTCCATGATAAACTAACATGTAGACAGGCAATTAGTTGGGATTCATAATTCATTGGTATTTTGATGAAACTCGCTATTCATATCAGACATGTAACATGTGATTCCTCGTAGTTTGTTGAGATTAGTATCTATTTGCATAAATTTCGACAACCACGCCGAAGTGGCTACCCAGGGTTCGAGGCCACTGAGCTCGATGAGAAAACAGTAAATTCGAAGTTGGTGTTTGCGTGTGTGCGGGCGTGCCAGTGTGTAAGAACACATAAATGGAAGTTTTTGATGATTCGAAGTGCAAAGATGTGATATACTTAAGACTTCTATCCAAAAAATGATTGAGTCGGAGTAGACAAACACTACCCCTAAGATTTTATGCACCTATAACTTAATGTAGGACTTAATAATTTAGTACTCTAAGGATCGAAAAGAGTCGAAAAGCTTAAATCGAAAAGAAAATGTATCTAGAGACGGTAGCTACTCGCCACTTGGACTTTACAAGACTGGACTACAAACACATGCATTGATGACTCGGGTTATATCTATGACTAAAATGCATTGAGCAGTTCCTAAGAACTCTAGCTACAAGTTAGCCACATGGATGACTCCGGTCATATCTACGTGTGGATGTACTCAAAGGTTGTTCACTCCGACGAGCATTGATTGACTCAGTCTGCACTCCTCTTCATGTATGCGCTCGATACCGATGTGGTACCACCCCGTCGTATTGATATCTCAACTCGAATCGTGCCCAATCCAAGTGAGTAATGGCTACGACCTAGTGACGTTACAGAATGAGTATATTGATATCCTCACTTCGAGCTAAATGAAGTATAGCTACAAGCATTCGTGTAACAGTTTTTCTACTGAGTGAACTAAAGCTAATCTTTGTTCATTTAGACTAAAAAATCAAAGAAGTATCGACTTCTTGATTGAAAGAGTTGTGTTGTTGTTGATTGATAGTTGGATTGTTGATGTCCCCTCAAATGGCGAATCCAGCTCCTTTTTTATAGCTTTCAATTTGCAACCGAGCCCTTTTTTCTTGGAGCTGAATGTTTTATTCAGGCTTTGGTTATTTGAAATGAATAGTCATTCTTGTATCTCAGTCATGGCAGTTAGGCCACCTTACCTGGATTTCAAATTTTCAGCAGCACATGGCCTTTATTTTAGGCATGTTTAGGTATAACTATGCCTTATCCTTAGCCAATCTGTTATTCCATCTAACAAACCCTAAAAATAAGGGATTTTATTATTGTATTCATTTTATTTTTATTTTTATTTTTTTCTATTTTTGCTGAATGGGTCATAGGCCTTCAACCTGGGTTGTTCCGCATGCATCGAAGTGACCTGGGCCTCATTAATTCATTTCGATATGGCGAAAAAAGCCATAATCAGCCCACTTCGAATTTGTACAAAAATTTATTTTTTAGGCCCAAACAATATCAAAACATTTTTAGAAAACAAAACTTATTTTAAAAGTGTATGGCGCGTTTTGGATATATATATATATATATATATATATTTATATATATAGAATTTTTAATTAACATCATTAATTTTTCAACTAAAACTCCTGCAAATACTCCTTCACTCAAGTACAAAGAGGGGGTGTAAATGTAATTTTTAAAAATATATTTAAAAAATTATTTATAAAACAAAATATTTATTTTTTAAAATTTTAGGCATTTGATTAGGGGGGGTGTCTATTGAATATGGCTGGTGGTTGTAGAGGTATCTACTCGTCAGAGGGTCAGTGGCGATCTCCCTGAGGGCTGGTGGTCCTTTTAGGGTACCACTCCCAAGGGACCTAGTGACCACTAACCCTCGGATTGTCTCTTGCCTTTTGGAAGCCCTCGAGTCCCGAGGTTTTGTATGAACTCACTCTTGTTCCACTAGTCCCACGAATGACTTATCCGAGGGATCTGAAGACACTCTCATCAGGGTAAACCTTGAACTTGACCAGGTTTTCATTCTCTTGGCCTTTGAGTTGAATCCCCTTCATCACTTCTTCGAGGGGTGGTGATTGATCTTTCTGCGAGATCCCCTTGAGGCAAAATCTTTCATTCGAGAGCATTGAAACTCAAGTGTCCCATCATTAGAATATTTTTGGGAACATCTATGCATGGCATGTCCTCTAGTTGCCTTGTGATGTGTCTTGTCATACATGGGCGTGCCACATCAAGATTTATTTTAATTTCTATTTTTAAAGAATGGGACTAAATGAGTTAGGCCTCCTATCCTATAGGACCAAAAGTGTAATTTTTTTTCCTACCAAAATGTGCAAACTAATAGCCACGTGCAAATTTCGTTAATGTTTAGCGAAAGTGGATGTAATGGATGAAATTTGATTAAAAAGTCTAAAAAAAATCCTAAAATTGATGACCCCATAAATTTTGGGACTAAAAATGAAAAACACTCTTAATATTGGGACCAAGAGTAATTTTTTCCCTCTTTTTTTAAAGTCAAACAATATTGTATTTGGATGTATTAATTAAAAGTATTCTAGAATGTGCTTTTATTTAAAACTACTCCTGACAGCTTTTAAAAAAAAGTCACTTTTAAGCTTTTTTTTGCCAGTTTCTGCATTTTTAGAATACCCAGATAAATAAAATTTTTTTTTGATTGAAGTGCTTCTTTTTTAAAAAATAGGTGCCTTTCTTATTAAAAAAAGAACCCCATTCAAACGGGCTCTATACCTTAGTTGTATAAATAAAAAATAAATAAATAAACAGAAGAGTTAATTATAGATTGTCACTCCAACTATTTGGATTTTTACATTCTGCAACCTAAAGTATGTCGTGTTATCGGTTGTAACCTAGTTTATGTGTTTTTTGGCAAATTGCCACCTAAGTGACTTTTTAGGTAAAAAATCGTCACCGGAACGACCACATGTGATTTCCACATGGATTTAGTAAAGGTATTTTCGTCTTTCAACCCTAAAATAGATATCTGACTTTGAATTTTTCCCTAAATTCGAAACGACCATATACTTCAAGGGTTTAGATTTTTCTTCTGTCAAACTCTCTCTTTCTCTCTTCATTCCAAAAATTTGATGAGAAAATTTTGAACCCTTCATTAGTCACTTGAGTCGACAAATGAAACGCTTCTTGCCATGCTGACGGGGCTAAGTAAGAAGCTTTCCTGATGGTCGAGAGCGTACAGAAAATCAAGTTAAAAAATTATGCTCGTCTGCTGGACTTGTTATACCATTTCATCATGCCTAGACTAGATGTACCAAATGAAATAGTTGATATTGATGATCAAGATGGAGATGTTAAAGAGAAGAAAGGCGAGGAAGATGACTTGTTTTCCCAGCCAAGTCACTTGAGGGTGATTCTTGACGAGTTATAGAAAATTATTTTGACTTTGTTACTCGGGCTGGTGCAATAGATCAATAGAATAATCTTCTCTCTAGACCCCTCACTTTCGTCGTGAATTTGTCGTGGTTGATTCGTTTGAAAATTCCAATTTTAAACATGTTGAAACAACCTATTGAGAACATGTCAACCCTTCCAAGAGAAAGAGAGAATTTGACGAACTTGGGGGAAAATTCAAAGTCAGGTATCTAGGCATGTGACACTCACCTGTAAAATTTTAGGGTTAAAAGACAAAAATACCCTTACTAAATCCACGTGCAAATCATGTGTTGCCATTTCGGTGATAATTTTTGACCTGAAAACCCACTTAGGTGGCAATTTGCAAAAAAAAAAAATGCATAGATTGGGTTACAACTGATAACACATCACACTTTAGGTTGCAAAGTGTAAAAACTCGTATAGTTAGAATTAGGGATGGCAATGGGTGCGAGTTAGACCTGGACTCGGACCCGAATCCGCCCCTAATGGGGCCGGTTTGAAGACTCCTAACCGGGTCCGGGGTGGGTCCTGGGTCTTTATTTTTTGAACCCGAACCCGCCCCGGTTCGTAATTTATATATATTTTTGTTTATTATTTTATGTAAATTTATATAATATGCATCTTTATTTTATATATACAAGTATATATTATGTAAATAGTTACATAAAAAAATAAATATGATACTCTTGTATATAAAAATAATTATATAACATTAATAATTAAGTTATAATTTCAAAATATGTACAAATAAATATGTGATAATGATGTTTAATTTTTTAAAAATTAAAATATGTTCATAAAAATTTGTAAATAATTAGTGTTTTAGTAGTGCTATTATTTTTTTTCATATTTATAAAGTTGTAATAATATCAATTTTCTTAAAAAAAATATTTTTTTAATTATTTTAAAAATAAACCGGGTCTACCGGGTCCAACCCGGACCCGGCGGGCCCGCCCGGGTCCGGTACGGGTCCGGGCCCGGGTCTAAAATTTCCCCGGCGGGGCGGGTCCCGGATTTGGCCAAACCCGCCCCGTTGCCATCCCTAGTTAGAATAGCAATCTGTAATTAACTCAAAAAAGAATGTTCGATTTGTCAAAGATATTGTATTAAATATTCAATGACAAATAAATCGATTTATGATTAAATGTTAGCTGAATTAATCTAAATTGTTGTTTTCTAAAATAATAATAATAGAAAAATATTTACATAAAAATTTGACAGCCACACCGACGTGCTTACTCAAGATTCGAAACCATTGAATTTGATATGAAAGCAGCAACTTTGAATCGAGTTTTGTGTTTAGTGAGGGCGTCCCAGTGTGCAAAGAACATACGAGTTGAAGTCTTGTTTTGATTTTGATGAATTGCTCTTTAGACTTCTATACGAAAGACAATTACGTCGAAGTACACAAACACTATCCCTAAGGTTTTGTTTGCCTACAAATTAATGTATGTCTTAAAATTTAATACTCTAAAGATTGAAAAGGGTCAAAAATAGAAAATGAGAAGGTGCATTGAAATATCATAGTTACTTGTCATGGATAATGCAAACTTTATCTACAACCAAGTGCATTGATGACACGGGCCATATCTACGACCTAAATGCATTGAAAGACTGCCAAGAACTTTGACTACAGGAAGGACGCATTGATAACTCCGTATGATGGCTACAATTAAATGCATTAAAGAATTATACTACCCTATAAGCATTGATAACTTTAGCTACACTCCCTCATGCATGACCTTGACATGAATGCGAAATACCACTTGCTTGCGTTGATATCTCATCCCGAATCGAGCCCAACCCGGGTGAATGTTGGCTATGACTTCGTGACGTTACAGAGTGGACGCATTGATAACCTCATCTCGGGCCAAATAAACATGACTACGAACATCGTATAACAATTTTCTACCTAATAAACTAAGCTAATTTTGGTTCATTTGAGCTTGGGTTGTCAATGGGCAGGGTTTTACCGTACCCTTACCCATCTATTCTCTACTCATGCCCTACATGTACCCTAAAATTTTAAAATTTACCCATACCCTACCCTAACCCATTCTACTACAAATGAATGAATTAGGGTAAAGCCTTATCCGTTCCTACTCATTGTGTGTGTGTGTGTATGTGTGGAAAATGTATGTAGAATGTGTGAAAAATGTGTATGTAGTATGTGTGCGTGTACGTGTAGTGTATGAAAAATATGTGCGCAACGTGTATGTGTGTGTGTTCGTGCATGTAGTGTGTATGTGTGTGTGCAGTGTGAGCGTGTGTGTGTTTATGTTTGTGTGTGTGAAAAACATATGTTTGTGTGTGTTTGTGAAAAAAAAAATGTGTGTGTACGTGTGTATGTGTGGAAAATGTATGTACAGTGTGTGAAAAAATGTGTACGCAGTGTGTGCATGCGTGCGTCCGTGTACGTGTAGTGTGTGAAAAATATGTGTGCAATGTGTGTGTGTGTGGAAACAATTATGTGTGTCTGTGTGTGTACAGTGTGAAAACTGTATGTGTCTACAGTGTGTGTGTGTGTGTGTGTGTGTGCAGTGTGTGTATGTATGAAAAAAAATGTGTGTGTGTGTGCAGTGTGAAAATTGTGTATGTATAGTGTGTGTGCGCGCGCAGTGTGTGTAAATGCGTGTGTATGCGTTAACTGTGTATGTAAGCTAAAAAAAGACATAGTATCAAAAAAAAGACAAATAAAAAAAATATATTATTGGGTAGGGTCCAGATCCTACCCTAAAAATAGGATAGATCCAATATATATACCCAATGGGTAAATATTTAAATAGGGTAGGGTATCTTAAATCAGATATTTTTGGGGTTAGGGTCGGGATAGGGTAAAACTCTACTCATTGACAAGCCTAATTTGAGCTAAAAGAATCAAAGAAGTGTAGAGTTCTTAATTAAAGAGTTGTTGTTGTTGATGTTAGTGATTGAAGTGTTGGACTTGTTGAAGTTGATGAATTCCGCTCCCTTTTATAGACTTGAGGTTGCAACCGTTTTTCCTTATTTTTTGAGTCAAATTGAATTATTTAGCTTGATCGTTTAGAATGAAAGGTGGTCCTTGTTTTTCAGATATGGCATTTATGCCATCTTGTTTGAATTTTGAAAGTTTTGGCATCACATGACTTTTAGTTTAGGCATGTTTATTTATAACAATACATATTTTTAGTCATTTCTTATTTTCTATTCTAACAACCCCTAAAAATAAGGGTTAATCTTGATTTATTTTTATTTTTGTTTCCACCTTAGCCGATTGGGCCATTGGCTTTCCACAAACAAAATCTTGGTCTTGGCCTTAACATGGGCCAGGCTCATTTTGTGTCGAAGTGGCTTGGACCCCCTTTTATTTTAATTTGCCATGACTCGTATTGGCCCATTCCAAATTTAGACAAAAAATTATTTTTAGGCCCAAACAAAAATATAAACAAAAATGAATTGAAAATTACTTATATACTTGAAATTTTGTGTATAATTTAATTTGACACAATACTGATTGCAAAGTCATATGGTTGAAATTTTGTGATTAATTGTTCAAATTGTGGCCGCAAAATGTAAGTACACAATGTTCAAGGTCAAAGCGTGATAAACTTGACATGTTTTAACAATATTGCCCTTTAAAAATCAAGTGTCCTCCCTTGCGTGCCAAATGATACTTTGTTAAGATTCTTTTTTTTTTTTCTTTAAATAGCAACGTGCCTTCTTATTAGGGAAGGGTAAAAGATACATTAGGAGAAAAACAAAAATAAAGAAAAAAGAAAAGAATAGAATAGAAAAAGGACAGGTATCCAAAATTTCTAATATAATTTCCATCATGTCACTATACGTAGGAATAACAATGAAACGAGTTTGGGGCAGATTTGTCAAAATACAAGACGTGCCTTACTAGGATTTCCTTGGGCTCGGGACCCGATCTAGACCCGATTGCCAAAGGTTGGACTCGACAAATCCCATATGCATTTGACCTTAAAAAGAAAAAAAAAACCACTGCAACTCTCTAGAAATAAAAAGAATAATAATACTATATAAAATAGAAATACATATCAAATAAACATATATAATAATGAATGAAAAATATATATAAATCATCAATGGGGCGTATAGGTTCCTGATCAGAGTCACAAAATACCCCCTTCTCCCTCTCCCATGAGAGACGGGGTTGGGGGTGGGTCTGGCTACTAATCAAATCCATTGACATCCCTAGATTATATGTGCATGAAATCCACATTAAGTTTAAATCAAGATTTTTATTTGTTTAAGTACCAAGAAATAATATGTCAATGCATACTATGATTGTGCTAGCTATTTATGTGGTACAAGATTTCCAATTCCTATTCTCTTTAACATTTAAGAGGGTATAATAACACATCCAAAATAAAATAACACGATACATATGGGATCACCGGGAATCAAACTTATAAATACAATTTCATCTCATGAACTAAATTTCTACAAAAATACCTAGGAATCCAAAATTCATCACTTCACATGGATAAATGTTATCTTCTGGGAGTGCATATATGTAACCAAAACAACAAACTTAACCCTACCGGAATATATAACTCTTGAATAAAATTAAAGAATGAAAAACTAAAAATATATCTCTCTCATAGAAGCCTACAACGTGCCGATGAGTAGCAACGACAAAAAATTTAAATGCGAATCAGGTTTGGTCACGCCCAACAAATAATGTGGCGATTGTTACTGCACTTGTTCTATGTCTCATCAAAAAAATATACGTCAATCACATGATAAATGCAATCCATTCTCCACATGGTTAATACTGTTTTTTCAAGCCTCGTTGATAGCAGGCCATTCTCTCTGGATGTCGAAAGTATAGTTGATCTCCAGGTAACAATCGTTGTCATCGTCCACGAACTGAAAATAAATAATTTCAACATGAGCCCAAAAAAAAATCAATATATTTTACAATTTTATCTAACTACAATCGCTAGATTGTTTTATTACATAATCAATTGATCTCATATATTGCTAATAGGTCATGTAATATTTTTTAATCATGGCCAAATGCCTGTCTTAGTTATTAATATATTGACCATGCCACTCCCATGAACAACCAAAGTTAACCACCACTCTTGTCACGCATAATACGATTAATGGAATCATGATTTTAACACGTTAATTAGCTCTTCTAGAATAGTCATCAGATACATATTTCTTTATTTTCCCTTAAAAGAAAAGACAAAAAGAAAATTGCCAACAACATAGTAAATAATAATGTAAAAGTGTCGCTAATTATACATATTAAAATTCGGTTTCCTATTATTTATAACTACATTGGTTTTACCAAATTTCGATTTTCTATTTTAATATGTGTTTCATCTCCTATTACACATTGCAAACCATGCCAGTAATAATTAAAGTTGCATTGAATATGAAGGCAAAGTTGGTGAGAATTGGTAATACCTTTGATCTAGCTGAATAAGTTCCTCTAGCAAACATCCCAGATGGAGTAGTCTCTTCTGGCATTTCATGAGTATATGGCTCCGCCTGAGGACTAAAAGTTCCCAGCATCTCTTTCGTGCTATCAACTGTCACACGTTAGGGAAATTCTAGCTCAAATCTAGTTCAGTTGGATCAGTGTTAATCACGTAAAACAAGTGGGTTTAGTTGGATCAGTGTTAACCATGTAAAACAAGTTAATCACACTTGTCATGTGAGATTTCAGAGACAGCAACAAAAACACACTTATACAGTTGGTTTGGTTTAGCGAAACCTAGTTCGAGTTAGAATTTTTAATATTAATTATGTAAAAAGTGAAAAAAAAATATGGGGTCAATTGGGATGAAAAAGAAGCCTTGAATTTGGCCTGTTTTCACTAAGTTCCCTGTGGTATGAAAAATTACAAATACTACCCCCAATATTTTGTTCCATGTTACAGAAACGGGACACTCTCTAGCTGCAGGTGCAATTTGTAATTAAAAACATAACATTGAGGGGGTATTTGTAATTTCTCATACCACAGAAGGTCCCGTAAAAATGGACCTAAAGTTAGAGAGTCTTTCAGTAATTAGCCTCAGAAAATATACCTCTGATTCCTTTCTTCCAAACAGTGTTGGTGTACTTGAGGCCACAGACAATGTCATTGCTGACCTTGAAGGAGAATCTGAGCCGGTAATGGCTACCTTCTTTGAGTGTAAACCATAATCCTTTTGGGTTCTCGCCCTCCGGGATCGGAAGCACGATATCTGGTCTCCCCTCAGACAGGATTGTGAGGCTCAAAATCTTTACATCTGGTTCCTTACACTCTGAAAAATTAATGTCAACCTTAGTCCACAAATGAATACACACACTTGCATCACTAGGAAAAAACAAAAGTACCTTCAACAACCTCAGCATCCACTCCACCTAGGAGTTGTTCTTTCCACCTCCTCAAGCTCTCATCATCCTGAAATAAGTCGATCAATTTATGCACATCATCACCATCTCAAAGTTAATCGGAGTAGTTATGAAAGAACCCCTAAAGTTTAGCCCGTTTGCACATAACCGTCTATGATATCGAAAACTATAGATACCACCAAAACGCTTGCATTTGTATTACAAATCCCAACTACATTCGGGGGGTATATGAAATATGGAATCAAGCACTAGGGTGGGGGGGGGGGGGGGGGGGCTTGTAGTTTTTCATTTGACAATTAATTAGGATATTTAAATAAATAAACAGACCTTATCTTTCTCAAGGTGCTCCCTAATGCTCACTTTAGGACCCAACTGAATGTTTGCAACGTCATCCTCATCCTCCGTCGCATAGCATGAAGCGTGACTCTCCTCTTTACTTATCTTTTCTTCTGTATCCGACGCTATATCAGCGTCTTGCGCCTTCTCGTCAGATCCCATTATTATGTTATAATGTGTGCATCAACACAGAACACTACACCTATATATCCCCCATGATCCTGTACATCATACATGCAAACAATCAAGAAACCACACACACACACAGACATACATATACACAGATGTAAATGATTAGCCATACCAAAAAAGCTGGGAAATTTGAGACTTGTGATATCAACTAAGAAGATTTGAAATGAGATGAATCATGCATGTCTTTTGTTAGATGGAAAAACTAAAAATAAGGCAGAGTACCTAATAAAAAGGTGACAAAATAGATTTTGTTTAGGTGGTGAAAATAAATGGCCTACTTTTTTAATTAGTGGTGATCCGATTTCTGTCAATGGAAAAATATAGAGCAAAAATTTGAGTCGAGAGGGGCAGTTAAATATGGTGTGCATGAAAATGACTGATTTTGGAGTAACATATCACACCGAAATGTTGGCCAAGAAATGTGGGCTTCTCTTCTTTCTTGAGAACTTTCAGTTTTGCCCTTGAAAATAGAAGAGTAAGTATACTAGTTTTACACTTTTATTTCCATTCTTTTTTGTTTTTTTTTTAAATGATTTTTGCCATGTAAAATAAGGATATGCATAGGGAAATAATATTAAGTATAAATAATATATATTCTTTTCAAAGATATTGAAAAGGAGCAAAACAGGAAAGTGTATGTGGCTGCTGGGATTCGAGCCCAGGTCTCCACGGCCACAACGTGGAATTCTTACCACTAAACTACAGCCACTTTTTGGTGCTTACAATAGCACTAAAATATATGTTCAAGAAATCACTTATCTTGCCATTTTTCTTTAACAACTAGACCAAGTGGAGGATTTTCATACATTTTTACTCTTCTTTTATTTTCTTTATCATTTTCTTTTTTTCTCGTCAAAATCCTAAGACCAAACACAGCGTGAAAAAAAAAATAAATAAATAAACAAGAAATAAAACAAATTAAATAACAACACCATCAATAATAAACATGACTAGGGTTTTCTTCACAAATAATTCTTAATAAAAAAATAAGTATGAATGTATTTCATAAAATCTTAAAGCCCTAAATCAATTACCAAAACACATTCAAAAAAAAAATGAAACTTTTTACATATTTCAGTAAAAATGTGGGGTCAAAAAAATAAATAAAATTTCTTTTTTGATTACCCTGTTCTTGAAAATCAACGGCTGAAATTTCGTCTGAACTCGAAATGCAAATTTGATAAACTGCAATCTTGTCCCAAAATGACCCAGAAAACACTTGACAGAGAAGATAACTGTGTTGGCCTTCTTCAATCAAAAAGACCCGCCTTTAGCTTTTAGTACTCAAGGACCAAAATTAGGATAAATTTCATTTTAGTCCCTCATTTTTCAATTTGAAAACAAATTCATCTTTGGATTTTTAGTTCTCTTTAGTTTCTTCCCTCTTCCTATTTGCTTATCCTTTGAACTAAAGGGTATAAGTTAAAATAATTTAAGGGGTAAAATTCACTAGTTTAGTACTCGAGTTTTTAATATATCTTAATTGTTTTCAATCTCAACCATTGTCTTATTTTTCTCGAAAAAAAAAACAGATAGGCATTGGGAATTCGTTCTGGTAATTAGCGATGATGTATCTATTGTTTGGTTGAGAGAGAGAGAGAGAGAGAAATAACTGAATAAAAAATATTTTAATACTTGAAATTCTTGTTTCATGTGAATTCGGAATCCGAGTTTTTATAATTGTCTTAAATGATACAATTTCTATTTCATATTATTTTTCGTTCAATGTTTATTCACATAAATTAAGGAGAATTTAATAATGTATTTTATAAATTTATCTTTATTAGTAACTTATTAAAAATATAAATGATAAAATAATTTAAGGAGCCAAAGTGATAGTTATTTTGCTATAAAATAAAATGCTAAAACGATAAATAATATGAACGGGATGTAGTACATGATTTTTGTCATAATCATCAATTTTGTACCCAATTAACATTTACTACTAAGTATCCATTAAAAAAATATGAAAACAATACTAATAAACCCCCAAAATAAATTTTTGCACCAAATTTGTTTATCCATATCTATATGATATTTAACTATATGAACTTATTTTTCTATATTAATAATTTATGAACAGTAAAATACAAAGATTTTAAATATTTTATTTAATCCATTCAACTTTAAAGTCTAACTAACAATTGTCTCACTATGCTTTATGCATCTTTAAGTTAATAATAATAATAACAACAACAACAACAACAACAACAACAACAATAATAATAATAATGTACATCCCTTTTTCAAAAATTCAAAGAAATATTTTCTCAAAAGAATTACCTACGAAAACCATTATTGATATAAATTAATTTAAAGATCTACAAGAATTATTAAAAAATGAATCCCTGTTTTTTTTTTTTCTTGTTTTAAGTTAACAAGTCAAGTGTAATTTAGTGAAAAAGAATTAAATGCATGCCTTTTTAATTTGTAATTGAAAAAATTGATGGGAAGGATTTTTACAATGAAAAATATTTTCATTTTTCCAAAATATTTTAAAGGGTTCTTAATAGTTTTCATAACTATTTTTAATGGATATTTAAAATTTTGTGTGTTGGCTAAATTTATTCTAAATAGCTTATAAGCTATAGCTTATAGGATTTTTTTTTTAACTTATAAGCTCCTACATCTTATTTTAAAACTCCGATCTTAAAGTGTTTGAGTAAAATAAGATCATGTAGCTTATAAGATGTTTTTTGAGCTTATAAGTTGTAATTCTATTTAGTAAAAATGAAAGTTTATAAGTTCTTTTAATTGTAATGATGATTTAAAAAATAAAGTAAAATTAATTTCATGTAAATAAATAAATTTTAAGACAGTAGAAATGTAATATTGGAAAAAAAAATAAAGATATTTATGTTGGTATATCATTTATCATTAGACAGTTTATAAATTATTTCAAAAAAGATTTGGAGGGATCTTACTTTTTTTTTAACTTATGAGCTTCTAATAACTTATTTTTTGAACTTATAAGCTTATGTATTTAAAAAACTACTAAATACTTTTGAGGAGCTTATAAATGCTCAAACATCTTATAAGTTGTTTCGAGATTTATAAACTAAGGGAAACACTCTCTAAGTAGACAAATAATGACTAATGGTGAGAGAAACAGAAGAATAAAATAACGATAAAAGCCAAAATGACGAGAGTGTTTGGCTAAACTTATAAGCTCTTAAAAACATCTTATAAATTGTTTGGAAGCTTATAAGCTCCTTAAAAGTGTTTGATATCTTTTTTTTTAGTAAAGGAGCATATAAACTCCAAAAATATGCTGTCGGGAGCTTACAAGCTCAAAAATAAAAGTAAGCTCCCCCAAGCTTTCTTTCAAACAGCTTATAAGTTGTCTAATATTAAAAAATAAAATAGCATAAATATATTTATTGTTTTCAATATTGCATTTATATTATCTCAAAAAATATTTATTTACATGAAATTAATTTTACTTTATTTTTTTGATCTTCATTACACTTAAAAAAAAAACATATAAGCTCTAATTTTTATCAAATAAAACTACAACTAATAAGCTCCAAAAACTTCTTATGAGCTATGAGATCTTATTTTATCAAAATGCTTTGAAAAGGTGCAGGAACTTATAAAATCTAAAAACATCGTAAAAGCTCTACTAACTTATGAGCTTTTTAAAATAAACTTAGTCCAAACACTCTCAAAGTTACAAAGATACAGTATCCTTGTAGCTTTTGTTGAGTCGTTAATGTAACAACAAATAATAAAAAGAATTACAAACTAGTATAAACCACTAGTCTATATAAATGTATAATTTTGTTCACCAAAAAACAACATACAATCATGATAAATTGATATGGATATTGACTTCATTGTGATAACAGTGAAAAAAATGTAAAAGCAAGTCGTTTTTCAAGGATGACATCTTTACTTTATAGTGAAATAAAACTTTATCGCTTTCTATATGATAAGGAATTAATCAGTTACTTATAACCCAAGTAAGGGTGAAAATGATTTGGTCAGGAGTTAGTTGAAGTTTTTTTTTTTTTCACTGAGTGAAAACAAATTATCTAACAGTAGTAATATTGACACATTTGATATGGTTATATAATAAAAATTATAATATAATTTAATGTTAAAATAAAATTTTTGTGGTATCTATACTATTAAAATATTTTTAACTATTTTAATAAATTTATAAAATTAGTGATAAATAAAAATAAATTAAATTAAAATAAAAAAATAAAAAAAATTAAAAATAATATTGAAGAGTATTAAGAAATGAAAGATGACAGAGGGGAGAGAGATAGATAGAGGAAGAGAGAAAAAATGGAGAAAGAGTAAAAAGAACTTAAAAGGTGGGGGGGGGGGGGGGGAGAGAGAGAGGAGGAGGAGGAGGAAGAAAAAGTTTTTTTTTTTTTTTAAAGAAAGATGACACCAAAAATATTGAAAAATTAAAGACAATTACTAAACACTGCTCCCCTCTAGATAATATAATGGATAATCTATTGACATATACCAAACGGAGTAAATTTCAATTCAAAATAAAATAACAAAATTAAAATTTTATTTACAATATTTTTTTAATTAGTTTAAGTTTAAATAATGAAAACTATTTGACACTTAATTCTACATAAAGGTTTTAAAATTTTTCATACATTGATTATACCAAAATTAATATTCAAACTAAACATATCTATACTATTATGTATTTGAAGAAGGTCTTTTGATCAAATTATATAATTTTGACCAAATTCTCAATTCTTATAATTTTGAATTAATTTTAATTATTTATAATGAATTATTTAATTGGTTTGCACTAATTGTTAATTTCTCTCTCTGAATTATTCAACTTCACCAACAATGTATATTTAATTTTTTAATCATCCATAAACTCTCTCTCTCTCTCTCTCTCTCTCTCTCTATCACACACACACACACACACACACACACACACACACACACAAACAAGAATATAAAAATATAATGAGTGATAATTTCAAATAATTATATAATAACATATGTAGATAAAGAAAATTTTAATTAAAATATTACGTAATGCCATACAGTTGTTTCACTTTTAAAAATATTAGAAAAGTCAATATAAACGTAATGTCATTTGTAGTAAACTTCTCCTAAAAAATTAGTAATTAAAAACTTTCAACTAAAACTTATGTAACTCAAACTTTAAAAATAATATGATATGTCATATCATAATTCCAAAAGATGTAAAAGAATTAAAATGTGGACATAATATCATTTACAATATATATTTTTTTTCATCTTTTTATGTCTAACATTTCTTTGCATATAATTTAACGCTAAATGAAAATTTTATTACCTAACTTCTCTTTGTGTATTTTCGTATTTTTTTTTTCAAATTTTCTTGGGTATTAGGTTGTTCTATTTTATAAGAATTTATTAATTGTTCTTTATTAATTCCTTTTAGATTTTATTATTTTACTTTGTGGTTTATTAGATATCATTTTTTTACATATACATTATAGATTGTTATAATTACAACCAATATGCTTATTATTCTTACAATACTTATAAAATTGTTAAATTTGATGGATTATTTTTAATTGGTAGTATTGATGGTTTTTTTTATCAAATAGTTGTATTAGTTAATTGGATTTCTCATATTTTTGTTTTTCATCATGTTTCAAATATTTTTCTTGAGGAAAGTCTAAGTTTGAATATAGACACAATACATTTTTTCTTATTTTGCATCTTAATGTTGCTTTTTTCCTCCTATTTTTATTTTTCTTTATTTGTTCTACAATTCTCTATTTTTGTTTTATGAGTCATTCTACTAATAATAATGGGAGTAAATACATTGATTTAAATAATAGTAAAATACAAACTAAGTAGATTAAATATATTATTTTTTCATTCTTTGTTTTGAATGGTGTGTCTATTAAGAGATATTAGAAGTTTCGTAGTTAAGCTTCAGAAAATATTTTTCTTTATTATACCTTTATTAAGTTGGACTATATAGTCTACATTTATTAAGTTGGAATATATAATCTACACTCAAGAATTAACCTAAAATTTGAAAATAAATATATTTAAAATATTAAGAGGTTTTTATGATAATATTAATGCATAGTCACTTTTTCATTTGGTCAAAATATAATTATTTTTTATATTTGTTATATATTTACTTTTTTAATAATTTTTTTGTGATCAAATTCAAAGTATATTAGTAAGTTATTGACATCTTAACGATATTACACTTTTAAACTAATACCGGGTGTAGCATGGGTTCTACGCTAGTACTCTATTATTAAATAAAGTTTTTAATATACTTATTTATTGATTTATGTTATAGCAAAAGTTAATTTATTTTTATCAAATTATTTTTTCCATATACACACACACACACACATATTTCCTGTGCCTTGAGGCCCGCCAAGTAAGCGCAACTTATGCGCATACTTGGATAGTTTCATTATATTTTATTGTGATATGTATGAAATTATAATAGTTCAAATTTTTTGTCTATATATAAATATATAAATTCAATTATAATTATCCAAAAGAGTCCAATGTCTCTCTAGAATCCAAAACTATATATGTTAAATTTAATTTAAATCAATGATAAAATTACATATGTTAGCCTCATTGTATTTTGTTTTGCCATGTAAACAATTTTTCTATTGATAAACATTAAAATTTAAATAAACATCAATATTCATATTTATCTCATAGAGTCCATGATATTAATTTATCCGTATCCAAAAAGGAAAAAGATCATTTATTAATCATATAACCTTACCTAATTTTTTTTTCAAAATATAGTTATTTACAATATTATCTCAACTAAAATTTTAATGCATGCCGGTAGGCGGTAGCTAAAGTTAAATAAAGTTTCAACTTTTGTGCAAGATCAATAATATTCTTCATCTTTCACCAAAAAAAAATAATAATAATAATATTCTTCATCCAGCCTCATTTTTGAAGCCTCCAAAATCTTATTTCTTGATTGTATGGTTTATTCCACATCCCATTTTGAGGTTTTCTACAATCTTATTCATTGTTGAAGAGGTACTGTCCTCTTATTTATTGTTAATAGTCAAGCTGATTTTTTTTTTTATTTTTTTTATAACTTTTGAAAGTTGTAATTTATGATTTTTTGCGACTTATTTCCATTTGTTTCTATTGCTCCATGTATTCATATTTTATGATTTTCTATATGTTTGATTAATTTTGTTAATGAATTCGATTTCGTCTCTATTTTATCGAAGTGATTCGTTAGGGTTATGCTGCCTTTGAGTTTTTCGTTTCTCCTTTTTTTTTATCAATCGTCATTTTTTTTGTATGTATATATGTTTTATTAAATTTATCATTTTTATTTTCATGCTTTATATTCAATAATTTTTTTATTTGTAATTTATGTTCAACGCTAGGATTTCATCGTTAACTTGTTTCTTTTTTGTTATTTTTCCCCTCAAATCATTATTTTATCAAATACATTTACTTAGTTTTATCAAATATATCATTTTATTTTCAAAAATCTAACTTTTACTATAATTTATGTTCATCACCGATGGTATGCCATTAAATTGCTTTTAATCATTCATTTATTCAATACATTTACATGTTTTTGTTATTTTTTTTTAATTTTATTTTCATACTTTTTTTCGAATAATTTGCGCTTTCTATGTATAATTTGTCATCTAGATTTCTTTTTAAATAAAGATATTTAATTAGGAGAAATGATTCTATAAATATATAAATCATTCATTGATTTTTCAATTCAAGAAGTACAAAAAATGAAGGATTTAAATTACAGTATACCTTTGTTAAAAAAAAGAAAATTAAAATATACCTCATCAATAGTTCATCTTTCCCCATGATCTGTTTTTTTATTTTTTTTAACTATGCAACAACTAATAAATATAATAAATATACAAAACAATACATTTTTTTAATCATTTTCTTTATGAAATTAGTATCCCGTTGGATAGTCTCATAATGCTCTATTTTGCCACATAAGTGAATTAATATCTTTATTTCAAAAAATGAATTCATCGAGATAATATTATTCATCCTTATAGGTAAGAGTCCAAAGTTTATTCAAATTAATTAGTTAAATTCATATTGTGATATATATGATTTAGCTACATTATGCCTTCAGAAAGTTAACTAATCTCAAATATAAAAATTTCACAACATAAATTTCCCAACTAATTCCACGGTTGATAAGTATTAATTTTTCTATTGATTTTAGCTCTAACTTATTGGTAAGGTAAGTTTTATCCAAAAAAAAAAAACTTATTGGTAAGGAATATAAATTCGATATTCCTTTCTTTATCCCATTCTTTATGTTTTACATGTATTTATTGATTTAGATGTATTTCATTAGCTTATTTCATATTATATATTTTGTATTTCTATTACCCGTTGTTCTCTTGAGTTAAATTTTTATATATGCTCTCAACGTATCAAATGATTTAAATCATAATTATTTTGAATAATAATAAATAATAAATAAAAAAATTATGAAATATAAAAATATATATTATCTAACATTTTTTATATTATAAGCTATCCATATCTTGGCACATGGGTTATAACTAGAATAGATAGTAGGGAAATTCTATCGTTAGTCACAGTTCGTAGGCGACTAACGTTAGTCACCTTTAATTATAGCCATTAGATGCGTGATATTTAATCTTAACCATTAATCTTTATATGACCTGCAACTTGTTATGCAGGTAAATTGAAAAGGCTACCTGCTATACAGGTTAACAAGGAATTTTTTATACAACTATTATTATAGTAAACCATTTATGGCCCACTAAATATTAACCAATTAAAATTTTATTTTTAAAATAAAAAAGGAAACCATGGTACTCATTATAATTTTTTTATTTTTTGAATATCATTATATCATTATAATACTGTGGTACCACTATAATCAGTTAATTTTTTTTTATGTTTTAATACCATGATACCATTATTTTTATTTTTAAATTATAAATACCATAGTACTTTTTATAACTTGTTTTTTTATTTCAGAAATGTGTATTAACAAGGATAATTAATTGAAAATTATGATAAAAAAAATTAAAATTCTAAATTGATACCATAATAAATATTATTTATAACTCAAAAATTTGACTATATGTTAATAGTTGATAAAATATATATTTAATTTAATTTTTTAACATATTTCAAAAATGTGTCACATTCATTATGAATTATTTTAAGAATATACATAGAATATGAACATCTATTTTTTAAAAAGAAAAAAAATTATAAAATGTGGGTATCATTATTAAGTAAACTGTTTATATTATCCATAGATTTACTTCAAAATGATTGCTTTGTAGTGATATTGAATAATGTATTTTTAAAACCAAATTGTATGTATAAAATACAAAGAGAGGAACACAACAAGCATTAGTTGGTAAAAGAAAATGTGCTTTGATTATTAATGGAGATATGCTATGAAACACAGTAATAATAATAATAATAATATAAAAATTATTTATGGATTTGAATAGTTATGGTTAATATGTATACTGAAATATTATTTGCACATAGTTTGTTTGACTTATTTAAAATAAACAAAATAAATGTAAATAGTTTATTTGAATTTATTTATTTTTCCTAAAATTTGTATTTTATTTGTACGTCTATGAATTCATATAATATTTTTTATACTAGCGAGTCAATATTTTTAATGATAACTTGGAGAAAATATATGTGCTTATATGATTTAATGTCGAATATTATAATAATAATAATAATAATAATAATAATAATAATAATAATAATAATAACAATAATTTTAGTTAAATTCATCCATGTGAACACTTAAAAGAGAATAATAATATTATTATCTGTAAGTAATGAAATAACTTATGATGCAATTTTTATTTAATTGAAGTTAAATATTTAAATTGTAGTAGAAATAATTTATCCTAAAAAGTCTTAATAATTAAGGATTTTTTTGTTTAAGGTTAATAATTAAATGAATGATTTGAGAAAGAGATAGATCGAATATGAAACGTTAGAGAGAGAGAGAGAGAGAGAGAGAAATTAGGAAATATGGAGAGAGGGGGGGGGGAGAGAGAAATTTTGACTTATGATAGCGAGTTGTTCAAAAATTAAAAAAACCTGCAACTTATTAAAATATTTTAAAATTGTAAACATGTCATTTTTATAAAGGGTGACTAAGATTAGTCACCTACGATTGTAACTAATTATAGAACTCCCCTAGATAGTATAGATTAAATGCAAAATTACGAACACATAAATTCCCCTCAACTCTCTCATTTACCTTAATTCGACACTATTTGTCTCTCTCTCTCTCTCTCTCTCTCTCTAATGCGTTTGTTTCCTTAAACATGTAACCTAACTTTGTTTTAACTTAGTGTAAGTACTTATTTTATGTTTTACTTATTATTAATTTAATAAAAATATTGAAAATAAATTTTAAAATTTTATTAATATAAAAAATTAATAAATATTTATAATTTTGTAATATCAAAAGTTTAAACATATAATTAAATAATATTATTATTACTATTGCATTTTACAAACCCATCAAGTAATGCTATATTGCTAGTATTTTTAGTCGGTTTTGAGCAAATGCTTTTAGATAATAAGTTTTATATGTGTGAAGACCAACGGGGAAGGTATTTTTATTTTTATTTTTTTAAGTCAACAAGAAATGTTGGCTAGCTGTTGTGGTAGCCCTTGTGATTGGGCTTCAAAAATAATTTAATTAGTCATTCGAGCAAATATAAATAGACAACTTTTAATTATTGTATTGATATAAATAATATCTAATAATGCACAAAATCAAGTAACATCTTTGATCAATCAAAATTTTACATATTATGATTTTTTATGACATTATCGCACGTCCTGTACTTCGTTTTGAGTTTTTTGTTTTTGTTTTTTTGAATTACAATCAACCCACGACACTTTATAGATGTTAATGTGTCGGTTCAAACCTCCACCATTGAGCTACAATCCCAATAACTCGTTTTGAAGTTAATTCCTACAAGAAATTATGATTCAATAGAAATGTATGTTATAATTATTATACCAGCATATAATGTTATAAACTTCAACTTGAAACCGTATATAAAACTATATCTTATACGACATATGAATAGACAATGTCATATCAAAAAATAAAACTAGGGATATTTCTTATAGAAATACATATCAATTATTTTCAAAATAAACCTAATGAGTGTATATTAGAATTGTTAAACTAGTATATAATGTTACAAATTTCAACTTGAACCCACTGAAAACTATATATTATATGACATATGAATACAAAATGTCACATCAAAAAATAAAAACAGGGACATTTCTTACAGAAATACATATCAATTATTTTCAAAATATATCCAGTGTACCTTGATTATCCACATTATTCCTTATAGTCTTCAAAATATATTTTTCTGACACGATTCTCTTCCAAACTTTTGACCTCTATCCAAAAATTATCATAAAATTAATGTCTTTAATACCAACAGCAACGCCAAAAGTGCGAACAGAGGTAGGCCAATCACGACACATGTCTATTTCTCATTGGCTTCCGCTTTAATACCATATATATATGTATATTGTTTTTAGCGACTAGTTTTGATCTAGTACCGACTAATTCGGATTCGAGTACTATAAATATCTAATATGGAGGTGACTTTCCCAACTTCGAAACCGTTTGGATGGATTTTTTTTTAAGAAGAAGCATTTATTTTTTGAAAAGAAAAAGCACTTTGAAGAAAAAAAATTATATTTGGATGAAATTTTGAAAAAAAGCAGATACCAAAAAAAAGCCAAAAAGGCTTTTTTCATAAGCTACCCCAAATTAGATTCAAATAAAAGTATATTGTAAAGCACTCTTAATTACTGTATCTAAACAGAAAACTGCTTGGTTTTAGAAAAAAAAAAATTCTATTGTAAAAAATACTATTCGATAATCACTTTTTTTTAACCAATCCAAACGGGCCCTCAGTTGCTCTACTTACAATTTTAGAATTTAAACTCTAAATATTATTTAAACTATCTAATGTCCTATTCCACTAAACTAATTAGTAGTCGCTACAAAACACATAAACTAAATAATTTAAATTTTTGCCATCTATACATATAGAGTGAAGAGACCAGAGTCCGTCCAGATAAGGTTAAAAGAAAAAAAAAAGTTATTTGTTGAGCTTTGTTTTTTAATCATTGAGCTTTTTTTGTTTGTTTTGTTTTTGATATTAATTTAAGATGTTTTGTGTTTGAATATAATAATTTAAAAGTATTTAAATCATATTTTTCTTTAAAAACTACTTTACATACTTTATAAAAAAACAGAAAACATTTTTTTAACCTTTTCTTTCTATCTTTAGTTTTTTTTGAAAAACCCAAGCTAAAACACTATTCTTTTTAACTAAATTATTTTTATTTTCTAAAAATAAGTGCTTTTCTTTTTCTAAAAAATCATCCAAACAAACTCTTAATAACTATTTGATGTCTTATTAATTTTGTTTATCTATTCGCTACTTTTTTGTCCTCTTTATATTCTTTCTCATTCTCTATCATTCACCATCTTTCTTAAACTTTTTCTTCATTTTTTTTTATTAATGTGCATAGACGCCTCTTGTGCATGCACATTGACACGATTCGAACACCCAACAATACTATTGGTATTTCTAAAGATGGGGTGAATGTCATTAGGCCAAACACCCAACAATACTATTGGTATTTCTAAAGATGGGGTGAATGTCATTAGGCCAAACGCCTGCGATTTCTTCTACTTATTTAATTTATTTTTTTAATTGTATAATTTTATTTTAAATTATTTTATGTATAGTAAATTAAATAATTATTTTTAAAATAAATTATAAAGCATTGTGATGTATAAAATTTACTAAATATCTATAATTTATATTAAATATATAATTAAATTATATTAAAATTTTATTTCGCATTAGTATTGAACGAGTGCGATTGCTTGTACGTTCATTTCATTTTAGCAAACTTTGTACTACTTAATTCATTTGTGGGCCAATTATCTGTTTGATATAAGAATTTTTTCTTGAAAACCCACGCCTTGTGGACCATTCCCTCGGGAAGGGCAATTTCGTCATTTAGACTTTTTCTATAAGAGAGAGAAGGGGAAGAGAGAGACAGAAACATCCTCACATCGTAGAGAGAGATAGAAACAAGCGTAGAGATAGAGAGAGAGAGAGATACAGAGAGAGAGAGAGAGCGACGGAGAGAGAACGGGCGGAGAGAGAGAGACGAGAGAGAGAGAGAGTGAGGGTTAGTTAATCTGTGCTACTGTAGAAGCAGCGGCAGGTGGAGTCCCCAATTTACAAGTTCAATGAGTGAAAGAGGGCCAGCACCGCCACCGGCGGGAATGGTGGTGACGGAGCAGCAACTGGCGGAGGCTCTGGAGTCTCTCCTCCGCGACACCACCACCTTAACCTCCCTGAACGTGAACGGTGTCGTTCAGCAGCTCGAGTCCAAATTGGGTGTGAATTTAAGCCACAAATACGACTTCATTCGCAACCAGATCCACTTCCTCCTCCTTCAGTCGCAGCCCCAGAATTTCATGCCCCACCAGCAGCAGCAGAAGGACCAGTTTACCCTCCACCAAACCCCCAATTTCCATCCCGCTCCTTCCCAGCATTTACCCCCAAATTTCGCCGCACATCACCCGACTGAGGGTTACGGCTTCCGCCCGGGGCCGCCGCCGCCGCCTCAGTCTCAGCCACAGTTGTCGCAGCCTCCACCAGCTCCGGCCGTGGTGAATACCCCTACTGCCACCGCTCCCAGCGTCTCTGGGAAAGAGAGGTGAGTCCCTATTTTTACGAGAAAGGGAAAAACACAGTAAAGGGGGTTGTTTGGTTGGTATGGAAATTTCGAGTGTTCACTGCACCGAGGAAAACTGTCGCTTCAATTTCTCACCAACCGAAGGGCTTCCTGTTCTTTCTTTTCTTCTTCTTCTTCTTTTTTTTAATTTTTGAGGGACATTGGAGGGGGCGAGGGCGTGTTGAGTTGCTTTCAAGGTTATCTCTTTATGCTGAACCCATAGAATCCACAAATTTGAATTTTCTCTTGTACGGTAGCAAAGTGGTGATTTTTGATGGATTAGTGATACTTGAGCACAAAAATCATGGTTCCTTTATAAATTCTTGCGAAAAGATGGACTCTGCATTAGGGTGACTGAATTGAACTGCAGATGAAGGTATTGTTTCATCTTTTCGGTTGTTGCAGCATTAAAGAAAACTGGAAGAGCACCTCAACGGTGTATTTATAAAACGGGATAGTTTTCTTTATCTTATAAGAATTATCAATATATATATATATATATATATATATATATATATCAGGACACTTTTATTATAATTCTTGACGACTCATTCTTGGTTATGTCTCCCATTTTGTTGATATTACTGCCCAGGAGAGATTGCATCATAAAACAGATTTTTCCTTTTTAAGGCTCTCGGCTGTATGTCTTTTGGATGGTAGAAAATTAGTTTCTTTGCTGAGAATTCGTAAAGTTATAGTAAATTTTCCCACTGATGGAGAGCTGGAGTAAAACATTTACCATGCAACAGGCGAAGTTCATGTAGTTTTATTTTTATATATTTTCCAATCAATTTTGCCATCAAGAACTTTACAATAGTATTTTTGGTTCATGAACTGATTGATATGTGCTGAGTTGGTGGGGAATATCTCTACCAAGAAAATACTCACCTTAAATTATAATTTTTCCATAGTAGTCATCTACTTATGCTGTTATGGGATCGATTCTTAAACATTAAACAACAAAACAACTTTGGCAATGAACACTGTGACTTATTGGATATGTTGCTTCAAGATGGCCTCTTCGCAGAGCTTACGAAGATGGAAAATGATGGTGCGAGGGTAGATGAGTGGATTTTTCAACTTCTGATTCTCTTATTGGTTTGTATATGTGATATTTAAAAAATATACTTTTCTAAGTGTGGATGTTAGAAGTTCTATTTGCAGGTTGCTTTTATCTATCTGGATATGTAGCTTGGGACTGTTAATTTGTTTTTTGGGCCACTCCAAATGTTCTTTTAACCACTCATGTAAAGGATTTTGCTGTAGGACATGTAGCTAGGATACTGTTCATAAGCCTTTAGTTAAACCTTCCTTTGAAATCACTATAGCCTATGGCTTGATATACTCTAAATGCACTGCATTTTGCAGTGCTCCAACTGGGAGAAAAAGAAGAGGTGGCCCAGGAGGCCTGAACAAACTTTGTGGTGTTTCTCCTGAGCTTCAAACCATTGTGGGCCAGCCAACCTTGCCAAGGACTGAGGTTTGAGAACCTTTTTCTCTTTCCGTCCTTATGTTTCTTCCAGAACTACATCTTCTAAAACAAGTGCTCATTGCACTTTGCAGATTGTGAAGCAGTTATGGGCTTACATAAGGAAAAACAACCTTCAAGACCCAAACAATAAAAGGAAGATAATTTGCAATGACGAGCTCCGCTTGGTATTTGAGACTGATTGTACCGACATGTTCAAGATGAATAAATTGCTTGCGAAACATATAATTGCACTTGAGCCTACAAGTATGGATCTTGAGTGTCAATATCTATTTTATGTTCTCTTGGGGGCTTCCGTTCATGCTTGAGATAAATTTACAAAATCATGTTTTGTTCTTACAGAACAGACAGGTCAAGATGCTAAGAAACTGAAGGTTGAAGCGGAATCTGTGAGTAAACCGGATGACCCTGTTCCCATTGTAATAATATCTGAAGCACTTGCCAATTTCTTTGGGACTGATGAGAGGGAGATGTCACAAGCTGAAGTATTAAGGCAGATGTGGGAGTACATAAAGGTTCACCAACTTGAGGTACATCATTGTGCAAATGATTTTATTTCTTTTTTCCGCTTTATCTTGGAATTTCTCAAGAGAGCGTAATTTGCCTGGTTATTTGTAGTTCAAGATGCCTTCCAGAAGATGCTGAGAGTCGGCTATTAGTGACTCGAAGTTTGGGAAATGTTTGGTTTCATTTCTGTAAAATGTTCCCCAATCCTCATAATTATTCTCTCAAATGCATTTTCTTTTTACTTAAACAATCTTAACATTTCAAATCATTGCATCTATATATATATATATATACATACCTGCCATTATTTAATTCAAATATATATTTTCTGTTATTAAAATGCTAGCGTTATAACAGCAACATACAATAATATAAAAACTTATTATATAAAACTTGCATGAAAAGTCATCTCCAGAAAAATTTGCGTCCCTCATAAAATTTAACCAAACATATTCTCCACATATCCCCTAAAACCTCTACGGAAATATAATTTCCCAAAATACATCTCCCGAAACAGCCCCAAACAAAATCAAGAATTCCCTTAACTTTGTATTCAAGTTCATTTTCGTTAAACTTAGTGTTGAGAGTTTATTCTGGACGATTGATGGTATGTACTGAAAAGTCGATACGGTGGAAAGGTGACCATTAAGAGCATGTGCTCTTGTTTGTTTATTTTGAGTTATATGCAGGTGTTATATAATTTGTAAGACAAATTCAATATCTGTGCATCAGTGTTCTGGCTTATAATGGCACTGCTCTTTCACCACCCAAAAGATGTATCATTGAGTTTATTTTCTTTTTTGGTCACTCTTTGGCTGTTACAGTTTCACTTGGTTTGCCCCTCATTCGTAATTATATATTTTATTTCTCACATAACACCTTCCCTTGTATACCTAGCTAAAGCAACACTATTTTACTATATTAGGCATTTTTTTTTCTTTGGTTCTAAAGATCTATTTCTGATTTGCTAAGAAGCAATAACCAAATTATCTTATGTGGTTTTGTGCATGTGTCTTTACAAGCATGTCTTGTCTCTGACCGATTTTTCCACCTACAACAACCAGCTGGAAAACCTGAAATGAATGAGTCAAGTAGTGCACAATCTGTAATTTCTGTTAGCTATGAGTCTAGATGATGTGTCAGCTAAAACAGTTGGACTAATTTCTGATACTGGTGATTTCAGTCTCTTCTGTGAGTTCGTGTGGATAATTAATTGCATATTCCCTATTTTATACCTTGACATGTCTTTGTTCCCCTCAACTTTGTCTTCTTTTGGCATATATTCTTCTTTCAATATTTGCTCTGTGTTTTTCTAGAATGACCTCCTTTCCTTTCTGTTATAAGTTTACATATAAGTAAAAAAGTTCACAGTTTTATGCTTCAAGATGTACTTTTCACTTCTGCTGTCCTAGGATCCCATGAATTCAACATCCATCTTATGTGATGCAAAATTACAAGAGCTTCTTGGGTGTGAAAGCATCTCAGCATTGGGGATACCTGAGACTTTGGCACAACGCCACTTCTTCAAGAAATCTTGACTGATACACTGACTGGTAAGTGCAAGGTATTAATTGTTCTCGCAAAGTTCTATTCTTTGCTACACTGAACATGTTACTTTGAGTTTATCGATAAAACGAAAAAGAGATTGTAATACTAGAATATTTGCTCGGATTTTCTGCTATTTAATTGTTGTGCCCTTCCGCTCTTCCATCGCTCTTTTGTTTGTCCCCTGTTTTCTCTTTTTCTGTCTCTTCATTGTTTTTCTTTTCCCTTCCCCCCTTCTGGTAGTTTTCTGTTGAAATTGCAATTTGTTCCTCAATGTTTTCTTCTACGCTTTAATTGCAATTACCACTTTAACTGTGATTTTCCAACCACTCAATCATGGATATATTTTGTGCTCATGTCTCAAATACTTTTTAGTGGTTCACATGTCTGTTGGTGGTTTACTAGATAGATAGCTAGTATGCCTTTTTATAAGTAAAGAGCAGTGAAAATCTGGTTTGTACTTCTCCATTATCTTTTTCAGCATTCATCTAGAGCTTTTTGGTTCTTCACTAATTTTTTCTTTATTTTATTTTACTTTTTTATTCCCTTGCTTTTCCTTCATTTTTCTTTTTGATGATCATTCATGTCTGGGTTTGTTCATCCGCTCTTAATATACTTAGTGGTGTTCACTTGGACATTCATTATTTTCCAATATGAAACGTATTAAAAATCAATTTCACCTGCATCCAAGGTTAATTTATGATGGTTTTTATGTATTTTGCAGACTTACAATGTTAATGCTCATTTACCATCTGCTGACATCCTCTCGAAAGCTTCCTGGATTTCTTCTTTCAATTGTTTGGATTTATGACTGTGGTGCTAGAAATTTATGAGGTAGGTAAATTATGAATAGACTGCTGCTCTTTGGCTAACTGCAAGTTCATGTCGTGGCCAGCCATAGTTCCAGAATTTTCATTGTTGCATGTTGGATCATTTTATCTGTTGGGACTTTCCAACAAGTTGTAATATGCTAACAGTAGGAGAACAGGTTTGAAGATTGACTATTCTGGTTTTTGTGTAGAATGATATATCGACTTCTTTTTTTATGTCAATATAGCTGCAATATAGTGTGTATGCTTGCTGGCTCATCTCTTTTGCTGCGTATTAACTTGGTCTGTACTTCCAATTATACCAGAGCAGTTTTTATTTAGTTACCTGGTAACTGGAAAAGCATGATGACGGGCAACTTTGCTGTTTAATAGCTCTCGTTGGGCTCGAACTTGTGAGACTCGTCCATCTTGTTACTAGGCAAGGCTGATTAAAAAGCTAGTTGCAAGTTTACAATCAGCAGGAAACCCTCGTGTTGTCCTTTCATTTCATTTTGCTCGACTGAACGGGAAATGTTTCATACGGGTCCAGATTTGAGCCTCATATATGCATCAGTTGGTCGAGATTGTGCCACATTTTGCATATTAGTGTGTTTTCCTTTTGAACAAATTTTTGTTGTATGTATGAAGCCTCTGACCAGGATTATATAAGAATTTCCCGATATGCAAGCCTAGCAGTGATCGGCCACGGATCAGACACAATGTTTCCAGTGGAGTTGAGATAACTTTGGCAAACATCGAGAATGGGGTGCACGTGCTCCACTTGGAAATATTCTTAGTATGTCACGGGCCTCATTAAGACCAAATTTATATTAACTAAACCTGCGAAGCACACTTACAGAAAGGGGAAAAGTCCAAATGCTATAGCCTAATTGCCATTCTGGGCTCACATGGTTCTCAAAATTAAACAAATCCATCGACGCTCACGCATTCCTCCACTATAAATAACCAAGATTACAATGAAGTAACCTGTGAATCCTGAGAAATATGGCTAGGGCAGCTAGCACTCTTCTGCTGATATGCATGCTCACGACGGCTCTCGTTGGCATGGTCAATGGCAATGCAGCAACGAGCCCTGTTGCTGTGGTCGCCCCTTCCACCATCTGCAAAGTAAAAGTCTCCGAACTCGCAGAGTGCATCCCGGCAATAACCGGGAAGCCCCCTCATCGGCCCACCAAGAGGTGTTGCTCGGTGGTGCGCAAGGCCGATTTGCGCTGCTTCTGTAACCACAAATCCGATTTCGCCAAGTATGGAGTGAATCCGGCTAACGCCATGGCGTTGCCGGGGAAGTGCGGCCTCGAGCTTCCAAAAGAATGTAAGAAGAGGAATTAATGTTACTTTGCTTCTGCATTTTCAGTAGTTGCTTCGTTCATTTATCCATTATCTGTCTGTTAATTTCTCTCTTTCAGTTTTTGTTTTAATTTGCCTCAATGCAATAAGAGGAATTGATGTTAGTTAATTTGCTTCAATTTCCCTGTATTTTAATCACTTGCACTAAGAAATTCTCTCTGTAGTTTTTGGAATTTTTACATCAATAATTTTAAAATCAATGTCATGAGACATAATGTTCAGAGAGAATATGTTACCACATATATACTTATGTATCACTTAGATATGTGTGTATGTAATTGGTAACAAATTTATGAAAGTACATTGATATAAAGTTCATGTGGATGATATTGAAAGAAGTTTGCTTGCCTGATTAGTAGATTATACATTCATTTAGGTTAGAATAGAGTTTCGAAATTATAATCTTACTTAATCATGTTATCTGATTAGAGGACTTGGTTGGAGACTTCCTCATATTGCTGTAAAATTCAACCAAGTTTGGCTCCGGCCCAATCATGTTGCCCATAAGTTAAATATTTTTGTATATTTTAATGATTTTGACAATTTAAAAGATTGAGGCTCATCGATTAAGAGGTTAACGGCTTGAGATTTTCTGACTCACACGAATGTAGATATTAGTATCTCGAATAGCAATTTTATGTCTATTTTATAGTATTAGTTTTGTATTTAATAATCAATAATCATTAAAATGATATTGTATTAATAATTTGAAAGTATTAGTGTAATTAATAAATAGATTATACACAGCCTCTTATTATATGTAGATATATGCGTGCGTATATGCAGTCGTCGATGAGGTTGTGCTTCACTCATAATTAAGATGAAGGTCCCATAATTTTCAGATTATGGATTCAAATACCAGAAATGTTGGTATTAGTTTGGAGGCATGTTTGATACACTTGTTTGTGATATTTCAACAACTCTCAATTATATGTATAAGATTGCTTGATTTGCTATGATTTGTATCTTCAAACCGCAACTTAAAATACGGCTTGAATTTCAAATCTTTAAAAGTGGTTTATACATATTCTCCTTAGGGTGATATTACAGGATTCCAATTAAAAATTTCACTAATAACAAAGCAAACAAATTTATAAAACGCATTAAAATGTAAATTCTACACACAATTGAAATTTAACATCTTGTAGCTGAAATTTCAAATCAAACATGCTTAATAATATATATACATACATTCTAGATTGTCTACTTTATTCCACTACCTAACCATTGGTGTTGACCAAAAAGATAGATTAGTTTTTAAAACCTCAACATCTCTGAAAATTTTATATTGAATAATAAAAAAAAATGTTAAAGACTTATATCATCCACAAAAAATAAAATATTTGCAATAAAAGTTGACTTCGTGGAGGCCTTGAAACAAACACAACCACAATGGGCTTCATCTTAATTCTCCAAAATGTATATCCTAACAATTCTTTTATGTTCCAGACAAGAACAAAGATTCTATTTGATTTGATGTTATAATTAATTAATTAGTTAATGGTGGCCGACTTATATTATACATGAGATTTTTAGCTCACCGGATGGGGGTGGCTTTTGATATTAACGTGAATTAATTATTTTATTATCAATACAATTAAGGAGTTACTAATAATTATATTAAATGAAATGATAATTCTCTTATTCTAATGATAAATGGAGTTATTGAATTTCTTGCTCACCGATTATACACACATCGTATACTTATGCGTACAATGAGGATTCGAGCTCTAACAGTTAATTCATTACGCCTTTGAAAACAAAGTACATGTTTATTGAGACGAATGTGTTGAGTTATTCAACGAAATATGCTCCTACATAAAAATCAAATAATGAAAAGAAGGTAAGAGTTTAAGAATCTTTTTTCTTCATAACAAAACACAGATTTATTCAACCGTGTCTAATTTTATATAGAGATAATTAAGATTGTCAAGTGTATGTATATACACGACTTTACACAATTGTATTTCAATGGCATGGCAAAGAGGTGTGCGGCAGCAAAATGGAACATTGTGGAGTGTAAATCATTTTTAATTCATATTTTACTAGGAGTGTTGGGTATATTTTACGGTCATTCATAAAATACTAATCAAACTATTGCATTATAACTCAAATTATAAATCAAACTATTCTACCATAAAAACTAAAAAAGCGAAATAAGTACTATTTAAATGACCAATACCTCAAGACCTCGTAGTATTGAAGTCTTAATTCGCCAGTTCAACCATATTTTATAGGCAAAAGAAATCATAATTTTTTGTTTTCGAGACGAAGTTAAATTTCTACAAATATATTTTTCAATTTGGAGGGAAGAGGGGCAAAAATTTGAATTTTTAAATATATATATATATATATATATATATATAAATTTAGTTGGATATTAATTTGAGAAAAGAAAACCACCACGACCTTTTCTAGCCCCGACCCCATCCTTGCTCAGGGGCGAATCAATTTTAGTGCTAATTTCCTAAAACTAGATAAGCGATAAGTCAACATCTTTTTATAACTTTACAATAACGTTCATAAATGTAGCTGTCAACAATTAATAGCATCAATCAAAGAATTTATGCTACTTTTTTTTGTAGATAAATATAAACTTTTTCCAGAAAATAAAACCTTATTTTAGAATATCTACTAAGAAATGTTGAGAGGAGTGCGTGCAACGATTAATTGGTGGCCTATAATCAATTATTTATTTAAAGAAAAATCTTCTAACATCATAGCTCAAGTCAAATATTTCTATAATTAAAAATAATTACATGTCCTGGATACAACGTATGTTCACATGCAAGATAAACCCAACGGAAAAATAAATAGAAAACTTTTTCTTTGGAAAATTAACCAGGGAAATTTTTTGAAAAAAAAAAAAACGGATAGTGATAAATTAGGAGCAAAATTTAATTAATTACTATTTTTTCCTTCTTAATCAATCATCAATATTTCATATTTTTTTTAAATTCTTATTGTATTAAAATCATCTAATATCCCAAAAAGTGAAATAAAAATCATATGTTTCTCTTTATTCAGATTTAATTTCATCTATTGTTATATTAATCCATTTAACTTTTTAAATTTTGTTATTTTTAGTAGTGGCACTTTGACATTTGATTATGAGAACTTCACTAGTTATTTTCGTATTACAATAATTGCTTGTATTTATTAGATTTCTTCGTTCTTTTCTTCATAATATAATATTGTGGTTATAAGTTTTGGGTGTTTTTATAAATCTTTCAATTGCTCAAACAATTTACAAAATTTATAATTATATTAAAATCAAAATTTTATTATTTAATGAAAAAATCATTGTTCAATTTAATCTCACAATATTAAGAGTGATTAGATTATAATATAAGTTTTTTCTAATTTTTTTTCAATACCAAATATCTCATCCTATTACTTTTTTCTTTTATTCTTTAAAAGAATACAAACAATGAAGGGCCTTTTTCAATAAATGAGCCCACGAGTAATAATGCACAGAGAGAGAGAGAGAGAGAGAGGGGGGGGGGGGGGAATCTTATCATTTGCATTAATTATGCTAGTAATATTAAGAAGTAAATTTTAGTATGCTTTAATTTATTGACCATTGAAGATAACAAAGATATTTAAACAAGATTTGCTCCGATATTATAAATTTTGCTCTGAATTTATCATTAACCAAAAAAAAAGTTCATGTAGTATAAATAATAACATACCATGTGATTTGAGAAATTATAATTACCTCCAATTTCGCTATTACTTAAACACTATGGTAGAGTCAAAACTCCGAGATCAGATAGTGCACCTAACCAACTACAAGTTTTCCATGATACAAATAATCAGACTAGAAAAAAATCAAGGGATACATTGAAAAAAATAACTAAGAGTGAACTAAAGGATAATGTGCACTTCTTGAACTACACGTGGTTCCGCTACTGCTTAAACAACTACTTGCCTTGTTTTCAATAACATCAAAGCTTTTCATTTTAAAACCAATTATCTATTTTTTGAAATTTAAAATGCATGTTTACATTATGATTTTCACGTGGGATCAATAAAATATGAAAATTTAAGATATTCTAGTTATAATTTTCTCATCTCGCAATTTGCAAGTGCTGATGAGAACGTTTGAATAACTTTTGCAACAAAAAGAAAAATTATGTTATTTTCAATTATATCATAAAAAATATTGATAGAATTAAACAACTAAATTTCCTATTATAACCAAAAAAGAAATTTACCTGATTTAACTTTTCTGCAGTTCCTTTCTTTGTTTAAGCAGTGAATCAAAATTATCAAATAATCCATAAAAGAATGTATTAGAAGTGAACAACAAAACAACACTTTTTTCTTTTAAATTAGTCTTTCGTAATTTTTGAATAGTTTGAGGTAAATTTTGTAGACAGTAAAATGAAGAGAAGTGTGTGATATGATATTTCATTGGTGATGTGGGCCTTTTTCATTGAGCGGGTCTTTCTCGCTGCTTTGAACGGGTCATAATGACAAGTAGACCGAGTGGATAGGTGCTTTTTGAGGGCCGGGTAACTTAGGTTTTTTAGTGTATGAATGCCAGCAAACGTGAGTTACTTGAGAGTGATATTGACTAACATCTTCAAATACTAAAATTAATATGAATCTATCTCAATAAATAGGTGATTATTGATAGTGCAAGGGTCTCAACCGTGGGTACTATGGATGGAATTATTTAGGTAAATAACATCAAAATTTTATAAATAATCATGATTCAATATGGGTTGATTGATTGGGCTAGTAGCCCAACATAGTTTTAAGGTGACTATAGTAATGGAGATGGGATGTCAATGTAACTAATGGAAGGTTAGTTTGGATGTACATGTAATACCAACATCAGTTGATGTGGCTTGCATTGAATGCATAATAAATCAATGGAATCGCATGTCTTGTTATTAAAATTGCTAGTTTGAGGGAAATGATGGAGACCCTTTGGCTAAAGATTCGAGCTATCCAACAACCCAAATGGTAGTTGGTCATGCCAATCGAACAACTTCCTCGAAGATTTGGCCGATAAAGTCGAGGGGTTGCGTTTGTGGTTGTTGCCCTAGGTTTCACTCAACCCCATCGCCATTCAAGGGGGAATATTTTTGAGGGGAAGCAGTATCAGTGGAGTAATGAGGTAATGTCATATGACAATTTCGAAGTGTATCATGTCTACTTATATTAAATAAATTTGTAACAAAAAGTATGATGTAATTTCTCATTGTAAAAAATTTTGAGAATAATAATTGGAAAATTGCCAAATGGTATATCGTTTGAGAGGTTAGGATTTATTATGGTCGTTAATGCCCCGGACGTCGCAATATTTGGTGAAATCAGTAGGGGTCTATGAGATTTCCCTTTCTGTGGACCTTCAGATATTTAATGAATATATATTGCTAGTGATATTCTTTTTTCCTTTTTTTTTTTTTTTTTAATTCTGGGATATTAATGGTTGAGGAACTGGAAAAGCTCTTAGATGGTAAAAGATAGAATACTTTTTAACTAATTAGGATGAAGCTATTGCTAAACTCTATAAAATTATTAAAGTGACAATCTTAATATAAATCAGATTCATTGATCTATTTATTCTATTTTGTTAAGAACAAGTTGCAATGGAATTGTGGTGAAAAAAATGGAATAATCTATTGATCACCATATTAAATAGTATTTATTTTATTTATTTGTATCTTTTTATACATACTAATTTGATATTTTTGTAATACTTGATTAAGTAATGCTAATTTTTGAAATTTGAATGAATAGGGAAAAAAATATGTCAATTTATAAGTATTCCTTTCAAGGAAAATTATTTATCGAACTTGACAGAGTTGAATTGGCAAGACTTGTACAATCGGCTTGAAGACGTGAAAATCGCGTATTGAAGGCCGTTGAATTTGAAGGTGCAATTGGCTTAAATGCTTTAGGATTTTCTATTGTATTTCTTCAACTATTTTCATACAATAGTAAAATTAAGTAAAATCTGATTTATGTTATTGTGTATTAAGTAAAATTAGACAAAAAAAAAAAAAAAGAAGATAGTGTTCCTTGTTCTTGAGAAATGCTATGATAGCGCCATCCTTTAAATTTTCGAATTGATCATCAAGAAATTATTCAATGTCATGAACATATTTGCAACAACAAAATGATTAGTGCTGAAATAAATTTATATTATTGAGTGAAGGACTGATATATTTGAAAAAAAAAATAACAAAAAGAGCAACAATAATATGATTATTGAGACTAACATCTCATAATTTATAAAGTTGCAAAATCCTTTTAGTCCAAGTGAAATTTATTATACTTTTTATTATTTAAAACATTCAGTGCGAAAGAATATAAGGATAAAAAAAAATTATTGATTAATATACTAAGGTTATCCTTGGTGGCAATACAAGATTGTGTATGATAATAAAATTATTAGATAATATATCATAATTATATTATTAATCTATTACATTTGTTTGTTTGGTGGCAAATATTATTTTGAGATATATCTTTCACATAATGTTTGATAATTGATAGTGTTCTTTTCCTATATGGACTAGAATCAAATTACATCATATATATTTAAGACTAATATACTAAATTACATATCTTATCAACTTAATCAAAATCAAGGATAAACTATTCCATAAATAAGATACTCATCAAATTTTATAAAGGACTAAATAAAATTTTAATAAATATAATTATGGGTGAGATACTCATCAAATTCCACACGTGAAACCTTAGCAAATGCAACTAAAAGGTAAAAAAAACACACAAACTAAATATGAAGAATCAATATTTAAAAAATAAAAAATAAAAGGAGTAATTTATCAATATTTGCATGTTAATAATTTAAGAAGTCCAGTTATCTTTCCTAATTAGAAGTATAAAATTCCAACTTCCCTAATTACAAATATATATATATATATATATGCATATATATTTTGAAGTGTATTAATGTTTTCTGTATGGTTAAGATTAAATATTCAGTCATAAAATCTTCCAAAATAGAAGTGGTCCACCACTCCCGCTGCCGTCGGAAAACACAACGTACAGTCCTTTTCTCCGTAGACCATAAACCCACAGAAAGATCCAAATGCCGTTTACCGGGTCGGACCAGGGACCCCGTTTTCGCGGGACCCACGATGAACGTGACCCGTTATGCGCGTTCGGCTGGCGTCACTTGCTACGTCCAATGGCTTGGCGCCACGCTGGCACTTGCCAGAGGAGCGCTGACCCATGTTTGTGGTCGCCAGCTAGCTGTTGTCTCATAAAAGAATTTGGCTCGGCGGCTCACAGCTGGCTGCTCAAGCCGCTCACCCAGTTAAATTGTATTTTGGGCTTCTAATCTCGGGGGAAGTGAATAAAAAAATAATTTTGTCTTTGTTTTTCGTTTTTCTTAAGAATAAAAAAATAAAAAATCATTGCTAACTTCTAGTAAGTTATAAAAGGCACTTACGTAATCATGAAAACAAAAAAAAAAAAAATTGAATTTGTTGAATTGGTTTAGCACGAAATGGTTGTTAGTTTCCATCTTTTATTTTTGATGGCAGATTTATACTAAATGTAATGTATCATGGTTTTTATTTGGGGTGTTTGAAAAGATCGAAAATCAAAATCGAATGAATATTCGATTTTCGATTCATAAGTTTTATTCAATGCGATTTTTGATTTTTTAAAATTTTGATTGCTATTAGTCGAAAAAATCAAAAATAATTTTTTTTACTATTCTTTTTTTTTTCTTTAATTCAAATTTAAAACTTTCAATTTTTCAGCAAAATGTATAGAGAGTTTCGATTACTCTTGAGTATGCACGCGTGGGCAGGCATCGTGGATAATGGTGCACACACAAGCAACGTACTGCGCATGCAGTGCAACCAAGGTGTGCATATGCGTGGGCAATTGTTGACTAAGGATGTGGTCATGAGTGGGCATATGTGGAAATACTTACAAGGATGACTAGTTGTGTGAGCAAAGCTTGGAGTTTGCGCACCCAAGCAAGCAAGCATGCACACTAAGCGTGGGTCGCGCGCAACGCTGGCGAGATCCATGCACAAGCCAGCTCAAGCGTTGAGCATGGTGTGCATGCCCGCTGGTTGGAACAATAGTTGGCTAGACCCGTTGTCTAAAGCGATTGGGTGTGGATAAAAACTAGCGGTTCTTTTTTTTGGCGAGAACGGTTATCCTTATATTTTGTTGAAACAAATATGTAGGTAGTTAATTGGGAAACTATCTTTTCACTTGTCAACTTATTAATGATTGATTTTACCCAATAATTGAGGACTTACGAAACCCCTATGATTAACCATGATTAAAAGAATAATTTTAAAGTATTTGTAAGGATTAATTAATGAGAACTCACTTGAAAATTGAGGAAATTATAGCACGAGTCGTTATGTCTTTTGAAATCATCAAAACCTTTCCTATAAGTTTACAAAGTTTATATTTATTAGGATTATAGGTGAAAATTGATGAGTTGGGCAAAATTTAAATAAACTCATTCAATTTTAATGGCACAACAAGAGGAAACAATAGTCAATCAAAAATTTTGCTGATCATATCCACAATTTCCAACCAAGATTTTGATAAATGTAAAAGAAAAGTTTTACCTACTTTATGAATAAAAAGAATAGAATTTATAGTTGATTACTAAAGAAAGTTGTGGTAATTAACCCTAATTCTAAACTAGAAAATTATGATCCGGAAATTGCATGTGCACCTCCGGACTTAAAGATTATCGCATCTATATTAATATATTTTTTATATCTGATAGGTCTGGGCAACGGTATAAAACAATAGTTTTATTTATTGCATACAAAGAAGATGAAAAAAGAAAAAAGGAAGCCGAAAAGCTAAGCGAACGGTCAACAGAAGCCGCTTTCAGAACAAAAAAATAAAAAGAAAAGAAAAATGGTGGACAACGCGTAAAATAGACAACCGGCTACATGCATTTATTATTTATTATTTTCTTTCTTTCTTCATCAACTCAGTTTTCATTAATTAATTTTGTCTAATCATAGTTATTAAATAAACTAAATATTTCTCACCGTAAACCACAGAAGATCGACATACAACTATCCAAGCTTAAAAAGGTCTACAGAACGTGCAACCTCAATTAAGCAAGTACACAACACTCCCTAGAAGAACAGGAATCTCCCTCTTTCTCTCTGCTTCGTCTCTAGAGAGAGAAACAGTGTTCTGTTTCCCGGTGGATCATTTTTTGTTGTTATTCTCTGCTTTTTCACATTTTGGTCTAATTGTATCTGGAGAAAAAGCGCTGAGTAAAAAGACAACCGAGTTCATTCACCCGCGGTATTCGATCAGTTTTCCCGGCGAAACGCGCCGCCGGCAATGTGGAAGCGCCGGTCAGTCTTCGGCTTGTTTGCCTTTGTCCTGATTTGCTCCTCGGCGGCTTTAGTTGCTGCTCAGCGATCTAGGACCAATGGCAGTAAATGGCAAACGCTTACCGGTAAAAAGATCTCTCTCTCTCTCTCTCTCTGTGGTTTGGTTTTGGCCGCTACGTGTTTTGTGCACTTGATTTTATGTTTATGCTGGAAGTTTAAAGGAAATTTTTAATCTAGGTTTTTTGATGTTATTGATGTGGAGATATGCGGGATTGAAGTAGCGTTGAGGTTTTAGCTAATTGATTTGTTGAACTTGCAGTTCTATATGAGATTTTGCGCTTTTGAGGTACCCTTTACGTGTTCATCTTTTTATTTTTATCTTTTTTAATAAATCTTTGTAACTATTTTAGTATTAGGATTTTGTATTCAGGGACTTGAAAATACCCCTTTCACATGAGTTCTTATTTTTCTCGCAGTTTTCTTCTCCTTTATTGCTTCTTCTTGCCTAACTTGAATTATAGTTGTTTTTTTTTTTTTTGATTTTATTTTTGAGAAAGCGAGGTTGATGTTTTGATCATCTTGAATTATTGTTTTGATATTGTTTTCTTTCTTGTGCTTCAATTTCGTGTTATATTGGGGGCGGGATGATTGTTATACGGAGGAGATAGTTATGTAAAATTCAATTGAATCTAAATTTGGATGCTTACCTATAATATAGATGTTATTTCCTCGAAGAAGAGAATGCAACTCAAAGCGAAAGTTACAATGATCTTAAATTTTTGCTAGTTGTTTGGAGCAACAAGTCCTGCATTTCTACATTTGACCTTCCTGGTCCCTCTGTTCTTAGGTTGATCATGGTCTTTCATGATTTTCAATGTTATTAGCATATATATGTATATATTCAAATATCTCTTCAAGAAATCTGAGAACTTATGTTTGAGTTTCTTGTTGCAGGCGATGCCCCTTTGGTCATAGCAAGAGGTGGATTTTCAGGGTTGTTTGCTGATTCCAGTGCGTACGCATACTCATTGGCAGTGCAGACTGGTTTGGTAGATTTGCATGTGTGGTGTGATGTTCAGCTTACAAAAGATGGAGTTGGAATCTGCTTTCCAGATATCAAACTAGAAAATGCTTCTGACATTGATAGCGTATACAAAAACCGGCGAAGCACATATGTCGTCAATGGAGTCCCAACGGAAGGATGGTTTTCTGTTGATTTCACCTTTGCGGACCTAGGACGCGTCAATCGTAAGTTTGGTTTCTCATCTATTAAAACAAACTCCTTTTATATTGGCTATATTTAAGACTTTTGTATGGTTGCTTTTTTGGCTTTTATTATGCTTTCTTGATAGTATGGAAAATGAGTATGAAGTTGCTTGTATCCCTACTGACTGTCTTCTGTAATTGGTACAGTTAAACAAAGAATCTATTCTCGGGCCCCCTATTTTGATGGTACTTCAATGCCAATTCTTACTGTTGAGGATGTAGTTAGCCAGACAAATCCACCTGGGTTATGGTTGAGTATACCGGTATACAAATGAAATTCTTTTGACTGTATTCATACTTTTGTAAGCTATGACTTGGCAACTACTAATCAGCTTTATTTTCATCTTGCGCAGCATGATGTGTTTTTCAGCCAACATAATCTGAATATGAGGAGTTATGTTATTTCTGTATCTAGACGCGTGATTGTTAAATATGTTTCATCACCAGAGGTGGGCTTCCTGAGAAGTATCGTATCACGATTTAGAACAAGCCCAACAAAGCTTGTCTTCCAGGTTCTGGGACGTGCCGATGTGGAGCCCACGACCAACCAAACATACGGCTCACTCTTGAGTAATCTTACATTAATCAAAACCTTTGCCACAGGAATTCTCGTTCCCAAAAATTACATTTGGCGAATAGACAGCTACCAATATTTACAGAATTACACCTCTCTCGTATTGGATGCTCATAAGGCGGGACTAGAAATTTTTGCATCTAATTTTGCAAATGATGGAGGTTTACCATATGATTACAGCTACGATCCTGTGGCTGAGTATCTCTCCTACATTGACAATGGCGTATTTTCTGTTGATGGTGTGCTCTCTGACTTCCCAATTACTCCGTCTGAAACCATAGGTAAGCAATGGTTTGAGCATCATCACTAGCTTGTCTTCAACTGTTAAAATTTTTATCTGCCATCTGTACTTCTAAACTCGAGGCCTTGCTTCTAGAAGTTTATTCACTTGGACAGAGGCAGGATCCAATTGATGCTTGGTGCTTTTAAAATTTTATATTGCTTCTGTTTTCCATTAACTTATTCTTGCTCATTGTTCGGTCTATTATTTATATTGCATTTTCTGAAGTAATCTCTTGGGATGCAGACAAAATGTATTATCTCCTGTTGGCTCTATGTTATTTCCTGACTAATATACTTTCTTCTTGCAGATTGTTTCTCCCACATGGGCAAAAATGGCACTGTGCAAGGTAGGCCGCAATACTTGCACAAGCAGAGTTTGATAATTCTCTCTTTAGTTTCACTTGCATTCTGCAAACCTAAGATAATTATGGCAACATTTGAGCTGTGAATGTTGACACGGTCTTTCCTCTGCCTTTGATACAGCAAAAATTTTGGTTCTTACTTCTGAAGGAGCAAGCGGGAAGTATCCTGGTTGTACTGATGTGGCTTATGGGGAAGCTGTATCAGACGGTGCAGACATAATCGACTGCCCTGTCCAAATATCAAATGATGGGATACCTTTTTGCTTAGGATCTATCAACCTTAGGGATAGAACAAATGTTGGTCAAACAGATTTCAGCATCCTGGCAACAGATAATCCAGACCTTAACATACTGAACGGAATTTTCGCCTATAATCTCACTTGGAGCCAAATTCAGACTCTGAAACGTAAGTTATATTTGGAACCTGTAATTTGTATTATGACTTATATCTAACCCTATCAAGAGAAGATGAAAAGCCTTATTCCTTCATTGCAAGCCATACTCAAGTATACTGAAGAGTTGTTTTCAAAAGTTATGTCAATGAGATTCCCCCCCCCCACCCCCCCCATCATTTCCAGCTTACATAGGCGGTAATTGTGGTTTGCTTTTTGCTGAAACTTAAACAACTCAATCACTGTCCTGAAATTTGATTAGCCTTTTTTTTTTTTGGTTTTCTGTCCCTTCATATTTTCATTCATTTTAGCAATATTTTCTTGCATATACTGATGTTTATTTGATTCCAAGGATGTCGACTGCAATATATCACCTTGAAAAAGTTCTTAAATTTTATACTTGTGCATTAATTTTTTTTTTTATTGCAGCTAATATTTGGAACCCATATTCGAATTATTCACTATTCCGAAACCCAAATGCCAGAGATAGTGGGAACTTAATGCGGTTATCTGATTTCTTGGCTTTTGCAAACAATGAGACTTCTATCTCTGGAGTCTTAATCAGCATTGAGGTGAGTCTTGATGCAGTTTGAGCTGACATTTAATTTTTCCACATTGTGAAATGCAACTTCTATATATGTGGATTTTGTAAAACGTTTATATCTACTTGTTTCCTTTTCATATTTCTTTTTGATCATATGTATAATATATGAATGCAGAATGCCGCCTACCTGGCTGCGAAACAAGGTTTAGGTGTAACAGATGCAGTTTTGGATGCTTTAAGCAAAGCTGGTTATAGCGATCAGACAGGCAAGAAGGTTTTGATTAAATCTAGTGATAGCGTGGTGCTGCCAAAGTTTAAGAGCAACAGCAGCAATTTCGAGCTTGTTTACCTAGTTGATGAAGACATCCGTGACATTTTGAACTCCACCATTTTGGAGATCAAAAAGTTTGCCAGCTCTGTGGTCGTCTCCAAAAAATCTGTTTTTCCTACTGATGAGGCCATTCTCACTGGTGAAACAAATATTGTTACAAAGCTGCAGGCCTTTGGTCTCTCAGTCTACGTGCAGTTGTTCCAAAATGAGTTTGTATCTCAGCCCTGGGATTTCTTCTCTGATGCATACGTGGAGATTAACACACATGTCTCTTATATGGGGATCAATGGTGTCATAACAGAGTTCCCGGCTACAGCTAATAAATACAGAAGTAAGTTCATCTACAAATGCTTATATGAGACAGTTGCCCCACCTCAAGGATAGAGCTATTTACAACTATTTTTATTAAAATTCAAATTTTAGTCCTCTGCCTCAATCCTGACCCACAACATCGAAAGATAAAAATGCCTTTGATATTTTGTAAAAATTCTATCTGCACCCCCCACCCCACCCACCACCAAAATTGAAGTTTCTGGCTCTGAACTTTGTGTCTGATGCTTAAATGACCCGTTGTTTTGATTGATTTACAGGGAACCGGTGTTTAGGGTACAAAAACATCCCTGTCTACATGTCTCCAGTCCAGCCTGGCAGTCTTATGTCACTTGTGTCAAGTGATAGTTTACCTCCAGCTCACCCTCCAAACCCAGTCCTGACAGAGAATGATGTCGCTGAGGCTCCTTTGCCCCCGGTTGCAAAGAGGACCCCGTCTAACAGCTCTGGTGGAGCTACAGCCCGGGGTCCAACATCGCCAAGTGGGCAACCTACGCTTGTTGCGAGCACCCTCCTCGGTGGCATTGCTATTCTTATTGCAGTTTTTATGCTATGCTGAGGTTGAAAGTATAAATATATTGTCCATCATTTTGTATTGTTTATATCGTCGTGATTGACCGCATTGGTTTATTTGGAGTCAAGCTTCTGACTGATCTAGTTATAATCGAGAACTTGAGGGATTGTTTTCCGAGTCGATCTTGTAGGTTCTTTTTTCTTCATTCTTTCCAGTGTATTTGTTTCAATGGGGAATTATGAGAGCATATGGATGTAATCTATTCTTCATAAAAACTGGTGCTCTCTCTCTCTGTGGTGTTGTAAATTTTGTTTATGTTATTATTCTTGGGTGTGTATGAAACAATTGTTTTGAGACTCTGTGGTTGCCTGATTAGTAAAATAATTGCTTTGGTTTCGCATCTACTATTACTACTGAGCTGAATTTGCTCCAGTTGTTTGCTATCTGAGATAAGTTCAATTCCAGAAGTATTTGACAAGCTAGGTGCATTAACAATTTGGGACAAATATGGTGGTACAGTCGAGAAGTTTCTCCGATGAGGACGGCGCCGGTCGTATGGCGGCGCAAGTGTGATATGGGCCATAGCTCCATAGTAGTGAAATACAACACTTTAAACAATTAAGGGAAGTCCACCAAAACAGCATAAATAAGCATGGTAATTCTAAAAGCCCACAAGTCCAAATAAAGACTTGATCATTGTCTGTAGGGCAACAATTCTATTATCCGACTCAAGTGTTCTCCTCACTTGAAGACTATATGTACACCTCAAAAAATAGAAACTTGAAGACTATATATATACCTCAAAAAATAGAATAGAAAGTGTCCTCCTCACTTGAAATAACAACCTTCTCCATTCTTAATTTAAAAATCTCATATAGTTTGTATTGTAGAAGTACCAATAAAAAAAAATTAATAATTAAATTATAGAAACAACTATAGTTTCGAGCAAGTGTTTTTGTTCCTCATAGTTTTGATTCCGCTGACTTCGCAAAGAAAACTTTCTCATTTACTTTTCTAATGATAGTAATTGGATGGGTTGAGTTGGGGTTGAAGTATGGGTTTGACATGATTTTTAATGAGCCCAATGCATGGTTCTTGTGTTTAATCAAATTCAGAAAAGTAAATTTAGAATTACTAGTACTTACACTCTTTAGAGGTTCTAGAATACCAAAATAAATTGCAGTTAAATAATATATATGTGTGTGAATTGGGTTAAACCATTGGTGAGAATCATTTTGCCACCCTTACAGTTTGCTCATTTATATACGTGTGAAATTCTATCCCGGCAAGGTGCCTCATTATTGTTTTATTTTTCTTTCGTTATGTGGTAATAAAGAAATCCTTGTGTACAAGCAAAACTTAATTTATTAAATCACAAATCTATTTGACTAGTAATAACTTCTTTCATATTTTTAGGCGCAAATCAAATGGTCATGAAGGGTTAACTCCTTTTTTTTTTTTTTTTTTTTTTTATTATAAATGTACGCACACACACCACCACGCATGCACACTGTTAGAATTTGAACTTCTTACAATAAACTAGCCATGGCTTTAAAGATGATGTATATGTTTAGTAAATCAAAGACCTACAGGGTTGGACCAAAGTGTTTTATTTCATTACTATGGCCCATATCATAGTTCGTATTTTATCTAGGGTTTGTCTAAAATAAGGTACTCTTAACACTAAGTTAACATTAGGTATCCGAGTACTTTATTAAAATGTAAGAGTACTTGTTACTTGTACAACAGGTTGCAATTACCTGCAACTTGTTGTTTACGTTTTATTAATCTATTACCCATAAGTTACCTACAACATTGAGTTTAATTTATATGTATGTGGTGTATTACACCAATTTTATTCAATCCACTCATTTTTATCTTTTGTTTTTTTAATTAAACTCTATTAGATGTGTTTTAATTTTATGTGTCCACAAAATAAATTTCATTGTATCTTAATTAATATATCAATGTTAATTTTCAAAGTTACAATTCATATCACTCTTAATATTTTCTTGGTTTTAAGAGTAGAGAAAGTAACTAAAAAGACTTGTATTTCTATATATAGAAAATAAAATGGAGAATTAATCTATTAGGTTCTAACTGAAATAAATATTATATGGAATTACTATATAATACACCATACAATTTAAAAAATGTAACTTAAAAGTATAACTAACTTGTAATTTCAAATAAATTATTTCAAAGATTTGTTGTGATATACAAAGTTTATCTCTCATCAACTATGTACATTTGCATTTTTTTAATCATTGCAATTTATTAATCTTTCTTGAAATTTTTTTTCCCTTACTTATAAAAGAAATAATTTTAAAGAGGTGTGAATTTTATTTTTTGTTTTAATTTTTTGAGTCTTGATCTCATTTTTAGTTAATTTTATATTAATGTAAAATATTATATTTTTGAAACTTTAATATTTTTTTTGTTAAATTACTTAAAATATAGAAAAATTAATTCATACTTTTTCGTACTTTCGTATCTTTTAATTAAATTCAATCAGATGTATTTTAATTTTATTTTTCCACAAAAATAAATTTCCAATGTATCTTAATTGATATATCATGTTAATCATCAAAGTTAAAATTTACATCATTAATGTATTCTTGATTTAAAGAGTTGAGAAATTAATTTTAAAAACTTATATTTCTATATATAAAAAATAACAAAAAATATCTATTGGGTTCTAACAGAAGTAAACAATTTGTGGAATCACTATATAATATACCGTACAAATCTAAGCATGACTATCTTGCAATTTAAAATAAATTATTTCAAATTTTTTTTTGCATTACACAAAATTTATATCTCATATCTATATCATATATTAAAGTGTATTTTTTTTTTATCTAAATGAAAAAAAAAAACAAAGAGTGCTTTATATTGTCAAACATAGAATGACTAAAATTTTATTTTGGTGTTTTATAAAAAAAGTATAGATAATTATTAAAAAAAATAAGAACACTTAATTATTTAATTAGGAAAGAGAAAATATATGATTAAGTTGGATAGTGGATAGAGAGAGACGAGAGACAGAAAAAAAAAAAACATTTAAGAAATTAGGAAGAGAAAACAAAGAAGATAATAGGATATCCAATGAATAGATAGAGAATGCATCTTGATAAATAATTACAGGTAGCCCATCAAAATTCAATTTTTATATCTGTTGAAAAGGTACAAGTTGACATATGGCACTTAGGGAAAGGCCTACCTAATATAAACTTTTTTTAAGAAGACCCCTTCTATCTATTGGAATAATTTGAATGAACTGAGCATTGGAGGATTTCTTTTTTTTTTTTTGGTTACTATTGAAAGATTTTTGTTGGAGATATTTTTGGCAAACTTACGTGTGCTCATTGCTTAATAAGTTTGGACCTATTTTAATATCTTATTGGACCAAATCGTTGACTCTATTCTAGACAAGATTTGGACATCATCACCTTTGAATTTATGTATTTCTATTTTATTAACTTTTGTTTCTTTTGCTTTCCCTTTTTCATGAATTCTTACTTTATTTAATATCTTCTTCCTTTCATAATTGGCTCTACAAATCATTTCCACAAAAAATTACGAATAACATATTCACATAATAATAATAACAATAACAATAATAATAATAATAAAAAAAAAAAAAATTAAGTTATATATATATATATATATATATATATATATATATATATTTAGAAAAACCCCATGAATAAGTCTTCAATCTGAAAGACCTACTCCACCAATTTTTCATTTTGAAAAAAATCCAATCATTGACTTTTAGCCATTTTTTGGACAAAATTATCATTGAATTTCTTACATTAATCTTGTTTATACTTTACATTAATCTTTTTTATATTAAACAATGAATTAATTTTATTTACCTAAGCTAATTTACATTTGAAAATATGTTTTATTAAAATAAGTTTATGAACATATAACATTTTGTTTATTTTATTTAGCTTTGAATAAGTAAATTAATATTTTATATATATATATATATATATATTTGATGTGGTCCGAATCTGATTCGTCCACGTGTCGGGGTGTGGTGTACTCCGGAACAGTCTTGCTGGTGGCCCACCTGCTAAAGAGGGAGGAACGCACGTGAGACTAGCCGGTTTTGCCCCGGCGTAGGCTCTCCGACGTTCAAGTCAGTGGATGGTTCAAGAAGAAGATGAACAGTGTTAGTATGAACTTGGCTTGCAAAACAATGTATGTCTTACCCTTGGGTGGAGAGCCGTATGGAGCTTTTACATGAGAGTGAGGAGCTTGGATGTGACATGATTGGTGGGATTTGGTCATTTTAGGCCTTGTAGCTGCACAGATATGTGCCTTTTGTCCCACTTTTCCAATCCTTGTGGCGGCTACTCTCTCTCTTCATTAATGAGGGGTCTTACCCGGGAATAAATGGGTATCTTGGGCATTTATGATCAAGGATTGTATTTATGACTTGGCATTTAATGCGCCCACGTCTGATGGGATGGCCCCATGTGCCACTGAGATGCGTTAGGTGGCGGTGGGCTGCACATGCCAGGAGTCACCAGCTGTACGTGTCCTTTTTGGATGCCCATCCTTGCAACGGCTAAGTGTGGGATTTGGCCCTCGACGGGAGTACCGTCGAGGACAACTTCCCCGTTCGAGGACACCTTGGATAGCCCGTTGCCGTCTTGTGGGTCTTTCGAGGGAAAGAGGCTGGTTTGTGAGTCCCTTCGAGGGCTGTTGTTACCTCGAGGGTAGTAGTTGCGTACTTGGCGGATTTATGGGTTTTGGAGACTGATGATGTGGCATGGTGAAGTGGCACTTGACTCATCAATATTAAATAAAACTTAAATTTTTAAAAAAATTTCTTTAGAGAAGGCTTAATCTATTAAAATCATCATTGATATAAATCAATTTAAGAACTAAAAGAAAATTTTTCTTTTAAAAATCCAAAGGTCAAGGGTAGTTTAGTCAAAAATTTAGCAATTGGGCCTTTTAGAATGAAAAATTGATAGGATGAGTTTTTAAGATAGACAAACGATCTCATATGTCATTAGATATTAAAATTAATTTTAAGGTTTTTTTAATATTTTCCCCAATACTAATTTATAAAATGATCTACATTTGACACTATTATCAATAATTTTCTATTAAAAAAGAAATCATCCATTTCTACAAGCAAAATAACAAAAAAAATTAATTTAATAAAAAAGTTTCTATGAAAGTATTATAATCATTACCGAAAAAATACATTCGACATATGACAACCAATAGCATTTTAATTATAACTTTGATTTATTTAAAAATCTTCTAATAAATTAATTTAGTTAATTATATTTAATAATCAATAGTATTAAAAAAGCATTTAATCCAGGACATTTAGCTTAATAGACATGTAATCAGCCTTAAAGAAATGAGAGTATAATATTAGGGTTTGAGTCTTAATAGGCGTGCGTGTGTGACAGTGTGAGTGATGATACATGTATTATTAAAAAAAAAGCATTTAAAGTGAGTAGAAGTGACAATATACATGCCAAACCAAGTATATATTCATTATATATAACCTGTTGGCGAATAAATTTCGTCCAATAAAAAATTGACAAGTGTAAATTAAAATATTAAATATTAGTTAAATTTTATTTTGGGATAATTACATCTACACCCCTTGAGGTTTGGTGTAATTACCGATACACCCCCTGAGATTTGACTATTTACAATTACACCCCCTATTCAAAGATTTAATTTGAAACCCTGACGGTTTTATGAAAAAGACATTATTGCCCTTAAATATTTAAACCAAAAAAAAAATCAAAAAAATCAGAAAAAAATTAAGTTTTGTGGATTGACAAAAATACCCCTCATTCTCTTTTCCTTCTCCTTTTTTCTTTTTCTTTTTCCTTTTCCTTTTTCTCTTCTTCTTCATCCCTGCCAGTTCTCTCCTCCTCCTCTCTCCCCCTACCCGCCGCCCCCCACCCCGTCCCCATCCCCTCGCCCGCCGCGGCGACGCCCATCGCCTCCCCCGCCCAACCCAACCCCAACCCCGTCGCCCGCCGCCGCCCATCTCCTCCCCCACCCAACCCAACCCCGTCGCCCGCCACCCATCTCCTCCCCCACCCAACCCAACCCAGTCGCCGCCGCCCATCGCCTCCCCGCCCAACCCAACCCCGTCGCCCGCCGCCCATCTCCTCCCCCACCCAACCCCAACCCCAACCGCGTCGCCCGCCGCCGCCCATCTCCTCCTCCACCCAACCTAACCCTGTCGCCCACCGCCCCCATCCGGTCCCCCGCCGCCCATCTCCTCGCCCACCCAACCCAACCCCATCGCCTGCTGCCGCCGCTCCCTTTCTCCTCCCTCCCTCTACAAGTTGATGGATCTCTTTTCTCTCTCTCTCTCTCTATTTATCTCTCACTCTCAATCCCTCATCTCATCTGGGCGGTGGTGGTCGGAGAGGGCGGCGACCGTGGGTCTTGTGGTGGTGGCCGTGGGTGGTGTGCTGGTGGTAGAGGGCGACAGTGGTGAACATCTCTCTCCTCTCTCTCCCTCTCGATCTATCGCTCTCCCTCTCGATCGGTGGTGGTGGTGGTTGTGGCGGCGGCGGCGGTGATCGGGGTGGTGATTGTGGTTGGAGGTGGGGTGCTAGGTTGAAAGAATTATTTGGTTGTTTAATTTGTTAATTTTTTTCAAAACTTATATTTACACCCCCCTAAAGTTCTTGAAAATTACATTTCCCTCTCATTGAGGGTATTTTCGGAAGTTTACAAATATAAACTAACGTCTGCAGCCATAAACCCTAACGGCCACTAACGGAAGGGGTTATTTGTTAACGGCGCTAACGTGGAGGGGGTGTAATTGTAAATAGTCAAATGTCAGGGGGTGTATCGGTAATTACACCAAACCTCAGGGCCTTTTATTTTTATACTTTGGAATTTCCTAAATTTAATTCTAATATTAAATAGTCAATTTTAATTGATATTTTAATATTTGTTTCACCGGCGAATAATAAGTTGCCAAGTGTCAATATAATGTGTCACGCCCAATCAAATCAAGTCTTGCAATCCGAAAGTCCAAAACCAATCAAACGGTGACAAGTGACGCATTTGGTTACGTGGACGTGGACGTGGACCTAGGCCCGTCAATGGGTAGGGTTTTATCTTACCCGTACTCATTCATTCTATACTTATATCTTACCCTAACCTATACTACTACAAATAAATGGGTTAGGATAGGGTTTTACCTGTTTCTACCCATTGGATAAATATCCAATGGGTATTCATACACACATGTTTTTCTCTCACACATGCACTTCACATATATTTTTCACACACACACACACACACACAAATTGCACACATATTTTTCACACACACTCTGCACACATTTCACACACACACACACACACTATGCAAATAGATTTTTCATACATACACACACACACTACACATACATTTTTCACACACTGCATATATATTTTTCACACACACACACACACACACATTCACCCACTGCACATACACACATTCACATGTGCAATGTGTGAATGTGTGTGTGTGTGTGCTGTGTGTGTGAATGTGTGTGTGTGCATGTGTATGTGTGAGTGTGTGTGTGTTGTGTGTGAAAGTGTATGTGCAGTGTGTGTGTGTTAAAATTGTGTGTGCTTTGTGTAGGTGTTGTTAGCTGTGTGTGTGTGTGAACTAAAAAAAAGAACATAATGTCATAAAACGACATAAAAAAAAAGATTGGGTAGGGTCTAGATCCTATTCTAAAAGTAGGATATACTCAATATACATATCAATGGATAAATATTTAAATAGGATAGGATAAGGTATAAAGTATTTTTTATTTGGTATTTTTTGGGTTAAGATGAGGGGTAAAACCCTACCTATTAGTAGGGTCTTCTTTTGGCATATATTCTTCTTTCAATATTTGCTCTGTGTTTTTCTAGAATGACCTCCTTCCCTTGCGGTTATAAGTTTACATATAATTAAAAAAGTTCACAGTTTTATGCTTCAAGATGTACTTTTCACTTCTGCTGTCCTAGGATCCTATGAATTCAACATCCGTCTTATGTGATGCAAAATTACAAGAGCTTCTTGGGTGTGAAAGCATCTCAGCATTGGGGATACCTGAGACTTTGGCACAACGCTGAAGGTTTTTGTGATGCTTAGTTTGAGTTGCTATTGCATAGCTCAAACATAAAGAATTTAGAGAGAGTTTTGTTTAGAGAAAAGTAATTTTTATTTCTTGATTGATTGATTACAAAATGAGAATACTCCTATTTATACTACTATATGGAGTAGTCTAGAACAACATAGGAATGTGAAAAGATAAGATATCATACATTGAATAACATTTTTGACTAAATGCATTAGAAAATACTTTGAACTAGATTCATTGGAAATAGGCTAGATTCTTGAATCTTTGAATTTAACCTAACCTTTAATATTCTCAAGAGAGTGCATGAATTCCAACATTCCCCCTTAATGCACTTTCTTTACGACTCCAAGTGCTTCTCGTAGATAAAAGAATCGATCCTTGGGTAGTCCTTTTGTCAAGATATCTGCCAATTGCTCTTGACTTTTGCAGTATTTAAGTTGGATTTCACCTTTCTCAATTGCTTCTCTGATGAAGTGGTATTTAATAGCGATGTGTTTGGTCCTATCATGACTGATAGGATTCTTTCCCATTGCAATGGCTGATTTGTTATCATAGTATAGTACGGTTTCTTCACATTGATCTTCTCCAATGTCTTCAAGAATTCTTCGCAACCATATTGCCTGTGAAGTTGCTTTTGCTGCAGCAACATATTCTGCCTCAGCTGAAGATTGTGCTACAATGTTTTGCTTCTTACTCATCCAGGAGCACACACCTGAACCAATTGAGAAAATGTATCCAGATGTGCTCTTCATGTCATCAAGACTTCCGGCCCAATCACTGTCTGAGTATCCAGTTAGCTTTGGTACTTCAACAGACTTGTAAAAAATTCCATAGTCAAGAGTGCCCTGAATATATCGCAAGATCCTTTTTGCAGCTCCGAGATGAATTTGAGTAGGCTCTTGCATAAATCTAGAAAGTAAACTCGCAGCAAACATAATGTCCGGTCTAGTTGTAGTGAGATATAACAAACTCCCAATAAGACTTCTATAAGTTGAAGCATTAACTCTTTTGGAACCATCATTCTTCTTCAATTTCTCATTTGTTGCCAAAGGAGTCTCAACTGACCGGCATCCCTCCATTTTGAACTTTTTCAGCATGCTGCTAGCATACTTCTTTTGAGAGATGAATAACCCATCTTCCGATTGGGATACTTGGATTCCTAGAAAATACTGCAATAAGCCCAAATCAGTCATTTCATATGCTTGCATCATCTCTTGCTTGAAGTGTTGCATCATCTTTAAATTGTTTCCTGTGAAAATCAAACCATCTACATACAGACACACAATCAATATGGAATCATTTTTATGTAAAACATAAAGTGTGGATTCACTTTTACTTATTTGGAAACCTTTTTTGATAAAGTACCCATCAATTTCACTGTACCAAGCTCGAGGAGCTTGTTTTAGCCCATAAAATGTGTTTTTCAGCTTATATACTTTATTCTCTTCCCCCTGTATGCCAAATCCTTGTGGCTGCTCCACAAAAATTTCTTCTTCAAGTTTTCCATTTAGGAAAGCAGATTTGACATCAAGTTGGGAAATCTGCCACTTCTTTTGAGCCGCAAGTGCAATCAACATTCGAATTGTTTCCATGCGTGCTACGGGGGAGAAAGTTTCAAAGAAGTCAATACCTGGCTTTTGTGTGAACCCATTGGCCACGAGTCTGGCTTTGTGGCGTTGAATGGTTCCATCTTGATTCAGCTTGATCTTGTAAATCCATTTAACTCCAACAACTTCTCTTTCATTGGGACGTTCAACCAGTTCCCAAGTTCGATTTTTCTCAATCATATGCAATTCTTCTCTCATTGCATCCATCCAGACTTTTTGTGTTGCTGCCTCTTTAAAGCTGGTAGGTTCAACAACTACAAAGTTGTAGGTCTCATAAACATCACTCACACTTCTGATTTTCCTTGGAGTGGAATCTGTAGTGCCATCTACAGTAAAGCTTGAACTTGGTGGTGGTGATGGTAACTCTGCTGTATCAGTGGACTGTACTGAAGTGTTAACCTCCAGAGTGTCCTGCACTTTATTCTTATTCCAATTCCAAGCATTATTTTCATTAAAAACTACATCCCTGCTTATGAGTAGTTTTTTAGTTTGGGCATTGTACAATCTATAACCTTTCGTTTCACCACTATACCCAAAAAAAATGCAATTTACACTTTTATCATCAAACTTACCTCTTTTCTCACTTGGAACATGAGCATAACAAATGCAACCAAAAATTCTGAAATGATTTACCGTTGGTTTTTCACCACTCCAGGCTTCAATTGGAGTTTCGTTCTTAACGGCCTTTGTTGGGCATCAGTTGAGGATGTATACAGCTGTGTTGACAGCTTTTGCCCATAAATTCTTTGGTAAAACCTTCTTCTTCATCATTGATGTAGCCATGTCCACTATGGTATGATTTTTCCTTTCAGCTACTCCATTCTGTTGGGGAGTGTATCCTATAGTTAATTGCTTCCAAATGCTTTCATCCCTGCAAAATTTTCAAACTCCTGTGAAGTATATTCACCTTCCCTGTCGCTTCGAATTGTTTTAATTTTGAAGCTGGTTTGCTTTTCCACTAGAGCTTTGAATTGTTTGAAAATTTTAAAAGCCTCGAATTTTTCTGTCAAAAAATACACCCAAGTCATCCGAGAAAAATCATCAATAAATGTCAAGAAGTATCTATGATGATTAAATGATGGTGTCCGCATCGGCCAACAAATATCTGTGTGTATGAGCTCCAACGGTGCTTTAGCTCTCCGTGATCTTCCTTTCGAAAATGGTTGTCTGGCTTGTTTCCCTAAAAGGCATTCTTCACATGGGTTGTCACTTAGCTCAATTTCGGGCAATCCACGCGCCATGTTTTTCTCTTTGAGAAGCTTCACACCATGAAAATTCAAGTGGTAATAGCGTTTATGCCACAACCAAGAATCCTGCAAAACTTTCGCTTGCAAAGCATGTGTTCCATAATGAAATTGAATTGGAAAACTTCTTTGCCTTTGCATTTTCACACGAGCAATCAAAAGGTTTTTATCCTTTCGATCATAAATTTTACAGGCATTACCACCAAAAAGAAGATAATAACCATTTTCAACCAATTGACCGACACTTAAGAGATTTTCTTCTATGTCGGGAACAAATAAGACACCATTGATGTATTTCTTACCGCATTTGGTCTCCATAGCAATAGTCCCTTTTCCTTTGGCTTGTACAACAACTCCATTACCTAAACGGACTTTAGATGATACTGCAGTATCCATGTTAAGGAATATTTGTTTATTCCTTGTCATGTGATTACTACATCCGCTATCCAGTTGCCATATACTGGAATCTTCTTGCACAGCAGAATGACAAGCATAAAACAAATGCCCTTCATCTTCTGTTTCTTCAGAAAAATTCACATGATTTTCAGCATTTGCCTGCCTATTATCTTTATTTCGACAATACTTGGTTGCATGACCAAATCTACCACAAGATTGACATTTTGGCTTGTCTCGAAAGTAACAATCTGCAGTATCATGATTTGTTCTATTGCAAATTTTGCAATAAAGTTTGGAGTCTTTGGAATGCATACCTTTCTCCTGTTTGGAGTTCGCCTTCTTGTCATGCCATTTTTCTTTTTTTGAACTTGTGCTTTTTCTTGACTGGCCACCTTTGTTTTGCGATCCAATGGTAACATTGGTTCGAAATGCTCCTTCTAACGATTGTGTATTGCGCCGCAATTTTCTTTGTTCATGATTTTTTAACGATCCCATCAACTGTTGCAAGTTCAAGGTGGACAACTCTTTAGTTTCCTCAATCACTGCTACCATATCATCGTACCGTTCTGGAAGGCTATTAAGAACCTTCTCCACAATAGTTTGATTTGATAGTTTCTAGCCAAGGGAATACATTTGATTAACTATTTCAGTTACTCGTGAGGAGTAATCCTGAATACTTTCGGAATCCTTCATTTTCAAATTCTCAAACTCCCTTCGGAGATTTTGAATTTTTATTGCAATCACCTTACTCTCTCTTTGGAATTCTTGCTCCAAGATTTGCCAAGCTTCTTTTGCTGTTGTAGCGGCCATTATTCTAGGAAATATTGAAGTCGTGCAGAATGAAGCTTTGTAAGTGCTTTAGCATTAAGAATACGACTTTCTTCAAGCTGCTTCCTTTCGGCATCTAAAAGATTGCTTTCATCTTCAAGCTCGTCGTAGCCTTTATCAACTATATTCCATAATCCTTCAGACATAAGCCATGTCCTCATTTTTATCTTCCAAAAATCGTAGTTCTCTCCTCCGAATATTGGAATGAGAGAGAGAGAAGGATTGGAAGTGCTAGATGCCATTCACTTTCCTTTTCTATTGTAACTTTCTAAGGTACCCCGGTTATGATCAAACCTGGCTCTGATACCAATTTGAAGGTTTTTGTGATGCTTAGTTTGAGTTGCTACTGCATAGCTCAAACATAAAGAATTTAGAGAGAGTTTTGTTTAGAGAAAACTAATTTTTATTTCTTGATTGATTGATTACAAAATGAGAATGCTCCTATTTATACTACTATATGGAGTAGTCTAGAACAACATAGGAATGCGAAAAGATAAAAATATCATACATTGAATAACATTTTTGACTAAATGCATTAGAAAATACTTTGAACTAGATTCATTAGAAATAGGCTAGATTCTTGAACCTTTGAATTTAACCTAACCTTTAATATTCTCAAGAGAGTGCATGAATTCCAACAATCGCCACTTCTTCAAGAAATCTTGACTGATACACTGACTGGTAAGTGAAAGGTATTAATTGTTCTCGCTCAGTTCTATTCTTTGCTACACTGAACATGTTACTTTGAGTTTATCGATAAAACGAAAAAGAGATTGTAATACTAGAATATTTGCCCGGATTTTCTGCTATTTAATTGTTGTGCCCTTCCGCTCTTCCATCGCTCTTTTGTTTGTCCCCTGTTTTCTCTTTTTCTGTCTCTTCATTGTTTTTCTTTTCCCTTCTCCCCTTCTGGTAGTTTTCTGTTGAAATTGCAATTTGTTCCTCAATGTTTTCTTCTACGCTTTAATTGCAATTACCACTTTAACTGTGATTTTCCAACCACTCAATCATGGATATATTTTGTGCTCATGTCTCAAATACTTTTTAGTGGTTCACATGTCTGTTGGCGGTTTACTAGATAGATAGCTAGTATGCCTTTTTATAAGTAAAGAGCAGTGAAAATCTGGTTTGTACTTCTCCATTATCTTTTTCAGCATTCATCTAGAGCTTTTTGGTTCTTCACTAATTTTTTCTTTATTTTATTTTACTTTTTTATTCCCTTGCTTTTCCTTCCTTTTCTTTTTGATGATCATTCATGTCTGGGTTTGTTCATCCACTCTTAATATACTTAGTGGTGTTCACTTGGACATTCATTATTTTCCAATATGAAACGTATTAAAAATCAATTTCACTTGCATCCAAGGTTAATTTATGATGGTTTTTATGTATTTTGCAGACTTACAATGTTAATGCTCATTTACCATCTGCTGACATCCTCTCGAAAGCTTCCTGGATTTCTTCTTTCAATTGTTTGGATTTATGACTGTGGTGCTAGAAATTTATGAGGTAGGTAAATTATGAATAGACTGCTGCTCTTTGGCTAACTGCAAGTTCATGTCGTGGCCAGCCATAGTTCCAGAATTTTCATTGTTGCATGTTGGATCATTTTATCTGTTGGGACTTTCCAACAAGTTGTAATATGCTAACAGTAGGAGAACAGGTTTGAAGATTGACTATTCCGGTTTTTGTGTAGAATGATATATCGACTTCTTTTTTTATGTCAATATAGCTGCAATATAGTGTGTATGCTTGCTGGCTCATCTCTTTTGCTGCGCATTAACTTGGTCTGTACTTCCAATTATACCAGAGCAGTTTTTATTTAGTTACCTGGTAACTGGAAAAGCATGATGACGGGCAACTTTGCTGTTTAATAGCTCTCGTTGGGCTCGAACTTGTGAGACTCGTCCATCTTGTTACTAGGCAGGGCTGATTAAAAAGCTAGTTGCAACTTTACAATCAGCAGGAAACCCCCGTGTTGTCCTTTCATTTCATTTTGCTCGACTGAACGGGAAATGTTTCATACGGGTCCAGATTTGAGCCTCATATATGCATCAGTTGGTCGAGATTGTGCCACATTTTGCATATTAGTGTGTTTTCCTTTTGAACAAATTTTTGTTGTATGTATGAAGCTTCTGACCAGGTTCATATAAGAATTTCCCGATATGCAAGCCTAGCAGTGATCGGCCATGGATCAGACACAATGTTTCCAGTAGAGTTGAGATAACTTTGGCAACCATCGAGAATGGGGTGCACGTGCTCCACTTGGAAATATTCTTAGTATTTCACGGGCCTCATTAAGACCAAATTTATATTAACTAAATCTGCAAAGCACATTTACAGAAAGGGGAAAAGTCCAAATGCTATAGCCTAATTGCCATGCTGGGCTCACATGATTCTCAAAATTAAACAAATCCATCGACACTCACGCATTCCTCCACTATAAATAACCAAGACTACAATGAAGTAACCTGTGAATCCTGAGAAAAATGGCTAGGGCAGCTAGCACTCTTCTGCTGATATGCATGCTCACGACAGCTCTCGTTGGCATGGTCAATGGCAATGCAGCAACGAGCCCTGTTGCTGTGGTCGCCCCTTCCACCATCTGCAACGTAAAAGTCTCCGAACTCACAGAGTGCATCCCGGCAATAACCGGGAAGTCCCCTCATCAGCCCACCAAGAGGTGTTGCTCGGTGGTGCGCAAGGCCGATTTGCGCTGCTTCTGTAACTACAAATCCGATTTCGCCAAGTATGGAGTGAATCCGGCTAACGCCATGGCGTTGCCGGGGAAGTGTGGCCTCGAGCTTCCAAAAGAATGTAAGAAGAGGAATTAATGTTAATTTGCTCCTGCATTTTCAGTAGTTGCTTCGTTCATTTATCCATTATCTGTCTGTTTATTTATCTCTTTCAGTTTTTGTTTTATGTGTGTACGTAATTGGTAACAAATTTATGAAAGTACATTGATATAAAGTTCATGTGACTGATATTGAAAGAAGTTTGCTTGCCTGATTAGTAGATTATACATTCATTTAGGTTAGAAATTTAGAATAGAGTTTCGAAATTATTTTCTTACTTAATAATGTTATCTGAATAGAGGACTTGGTTGAAGACTTCCTCATATTGCCATAAAATTCAACTAAGTTTGGCTCCGGCCCAATCGGTGTTGCCCATAAGTTAAATATTTTTGTATATTTTAATGATTTTGACAATTAAAAAGATTGAGGCTCATCGATTAAGAGGTTAACGGTTTGGGGTTTTCTGCCTCACACGAATGTAGATATTAGTATCTCGAATAGCAGTTTTATGTCTATTTTATAATATTAGTTTTGTATTTAATAATCAATAATAATTAAAATGATATTGTATTAATAATTTGAAAGTATTAGGGTAATTAATAAATAGATTATACACAGCCTCTTATTATTTGTAGATATATGAGTGTGTATATGCAGTCGTTGATGAGGGTTGTGCCTCATTCATAATTAAGATGAAGGTTCCATAATTCTCAGATTATGGATTCAAATACCAGAAAATGTTGGTAATATTTTAGAGGCATGCTTGATACACTTGTTTGTGATATTTCAACAACTCTCAATTATATGTATAAGATTGCTTGATTTGCTATGATTTGTATTTCAAACCCTAACTTAAAATACGGCTTGAATTTCAAATCTTTAAACATGGTTTATAACATATTCTCCTTAGGGGTGATATTAAAGGATTTCAATTAAAAAAATTCACAAATGACAAAGCAAACAAATTTATAAAATGCCTCAAAATATAAATTCTGCACACAATTGAAATTTAACATCTTGTAGCTGAAATTTCAAATCAAACATACATTCTAGATTGTCTACTTTATTCCACTACCTAACCATTGGTGTTGACCAAAAAGATAGGTTAGTTTTTAAAACCTCAACATATCTGAAAATTTTCATGAAGGACTTGATCAATGCTTAAATTGAATAATAAAAAAAAATGTTAGACTTATATCATCCACAAAGGATAGAATATTTGCAATAAAAGTTGACTTCGTGGAGGCCTTGAAACAAACACAACCACAATGGGCTTCATCTTAATTCTCCAAATGTATATCCTAACAATTCTTTTATGTTCCAAACAAGAACAAAGATTCTATTTGATTTGATGTTATAATTAATTAATTAGTTAATGGTGGCCGACTTATATTATGTATGAGATTTTTAGCTCACCGGATGGGGGCGGCTTTTGATATTAACGTGAATTAATTATTTTATTATCAATACAATTAAGGAGTTACTAATAATTATATTAAATGAAATGATAATTCTCTTATTCTAATGATAAATGCCCAATGCCAATCCTTTTTTTTTTTTTTTGATAATTATTAACATTAACATACTCTCCATGCTACCTTGAAGGAGGCTAAAACTTGGTGCAATGATGACCATCACGTGGTTATTGAATTTCTTGCTCACCGATTATACACACATCATATACTTACACGTACAATGAGAATTCGAGCTCTGATAGTTCTATCATAAAAAAAAAAAGCAAAATAAGTACTATTTAGATGACCAATACCTCAAGACCTCGTAGTATTGAAGTCTTAATTCATTAGTTCAACCATATTTTATAGGCAGAAGGAATCATAATTTTTGATTTTCGAGACGAAGTCAAATTTCTACAAATATATTTTTCAATTTGGAGGGAAGAGGGGCAAAAGTTTGAATTTTTAAATATATATATATATATATATATATATGTATAAATATAAATTTAGTTCGATATTAATTTGGGAAAAAAACACCACCACCCACCTTCTAGCCCCGACCCCATCCTTGCTCATAGGCGAATCAATTTTAGTGCTAATTTCCTAAAACTAGATAACCGATAAGTCAACATCTTTTTATAACTTTACAATAACGTTCTTAAATGTAGCTGTCAACCATTGATAGCATCAATCAAGAATTTATGCTACTTTTTTTGTAGATAAATATAAACTTTTTCCAGAAAATAAAACCTTAGTTTAGAATATCTACTAAGAATTAGAAATGTTGAGAGGAGGGCGTGCAGCGATTAATTGGTGGCCTATAATCAATTATTTATTTCAAGAAAAATCTTCCAACATCATAGCTCAAGTCAAATATTTCTATAATTAAAAATTATTACATGCCCTGGATAATTAAAAATAAATAGAAAACTTTTTCTTTGGAAAATTAACCAGGGAAATTTTTTGAAAAAAAAAAATGGATAGTGATAAATTCGGAGCAAAATTTAATTAATTACTATTTTTTCCCTTCTTCATCAATCATCAATATTGCATATTTTTTTAATTCCTATTGTATTAAAATCATCTAATATCCCAAAAAGTGAAAAAAATCATATGTTTCTCCTTATTCAGATTTAATTTCATCTATTGTTATATGAATCCTTTTAACTTTTTAAATTTTGTTATTTTTAGTAGTAGCACTTTGACAGTTGATTATGAGAACTTCACTAATTATTTTCGTATTACAATAATTGGTTATATTTATTAGATTTCTTCGTTCTTTTCTTCAAAATATAATATTGTAGTTTTAAGTTTTGGGTGTTTTTATAAATCTTTCAATTGCTCAAACAATTTGCAAAATTTATAATTTCTCTAATCATTAATATTAGTGACAAAGTAAATTCTTCCAGTATAATTTTATAGTTGAATGGATTTTATAGTGGTCCTACTAATTCAGTCTTAACTATTTTTTTAATATTTTGATTTTATAGGAGATTATTATATAATTATATAAAAATCAAAATTTTATTATTTAATGAAAAAATCATTGTTCAATTTAATCTCACAATATCAAGAGTGATTAGATTATAATATAATTTTTTTCTAATTTTTTTTAATACCAAATATCTCATCCTATTATTTTATTTTATTCTTTAAAAGAATACAAACAATGAATGGCCTTATTCAATAAATGAGCCCACAAGTAATAATGTAGAGAGAGAGAGAGAGAGAGAGAGAGAGAGAATCTAGAGGAGAATCTTATCATTTGCATTAATTATGCTAGTAATATTAGGAAGTAAATTTTAGTATGATTTAATTTATTGACCATTGACGGTAAAATATATATTTAAACAAGATTTGCTCTGATATTATGAATTTTGCTCTGAATTTATCACTTGTCAGAAAAAAAAGTTCATATTGTATAAATAATAACATTCCATGTGATTTGAGAAATTATAATTACCTCCAATTTCGCTATTACTTAAACACTGTTGTAGAGCCAAAACTCTGAGATCAGATAGTGCACCTAACCAACTACAAGTTTTCCATGATACAATTAATTAGATTAGAAAAAAAAATCAAGGGATACACTAAAGCAAAGAACTAAGAGTGAACTAAAAGATAACGTGCACTTCCTGAACTATATGTGTTCCGCCACTGCTTAAACAACTACTTGCCTTGTTTTCAATAACATCAAAGTTTTTCATTTTAAAACCAATTATCTATTTTTTGAAATTTAAAATGCATGTTATTGTGATTTTCACGTGGGATCAATAAAATATGAAAAGTTAAGATATTCTAGTTATAATTTTCTCATCTCGCGATTTGCAAGTGCTGATGAGAACGTTTGAATAACTTTTGCAACAAAAAGAAAAATTATGTTATTTTCAGTTATATCATAAAAAATATTGATAGAATTAAACAACTAAATTTCTATTATAACCAAAAAAGAAATTTACCTGATTTAACTTTTCTGCAGTTCCTTTCTTTGTTTAAGCAATGAATCAAAATTATCAAATAATCCATAGAAGAATGTATTAGAAGTGAACAACAAAACAACACTTTTTTCTTTTAAATTATTCTTTCGTAATTTTTGAATAGTGTGAGGTAAATTTTGTAGACAGTAAAATGAAGAGAAGTGTGTGATATGGTATTTCATTGGTGATGTGGGCCTTTTTCATTGAACGGGTCTTTCTCGTTGCTTTGAACGGGTCATAATGAGAAGTACACCGGGTGGATAGGTGCTTTTTGAGGGCCGGGTAACTTAGGTTTTTTAGTGTATGAATGCCAGCAAACGTGAGTTACTTGAGAGTGATATTGACTAATATCCTCAAATACTTAAATTAATATGAAAAATGAGTATATCAACTAAAGAGAAAAAAAATATACATCAAAAGTTCAAGCCTATTAATGAATCTATCTCAATAAATAGGTGATTATTGATAGTGCAAGGGTCTCAACCGTGGGTACTATGGATGGGATTATTTAGGTAAATAATATCAAAATTTTATAAATAATCATGATTCAATATGGGTTGATCGATTGGGCTAGTAGCCCAACATAGCTCTTAAGGTGACTACAATAATGAAGATGGGATTTCAATGTAACTGATGGAAGGTCAGTTCGGATGTACATTTAATACTTACATGAATTGATGTGGTTTGTATTGAATGCATAATAAATCAATAGAATCGCATGTCTTGTTATTAAAATTGCTAGTTTGAGGGAAATGATGGAGACCCTTTGGCTAAAGATTCGAGCTATCCAATAACCCAAATGGTAGTTGGTCATGCCAATCGAACAACTCCCTCGAAGATTTGGCCGATCAAGTCGAGGGGTTGCATTTGTGGTTGTTGCCCTAGGTTTCACTCAACTCGATCGCCATTCAAGGGGGAATATTTTTGAGGGGAAGCAGTATCAGTGGAGTAATGAGGTGATGTCACATGACAATTTCGAAGTGTATCATGTCTGTTTATATAAAATGAATTTGTAACAAAAAGTATGATGTAATTTCTCATTGTAAAAATTTTTGAGAATAATAATTGGAAAATTGCCAAATGGTATATCGTTTGAGAGGTTAGGATTTATTATGGTCGTTAATGCCCCGGACGTCGCAATATTTGGTGAAATCAGTTGGGGTCTATGAGATTTCCCTTTCTGTGGACCTTCAGATATTTAATGAATATATATTGCTAGTGATATTATTTTTGCCTTTTTTTTTTTAATTCTGGGATATTAATGATTAAGGAACTGGAAAAGCTCTTAGATGGTAAAAGATAGAATACTTTTTAACTAATTAGGATGAAGCTATTGCTAAACTCTATAAAATTATTAAAGTGACAATCCTAATTATAAATCAGATTCATTGATCTTTTTATTCTATTTTGTTGAGAACAAGTTGCAATGAAATTGTGGTTAAAAAATGGAATAATCTATTGATCACCATATTAAATAGTATTTATTTTATTTATTTGTATCTTTTTACACATACTAATTTGACATTTTTGTAATACTTGATTAAGTAATGCTAATTTTTGAAATTTGAATGAATAGCGAAAAAAATATGTCAATTTATAAGTATTCCTTTCAAGGAAAATTATTTATCGAACTTGACAGAGTTGAATTTGCAAGACTTGTACAATCGGCTTGAAGACATGAAAACCGCGTATTGAAGGCCCGTTGAATTTGAAGGTGCAATTGGCTTAAATGCTTTAGGATTTTCTATTGTAGTTCTTCAACTATTTTTCATACAATATATTACTTTTTAATTTGATTTATGTTGTTGTGTATTAAGTAAAATTAGACAAAAAAAAAAAAAAAAGAAGAAGAAGAAGATAATGTTCCTTGTTCTTGAGAAATGCCATGATAGCACCATCCTTTAAATTTTCGAATTGATCATCAAGAAATTATTCAATGTGATCCATGCACAAGCCAACTCAAGCGTTGAGCATGGCGTGCATGCCCGTTAGTTGGAACAGTAGTTGGCTAGACCCGTTGTCTAAAGCGATTGATTTGGTTGTGGGTAAAGATTAGCGGTTTTTTTTTCGGCGAGAACGGTTATCCTTGTATTTTGTTCAAACAAATATGTAGGTAGTTAATTGGGAAACCACCTTTTCACTTGTCAATTTATTAATGATCGATTTTACCTGACAGTTGAGGTCTTACGAAACCCCTATGATTAACCATGACTAAAAGAATAATTTTGAAGTATTTGTAAGGGTTAATTAATGAGAACTCACTTGAAAATTGAGGAAATTACAGCACGAGTCATTATGTCTTTTGAAATCATCAAAACCTTTCCTATAAGTTTACAAAGTTTATATTTATTAGGATTACAGGTGAAAATTGATGAGTTGGTCAATTTAAATAAACTCATTCAATTTCAATGGCATAACAAGAGGACACAATAGTCATTCAAAAATTTTGCTGATCATATCCACAATTTCCAACCATAAATGTAAAAGAAAAGTTTTAACAACTTTATGAATAAAAAGATTACAATTTATAGTTGATTATTGAAGAAAGTTGTGGTAATAAACCCTAATTCTAAACTAGAAAATTAGCAGCGAAACCACGTATGATTCGGAAATTGCATGTGCACCTCCAACTTAAAGATTATCGCATATATATTAATATTTTTTTGGGAAAATTGTATATAATCACCCTGTGGTTTTGAAATTCTGCTGAAAACCCTTTGTGGTTTAAAAATATGGAAAAAACCCCCCGTGTTTTCGAAAAACCTACACACTTGCCCTCTCCGTTAGTTCAAAGCTAACGCCGTTACAATTATACAAGAATACCCGTTATGCCCCTTTAATAGTAAACGTTGGATCTTAACTTAACAAATGAATGATCTAGATTGATGTTTGAATATAAAAATATAATATTTAAATAAAAAATATAAATTAAATATATTTATATATAAAATATAAAATATACACACAAATAAAACAATTAAAATAAAAAAATTATAAGAACACACACTAAAGAGACAAACAAACACACACACACATACACACACTAACAAACACACACACACACACACACTAATACACACACTAACATACACACAGACTCACACACTAGTACACATACTAACAAACACACACTAACACACACACACACAGACGCACACTAACACACACACAGACGAACACAGACGAACACACACTAACACACACACAGATGAACACACCCAGCACACACAGACACACACACACAGCAGACGCACACATAGCACACAGCACACACAGCAGACGCACACACACAGACGCACACACAGTAGATCTATGTGGTAGTGGAGAAATTTCGAAAATAAAATCCTAAATTTCAAAAATCGAAAGGGGAAATCGGATCTATGTGGTGGTGGAGGAATTAAAAGAAAGAGATTAATGAGTATTTTTAGTGGGTTTTAGGGTTTTTAATAGATTTTCTTTAATTAAATACAAATTGTTTGAAATTTGGTAAAATTGATTGAGGGGTTTGGTTTATTTTGGCAAGATGCATAGATTGATATTTTCGGTTGTAACTCCGGCGATGGTGGCGGCCACCGGCGGTGGCGTGAAAGGGTGGTGGTGGGGAGGGAGGATGATGAAGAAGAAAGGAACAAATTGAAAATTTAATAAATTAGAGGGGTTTATTCGTAATATTATATAAATATATTTAAAATTATGAGAACAAGGGGGTAAAAATGTCAATATACTTGCATTTAAAGGTAGAAAAAGTTTCAAATTCGCAGATCAGGCGCGTGTAATGCACTCTCCGTTAACTCTGGATGGAAGGGAGGTTTATGCAGGTTTTTCAAAAATACGAAGGGTTTTTTTCATATTTTTAAACCACAAGAGAATTTTCAGCAAAATTTCGAAACTACGGGGGTTATATACAATTTCCCTATTTTTTTTATATCTGATAGGTCTTGGCAACTGTAAAACAATATTTATTGCATACAAAGAAGATGAAAAAAGAAAAAAGGAAGCTGAAAAGCTAAGCGAACGGTCAACAGAAGCCGCTTTCAGAACAAAAAAATAAAAAGAAAAGAAAAATGGTGGACAACGCGTAAAATAGACAACCGGCTACATGCATTTATTATTTATTATTTTCTTTCTTTCTTCATCAACTCAGTTTTCATTAATTAATTTTGTCTAATCATAGTTATTAAATAAACTAAATATTTCTCACCGTAAACCACAGAAGATCGACATACAACTATCCAAGCTTAAAAAGGTCTACAGAACGTGCAACCTCAATTAAGCAAGTACACAACACTCCCTAGAAGAACAGGAATCTCCCTCTTTCTCTCTGCTTCGTCTCTAGAGAGAGAAACAGTGTTCTGTTTCCCGGTGGATCATTTTTTGTTGTTATTCTCTGCTTTTTCACATTTTGGTCTATTTGTATCTGGAGAAAAAGCGCTGAGTAAAAAGACAACCGAGTTCACTCACCCGCGGTATTCGATCAGTTTTCCCGGCGAAACGCGCCGCCGGCAATGTGGAAGCTCCGTTCAGTCTTCGGCTTGTTTGCCTTTGTCCTGATTTGCTCCTCGGCGGCTTTAGTTGCTGCTCAGAGATCCAGGACCAATGGCAGTAAATGGCAAACGCTTACCGGTAAAAGATCTCTCTCTCTCTCTCTCTCTCTCTCTCTCTTTCTCTGTGGTTTGGTTTTGGCCGCTACGTGTTTTGTGCACTTGATTTTATGTTTATGCTGGAAGTTTAAAGGAAATGTTTAATCTAGGTTTTTTGATGTTATTGATGTGGAGATATGCGGGATTGAAGTAGCGTTGAGGTTTTAGCTAATTGATTTGTTGAACTTGCAGTTCTATATGAGATTTTGCGCTTTTGAGGTACCCTTTACGTGTTCATCTTTTTATTTTTATCTTTTTAATAAATCTTTGTAACTATTTTAGTATTAAGGATTTTGTATTCAGGGACTTGAAAATACCCCTTTCACATGAGTTCTTATTTTTCTCGCAGTTTTCTTCTCCTTTATTGCTTCTTCTTGCCTAACTTGAATTATAGTTGGGGTTTTTTTTTTATTTTATTTTTGAGAAAGCGAGGTTGATGTTTTGATCATCTTGAATTATTGTTTTCTTTCTTGTGCTTCAATTTCGTGTTATATTGGGGGCGAGATGATTGTTATACGGAGGAGATAGTTATGTAAAATTCAATTGAATCTAAATTTGGATGCTTACCTATAATATAGATGTTATTTCCTCGAAGAAGAAAATGCAACTCAAAGCGAAAGTTACAATGATCTTAAATTTTTGCTAGGTGTTTGTAGCAACAAGTCTTGCATTTCTACATTTGACCTTCCATGGTCCCTCTGTTCTTAAGTTGACCATGGTCTTTCATGATTTTCAAAGTTAGTTGCATATATATGTATATATTTAAGCCAAATATCTCTTCAAGAAATCTGAGAACTTATGTTTGAGTTTCTTGTTGCAGGCGATGCCCCTTTGGTCATAGCAAGAGGTGGATTTTCAGGGTTGTTTGCTGATTCCAGTGCGTACGCATACTCATTGGCAGCGCAGACTGGTTTGGTAGATTTGCATGTGTGGTGTGATGTTCAGCTTACAAAAGATGGAGTTGGAATCTGCTTTCCAGATATCAAACTAGAAAATGCTTCTGACATTGATAGCGTATACAAAAACCGGCGAAGCACATATGTCGTCAATGGAGTCCGAACGGAAGGATGGTTTTCTGTTGATTTCACCTTTGCGGACCTAGGACCCGTCAATCGTAAGTTTGGTTTCTCAACTATTAAAACAAACTCCTTTTATGTAGGCTATATTCAAGACTTTTGTATGGTTGCTTTTTTGGCTTTTATTATGCTTTCTTGATGGTATGGAAAATGAGTATGAAGTTGCTTGTATCCCTGCTGACTGTCTTCTGTAATTGGTACAGTTAAACAAAGTATCTATAATCGGGCCCCCTATTTTGATGGTACTTCAATGCCAATTCTTACTGTCGAGGATGTAGTTAGCCAGACAAATCCACCTGGGTTATGGTTGAGTATACCGGTATACAAATGAAATTCTTTTGACTGTATTCATACTTTTGTAAGCTATGACTTGGCAACTACTAATCAGCTTTATTTTCATCTTGCGCAGCATTATTTGTTTTTCAGCCAACATAATCTGAATATGAGGAGTTATGTTATTTCTGTATCTAGACGCGTGATTGTTAAATATGTTTCATCACCAGAGGTGGGCTTCCTGAGAAGTATCGGATCGCGATTTAGAACAAGCCCAACAAAGCTTGTCTTCCAGGTTCTGGGACGTGCCGATGTGGAGCCCACGACCAACCAAACATACGGCTCACTCTTGAGTAATCTTACATTAATCAAAACCTTTGCCACAGGAATTCTCGTTCCCAAAAATTACATTTGGCCAATAGACAGCTACCAATATTTACAGAATTACACCTCTCTCGTATTGGATGCTCATAAGGCGGGACTAGAAATTTTTGCATCTAATTTTGCAAATGATGGAGGTTTACCATATGATTACAGCTACGATCCTGTGGCTGAGTATCTCTCCTACATTGACAATGGCGTATTTTCTGTTGATGGTGTGCTCTCTGACTTCCCAATTACTCCATCTGAAACCATAGGTAAGCAATGGTTTGAGCATCATCACTAGCTTGTTTTCAACTGTTAAAATTTTTATCTGCCATCTGTACTTCTAAACTCGAGGCCTTGCTTCTAGAAGTTTATTCACTTGGGCAGAGGCAGGATCCAAGTATCCAATTGATGCTTGGTGCTTTTAAAATTTTATATTGATTCTGTTTTCCATTAACTTATTCTTGCTCATTGTTCGGTCTATCATTTATATTGCATTTTCTGAAGTAATCTCTTGGGATGCAGACAAAATGTATTATCTCCTGTTGGCTCTATGTTATTTCCTGACTAATATACTTTCTTCTTGCAGATTGTTTCTCCCACATGGGCAAAAATGGCACTGTGCAAGGTAGGCCGCAATACTTGCACAAAGCAGAGTTTTGATAATTCTCTCTTTAGTTTCACTTGCATTCTGCAAACCTAAGATAATTATGGCAACATTTGAGCTGTGAATGTTGACACGGTCTTTCCTGTGCCTTTGATACAGCAAATATTTCGGTTCTTACTTCTGAAGGAGCAAGCGGGAAGTATCCTGGTTGTACTGATGAGGCTTATCGGGAAGCTGTATCTGACGGTGCAGACATTATCGACTGCCCTGTCCAAATATCAAATGATGGGATACCTTTTTGCTTAGGATCTATCAACCTCAAGGATAGAACAAATGTTGTTCAAACAGATTTCAGCATCCTGGCAGTAGATAATCCAGACCTTAACGTACTGAACGGAATTTTCGCCTATAATCTCACCTGGAGCCAAATTCGGACTCTGAAACGTAAGTTATATTTGGAACCTGTAATTTGTATTATGACTCTTATATCTAACCCTATCAAGAGAAGATGAAAAGCCTTATTCCTTCATTGCAAGTCACACTCAAGTATACTGAAGATTTGTTTTCAAAAAGTTATGTCAATGAGATTCCCCCCCCCCCCCCCCCCCCCCCCAATCATTTCCAGCCTACGTAGGCAGTAATTGTGGTTTGCTTTTTGCTGAAACTTAAACAACTCAATCACCGTCCTGAAATTTGATTAACCTCTTTTTTTTTTTTTTTGTGGTTTTCTGTCCCTTCATATTTTCATTCGTTGTAGCAATATTTTGTTCCATATACTGATGTTTATTTGATTCCAAGGATGTCGACTGCAATATATCGCCTTGAAAAAGTTCTTAAATTTTATACTTGTGCGTAATATTTTTTTTTTCATTGCAGCTAATATTTGGAACCCATATTCAAATTATTCACTATTCCGAAACCCAAAAGCCAGAGATAGAGGGATCTTAATGCAGTTATCTGATTTCTTGGCATTAGCAAACAATGAGACTTCTATCTCTGGAGTCTTAATCAGCATTGAGGTGAGTCTTGATGCAGTTTGAGCTGACATTTAATTTTTCCACATTGTCAAATGCAACTTCTATATACGTGGATTTTGTAAAACGTTTATATCTACTTGTTTCCTTTTCATATTTCTTTTTGATCATATATATAATATATGAATGAAGAGTGCCGCCTACCTGGCTGCGAAACAAGGTTTAGGCGTAACAGATGCAGTTTTGGATGCTTTAAGCAAAGCTGGTTATAGCAATCAGACAGGCAAGAAGGTTTTGATTAAATCTAGTGATAGCGCGGTGCTGTCAAAGTTTAAGAGCAACAGCAGCAATTTCGAGCTTGTTTACCTAGTTGATGAAGACGTCCGTGACATTTTGAACTCCACCATTTTGGAGATCAAAAAGTTTGCCAGCTCTGTGGTTGTCTCCAAAAAATCTGTTTTGCCTACTGAAGCGGCCATTCTCACTGGTGAAACAAATATTGTTAAAAAGCTGCAGGCCTTTGGTCTCTCAGTCTACGTGCAGTTCTTCAGAAATGAGTTTGTATCTCAGCCCTGGGATTTCTTCTCTGATGCATACGTGGAGATTAACACACATGTCTCTTATATGGGGATCAATGGTGTCATAACAGAGTTCCCGGCTACAGCTAATAAATACAGAAGTAAGTTCATCTACAAATGCTTATATGAGACAGTTGCCCCACCTCAAGGATAGAGCTATTTACAACTATTTTTATTAAAATTCAAATTTTAGTTCTCTGCCTCAATCCCGACCCACAACATCGAAAGATAAAAATGCCTTTGATATTTTGTAAAAATTCTATCTGCACCCCCCACCACACCCACCATGAAAATTGAAGTTTCTGGCTCTGAACTTTGTGTCTGATGCTTAAATGACCCGTTGTTTTGATTGATTTACAGGGAACCGGTGTTTAGGGTACAAAAACATCCCAGTCTACATGTCTCCAGTCCAGCCCGGCAGTCTTATGTCACTTGTGTCAAGAGATAGTTTACCTCCGGCTCACCCTCCAAACCCAGTCCTGACAGAGAATGATGTCGTTGAGGCTCCTTTGCCCCCGGTTGCAAAGAGGACCCCGTCTAACAGCTCTGGTGGAGCTACAGCCCGGGGTCCAACATCGCCAAGTGGGCAACCTACGCTTGTTGCGAGCACCCTCCTCGGTGGCATTGCTATTCTTATTGCAGTTTTTATGCTATGCTGAGGTTGAAAGTGTAAATATATTGTCCATCATTTTGTATTGTTTATATTGTCATGATCGACCGCATTGGTTTATTTGGAGTCAAGCTTCTGACTGATCTAATTATAATCGAGAACTTGAGGGATTGTTTTCCGAGTTGATCTTGTAGGTTCTTTTTTCTTCATTCTTTCCAGTGTATTTGTTTCAATGGGGAATTATGAGAGCATATGAATGTAATCTATTCTTCATAAAAACTGGTGCTCTCTCTCTGTGGTGTTGTACATTTTGTTTATGTTATTATTCTTGGGTGTGTATGAAGCAATTCTTTTGAGACTCTGGTTGCCTGATTAGTAAAATAATTGCTTTGGTTTCGCTTCTACTATTACTACTGAGCTGAATTTGCTCCAGTTGTTTGCTATCTGAGATAAGTTCAATTCCAGATGTATTTGACAAGCTAGGTGCATTAACAATTTGGAACAAATATGGTGGTACAGTCGAGAAGTTTCTCCGATGAGGACGGCGCCGGTCGTATGGGGGTGCAAGTGTAACACCCCACATTTGTGTTATAATTGGAAAAATATTGGTAAAGGGTATTTTTGTTACATATTGAAAGTTTGGGGGCCTAATTGGAAGAATTAGAACTTGTAGGACTTGATTTTTATACTTTTGGACTAAATTGACAATATCTGCAAACTTTGAGGACCAAAGTGTAAAGCGATTATAAATTGAGGGACCATATTATAAATTCTGAAAATTGGTCGTTGCCTTCTTCTTGAGCTGAAACGTACACACACCTATACATACAACATATACATATATACATATTTATATATAAATCTTGTTTTGCTCATATCTCCCTCGTTTCTTGGCCAAATCGAGCAAATGATATGTCGTTTTGATCCCCACGACGAGAGGAACAAGATGGTGGTGGTGTTACTATGTTTTACTGATCGAAAAATCAACAGCGACAGCAGAGGCGCGGCGGTGGCAGCGGGTCGACGGGAATCGGCGACTTTTCCGGCGAAGCTCGACCGTGCTTGGAACGCCTTGACACGAGGAACACGAAGGTGGCGTCAATTTTAGGATTTGCCGGTCGGTGGCGGAGTAATCGCTTGGTAAACACGAAGTGGGTAAGTTAGGGCTCGGTTTCAATTTCCTTCAATTAAACCCAAACGGCTTGAAGTTTTATAAAATTGATAGAGGGCTTTGATAGATCGGGACGAGGTGAATCTCCACCTGAAACAGGTTTTGATTTTGGCGATGGTAGGTAGGTGGCTCTGGTGGCGGCGGACGGCGGCTCCGGCGACAGTTTTCGGGCAGAACGCCCTTCTTGACGGGTTGAGCTCGAATTTTGAAGTATTGGGCCTGTTTTAGCACTTGGTTAAGTGATAATCGATTATTGACCCAATATTTGATATTTGTACATATATTCGGATAATTCGGTTGGGATTTTGAATTGCACAAGTCTTATAAGATGTGAATGTATGTATATGATGGACAGTTGTTAGTGCATGGAGTAAATTGGTGTATGTGTAAAAGAGGTTAGTAATTGAAGATTTTGTATGTGGACGAATTGAGTAAGTGAAGTATATGGGAACCAAGGAAGCACGGACACGGCGAAAAATGCTTCGGTGCAGTGTCGGACACGGCTCCGACACGGTAAAAAACGTGTCCGAAAATTCAAAAAAAAAAAAAATTTCTGACACGGTGTCGGACACGGCTGAAGGGCGTGTCCGACACGGCAGGGACACGGAAGCGCGGCGGCAACTGGAAGCGCGGCGGCGACTGGAGGCAGGGCGAGCGCTGCTGCTACTGTCCTGTGGGCTGTGGCAGCTGCTGGTGACTTGGGCAACTGGTGGGCGGCGGTGGACCGGTGGTGGGCGGGCAGCGGCGGTGGGTGGGTGGTGGTGAAGAGAGGTTGATATTTGAATGGGGTGAGAAAACCCCATTTCTGGTGTAAAAGGAACCAGTGAACCACTGAACCAGAGATGAACGCAGAGATAAAAAGTAACTCAACATAAGTGGTGGGCTGGTGGCATAAATGTGAAAAGCCAGCAAGCAATCATATCTTATGGACTATGATTCTCTTTGGAACTGCCCTTAGTCCAACTCCAATAAATATTTTTCAAATTTCAAGATTCACTTGCTATCTTTTTGAGGCTTTTTTGTCTTCACCCCAACTCTCTTCACGTGAGCCCCCTCACTTTCCCTCTCCTCGAGACCCCACCCCCTCAAAAATCAAACCTTGGTAGGCCATTAAGTAAGTCTGTTGTCTTTTTTTTTTTTTTTTTTTTGGATAATTAACTAAGTTTGTTGTCTTGTTATATATATAAAAAAAAATATTATTTTTCAAAAGTATATAAAATTATAAATAAATATATATAAGTAACATGGAGTCTTTTTTAAAATTTTAAAAAAATTAGTGAAAAAATTGAAAATAACAAAGAATTTTTTTAATTGTATTTTATAATTTGTGTTAACTCTTTTACTTGCTTATATTTAGATATTTGAATGATGATGAATTCTTTTTATTTAAATCATATATTTAATTTTAAAAGATACTTGTTATAACGATGAATATTACTATTTCTCTATCACATATTTTAATTTAATAAATTATAAATATATAACATAATATAATATATTTTTTAGTAGCCGTGTCAGAGCCGTGTCGTGTCCTAAAATTTTGAGATTTTTCGTGTCGCCGTGTCCGTGTCGTGTCGTGTCCGTGTCCCCGTGTCCGTGTCCGTGTCCGTGTCCGTGTCCGTGCATCATAGATGGGAACCTAAAGAAACCTAAAGAACTAGTTTTGTAATGATTTTGAGAAGTGAATGGGACATTGAACAATGAACTTAGCTTACTATCATATGTACGTATAAGTTATGGTTTTGGCCATAAAGACCCTGAGGTTTAGTCAATAAAGGAATTACGCTTGATATGGAATTGGAATAGATTATGGATTGTACTCGATTAAATTATGCTATTCTTGAATTCTAGGTGAACGTGTGCAAAGGCACTGATAAGTGAACATAACGGCCTTTGGTAAGCGCATCCAGGTGAGGGTTCTACCTTTTCTTGTTGGGGCATGTAGCCACCATATTTCTATCGTACTTATTGGACTATGAGCCCGAATATGCCTTACTATTTCGAATGGTTTAGGCTTGCTGCCCATTTTCATGTTGTGTTTGAATCTTGTTATTGTCTAGCTTGTATTCTCATGATCGTCGCCTTGTCTGGTGTACTGTTTAGGGCTTGCCGCCTGTTATATGCTATCCTGGACTTCTGATTAGCCCTTATTCTATTGTTTCGAAATTCCTTTGTATCCTGTACTATCTGGGCTTGCAGCCTATTTGAGTCGTGATAGACTTCAACTGTTTCCTGATACCGATTGCTTGTGATTGTTGTTTGTTATCGGTGCTATTGTACTGTATTGACGGGGACTTGTTGTATCCCCTGTATTGTGATTATTGGTTATTGTATTGCACTGCCCTGTTTTGGAACCTTTCTGCCTGTTTATTGAATTGGGGATTGTACTGTTATGGCGACTATGGGAGTGCCCATAGTTCGCGTTTGTTTCATGGGAAGCTCTCATGGAACGATCGGGTGGGGAAGTCCCCCGATCAACTGTTTATTGCCTGTATTGTCTGGAGTGGCCACCCAGAATATTGGGAGGGATAAGGAAGGGTCTTAATTGTTTCTTGCTTGTGGAGCGATAAAGTGGTGAGACTCACCTTTATCGATTGTTTGAGATTGTTGAATTGCTATTGCTTGTTTTGACCTTTGGCTATTTATTGTACTCACTCCTTGAATTATTTCGATAACCAAGTGTTATCATGGTCCTTGTATTCATTTGATGCGTTGTACCCTTGAGCTCAGCTATCGCCCGTTACTGTACACTCATTTAATCGAACCCTGTTCTTCGTCTCTGCTTGTATTGATTGACTGAACTTGTGCCAATATTAAGACCGTTCCTGAATTGCTATCATTTGATTGTTGTATTGTTATATGTTACAATCATTCCTTGAAGTATTTGACATTCGAGCCCTTGATTAGTTGTATCCTTGTACGCTGTTGTGGTCTTATTTGCTATAGCTCTTCATTATCTTGCATATATCGTATACCCTCACTGAGTCGCTTGGACTCATTATCGTTTATCTGATGATTATTGTTCTCAGAGTTATTGAGAGAGAAATGTGTGGAGATTGAAGGTTATCGCTGCGCAAAGATGTGTACTAAACAGCTCCCATTCGTACTTTATTCATACCAAATGATTAGCATATGTATTCGGGTCGTACGGGAGCCAATGGTTGCATTTCGGATAGTTGACTATGTATTATATGGCCCGTGGCCTTATCTTGAGCATGTACGTGGAAACGTACTCAGTTGTATCATTAAAACAAATGTGGAATTTAGGTGTACATGGTTATTTTGAAACATTAATTGTTGATTTTAGATCCAGGTCTGCCTGCTCGAATAGCGATCCGGCTTGGGGAGAAAGCCTACTCCGGGCCGGGGCGCTACAGGCGCAAGTGTGATATGGGCCATACTCCATAGTAGTGAAATACAACGCTTTAAACAATTAAGGGAAGTTCACCAAAACAACATAAATAAGCATGGTAATACTAAAAGCCCACAAGTCCAAATAAAGACTTGATCATTGTCTGTAGGGCAACAATTCTATTATCCGGCTCAAGTGTTCTCCTCACTTGAAGACTATATATACACCTCAAAAAATAGAAACTTGAAGACTATATATATACCTCAAAAAATAGAATAGAAACTGTCCTCCTCACTTGAAATAACAACCTTCTCCATTCTTAATTTAAAAATCTCATATGGTTTGTATTGTAGAAGTACCAATAAAAATAATAATTTAATAATTAAAATGTAGAAACAACTATAGTTTCGAGCAAGTGTTTTTGTTCCTCATAGTTTTGATTCCGCTGACTTCGCAAAGAAAACTTTCTCATTTACTTTTCTAATGATAGTAATTGGATGGGTTGAGTTGGGTTTGAAGTATGGGTTTGACATGATTTTTAATGAGCCCAATGCATGGTTCTTGTGTTTAATCAAATTCAAAAAAGTAAATTTAGAATTACTCGTACTTACACTCTTTAGAGGTTCTAGAATACCAAAATAAATTGCAGTCAAATAATATATATACGTGTGAATTGGGTTAAACCATAGGTGAGAATCATTTTGCCACCCTTACAGTTTGCTCATTTGTATACGTCTGAAATTCTATCCCGCAAGGCGCCTCATTATTGTTTTATTTTTCTTTCGTTATGTGGTAATAAAGAAATCCTTGTGTACAAGCAAAACTTAATTTATTAAATCACAAATCTATTTGACTAGTAATAACTTCTTTCATATTTTTAGGAGCAAATCAAATGGTCATGAAGGGTTAACTCTTTTTTTTTTCTTTTTTTTAAATGTACGCACACACACCACCACGCATTCACACTGTTACGAGGACCAGAGTGTTTTATTTCATTACTATGGCCCATATCATAGTTCGTATTCTATCTAGGATTTGTCTAAAATAAGGTCCTCTTAACACTAAGTTAACATTAAGTATCCTAGTACTTTATTAAAATGTGAGAGTACTTGTTACTTGTACAGCAGGTAGCAATTACCTGCAACCTGTTGTTTAAGTTTTATTAATCTATTACCTACAAGTTACCTACAACATTGAGTTTAATTTATATGTATGTAGTGTATTACGCCAAGTTTATGCAATCCTCTCATTTTTATCTTTTGTCTTTTTAATTAAACTCTATTAGATGTGTTTTAATTTTATGTGTCCCCAAAAATAAATTTCATTGTATCTTAATTAATATATCAATGTTAATTTTCAAAGTTACAATTTATATCACTCTTAATATATTCTTGGTTTTAAGAGTAGAGAAAGTAACTAAAAAGACTTGTATTTCTATATATAGAAAATAAAATGGAGAATTAATCTATTAGGTTCTAACTGAAATAAATATTATATGGAATTACTATATAATACACCATACAAATTAAAAAATGTAACTTAAAAGTATAACTAACTTGTAATTTCAAATAAATTATTTCAAAGATTTGTTGCATTATACAAAGTTTATCTCTCATCAACTATGTACATTTGCATTTTTTTAATCATTGCAATTTGTCAATCTTTCTTGAAAATTTTAATAGTAGAGAATTAAAATTACGAAATATTAGAAAATTATACATTTCATATTTTGCTAATAAGGATAGACTTTTTGTCCCTTACTTATAAAAGAAATAATTTTAAAGAGGTGTGAATTTTATTTTTTATTTTAATTTTTTGAGTCTTGATCTCATTTTTAGTTAATTTTATATTAATGTAAAATATTATATTTTTGAAACTTTAATATTTTTTTTTGTTAAATTACTTAAAATATAGAAAAATTAATTCATACTTTTTTGTACTTTCGTATCTTTTAATTAAATTCAATCAGATGTATTTTAATTTTATTTTTCCACAAAAATAAATTTCCCGTGTATCTTAATTGATATATCATGTTAATCATCAAAGTTAAAATTTACTTCATTAATTTATTCTTGATTTAAACAGTTGAGAAATTAATTTTACAAACTTATATTTCTATATATAAAAAATAACAAAAAATACCTATTGGGTTCTAACAAAAATAAACATTTTGTGGAATCACTATATAATATACCGTACAAATCTAAGCATGACTATCTTGCAATTTAAAATAAATTATTTCAAAAATTTTTTTGCATTACACAAAATTTATATCTCATATCTATATCATATATTAAAGTGCATTTTTATCTAAAATGAAAAAAAAAAACAAAGAGTGCTTTATATTGTCAAACATAGAATGACTAAAATTTTATTTTGGTGTTTGATGCGGTCCGGATTTGGTTGGTCCACGTGTCCGAGTACTGCGCACTTCCGTAATAGTATTTGCTGGTGGCCCACCTGCTAAAGAGGGAGAAGCACACGTGAGACTAGCCGGTTTTGCCCCGGCGTAGGCTCTCCGACGCTCAAGTCAGTGGTGGGTTCAAGAAGAAGATGAACAGTATTAGTATCTTGGCTTGTAAGGCAAAGAATATTTCTTACTCTTGGTGGAGAGCCGTATGGAGCTTTTTATATGAGAGTGAGGAGCCTGATGTGACATGGTTGGTGGGATCCGGTCACCCCTATCCCTGTAGCTGTTATGATAAGTGCCTTTTGTCCCCCTTTTTCCAGTCTTTAGGCGGCTACCTTCACTCATCATTAATGAGGGGTCATACCTGGCATTAAATGGATATCTTGGACATTTATGACCAAGGATTGTATTTATGACTTGGCATTTAATGCGCCCATGTCTGATGGGATGGACCCATGTGCCAACGTGACGCAGTAGGTGGCAGTGGGCTGCGCCTGCCAGTGTCTTCCAGCTTTACCTGTCCCGTCATAGTTCCCATCTTTGCAACGGTTAAGTCTGGGATTTGGCCCTCGATGGGAGCGCCATCGAGGGCAATCTCTCCATTCGAGGGCATCCCTGCTAACCGGTTGCACTGTGGATTTTCTTAAGGGAGCGAGGCTGGCATGAGATGCCCTTTCGAGGGCCTTGACAGATTCGAGGGCGGCAATTTCATACTTAGCGGATATGTGACTTTTGGGGAGATGGCGATGACGTGGCATGGTGAAATGGCACTTGACTCATCATTAGCCCCCCCACTCTTGAGTGTGACGAGAACGTCAGCCTTCAAGAGTGCATTTATGAGCAAGGTGTCAAACGTCCTTTCATTTTTTGAATTTGAAGCGCCATTAGGGCGTGTGGAGCCGCACCTTTTCAGCCTGTCAGCCCACGCGCTTAGTTGGGGGGACGTGTCATGCCCCCAACCATTAATTTTGGGCGGCCGAAGGGTTTTCACGCGAAGGGGCGTGCTCGGTCGCCATTATTGCAGGCTTTTTGGGTCGTCGCGCCCGAGGTGCCATAATGGTGGGTGGTTTCCCGTATAACCTATAAATAGTTGCAGGCTTCACCACAATCCGATTTTTCTCCCGCCTGCTATACTTATTCAGACGACCGACTTAAGGATTTTCATCACATTCACGGCATCTTCAGGTTTTCGTCGCCATTTCAGGTGAATCCCCTTTTCCTTTTCAAACTTCTCCTTTTTCGTAAAAAACCCTAGCCGCCATGGGACCCAAGAGAAAGATACTGGATGACTCTGACCCCACGCCTGAGGACTTGGCGGCGGAGAGGGAGGTTCGCCTCCCCTCCCAGTCGGTTTCAGGCACCGGGGCGGGTCGCGCCAGTGAGGACACAGGAGCTACGCTCGCCGGGGCGCCGTCAGAGGGCGGCACGAGAGGAGAGGCGCCGGGCAATGTGCCAGAGGAAGTCTGCCCCCGCCCTAGGAGAAAGACGTCGGGGCCCGCTAGGGGGGACGCAGGATTGAGTGGGTCCCCGGCAAAGAGTCCAAAAACACGAGGCGCCGGGATGGGCAGATTCCAAACAGCCTCCCTCCCCAGGGATATGACCAGCAACATCACAGTGGCAGAGGTTGAGAAGATCAGGGAAGAATATGGGGTCCAGTTCCCCATCCATATGCCGGGCCCCACGGAGAACATGGTGGAGCCAATGGAAGGATGTGTGGCCCTCAATCTTCATCACTTCGAGGCGGGATTGCGCCTTCCTTTTCCTCCCGAAATCCGGCGATTATTGGAGTTCACTGGGGGTTGCCCCTGTCAATTGGTGCTGAACTCCATCATGATCATCATTGCCTTCGTGGTGATCATGAAATGTTTGAAGGAAGAGGCAAGCCCCGCCAATTTTTTGGAGTTTTTCAGATCGAACGAGTCAGTTCGATCGGGCCCTGGTGAATCAGCAGATGATGGGCCCGGATTCCTGTACCTATCAGCCCGTTCTGGCTCCTCGAAGGTATTGGACGGCTTCAAATCCTCCCATGGATCGGGATGGAAGAGGAAGTTCATCTTTGTGGAGGATCGAGGGCAGTTGGGGATGTCCTCGACTTGGCGTCAGCCTCCCATACTCAATCGGAATCAGTTCCACGAGGAGCCAAGCTTTGACGAGGGGAAAGTAGAGGACTTGGCGAAGATGGGGAGAATGTGCGCGGTCTATCTAACCTCCGAGGACGTACTTCGCGCGTGCCGCCTCTCGAGCGCCACTGGCGACCTCGGCCCCGGCGAGCGTCCCGGTATGCGGTGTTAACCTTTATCGAGAACCACCCTAGGGCCTAAGTCTTCTTCCCCTCGTTTTTCCTGCATTTTATATTGTCTCTCGAGGTTTTTGTAGGATAACAATCTCTTTTTGCAGCTTTACAAATTCTCATGGACGCACGCACAGCACTGTTGGCGAAGCTCGACCGCCAAAGGCACCAAAACCAGCCCCCGCGACCTAGGGTGACGCCGTTTCACAGACCCGTCACTCAGAAGACAAGGAGAACAAGAAAAGATACCGGGGCCGGAGAAGGTTCCGGCCAAAGGGTTGGGGCCTCCACGGATGAAACAGAGGCTGAGATCCCTCGATCAACCGAGGGGACTACAACAGGGGGGATGCCACCGGCTGAAGAGGCGACGGTCCTCGGCGGCGATGAGGGTGGCGCTCCGCCCCCGGAACAAGCAACGCCTCCACATGAGGCTCCCGCTACAGTGCCGACTCCAGCCCCTAGGGCGCCGACCCCCGCTGCTACTTCAAGGCCTTCGTCAAGGCCAACATCAACTGGGGCACCCACTGAGGCCTCGCCTCGGGTTAGGGTAAGTTCTGCTAGCCCCCCCACTGGGACGACGCAGTCAGCGCCTTCGACCCGGCCAAGTCCTAGGGATGCCGCCCCTCGAAGGGTCTTGTCGGGTGTCTCGATTCGTGAAGGAGGCACTGAGGGCTCTCGAAAGAGGGCGGCGGATGAAGAGGCTGCTCGTGGGGCCAAGAAGCAGAAGCCAATCCCCACGGGGAAAGGTAAAAGGGTGGCAAGCCCTGAGCCCCCGGAAACAGACGAGGAGGACGAGATCCTCAAATGTGTTGACGCGGGGCCCAGCAATCCTGTTCACCTCGGGCAACACCACTCTAATCTTTGTATCACTGGGGTAGGGGCCAACGAGACGGATACGAAGATGAATTTGGCCCTTCTCCGGGGTCTTCAGTTTCCTAACGACCATCGGGCGCTACTGAAGTGCTCCATGGCTGATTTGGAGACTAATCTGGGCAACGCTCTAATTGGGGTAAGGGTTCACGCCCCCAAAACTTCATTCATCTTTCCTTGAATGACTATTTACTCATTTGTCGATCTTCTGGACAGGTGGTTGCCCCCTTGTCTCACCATTTCCTCCGTCGCGCGAGCGTCTTCCGGCGGGGGAAGAACAAGTACAAGAGGCTCCTCCGTGAGGAGAAGAAATGAATAAACAGGCGCCGGCTGAGGTAGAAAAGCGCCTAGAAGAGACCGAAGTGCTTGCCGGGGAACTGGCCTCGACCAATGATACTCTTCGAGGGCAGTTGCAGGAGAGCCAGCAGCTTCTCGAATCTGCTCAAACGCGCATCGCAGAGCTCGAGAAGAAATGTGCGGGTTTGGACGACGAAGTCAAGCGCACGGCCAAAGCTTGGGAGGAAACACGGGAATTGTGCGAACAGGCCGAAATGGCTCGCGACTTCGCCAAGGAGCGCCTCGAGGTAGTCAATAACAGGGTTTCAGAGGCAGAGGCCTAGGCTTTTCGCAACTATGGCGAGGGCGTTAAGGCGGGGCTTCAAAGGGCCAAATGGATTTTCCCCGCATGGTGACATAAGAGGGTCAAGCGGGCCTTCTCGAGATTCTTCGTGAGCGAGGCGTTCGACTACATCAGGACGTACCGCCGGAGACTGCAAAGGGCGAGTCATCGGGGGAAGAGGACGTTCAAATGCCTACGGTACCGGTTCCCGAGACCTGGAAGGAACGAATGGCCGAACCCAGCACTCCCAATGACCCCGAGGACGGAGATGGAAAGGACGGAGCGGGGGCTTTTGCTGGTGACGGGGGTGAAGAGGGTCAGGAGGATAGGCCTGTCGAACTCAGCGACTAGGTCCATTAACCCCCACCCCTTTTATGTACTTTTCCCCCTTTTAGTTTGTTTGCCCGCTTAAGTCCTTGTAACCGTTCCGCCCTCGAGGCTTTTAATGAAATAGCCTATTCGAGGCTTCCCCTGTTAAACATAAAGATTAGTTCTCGGGCCCTCATCGCTATCACTGTTACTTTATTTTTGGCGTTTAACTGACACTTTGATGAAATCGAGTGGCGCTGCCCTCTGTACATGAAGTTATATAAAAATGGCTAAAGCATGAGTGGTATCGAGGGACACGGGAGTTTTATCATTGCGCCAAACCATATTTCACCAAGGCTTGATCATAAATGTGCGAGAACACTTCAAAGATAATCGAGAGGAAAGGGATTTTTATTAAAACGTCTCGTTACATTTGCTTTCCTCAAATCAAAAAGCATCCTCGACACAAATTTCTATCAACTATCGAGGAAGGTTCGAGCAAACTTATCTTATACATAGAATTTTTTGAGATTCGAAGCATTCCATGGTCGAGGTAGTTCTCTTCCTTCCATGTCCTCGAGCCGGTACGCATTATTTTTTGAAACATTCACAACTTTATAAGGTCCCTCCCAGTTAGGGTCTAGCTTTCCTACGTGCTTGGATACTTCAACCTTTTTCAGGACCAAGTCACCGAGTTGGAAATTTCTGGGGCGTACTCCTTTATTATATGCTCGGGCCATAGAGGCTCGATATTTTTGCATCCTCGACCAGGCTGCGCCTCTTCTTTCCTCGAGCAAATTTAGCTCCGAGGCTCGGTTCTCCTCATTTCTGGACTTGTCGAAGTGTGCGACTCTGGCGGTGTCGTGCAATATTTCCGCTGGGATGACCGCCTCGGATCCATACACTAAGGCGTACGGGGAGTCTGCCGTTGCTGTTCAAGGGGTGGTGCGATAAGCCCACAAGACCCCTAGCAACTCATCCGCCCATTCTCCCTTAAAAGAACCCAACATAGTTTTAAGGTTTTGGAGAATGATGCGGTTGGTCACCTCCACTTGGCTATTGGCTTGGGGATTCCCCACGGATGTGAACCGCCGCTCGATGCCATGACTCTGACACCATTCCGTTGTGGCTCGACTCTGAAACTGGGTACCATTATCTGATATCAGCACTCGAGGGACCCCAAAACGGCAGATAATATTCTTCCATATGAAGGACCGGATCAAGGCATCAGTAATTTTGGGAACGGCCTCCGCCTCGACCCACTTAGTGAAGTATTCCACGGCTACTATGGCGAATTTTCTTTGGCCTTTTCCCATAGGGAAAGGTCCAACTACATCGATCCCCCATTGATCGAAGGGCCATGAAATCTCCACATTCACCATCTCGGCCGCCGGTTTGTGAGGAAGGTTAGCATAAAGTTGACATTTCGGGCACTTCTGGGTGTAATCAAATGCATCCTTTAGAATGGTTGGCCAATAAAAGCCGCTTCTCATAATTTTTTTGGATAATGACCTTCCTCCCGCATGATTCCCACAACTTCCCTCGTGAATAGACTGCATTACTTCTCGGGCCTCCGAGGGGAGGAGACATCTGAGCGGGGGTCCCAGAAAAGATTTTCGAAATAACCTTCCTTCACTGTCCAAAGCATATCTCGCACACTGCCTTCTTAGTCTCCTCGATTGGTTTTGGTCAAATATCTCTTCCCCCGACAAGAAAGCGCGGATTTCATCCTGCCAACTGGGTTCGAGGGGATGGATAGGCATGATCGAGGCGCTCCCCTTGCGGATTACAGAAGTGTCGAGAGTCTGAAACATGACTACATGATCCCTCGTGCCTTTCAAGGCACTTGCAAACTTGGACAAAGCGTCTGCGCGCTCATTTTCTTCCCTCGGGACCTGCTCCAAAGTGAAAGATTTAAAACTTTCCTTCATCTTGGAAACATATTCGAGGTACTTTGTCATCATGGCATCCCGGGCTTCGTATATTCCCCCAATCTGATTGGAGACTAGTTGAGAATCAGTGAAGGCTCGGATATGAGAGACTCCTTCTCGAACTGCCAATTCGAGGCCAGCTATGAGGGCCTCATATTCTGCTTCATTGTTTGTGACAGGGAAATTGAGCCTGATAGCGAATTCCACCATATCACCATTTGGGCTCTGTAAGGTGATCCTAACTCCCCCTCCTTGCGTGGTAGATAACCCATCTACATGCAGGAGCCATGGGTCGGTGATAGGCGGACTTTCTTCCGGCAACCCCACTCTTTCGAGGAGGAAATCAGCCAGCACTTGGGCTTGGATGGCGGTTCTGGGTTGATACAATATATCAAATTCCCCGAGCTCTATAGCCCACTTGATAAGCCGGCCCGACGTGTTAGGCTTTGAGATGACCTGCCGGAGAGGTTGGTCGGTAAGTACTACCATGGAGTGTGACTGGAAGTATTGTCTCAGCTTCCTTGCGGAGTGGATGAGGGCCAACGCAAATTTCTCTATCTCCAGGTAGTTCTTTTCTGGCCCTTGCAACACTTTACTGAGATAATACACCGGTAAGTGCTTCTGATCCCGTATTACCACAATTACAGAGCTAACCGCTTCTGGCGATACAGCGAGATACACATACAGCTTTTCTCCTGGGTTCGGTTTTGCTAGCAGAGGCGGGGCGGCCAGATACTCTTTAAGCTCGCGCAGGGCTTGCTCGCATTCGGGGGTCCACTGAAAATCAGGAACTTTCCTCAATTTTTTGAAGAAGAGGAGGTTCCGGTCCGCTGACCGAGATATGAATCTATTCAACGATACAATCCGGCCACAGAGCCTCTGGACGTCCTTGATTGATTTGGGGGACCCGATTTTTTGCAATGCCTCGATTTTCTCTGGATTGGCCTCGATCCCCCTCTCGCTGACCATATAACCCAGAAACTTCCCCCCTCGAACTCCAAACGTGCATTTTGAGGGGTTGAGTTTCAAACCGAATTCCCTTAGTACTTGGAAGACCTCATTAAGATGTTCGAGATGGTCTCTTTCCTCCGGACTCTTAACGATCATGTCGTCCACGTACACTTCGACAATCCGTCCTATCAACTCTTTAAAGATTAGATTCACTAACCTTTGATAGGTCGCCCCTGCATTCTTGAGGCCAAATGGCATGACCAGGAAACAGTAGACCCCCATCTCTACCACAAACGAAGTTTTGGACTGGTCTTCCGGGGCCATGGAGATCTGGTAGTACCCTTGATAGGCATCCATCATACTCATCATCTCACAGCCTGCCGTCGAATCGACAAACTGATCGATTCGAGGGAGCGGGTAGGGGTCCTTTGGGCATGCCTTGTTGAGGTCCGTGAAGTCGTTGCACATCCTCCACTTTTCTTGCCCTTTTGGGACCACTACTACGTTGCACAGCCACTCCGGGAAGTATATAGGCATGATATAGCCAGCCTTCAACAACTTGTTCACCTCCCCCTCGATAATCTTGTTTCTTTCGGCCCCGAAGACCCTCTTTTTCTGTTTAACAGGCTTGAAGGTGGGATCAACATTCAATCGGTGCACAATGACTTCGGGGCTTATCCCAGGGAAATCCGAGGGCTGCCATGCAAACACGTCCTTGTTCTCTCGTAAGAAGTGAACAAGCATCATCTCCTTAGCTTGATCGAGTTGAGCCCCTATCTTGGTCGTTTTCTCGGGGTTATCAGGCTCCAACTCGATGGTCTTGGATTCTCCGGTGGGCTCGATCCTGCTGTCCTCGAGCTTCCTAGTTTTTGTCGGAGGCAGCTCTACCCATCCAGAGTCGCTATCCGAGCTGGCCTCGGGTGATTTCCTTTTCGAGGACCCAGGCTTCATCCCAAGTGAGACCGAGTAGCAGGTCCATGCGTCAACTACATCGCATCTCACCTGGCCGATCTTGGTCTCGGTGGGGAATTTCATCATGAGGTGGTAATTCGAGACCACTGCTCGGAATGCATTAAGCGCCGGTCGGCCTAGGATTAAATTATAGGCAAAGGGGGCGTCCACCACCAGGTAGTTCACCATCAAGGTCCGTCGGTGGGGCTCCTTGCCGAGGGATGTTGGCAATTTGATCTGCCCCAGGGGGTGAATCTGGGATCCCCCAAAGCCTACCAGGGGCGTCCTCACCGGCTCCAAATCGATTTTTCCCATGTCCATCTTTTTCAAGGTCGAATAGAATAGGACATTGGCTGAGCTTCCGTTGTCGATCAAAGTTTTGGTAATGGCGAAGTTAGCTACGTCGGCCGTTACCACCATAGGATAGTCGGGTTGCTCGATCAGACCTTCTGGGCTCTGGACAGGGATCCTATCACTTTCGGTAAACTCGATTGAGCATCCCTCGATAGCATTAACCTGCTGGGGGTAATCCGGATCCTCAAGGGCAAATCGGTCATACCGGAGCTTCCTGCCAACTTTCTTTCGAGAGGATCTGGTATCACCCCCAGCGGGTCCTCCCGCGATCATGAGGATCGTGCCCTTTGTGGGGTGATTGTTGCTCAGGGGCCTCTTGCCAGCTCTCTTTGAAGTTTCCGGATGCTTTTGAGGGCTCGCCTTTCTGGGTGACCTCGACCGCTCTCGATGGATCGGGGAGGCCTGACGGTCATAATACTCCAGCTTCTTAACAAATTCCTGGAGCTTCCCACGACGGATCAGGGCCTCGATCTCGTCTTGTAGGTTATAGCAATCCTCCGTATTGTGCCTAGGTTGCCGGTGGTAGGCACAATATTTTCCACTCCTCCGGGCCTTCCTCCCCTCGGGCATCCTCTTAGGCATTGAAAACGCGTGGCTCCCGAGGAGTGAAAAAATCTCAGCTGGGGTCTTGGTAAGGGGAGAATACTCTTTGTACTTCCTAACTACCTCCTTCCTTTCCTTGCCCCTTGATTTGTCTTCCCGGGGTTTGGTGCTACCTTCTCCTTTATTCTTGGGCGGGTGCTTTATGAGGTTGAGCTCCTCAACCTCCATGTACTTGGAGGCCAGCTGCTGAATCCCGGCTATGGTGCGGGGGGCCTGCATAATAATGGCCTCCGCACATTTCTCATTCTTTAGGGCTTGATACAGCGCATGCCGGACAAACTCGACCCCCACATCTTCCACTTTGAGGAGCTCATTGTTAAATCGTTCCATGAAAGCACGCAAGCTCTCATCTTCTTTCTGGACTACTCCATACAAATGAGTATGGGACAACTTAGTGGACATCTTGGCAGCGAAATGGCTCAAAAATTTGTCCGCTAGTTCTTCATAGGAGGAGATGGATTGTGGCTCCATCTTCTTAAACCATGTAAGGGCGATCCCCTGGAGGGTGGTAGAAAAGAGACGGGCCCATACGTGGAGGTTGCTGGTTGCCACTCCCACTACGTCCTCATAATGAGTTAGGTGCTCAAGCGGGTCCGTAGTACTGTCATAACGGGGCAGGCTGGTGGGCATGCGTTCATCCGGGGCCAACCAGGACTCGGCAATCTCCAAAATCAATGGAGACCTTTCTAATCAGTGGTTGTAAGGAGGGAGTTGTCGCGTTACTTCCACCCTTACGCTCCTCTCTCCTTCACGTCGCCTGGACAGACGTTCTATCTCGTCCTGTAGATCACTGACCTGTTGGCGCATGCGAGCCAGCTCTTTCGGCTCCTCCCCCCTTCGAGGGCGCGGACGTTGACCACCGGACCGGGACCTAGCAGGAACCCTGGACCCGGCGGGTGCGTCCATGGCATTTCGGCCAGGAGGAACCCTGCGAACGGCTATATTGCCTGATTCAGCGACCTCTTTCCTGGGATTATGTCTATGACTTCCTTCACGTGGGGACTGGCTCCGGCGGGGATCACGGTGCTCGTTGCGGCGAGATACGACTGGGGGCCCTACCTCATTAGGAGACGGAGATAGATCCCCGGATAAAAGCCGGACTAAGGTTTGGTCATCACAGGCCCCCAACAGCTGTCTGATCCGGCTGAGGGGGAGGGTGACCGTATGCTCAACCGGCTGCGTCCCTGCGGCTTGAGCTGGTGCGGGATCATGAGAGGGTCCCGCCCCCAGGCCAGCGGGCAGTGCGGGTGCAGCAGGTCCCTTTCCTTTGTTTATAACGTTGACGGCTTCCTCTGCCCGTTAAGTCACTTCGGGGGGGGGTCGCGGTGGCTCCTCTCCGATGCGACGGACATATGAGTTCGCCGGGTGTTCACCATTCTTTCTTGCTTGAAAAAGAATCACCTCTCGAACAGGATTAGGCCCTCCTTCTAGCACCAAATGATGCGGTCCGGATTTGGTTGGTCCACGTGTCCGAGTACTGCGCACTTCCGTAATAGTATTTGCTGGTGGCCCACATGCTAAAGAGGGAGAAGCACACGTGAGACTAGCCGGTTTTGCCCCGGCGTAGGCTCTCCGACGCTCAAGTCAGTGGTGGGTTCAAGAAGAAGATGAACAGTATTAGTATCTTGGCTTGTAAGGCAAAGAATATTTCTTACTCTTGGTGGAGAGCCGTATGGAGCTTTTTATATGAGAGTGAGGAGCCTGATGTGACATGGTTGGTGGGATCCGGTCACCCCTATCCCTGTAGCTGTTATGATAAGTGCCTTTTGTCCCCCTTTTTCCAGTCTTTAGGCGGCTACCTTCACTCATCATTAATGAGGGGTCATACCTGGCATTAAATGGATATCTTGGACATTTATGACCAAGGATTGTATTTATAACTTGGCATTTAATGCGCCCACGTCTGATGGGATGGACCCATGTGCCAACGTGACGCAGTAGGTGGCAGTGGGCTGCGCCTGCCAGTGTCTTCCAGCTGTACCTGTCCCGTCATAGTTCCCATCTTTGCAACGGTTAAGTCTGGGATTTGGCCCTCGATGGGAGCGCCATCGAGGGCAATCTCTCCATTCAAGGGCATCCCTGCTAACCGGTTGCACTGTGGATTTTCTTAAGGGAGCGAGGCTGGCATGAGATGCCCTTTCGAGGGCCTTGACAGATTCGAGGGCGGCAATTCCATACTTAGCGGATGTGTGACTTTTGGGGAGATGGCGATGATGTGGCATGGTGAAATGGCACTTGACTCATCAGTGTTCTATAAAAAAAGTATAGATAATTATTAAAAAAAAATAATAACACTTAATTATATAATTAGGAAAGAGAAAATATATGATTAAGTTGGATAGTGGAGAGAGAGAGACGACAGACAGGAAAGAAAAAAAAAATTTAACAAATTAGGAAGAGAAAACAGAGAAGATAATAGGATATTCAATGAATTGATAGAGAATGCATCTTGATAAATAAGTACAGGTAGCCCATCAAAATTCAATTCTTATATCTGTTGAAAAGGTAAAAGTTGACACATGGCACTTAGTGAAAGACCTACCTAATATAAACTTTTTTTTAGAAGACCCCTTCTATCTATTGGAATAATTTGAATGACTTGAGCATTGGAGGATTTCTTTTTTTTTTTTCTTTTTTGGTTACTATTGGAAGGTTTTTGTTGGAGATATTTTTGGCGAACTTATGTGTGCTCATTGCTTGATAAGTTAGGACCTATTTTAATATCTTATTTGACCAAATCGTTGACTCTATTCTAGACAAGATTTGGACATCATCACCTTCGAATTTATTTATTTCTATTTTACTAACTTTTGTTTCTTTTGCTTTCCCTTTTTCATGAATTCTTACTTTATTTAATATCTTCTACCTTCCATAATTGGCTCTACAAATCATTTCCACAAAAAATTACGAATAACATATTCACATAATAATAATAATAATAATAATAATAATAATAATAATAATAATAATAATAAGGGCGAATTACATCTACCTCCCATGAGGTTTGGCGAAATTATAATTTAACCCACGATTTTTTGTAAATTACAATAAACCCCCTGTGGTATGAAATAATTACAAGTGATGGACGGAAAGTTTATAAAGTCCGGTTTGCCCTTTATTTTTTGCTGATATTAAATAGGGCAAATTACATCTACCTCCCCTGCGGTTTGGTGAAATTACAATTTAACCCATATTTTTTTGTGTATATTACAATAACCCCTTGTGATATGTAATAATTACAAGTGATAAATGAAAAATGTATAAAACCTACTCTAGCCCACAATTGACTTCACCAACGTGTTTCCCATGTCAAAAAGTTTAAAACCCGCTTCAAGTTCACCGAAAAATTTATCGAAAAACAGAGCAATTTTTTCAATATTATTACTTTTAGCCCCACAAAGATGTAATACATAACATACAACCCCAAATATTTTATATATATTACAAAAAAACCCCTCAAGGGTACTATCGGAACTTTACATACAAAAACTAACGGAACCCTAACGGTCATAAACGGTTGGGGTAAATTGTTAGACGGAATATACCACAGGGGGTTTATTGTAATTTACAAAAAACCGTGGGTTAAATTGTAATTTCGCCAAACCTCAGGGGTGGTAGATGTAATTCGCCCTAATAATAATAATAATAACAACAACAACAACAATAACAACAACAACAACAACAACAACAACAATAATAATAATAATAATAATAATAATAATAATAATAATAATAAAATTAAGTTATATATATATATATATTTAGAAAAACCCGATGAATAAGTCTTCAATCTGAAAGACCTACTCCACCAATTTTTCATTTTGAAAAAAAAAAATCTAATCATTGACTTTTAGCCATTTTTTGGACAAAATTATCATTGAATTTCTCACATTAATCTTGTTTATACTTTACATTAATCTTTGTTATATTAAACAATGAATTAATTTTATTTACCTAAGCTAATTTACATTTGAAAATATGTTTTATTAAAATAAGTTTATGAACATATAACATTTTGTTTATTTTATTTAGCTTTGAATAAGTAAATTAATATTTTATATATATTAAATAAAACTTAAATTTAAAAAAAAAATCTTTAGACAAGGCTTAATCTATTAAAATCATCATTGATATAAATCAATTTAAGAACTCAAAGAAAAATTTTATTGATGTTATAAATCAATTTAAGAACTCAAAGAAAAATTTTCTTTTAAAAATCCAAAGGTCAAGGGTAGTTTAGTCAAAAATTTAGCAATTGGCTTTTTAGAATGAAAAATTGATGGAATGAGTTTTTAAGATAGACAAACGATTTCATATGTCATTAGTTATTAAAATTAATTTTAAGGATTTTTTAGTATTTTTCCCCAATACTAATTTATAAAACTATCTACATTTGCCACTATTATTAATAATTTTCTATTTAAAAAGAAATCATCCATTTCTACAACGAAATAACAAAAAAAAATTAATCTAATAAAAAAGTTTCTACAAAAGTATTATAATCATTACCGAAAAAATACATTCGACATATGACAACCAATAGCATTTTAATTATAACTTTGATTTATTTAAAAATCTTCTAATAAATTAATTTAGTTAATTATATTTAATAATCAATAGTATTTAAAAAGTGTTTAATCCAAGACATTTAACTTAATAGATATGTAACCAGCCTTAAAGAAATGAGAGTATAATATTAGGGTTCAAGTCTTAATAGGTGTGCATGTGTGACAATGTGAGTGATGATACATGTATTATAAAAAAAAAGCATTTAAAGTGAGTAGAAGTGAAAATATACATGCCAAACCAAGTATATATTCATTATATATAACCTGTTGGCAAATAAATTTCGTCCAATCAAAAATTGACAAGTGTAAATTAAAATATTAAATATTAATTAAATTTTCTTTTTATACTTTGGAATTTTCTAAATTTAATTCCAATATTAAATAGTCAATTTTAATTAATATTTTAAAATTTGTTTCACCGGCGAATAATAAGTCGCCAAGTGTCAATATGATGTGTCATGCCCAATCAAATCAAGTCTTGCAGCCTGAAAGTCCAAAACCAATCAAACGGTGACAAGTGACGCATTTGGTTACGTGGACGTGGACGTGGACCTTGGCCCGTCAATCCGTAGGGTTTTATCTTACCCGTACCCATTCATTCTCTACCTATACCTTACCCTAACCCATACTACTACAAATGAATGGGTTAGGATAGGGCTTTACCTGTTCCTACCCATTGGATAATAATACCCAATGGGTATTCACACCGCACACATATTTTTCTCTTACACATACATTTTTCACACACACACACATACAAATTGCACACATATTTTTCACACCCACACACACTGTACACATATTTTTCACACACACTCTGCACACATTTCACACACACACACACACACACACTGCAAATACATTTTTCACACGCACACACACACACACACACACTACACATATATTTTTCACACACACACACACATTCACACACTGCACATACACACATTTACATGTGCAGTGTGTGAATGTGCGTGTGTGTTGTTGTGTGTGAATGTGTATGTGTGCTGCTGTGTGCGTGCGTGTGTGCGCATGTGTGAAAGTGTATGTGCAGTGTGTGTGTTAAAATTGTGTGTGCTTTGTGTAGGTGTTGTCAGCTGTGTGTCTGTGTGTGTGTTAATTGTGTGTGTGAACTAAAAAAAGAACATAATGTCACAAAATGATATAAAAAAAGAGATTGGGTAGGGTCTAGACGCTATCCTAAAAATAGGGTATACCTAATATGCATATCAATGGATAAATATTTAAATAGGATAGGGTAAGGTATAAGGTATTTTTTATTCGGTATTTTTTGGGTTAAGGTCAGGGGTAAAACCCTACCTATTGATAGGCCTACGTGGACTAATCAAATCATGACATGCAAATAATATTTTTTTCTTTAAAAATAATTTATATTAAAGAGATAAATACCGAAGAAATCGATAGCCATCCAAAGACCCTACACAAACATCTATCAATAAGGGTCATTTGGAGTTAAAAAAAAAAGGCGAATTACGTTAACCTCCCCTGAGGTATACCCTATTTACCAAAAAAACCCGATCTCTGAAAAATTATAATTACACCCCTCAATTGAGGGGGTTTTGTGTTATATCAATGAAAAGTCAATTTTACCCTTGAGTGATTTAAGAAAAAAAAAAAGAAAAGAAAAGAAAAGAAAAATATAACTAAAATAAAAACCCAAATGCACCCCTCTATCATTTTTGTCTTTTTCTTTTTTCTTTTTTGTTTCTTTTCCTTATCCCTATCAGATCTCTCATTTCTCTCTCTCTCTCTCTCTCTCGAACAGTTGGTATGCCAGAAACGGTAGGGCAACGGCGGAGGCAGGCGGGCGGGCGGGCGGACGGTGACTGAGGATCTCTCAATCTCTCCCCCCCCCCCTCTCCTTTCTCAATCTCTTCATTTCTCTCTCCCCCTATCCATTCTTGACCTTTTGATCTCTCTCTCTCTTTGGATCTTTTTGCGCAGCGGTGGTGGATGGGCGGCGGCAGAGCGGCTGACGGTAACTTCTTGCTTTCTCCTCCGATCTCCCTATCTCTCTCCATCTCCCTTTCATTCTCGATCTCTAACCCTCTCATTTCTTGATCTTTCTCCCCCTTTGGATCTCTCTGTATGAGAGTGGAGAAGGCCAGTGGAGGACGGCAAACGACGGAGATGTTGTGTGTATGTGTGTGTGTGTGTGTGTGTGAGAGAGAGAGAGAGAGAGAGAGAGAGAAAGAGAGAGAGAAACGACCTGGAGGAAAAAGAAAACTAAAAGAAAAGGAAAAACGAAAAAAAAAAGAAAAAAAGGGGAAGGAAAAAATGAAAAAAGGGAAAAGGAAAAAAAGAAGAGAGGGGAAATAATTTGTTGTATTAATAAAAACAAATTTTATAATAATATAATATATTTTCATATATTTTATATTTATTAAATATAATTTACATATTGCAATTATATATTTTAAAATATATGTTTATAACTATTTGCATATATTATATAAAATATTTAAATATGTATAATATTTTTAAAATTAAATATATATATATATATATATATATAATATAACAAAAAACCCCCTTACGGGCAAACTAGTCATTTCAATATGGTCAAATCTTATTCTTACTTCCAGAAGGATAATTTTGAAAGTTCAATATTTGTTTTACTATTGATATGTGTAAATTGTATTTACCCCTTCAATTTAAGGTGATAATTATAATTCCCCATAGGTAGGGGTATTTTATTTAAATAGAGTATACCTTAGGGAAGGTAAACGTAATTCGCCAAAAAAAAAATCATTAAGAAGTTTTCAAGAGCAAGAGAAGCCAAAAAATCCCAAAGTTCTCTCAAGGCAAACTCAAGAAGATTCGTGAAGATTAAAGGAGAAATTCCTGGCTTTCCTCGCGAAAGTCATTCAAATCAAGGCGTTCAATCCGCGATCAAGGTTTTAGCCCCGCGTTTTGGCGTTTCTCCTAAATCAAATCTACTGTGATTAAAGCGACGTTAAGGCTGTTCTTTGCGGCGATCATTAAAATAAGGTGTTTGATCCGCAATCAAGGTGCTAAATTGGCGAATCGGTGTCTTTTCCCCACGTTACATTCAAGTCAAGTCCACGGTGTATCGTGACGTTCTTCAAGGTGTTTCATCGGACTTTTCGGCATTTGATTCTTAATCAAGACACTCAGCCTAAGAATCGCGTTATTAGAGTGACAAAACAAATTCGGAGAAAAGAATTAGGGAATTAATCTTTTAGGAATTATTTTCCACTAAATCATATTCTTTTCAAATATTTGTCACATATTTTTCTTGACTTATAATTTGTAATTTACAAACTCGAAATTTTGTGTGAACATAACCAACCAAGCTTTATTTATTTATTTAAGTTTGCACGAGATATAATTATCCCAAAATAGTTCTTTTAATAAATTTAATTAGAAATTATTTCATGCCTATGGATTGCTGAGAAGAAAATAACCTAGTATGGATAAGTGACTTAAAATAATATTTTAATTTAAAATTTTATTATTTAACAATTACGAGCTCTCTATACAAATAAGTTATTATCAATTAATTTGCAATCTTTTGATTTACATGAATGATTGAAAGTTTAAAATCGAGTGGATTGACAATGTAGGAAAGAAAGAAAAATAAATAACTAATTAAAAAGAAAACAGCAGGAAAAAAAAAGCAAATAATTAAGGGTATAATTGTTAAGAGGGGGGCAAATACACACTGTAGAGTTCAGGAGTGCTTAGTACGTATCTTTTATCCAAATAACTACCTTCATGTACAAAATTAATTTTTATTCACAAAGATCAATTATGAAATTAATATTTAATTTCATGTTTAATAAAATTTAAGTATGTAACTAAAGAAATAGTTATAGGTTTGATTCCCATTTCCCACTGATGTGTGCTTTCTTTTCTTTTCTTTTCTTTTTCTTTTTCTTTTTGTTTTCCGCTTTCTATCTGTTATTTCGTTGACAATTAGTAGGGATTAATTCACAATAGATATTCGTATTAGATATTCTTTTACAGTTGTATTCAATTAGCTTGTCATCGTTAGCAGTCATTTTTTTGTTTCTCAATTGTATATATTGTATCTTTGATGTGAGTTAATGAATCAATTCACTCACTTTTTCATTCACACGCGTCTCTCCATTTAGCTTAACATGGTATCAGTTGACTTTCTCTCTCTTCCGCTGTCAAGTCCATTTTTCCCTTTTTTTTTTTTTTTTGTCCATCACCTCCATGGATCCTTCTCGATCCTTGAGTTCTTCTTACTTCAATGACCCGTTTGCCATTGATGACCCTCACAGTCCCTATTTTCTTCATCACAATGATAGTCCAGGCCTCATCCTTGTCTCTCAACCCTGCACTACGGACAATTACGCATCATCGAGGTTTTTTTTTTTTTGAAATTTAACCAAAAAAGGAGTAATGTTTAAATTTTTGATATGTAAAAAATATTCCTTAAAAATCTGACATAACTCGCCATCGTCGATGGCGAGTTTATTAAAAAATTAATAAAATTTGTAATAATTTATTATATTTTATCGAGAAAACAAATGATACTAAAATAATGAAATTCGCCAATACTGTTGGCGAGTTTCAGAAAAAAAAAAATTTAATTTAAACTCGCCATCGGTGATGGCGAGTTTTGAAAAACAAAAAAAAAATAATTAAAATCGCCAACAGTGTTGGCGATTTCATAATTAAAAAAAACATAAAAAAATTAATAACTCGCCATCACGGATGGCGAGTTTTTACCAGTCAACCCTAGTCTCTGTCTCTCTCTCTCTATCTCTCTCTCTCTATGTATATATATATATATATATGTTTTGTGAAGAAATCCAAACACACGGGCCTCTTAGAAACTTCCATATGAAAATACTCCTTCCCTATTTTAATATGCATTATTTGGTCAGACCTTTAAAAAAATCAAAATATTATTATGCGATAATATATTTTATCTTAATAAATAATAATTAAATTAATCATATATATAATTACTGAAATCTAATTTTATTTGTAAAACTTTTTTTTTTCAGTTACATCTGAAATCTAATTTTATTTGTAAAACTTTGTTTTTTTTCAGTTATTAAACTCATCTGAAATCTAATTTTATTTGTAAAACTTTTTTTTTCAGTTACAGTAATTATATATATGATTAATTTAATTATTATTTATTAAGGTAAAATATATTATCGCATAATAATATTTTGATTTTTTTTAAAGGTCTGACCAAATAATGCAAATTAAAATAGGGAAGGACCACTTTCATATGGAAGTTCCCAATAAGCCCGTGTGCTTCGATTTCTTCACAAAATATATATATATATATATAGAGAGAGAGAGAGAGAGAGATAGAGAGAATGGGGTTGACTGGTCAAAACTCGCCATCCGTGATGGTGAGTTATTAATTATTTTTGTTTTTTTTTAATTTCGAAATCGCCAACACTGTTGGCAATTTTAATTATTATTTTTTTTCTTTTTCATTATTTTATTATTATTTTTTATTCCGATAAAATATAATAAATTATTACAAATTTTATTAATTTTTTAATGGCGAGTTATGTCAGATTTTTAAGGAATATTTTTTACATGTCAAAAATTTAAACATTATACCTTTTTAAGTTAAATTTAAAAAAAAAACCCATCATGGAGCCGCACCATAATGATTGCCCTCTATGTCAAAAACAAACTAGGGTTCATTGACAGATTGATTCAGAAACCTAATGGCGTTGATCTTCCCATTCTTGGAGCATGGATTCATAAGAGCAACGTTGTTATCTGTTAGATCCTCAATTCAGTCTTTAAGGATATCTCATCCAGCATTATTTTCTCAGATTCTGCTATCGATATATGGCTCAATCTCAAGGAACGTTTTCAGTAGAGTAATTGGCCACAGAATTTTCCAAATTCGCCGTGAGTTGATGAATCTCAATCAAGGTACCATCTCTGTTAGTATTTACTTCACAAAATTGAAGACACTATGGGATGAATTGAGCAATCATTGGCCTCCCAGCACTTGTGCTCGCAACGATTGTGGCGGCATTAAGGACTTGACTTCATTCTATCACATTCAGTACACTATGTGCTTCCTTATGGGGTAAAATGAATCTTTTTCCCAAATCCACAGTCAAATCCTTCTTATGGATCCACTTCCCCCGATCAACAAGGTGTTTGCTTTAATGTCTCAAGAAGAGAGGCAACGCACTACTGGTAAGTCCTTGGCGCCTGCTTCCGAGGCTGCAAACTCCATGGCTTCCGCTATTAAGGAAGATCCTTCCAAACCTGTATCTTAAGGTTTCTGGTTCGCAATCTAGTGCACCTCTAAGGTCTAAATTTCAGCTGTGAGGACATCCTTTCTGCACTCACTGTAATGTTCTTGGCCACACAGTTGAGACATGTTATGAACTTTACGGTTTTCCCACAGGTATCAAACCACGCCCTAAAACCTTATCTCAGTTTACTTTGATTGCTGCTCCTTCTCCTTCCACTGTAGTCAATGTTGTATCTCGGGCTACCTCAATTGAGTCTAACGTTGGAACTTTTTTCAGTAGCCTTGATGCACACCAATATCAACATCGTATCTCAATGTTGTCCTCGCACCTAATTCCTCTGCTCCAATTACCACCACCACCTCTATTTCCACAGCTATATGTTCTTCTGTCTTTCCTTGATTCAATTACTCTTCCCCATTCTTATGGATCATGGACTTCGACGCCTCTAAACACATATGTTTTTAGGCCAATCTCTTTACCTCTTTACACTCCATTAACAAAACTACAATCTCACTCCCAAATAATATTACCAGAGCAAATTGCACCAAACCCCCTGTGAAATTTCTAATTGGTAAATAAAACCCTGTCAAAATTAAATTAGCATATTAAACCCTATGACTACAAAAAGGAAGTATCTTAAACCTTACAGTCCAAAAGTGTCTTTCACGCGCCTTGACTGCAAATATTCTTGCATTTTGACTTGTAAAATTACTTTTGCACCCTCAAGAGTGTTTTTCTTCTTTTTCCTTCTTTTTCTTCTCTTTTTTTTTGTTGTTGTTTTACATATATATACATATATACATACACACAATACGTATATACATATTATATATATACACACAAACATAATACACATACACACAAACCGCCGCCGCCGCTGCCAGCAGCCGGCCAAACCCGCTGGAGAGAGATGGAGAGAGAGAGAGAGAGAGTGCGACAAAAAGAAAGAGAGATCGATTGAGAGAGAGAGAGAGGGAGAGAAAGAGAGAGAGAGAAATCGAGAAGGGGTAGGAAAAGGGGTGGGGTTAGGGTTTTGTGAGGGTGGGTTGGGGGGCGACGACACTGTGAGGGGTGGGGTGGGGTGGGGTGGGGGGGGACAGAGCTGGGAGGAGGGGTTGGGAGGGCAAGGCTGGGGGTGCGGCGGCGCTGGAAGGGGTGGGCTGCAGTTGTGCTGGAGCCGGGGTATGGCGACTCTGGGAGGGGTGGGCTGCGGCGGTGTTGGGAGGTGGAGGGCTGGGGAATGGCGGGGCTGGGGGTGCGGCGACGCTGGGAGGGGTAGGCTGGGCGTGGACAATGGGGCTGGAGTGTGAGCGGTGAAGGTGAAGGTAGGGAAAGGGTGGGGGGGGGGGGTTGGTGGTGGAGGGGTAAAACCATCATCTGATATATAATTTGAGAAATAGTAACTACCGGGGGTGGTGTGCTAATTTAATAAAACATGAGGGTTTTTAGGTTAATTTTTGTGACATAGGGTTTTTCTTAGTAATTAGAGGTAAACACAGGGTGCTATATGCAATTTGTCCAATATTACCATTCCCATTCTTTTCGCTGCCACTGTGAATCTTCATTCCCAACTCACTCTTCATAATGTTACTCTTTGTTTCTCAATTCACATTTAATCTGCTTTCTGTACCCGTACTTACAACTTGATCTCCATTCATGGTCTCATTCTTTGCTGATCATTTCATTATTTAGGACAACAAGATCTTGAAGATGATTGGCAAGGGTAACAAAGTTGGTGACCTCTATGTTCTCAACACAAAGTCTTACTCTCCACATTATGTTCCTATAAATAAAGTGTCTGTTTAGCTTTGGCACAACATCTAATATCCCTATACTTCCTAGTATTTTCAAATTAATTATATATATATATATACACATACATATTGTTTAATGTTTTATGCAATATTTTAAAATTCATTATATTGTTTCACATTTTATGCAAGTATTATTTTGTGTGATTCTTATTTTATGTGTGAATTATGTGGCAATTTTAGATTATGAAATAGTACTTCCTAGTATTTTCAAGATGCATACATGTATTTTCAAAAATTATAATTTATTAATTTATTTGTGATTAAGTTATATGTATAAATATATATATTTCAAAAAATATATCTATATATATATATGAATTTTTGAATTTATATATATATATATAATATAGTAGGACCACTTTTGTATAATATAGAATATTCAATATAGGAACGATATCATTTTCATTTATTAAATGCTTGTTCTAGATAAATTTAGATAAGATTATATAGGCTATGATAAGATACTAGATAAGAATAACAAATTGGATAAAGATCACGATATATATATATATATACATACAAAATATCTTGATACATACACATTTTCGAAAGGTATATGTATAAATATATAAGATTATATTTGTAATAAATGATATTATCTCTTTAAAAATATCTTAAAATTATACATTTAGTATATATTTATCTAGGGAATGAAATTTACATATATATAATTGACGTGACATATTTCCGATCGACATTCTTGACCATCCCGCGCGCAACACGTGACGCCTCTTTGAAGTGCTCAGGCCGGTAAGCGTGGTTACCGACCGAACTAGCGACCCGCCGAACCCGTCTCAATGAACTCGGGCAGTGAACTCTGGTATCGATAGGGTCAGTCGCCTTGGCTCCTTGAGCTTACCCCATTGATTCGTCCGGTCGGTATCATTATCGACCGAGACCAAATTGGATCTAACGGATCCTTACCAGCATTAAATGCTCCGTCAGTCCAAGGTGAAGGGTTACTACCTAACCCCATGCCTCTTTAATTGAGGGCCAACTAATGTCCCTAGGCCCTACCCTTACGTTTATAGGTCACTCCACCTCATCAAATGATGGTCTACCGAGCCTAAGGGTCCAATAGGGATCAACCTACGCGGACACACTATAAAAGCTCTAGCATTTATGGTAAGATCATCATTAATTGCTTTAAACCACCTTATTCTACTTAAATCTCTACAAAATCGACCAACAGACTTAAGCATTGGAGGGTCTTAGGCGAGACTCATCTCGGCTAGCTCACGTTGCATTTCTCTTGTTGCAGGTCAACTTCCCAATCAAACACCTTCTCCTAGTCACTCAACTAGAGTTTCCGATCGAGGTCGAACGGCTCCCAAATTCGACCCGCATCAATGATGAATATATCTATATTTTTTATATAAATATCTTATCCTTTAAGATATTAATCTTCCATGCATTAATTGCTCTTTATATTTGTAAAATTCTTTCTAGAAAAATATACACTTGTGAGACTCATATTGGAGGGTCTTAGCCATTTTAGGGCAATACTTAAGCCATTTATGGAAACACCTAAACATATAAAAATACCTAAACACGTGAGTTGGAAGAATTGCATTCATTAAAATACTTAGGTGTAAAAATTTATTAATTAAAAATTGACCTTAATAACTAAGTAATCTATCTCTTATCTCAAAATCTATATGTGTCACACTATGATGCACGGACACGGACACGGACACGGGGACACGGACACGGGGACACGGACACGACACGACACGGACACGGCGACACGAAAAATCTCAAAATTTTAGGACACAACACGGCTCTGACACGGCTACTAAAAAATATATTATATTATGTTATATATTTATAATTTATTAAATTAAAGTATGTGATAGAGAAATAGTAATATTCATCGTTACAACAAGAATCTTTTAAAATCAAATACATGATTAAAATAAAAAGAATTCATCATCATTCAAATATCTAAATACAAGCAAGTAAAAGAGTTAACACAAATTATAAAATACAATTAAAAAAATTATTTGTTATTTTCAGTTTTTCCACTAATTTTTTAAAAATTTTAAAAAAGACCCCATTTGTACTTTGTAATATATCAAAAATGCCCCAGCCGTGTCCCAACCGTGTCCGACACGCCCTTCAGCCGTGTTGGAAATTTTTTTTTTTTTTGAATTTTCGAACACGATTTTGGCCGTGTCGGAGCCGTGTCCGTGTCCGACACTGCACCGAAGCATTTTTTGCCGCGTCCGTGCTTCCTAGGTGTAACATCATTTTCATCCAACAACACCCACATATACACACAATATACACGGTCACACACACACACACACACACACACACACACTAAAACTCTCACTTTTCTTCACTTCTAGCCACTACTCTATACATATTATATATATATATATATATATACCTGCACAAGGTGGGAATTTTCCTTAATTACATAAGTTAGTTTCTAGTTCTAGTTCTACATTTTGCTATCATCATCCTATGCTCCATTATGTTATCACAAGTTATTAGAAAGCATGTTTCTACGTACATTTATGCACTTTATGTTCATAAGAAAGCATGTATGTTTATTATCCCAAAATATGCATTAGTTATGCATTTATGTTGTAGAATTATAAGCATGAGAAATATGTTACTTATGTGAAAATATGTGGAAATCTTTGTTGTGCATGTCGGGTCCAAATATGATAGAGGTGGATGAAGTTGAGTTCGGCCGGGCTGTTATTGGAGCAGTCGGTCTTCAAATAGTTCCTGACCCTCCATCATTGCCTATTCCCTTCTTCCATGGACGGAGAGTTCCATGTATTGAAGTGGGACGTAGGAATTTGGCATATGTCCGGGATATGACTACCGGTGTGTTTCGGTTGGGATTTGGTGTTTCGGTTGGAAATGGGAATAACGGCACGAGAGAAATAAGAAAGTCACACAAAGATGTGAAAAAGGTAGTAAAATGTGAAGAGGTCTTTTTGAAGAGGTCTACCCCCAGGCTATACCATCCCTTCCTTTCTATCCCATTCCTCTCACAAATTAGTTTCCAAGCTAAATAAATCACTTTATGGCTTAAAACAAGCCTCTAGGAAATGGTACACTAGATTTTCACTTGTTCTTCTCACTTTAGGTTTCAGCACAGTCCAAATCAGATTATAGCTTGTTCACTAAAGGTTCTGGTCACACTTTTCTTGCACTTCTTGTTAACATTGATGATATTATCATCACCTGTCCTTGATTTTCTCACATCACTGCTTTAAAGGAATCTCTTAGTCACCAGTTTCATCTTAAAGATTCTAGGTATTCTCAAATACTTTCTTGGTCTTGAAATCACACGTTCCACACATGGCATTGTTCTTTCTCAAGGCAATACAAATTTCAGATTTTAGAAGATACTAGGTTCTTAGGCTGTAAACTTGCTCTTGTTCTCATGGATCCCTAAAATACACCTCACCTCTACCTGATGGTGATCTTTTAACAGATGCCTCTCAATATAGGAAGATTAGTTGGTCGTCTTCTTTATCTTGAGCCAATTTCTTTCCAATCCTCGGCACCATCCATCTTGATGCTGGCTCATTAGGTCCTTACATACCTTAAAGGGACCCCTGGTCAAGGTTTATTTTTCTCTGCTACTTCTCAACTTCACTTAAGAGCCTTTTTCAACGCCGATTGGGCCTTTTGTCTTGACTCCTGGAAGTCTAATACAGGTTTTTGTGTCTTTTTTTTCGTGATTCATTGATTTCTTGGAAATCTAAAAAACTAACAACTGTGTCATGGTCCTTCGCAGAGGCTGAGTATCGCGCATTGGCAGCGACTGCCTGTGAGCTTGTTTGGATACAACAGTTGTTGCATGACTTTTGTTTTGACCTTGTTATTCCTGCCTTAATTTTCTATGATAACCAATCGGCTATTCATATTGCTGCTAATCCCATCTTTCAAGGACATATGAAACGCATTGAGCTTGATTGTCATTTCATCCATGACAAAGTCAGCTTCGGTGCCATCAAGTTGCTCCCAATTCGCTCCTCCTGACAATTTGCTAATGTTTTCATTAAGGCTCTCCAATTTTCAGCTCTGTTCCCTCTCCTATCCAAGATAGGCCTGTCAATGGGTAGGGTTTTATCCTATCCTTACCCATTTTTTTTATATCCGTACCCTACCCATATCCTAAAATTTTAAAATTTACTCATACCCTACCCTAACCCATATTCCTACAAATAAATGGGTTAGGGTAGGGTCTTACCCGTCCCTACCCATTGGGTAATGATACCCAATGGGTATTCACACACTACACGCATTATTACCCAATGCGTATTCACACACCACACATATTTTTCACACACACACACACACACACACAAACACACATATTGCACACATATTTTTCACACACACACACACTGCGCACATATTTTTCACACACACACACAAACACATATTGCACACACATTTTTCACACACACTACACACACATATTTTTCACACACACACACTTACTAAATGCACACATTTTTCAAGCACACATTGTGTTTTAACATACACACACTGCACACAATTTTCACACACACACACACTCACACTGTGTGTTTTCACACACACACACACACAGTTTCACACACACACAGAGTTTCACACGCACACACACTGCACACACACACACACGCACACACACTGCACACACACACACACGCACACACACTGCAGTTTCACACACACACTGCACACACACACACACACACACACACTGTGTGTGAATTTTTCCACACACACACTGAATTTTTTCACTCACACACACACAGTGTGTGTGTGTGTGTGAAAAAACACACACTGCACACACACTGTATTCACACACACACACACATAGTGTGTGTGTGTGTGTGTGAAAAAACACACACTGCACACACACACAGTGTGTGTGTGTGAAAAAATTCACACAGTGTGTGTGTGTGAAACTGTTCACACACACACAGTGTATGTGTGTGAAAAAATTCACACAGTGTGTGTGTGTGTGAAACTGTTCACACACACACAGTGTATGTGTGTGTGTGTGTGCAGTGTGTGTGCACACGTGTGTGTGTGTGTGAAAAAATTCACACAGTGTGTGTGTGTAAAACTGTTCACACACACACAGTGTATGTGTGTGTGTGTGTGCAGTGTGTGTGCACACGTGTGTGTGTGTGTGCAGTGTGTGTTTTTTCACACACACACTGTGTGTGTGCAGTGTGTGTTTTTTCACACACACACACTGTGTGTGTGCAGTGTGTGTAGTGTGTGTGTGTGTGTGTGTGCAGTGTGTGTAGTGTGTGTGTGTGTGTGTGTGTGTGAAAAAACATGTGTGCAGTGTGAAAAAATATGAGTAGTGCGTGTGTGTGCATGAAAACTATGTGTGTGAGCTAAAAAAAAACACTATCAAAAAAATGCAAATAAAAAAAAATATATGATCGGGTAGGGTCCATACCCTACCCTAAAAATATGGTAGACCCAATACGCATACCCAATGAAAAAATATTTAAATCGGGTAGGATAGGGTATAGGGTATATTTAATCGGATATTTTTAGAGTTAGGATCAGGGTAGAGTAAAACCCTACCCATTGACGGGCCTAATCCAAGATGGTAGTTAAAAAAAAAAATCTTTATCTTCCATCTTGAGAAGGGAAGGGATGTTAGGGATTAATTCGCAGTAGATATTTGTATTAAATATTCTGTTACAGCTATATTTAGTTAGCATTAGTTTTTTTTTTGTTTGTCAGTTGTATATATTGCATTCTGATGTAAGTTAATGAATCAATTCACTCACTTTTCCATTCACACACGTCTCTCTCCATTTAGTTTAACAATAATTCAAAATAGAGTAAAACTCCGACCTGCCGGATTTGCACCAGCAACCTAAGGATTACAACAACCAACTACAGTCCTTTGCTCTACCAATTGAGCTAAGATCAGCTTTCGACTACAAGCTTGTTTATGTTTTTTCTTTATTCTTTTTATTACATATGATTATAAATGATTTGAGAATTGTATTTTGATTTGAATATCGATGTAGTTGCTTGAAATTAAAAATGAAATTAAGGGTCTCTTTGCATAGACTTAAAAAAAAGTTCCTTTGGTTTTTTAGTCTGAACTATCCGATTTCGATTTATTAGCCGACTAATTAAGATTGGATACTGTAGAAACCCATTATGGTATAACTCTCACAACCCAATTGCTCCGTTTATAATTTCAAGATTCGAATTCTGAATGTTAATTATCGGATGTAGCACCTCATCCTATTAAATGAATTGATAATTGATTAAAAGAAGTTATTTGTTGAGCCGTGTCTTTAGTCCATCTAAAACTATTTTAGATAATAAAAAAAAATTTAAAAATCAATTTTGAATTTTTCCCCAACTTTTGTTTTTTTGTTTTTAAAAACTCCAATCAAACATAATTTTTTTCCCACTAAAATATATATTTTTAGATTCTCTCTTTTAAAAAACAATATAATCAAACGGGATCGAAATATACGAAGAAGTTGACGAAGAATCGTCGTATCAGCCTATTTCCTCTCAAGAGAGAAATATAAAAAACACTCCATCTTGTTATTATCGCTGCTCACAATGTACAAAATCACATTCCCACATTGTTATGATCGTCACTATTTTGAATCGTCCCACTCCCCAATCCCTTAATATACAACTCAATTTCAATTCTTGATTACCATATTCAGTGTTTACCTCTAATCCAACGAGTTCAATTTATTATCTCAATTTTGCTTACCGTGCAATGGCTCCGCTTGCTTCCTCTCTACCAGCTCCTCCGCCGGCCGCCGCCCTCCTCCGCCGCCCTTCAGCCGGAGCCAAGGCCCCCTCCGCCGCATTTCTCCCTACCCCAATCAGAGCCCTAGGGCTAAAATTCGTCCCCAAAATCAGTCAGATCTCGGTATCGAGAACTCGTCGTAGCTTTAGAATTTCGTGCGCCGCCGCGGCGCAGCCGGAGACCCTGCAGGTGGTGCAGAGCACGATCGCAAAACAGTTGTCGATCGACGAGGGCTCGGTGACGCCGGAGACGAAGTTCGCGGATCTGGGCGCCGATTCTCTGGACACGGTGGAGATCATGATGGCGCTGGAGGAGAAGTTCGGGGTGTCGATCGGAGAGGGTGGCGCGGAGAACATCGCCACCGTGCAGGACGCGGCGGACTTGATTGAGAAAGTGAAGGCGGCGGCGGCTTGAAGAAAAATAACAGAGAGACGAAGTGTTACTTGGCTATTTATAATTGATTTTCTTTGGTTTCGTTTCCTTTTTGTATGCAGTTTTGGTGGGAATATTTAAGTCTTTGTTTGCCTTCATTTCAAAAAGAAAGAGAAAAAGGAATCAATCCTCAAAATAACATTGCATATTTCTTTCAAAATTATTCCCTTTTTTTTTTTGTGTAAAGTTTTCATCATTAACATATATATATATATATATATATATATATATATATATTATTGTGTTTGTGTTAAACATTACTAAATTGGATCAACAACAAATTGGCACCGTAAGAAATACAAACAATTTAGATGAGTAGGTTCGATTTTGGATTACACGATAGATATAATAATTTTATCGTGTAAGCCCTTAACATGATTCAATCAAATTAAACATTTTTTTTTTTGAAGAGCAGTCTAATCAAACATGAACCTATCTATTTCTATTACATATATATATATATATATATATATATATATATATATTGTTTACATTTTGTTTCTTCTTCTCCCTGTTTTTTCTTTTGGTTTTAATTTAATCATCAAAATAAATATAGAAAATTTAATCACTAAATCATCTCCTAGGGTTCTATTCATTTCATCAAACAACTGTTGTGCCAACTCTGAGTTCTAACAGTCTCACTTTAATAGGTGTTTCCTCATGTCTCAAACTATGATATTTTGATTAACATACATTACAACAAAATAATATTAATGATAAAAAATAAAAGTGACATATGAAATCCGTCATTAATGGTGTGTATTTAATAACAATATTTTCTATTTGATCATGCATTTGGTGGGGGTAATTTTTATTCTGTCACTTAATATTTGTTTAAAGGTGATAAAATTTAAAATTGTCATTATTTACAATTAATGGCACCAACATAGTTACAACTTTGGTGACAAGAAAGTCCTGTCACCATAAAATTTGTGACTTAATTTCCCTTGTGACTGAGTTGTCACTAACTGTCAATTGTGACAACCTAAACACAATTGTTTTCCCCATTAGTACCATTGTAAAAACCATTTTTGTGACAAAATAACATTTCTTGTCCCTATATATATATAATTACTGAATTTAATGAATTAATGAGTGGGAAAATATATACAATAACATCTTGATATAGATTGAATTGTGAGTTTCATGTCATTGGATTGATCCTTGGTATGAATATTATTGTACTGGGTTGAGTTAATACAATAATATTTGTGTTGTATTTAGTTTGATTAAATTTCAAACACGAATCCATCAAATCTAGTACGAACCCACTCAATTGTCATAGACCCTTAAATGAAGTCTTGCTTCGATGATAAGATGATGATGTCTTTATCTTTCTTATCAATGTTTCGAGTTTTTTAAATCCTACAAACGTAAATATTTCCCATCAAATTATAGTTTATAGGGCGAATTATACTTGCCACGCTTGACGTACACTGAAATTACAAAAAATACTCGATTGTATGAGAAATTAACATTACTCTCCTAATTTGAGGGGGTCAATGTTATATTTGACAGAATAGAGAAAATGTCATTTTTGTCCTTACTCAAATTACGGAAATTACAGTTACCGCCCTTAAGGTATCGTTAAGTTACAAGAAACACCCTCACGTATGGAAAATTATTATTGACCCCTAACTTATTTGATGATTATTTTAAGCAGCGTAAAATGAATGTTTTTATAAGTAAATACTAAGTTTTATAATATAAATCACAATTATATTTTTGGTGTTCATTTGTTGTTCTCTTTTTTTATGCATTAATAAGATTTTCTATTTTATTGCTGAAAATTAAATTTTGTATGGTTAGTGAATAGCATTTTTATTAGCCGATTCTGCACTATATAAGAAAAATCTTGCATTATTTAATTAGACCAATTAAGAACTAATATTTTGATAGATATACACACCATCCACCACCGGTTTTAATCGACAAGTTTGAAAAAACAATAGGAATATTACATTTAACCCTATGTGGTTTCAACAAATTACGATACAATACCTCAAACTATAACATATAACAACAAAAACACCTCTAAGGGTACTTTCGAAAGTTCATATAGTTTGACTAACGATCACCGTTAGTCAAATTAACATGTTCAAATTGTTAGACGACACATAACTTTAAGAGGGTAATGAAAATTTTTCATATATGGGGCTATCTTTTATAATTTTATCATATCCTATGGATGATAACTGTATTTCGTCCTAGTTTATATTATAACGAACATAATTAAAAACAAACAAAATAATATTATTTTTCACTTGACCATGAACAAATATGACCACTTCTCCTGGCACTTGAAGTGAATATTTGGCTGATGATGTTGGTTGTTGACGGGAGATAATTAATAATTAATCGTTTAATTGTTAAGTTGAGAGTGCATCAATGTTTCGTAATTGTTGGATCATCAAACTACATTTATGTCTACACTCGCATCCCTGCTTTTATTATGACTTTGAAAAAGTCCAACACAACACGTTTTTAAATTCTATTGTATAATGTGTCACGTACTGTATTGTAGGTGCTCATCCGAATACATGTCTAGAGCTCGATGCAGAGGAAATTGGAGCTGATTGCAAATTTGCTTGCACAGTTCCTAAATTTACGAAAAACAACTTTTTTGAAGGGAAATAATAATAATAACAAAGGGTTAATGTCATTAATGGTACTTAAAAGTAAAATTAAAATTACTTTATTATTTAAAGTTTAAATCATCATATTTTAAAGTTAAAGTTAGGATCATTTTAGTACTTAAAATCAATAAATTTTTCAATCAAATTTCAAAATACACTTTAAGTAAGTATTTTCAAGTGAAAACTTGACTAGAACATTGATTGAAATGATCTAAATGTTATTTATTTATGACATAAATACTCATAATGTGGCGATTTAAATTTCAGGGATTAAATCGATTCTAATATTAAATTTTATGAACTGTTATTGAAATTAACTAAAAAATGACACATTATATGTCAACATCCAAACAAAAAAGAGGAAATAAGGTTCCCAGCTCCGACGAGATTAATTTTTGATACTTGTTGAACAAGTAAAAAAATGGTGATATCCTCTTAGAGAAGAAAGTGTGCTTTCCAAATAGCCAATCCCCCCCCCCCCCCCCTAAAATAGAAGGATTTAGATATTTATATCATTAATCATACTTGGACACTTGTCACAATTCATAGGCATCATGTGTTCTAATAAGAAGGACTTGCATTTAATATGATATATTGTGGACTTAATGATAGTGGTATATGTAATTTTAAGTTTTTATTAGGGAGCCTATATTCATTGCATGGGCTTTGTATAATTGACCCTTTTATGAGGCCGATCATTCTCCGAAGTGCCTTCTTGAGCCTTTATTATTAATATTATTATTTGTGGTATTAATTTTGTGTTTGGCCCATATCATTATTATTATTATTATTTCTCCAGGAATTTATGACTTAGATCTCAAATAATCGTAATTACTTGTATAAAATTGGACTTTGAATAATAATTATGATTAACTGTGGAGGGCTAAAACTTCTAGAACAACTGGCATTACTTGCGATGGGTACAATTTCGTCATGCTTAATGTATAAGTACGTCATGCCCACATTTACGGCTCCACAGGGCATTACCAGCTAGTGATGTAATATCGACCGATATTGGTTTTCTATTTCGTTTTTCCTTTTTTTTTATTTTTTTAAAAAAATCAATTATCATGGATCATCTAGTGTCCGACATCAACAGACTTTGACGAAATCCAGATTCGAATTGAATTTTTATTTTAATGTAAAACTCTATTTATTGAACCCAAAATTACTGATAAAATTAACTTAATATCGAACTGTTAAGTAATGGATGTTGATTTTTAGCTTATTCAAACCTTTGCGATTTGATGGAGAGGTTTGTTTTCAATAACTTGTCATATATTAATATTTATTATAATTATAATTGAGACAAGTTTCATAGTTTAGTGCTTCAAATGTGTGGCTAGACGAACTTCTCAATTGAATGGGACATATTGACCTTCCATCGCCTCAATTAATGCACACTGTTAATTATATTTCAATAAATATATGAAATTTAGATGTTCCCCAAAATACTTAGTAATGGAAATTGTTTCAACCATAATGCCATTTTCACTAGATCTCGTTGAGATCCTTAAAATTCTTATTTAATTTTTTTAATGAGAAAAAATATACACAGTTGATTGAGTATTAGATAAATTAGTTTGTGTGCGCATTGAGAAATACATAAATAAACTCGCCCAATTTTACTCAAATAGTATCCAATGTTGAAAAAAAAAATCATCTCAAGATGGTGTTAAAACGAGCAGCTCTAACGAGAAATTAATGCACGGACCTAAGCCTACACCAAAAGGAGGTTAAGGGGCCGAAGAGTCCTGACAAATGATGATTCAGACGAGATTCGGCATTTGACTATTACCATAATGGAATGTGCATGTCTGGCTTTGGCAAACGAGTTTAAAAAAATTGCTTTTCCAATGGTATTTTTTTTAGTGAAGTTTTTTTTTAATTTTAAAATCAACCAATTTTGTATTTAGATGCATTAATTAAAAATGTTTGAAAATATACTTTTATTTGAAGTTACTCTAGATGGCTTCTTAAAAAAACCACATTTTGCCTTTTTTTTTTTTCTAACTTCTTCTTTTGAAAAAACCATCTAAATACAATTTTTTTCGCTGAAGTATTTTTTTTTTTTCAAAAATTAAGTATTTCTTTTTTAAAAATGCTAATCCAAATGGACTTTAAAACACCAAGATTTTTTTTTTTTTTTAATGAAAACCTTTCGATGTTACTTGCATGTTATTTATACTCCGATCATCTCTTCGATCTATTAAGGTCGAACTCATTAAAAGTTGCCCTCAGGAATGCGAGCCTTTAAAGAGCATCCCTAGGTTTTAGCTAGGGTTTATAATTTTTTCTTTGGTCAGGAGCTCGGGCTTATAATGCACATGCATTATTAGCATTTTTTTTCTTTGAAGAAATAGTATCCAAATTATTAAAATCACATGTCATTGTGATTTTTATGCTTCATATAAATTATTTTTATGCAAACAATGGGTTGATTCGGTACGTGCCAAACTAAATTTAGATACACTAAAAAATACGCATCGAATATTAAATTGAATTTGTGTATCAAAATTGGAACGGTTTGGTATTGTGTTGAATTATTAAAATTTTATCAAAATATTAAGAAATTACAAAAGAAAACACATTTTGGACAAAAACAATTACCTTTGCATACAATTATATATCCATATATATGATATATAATATATAATAAATATCTATATATAATATTTTCAGTATTCAATTTGGCATGATATACCGATCCAAAATCGAAATCAAATCAAATACCAAAAAGTTAACAATAAAATTATTGAATGCCGATCCAATCAAATGATTGGATATTCAACTTGAATCGAAATTTTTATTTCGGCATGATTTGGTATCGAGCTGTGCACACCCTAGTTGAAGCAAAGTTATAAGAATTGTTTTCGGGTAAAAATGAACCAAGAATTTAATTATATGTTACATCTCTCTAAGTAATGATACGTCAACATTTATTTAAATCTGTAACTCCTAAGATTCTGTTGTTCAAGTGATATATGATTTGATACCCATCTTTGTTTATCTTCTCCCCCTCTTCCATGTTCTTTTTTACTCTCTCTCTCTCTCTCTCTCTTTCTCTCTCTCTCTCTCTCTCTCTCTCTCTCTCTCTCTCTCTCTCTCTATATATATATATATATATATATATATTCAACATTTTTTTCTTCTATTTTTTTTGTTTGTTTTCTTAATCATATAGCTTTATTTTTTAAATTTATTTTATTTTCCCCTAATCATTAATTTAACAAAAGTATTTCATGTGGTGGGGTAGACCTGACTCATAACATGCTACTTATTTAAGGAATATCCAAATAGCATTTTCAACAATTGAATTGAGTAGATAATAATATTATAATATCACTTATTTAATACTTTTTGATATAATTATATTCAAATTAAATGATTGAGAATATTAGTTGGGTATTACCCAACTGGTAGCAACAAAATTTTCAGTAGACCCATGCTATGTTGCAAACCTGAATATAGTTCTCTCTTATGTTTAACGTCATTTATAAGTTCTCATGTTCTTTTTCTTATCTCCCAGCATTAGTATTTTCTTTTACTCCTTTTATGTTTATTTTCTTAACTATATAATTTTATTTCTTAAATTTATTTTATTTTCAGTTATCATTATTTAATAATAAAGCAAAAATAGATTTTAAAGAGAAAATTCTAGCAGAAACCTATCTTAGTTGAACTCAATCAATTATGCAACAAATGTTAATATACTAGTCATGATTGATCACTCTCTTTAAACTATCCACCAATCACATAGTAATATAAAACACTTGCTACGCAATTAGTGTCAAAGTGACTGAACGCAATGCAAACAAGACTTTCCATTTTGAGTATGCTTAAAAAAGAAAATTAGTAAAGATTAGTAATTTTATCCTAAGAAAATTTTAGTATATAACTAAAATATATAATTTTTTTTATTTTACACACACATTTATCGAACATGTTGCACAACTAGTGGCCTATTAAGGCACAAAGATCAAAATGGTTACATTGAGCAAGACAAAAAAAATTCTTCAATGGTTCAGGAATTTGTGTTTCACCCATGTATCTAATATTCTAGATTAAACCATATTTTATATATATCTAATACAAAGAAAATATATAAAATATGATTAAAATCTGGTGCGATTGATACATGCACCTGGTCCATAAATAATTTTTGGGGAAGGACAGTACAGGCAAAGAAGAGTACTAAGATGACGGCACGTGAACGTAATGCTGATGACAAATATGGCAAATAAAAGAAAATCCCAGAATCTCAACAAGGGAAACTTCGATGTGGGAGCCACAAACAACCCCTCAAACACCGTGGCGTTGTTTGACCCTCCAAAAATCAACGAACGGATTTAAGTTTCTTCACCCCCTCCATCCACACACCTCCCCAATCCCCCACCCTATATAAACCACATACCATCAAACTTATAACTCCCAACAAAACCACAAAATTAATAGTTAATTCTAGTATTATTATTGCAATAAACAATACAAGAAAAACAATCAAAAAACATGTCAAATGTTGTGAGAGATCCTAGGCCCGTTGTCAGAAAGTTCCTCGCCAGGCCTCAACGCGAGGGCGTCGGCGCTGTTGTCAGGAGAAGCATTGGGAGGTGGACTTCTCTCTCTCTGTCTCTCTCTCTCTCTTCAATTTTTAGGAGAGATGAAGTTGAGCTTACTTTCTTGATTTTGTTACAGGTTTGAGCTTAGACACTTTGATCCTTTTCTTGTTCTGGATGAATTCTCGGGTGGGTGTCTCTGTTTCTTCATTTGTGTGTTTTTACTTGTTGCAAGATTAAATTTTAAGTGTTGGTTTGTTACTTTATTTGATGAGTTTGTTGGTTGATGATGTTTCATTTGTCAGTGTCTGCTCCAGGGGGATTTCCTGATCATCCCCATAGAGGTTTGATCTTTGACCCTTTTGTCTTTGTTATGATCATATTGCAATAATTCATTTGATAGAATTTTGTTAAGGATTTTGGGGCTTGACATGATTACTCTGTTTTCATGTCTTAAAACAGGATTCGAGACTGTCACCTACATGCTCCAGGTATAACCACATTGCTTATACTCAGGCCACTTGTGCATGTTATACGTTCTATCACCTTTTTAAACTATTGTCATTTAATTTTTTATTATTATTATCTTTTGACGCCGTTTACTATTTGAATCAAGGATTTTGCAAATTACCACCTAATTTTATATTTGCTCCGTTTGTCATGTGCTTGAATATGGTGATATTATTTAATCCTTATGAACTGGTCCATATATGAACAGATGTCTATTTTCATGGATTACCATTGACAAAGTATTGTTACAATATTTAACTCGTGTTCACAAGTTTAGTCAAGTCCATGTCATTGTGCTACTAAAAGACAGGCAACATAAATAATTTTTTTTCTTCCCCTAAGAACGTGCGCTATAATCATGTCTCGAGGACTGTATTTACTATTTAGAATTTTGTAACAATCAATTGGTCCAACCGTCCAAGTTTCGAATATTAGAATAGTCAAACGGAAGAAAACTAAACAAACGACTACATAAATTTGACCACATATATTTGTTGGATACAAATACGTAGCCGGCTAGGAGATGAATCTACGGAGATGCATGTCACAAATTGGAGCATAACCTCAAATTCTAACAAGCAAGTTTATTTTACACAACTAGAATCAATTATGAAAAATTTGCAACAATTTATATATAAATGACCCCGTATTTTCTGTATGATATAGGGAGCGGTGACACACGAGGACTTTGAGGGGCACAAGGGCACCATAGAGGCCGGTGACCTGCAATGGATGACTGCGGGGAGAGGGATTGTCCACTCAGAAATGCCTGCAGCTGAGGGAACTCATAAGGGCCTTCAATTGTGGATTAACCTCTCCTCCAAATATAAAATGTGAGTCTTGAGTGGCCACGCTCCCATTATCATTCATTTATGCGTTACACAACCACTTCAAAAACACCATATATTGTGCCCTTTAAACTGAATCACAATTGAAAGCGACATCCTTTTGAAAATGGTCTCTGTGAATCAAAGTGTATCCAAACTTTGACCTTTTTGGCTTGTGGGATTAGAGGAATATAACTAAAAAGTTTTTCCAAAAATATTTATTTAATTTTTTTCTTTTGCTTTTTTTTTTTATAATTTTGAATCCACAGGATTGAGCCAAGGTATCAAGAAATGAATAACAAAGACATAGCAGAGGCTGCAGAAGATGGGGTAAAAGTTAAAGTTATAGCTGGAGAGGCCTTGGGGATTAAGTCACCAATATACACTAGGACGCCTACTATGTTCTTGGATTTTACTCTTAAGCCCGGATCGCATATTGAACAGCCTATATCGGTGTCTTGGAATGCATTCGTGTATGTTTTGGAGGGGGAGGGCATTTTCGGGAATTCACGGTCATCATCGGCTGCATCGGCCCATCACCTCATGCTTCTTGGCTCGGGTGATGGCCTCGAGGCGTGGAACAAATCTTCGAAATTACTGAGATTTATTTTGGTAGGAGGGGAGCCGTTGGGAGAGCCTGTGGTGCAGTATGGTCCCTTTGTGATGAACACTCAAGAGCAAATAGACCAAACTATTGAAGATTACGAGCAATTTACCAACGGATTTGAGAAAGCGAGACACTGGAAATCTGAATCCACTGTTGATTTTGGCTATTAATTTGTTAGAACTATACTTGTTTTTTCCAATTCAAATAAACAAATTATTATATAGTTCTTCCATACTTGACGGATCAAGGAACAAGATAACTAAACATAGCTTTTATCTTCCCCCCCCCCCCCCCCCCCCCCCTTTTCTTCTTTTTTAAAGGGGAAAATGGGCATTAGAGTTGGGGATTCCAATGGTTAAGTCAATATTGTGATAAAAGGATTTGAGAAGAGCGAGTCGAGCGAAGCTCCACGATTAATAAATGAGTTTTAATATGTTTATCATGTGTTATAAATGTTGGAGGTATTTATAGTGAAAAAGTTTATGGAAATATACATTTTTTCTATATAAACTAATTAAAACCTAAAATATTTGTATTTATTGCACCTCAAGACACCATAGGTGTTTAAGTAAGGTGCTTTAAATACTGAATTAAAAGTTAATATCATGCAAAAATTTGAGTTCCCATCAAAAGGTCGAAGGTTGCAACTTTTAGGCAATATCGGGAATTTGCCCTCCTCAATGGTGGTCGAAGGTGCATTATTAGTAGGACTCAAGTGAGTAAAACATAGTGGATATCCTCCTTTGACTAGCAACTCATGAAAATCTATGAAATAATTTATTGATGTCCTCGTAAGAGAGAGTACAATTTTTGGGATGGACATAATTTCATGGTCCTCATAAAAATCTTTTAGAGGCTCCCCTTGATTAAAGTTTGTCAATTTTATTGTTGACAGTGTTTGAAATCGAGAGTTTCTGTGTAACACGTGGCAAATCCAAATTGTCCCACATCACATGCGTATGCTCATGAATTACACTTTATTTTCTATTGTTCATAATAATAATTTTAAATATTTCATAATAGTGCATTTTAAATAAACCATGGCTTTTGGCGTGTACAGGACATAGGAGGCCAAGATCCCAATTTTGCCTTGGATTTAATGCTCTCACTAAGAAAACTATTTTAATCTTTCCTCCCCTGGGTAGACTGGAGTCGGTCAGAGTGGGACAAACTAAAGTTCGGCCAACAAAAATCAAATGCATAGGTACCACTATACTATATAATATACATTTGTCTCACAAAACGAGAATTGTTTAAGCCGTTCGAATCTTTTATAATTTCGTACAATATTTTTTATTATATCCATCGATTATTCGGTACACACAGCACCCGTATTGGTGATTGACATTAAACAAAGAAAAAAATCTGCATTTTTTTCTCTCATCATAATTTTTTTTCTTAATTTGAACTGTTCATTAATACACATTACGTGTATTGATATATATTGATGAGAGTAATAGAAGATTTAATATAAAAAAAGTTACATAGGATCCGAATTGGATTTGGGGGGTGCAGAAACAAGTATTGCTTCATTATTTGGGCAAGTGGTGTGTTGGGTTCCCTTTTTGGAAGGGGCATTGAACTAGTTTGAGAGCCATCAATTTCTTAGTAAGGTCCCTTTATCATCTTACCTGGTAATTTCATAGCTTATATATTTTATGTATATTTTATCGCCCTTTTTATGTATATTTTTGAATTTTGCTCAGAAAAAAAAAAGAAAACTTTAATATTTTATAGAAACTTGGTCTAATCTCCACCCCTTCATTAGGAATAACTTTTTAAGTGTAACTAAACTATTTCTTAAATAAAAGTTAGCAGTAAATGATAAACATATTATATTTAACGTATATATCCGTCACACGCATGGGCCAGTTTCAGGAGTTTCTCACACTAAACACCATCTCAACAGACGTGCATTACTACGCGCAATAAATCACCAAAAAGGTTGAGAGAGAGAGAGCGAGAGAAGCAGGAAACGCATCAGCAACATGAAAAGTAGAGCGCTCAAAGTTCTACTCTCTCTCTTCGCCCTAAACTCCTTCTCTCTCTACGTCTTCTTCTCCTCCCAACCCCCACCCCCACCCTCAAAAAAGTACTCCTCGTCGGAATATTCCTCGCGCCGGCCCCGTGTCGCCGTCAAACCCTGGCCCATATTGCCCTCCCAGCTCCCCTGGACCCACAATCCCAACACAGCCTTACGTTCTTGCGAAGCGTATTTCGGGAACGGGTACACTCAGCGCGTCGACCCCTTGAAACCCATTACGGGAAACCACCGGAAAGAGTCCCGCTCCGGCGGCGGGGGAGGGTGGTTCAGGTGTTTTTACAGCGAGACCCTGAAGAGCTCGATATGTGAAGGGGGTAGGATTCGGATGAACCCGGAGAGGATTGTGATGTCTAGGGGGGGAGAGAAGTTGGAGAGTGTGATTGGGAGAGGAGAAGATGAAGAGATGCCGAGTTTCGTAGATGGGGCTTTTGAGATTGAGGTGCGTGATAGATCAAGAGTAGGGCAAAAGATGGTTGATGACGAGTTTTTGGATAAGTACGTAGCACAAGGTGAAATTCAGAGGCATCCTATGCGTGGGTTGATCGCTTCAATTCGGCTAGTTGATGCCGACGAATTCGTTTGTTCTGAGGTCAGTTTATGTCGTTGTTTGGTATCTGGTTTTTTGCAGGATTGTTGAAGTTTTGAGTTTTGGAGTGAATTGATGATGGATTTAGATAGGAGTCCGGTGGGGTTTTGTGTCTGTGTCTTCTTTTTGCTTTTGTTTGGAGTTTATTAATTATGTGGGGGCATTGGATTTTGTTCCAAAAGGGATTATATTTAACATATATTTATGATGATAGGATTTAAACAAATGGATAAAGTTAAAAGAATAGAATCTTGTTGTTCTTGCATTGAAGGTTTATAATTGATTTCGAGAAGATGCTTTTAATAATCTGGAGATGGGTTGCCGTGCTTTGAATGTTGCAATTTACCTAATTTGTCTATATTGTCATTAGGTAGGTTTTTTTATCTGATGTTGAGCGATTACCTTAAACCTTGAGCTCAATGTGAACGGTTTTAAGTGATCAATCTGAACCTGAAATTTTGTGGTGAAATTTATGTCAATTAAATGTTAATTCTCACAAAAAGCACTTCTTTTAGTCTGGTTTCACAATAACTTATTTTCTTTAGTGAGCTCAGTTTGAAAAGCTAGAACTTTAAGAATAATTGGAAAAAGGAATTGCAAAGGGTCATTGTTGAAGTAATTCGGCTATCTGATTTTGAATTTTGACGTGGAAGTTTTTTCACCCTGAAGAAAAATTTCATTTCAAGTGTTTCTTTGCTTAAACTAAGGTTTCTTGTGAACTTGTAACATGATGTATTTTAATTCATCGAGAAGATCAATTTTTAAATCATAGCAAGCCCATTGTGCCAAGATCATTAAAAATTCACTGGAAATCTGTTTTTTCGAGGAGCAATTAATTATATAATTTGAGGGTGTTACTGTAGCTAGGTGCTCAGATGTCTTCTTCTTGGTCTTACTCATAGTTTTGGGGCCAAGGCTCCTTCTAACATTTTTGGCATGAGATATGCTTATTATGGACAATGAGTTAATAAATTTGAAATGGTTATCTCTATGAGAATGTACAAATAGCTTAGTTAAAATCTTACTGTTACATACTTCTTGTATTTAATTTGTGGGATTTTGTTATTAATCATCAGATATATTCATCATGCAGCAACAGGTGACAATTTTAAACGTTCTTTTGAACCATGAATGACAGAAAAGTTTTTGTTAATTGCTCAATATAGTTCTATTCATTTTTTAGCTTAACTTAGTTAAGGGTTATGATATCCAGCATTAACTTCACAATTGGATTTCTTGATCTTCGTTTGTGCAAGCCATCATTGAACTAGTTTTAACATTTCTAAAATGTTTCTATTTCAGTGGATTGAGGAGCCAACAGTTCTGGTCACTCGCTTTGAATATGCAAACGTGTTTCACACGTTTACGGATTGGTACAGTTCTTATGTTGCTTCTAGAGTCACTGGCTTGCCTAACCGACCCCATTTGGTTTTTGTAGATGGCCACTGTGAGGTAATGCGTGTTTTGCCAAATATTTGCTGATTAAATTTTGATGTATAAGCAGTACTTGGAGTGGCAAGGAAATTGACTGCAGTGAGAAATATATGCCTATTGGATAGTAGTTGCAAAGCTGGTTAATTGAAAAAAGTTCTAGTTTAGGATCCATTTTCTTTTTCTTTATTTATTTTTTTCTTTTCTAGTATATGATTTTGACTTTTGAATATGCTAACATTTTATTCATGTTGATTTCTTCTTTGCTTCCCCATTTTCGACATCTATCGTATTGGTGTGCTTCTGGTTTACTTTCTCTGTACTTGTTTTGGGAAGATAGGAATTTATGCAGTTTTAAGTGCTAAGATATCTCAACAAGACTATTCTCATTTTAGGAACAAGAAAACACAGGAATAGATATTACATTTATGTGTATTTGTGTCTGTTTGTGCGCGTGCATGAGCATACACACACATACAGATAATCCTTGTTCTAAATGTGTGTGTGTGTACTGTTGGGAAAGTAATCTCATGGGAAATCATTCTGGTCAAGTAGGTATTAGTACAGTTTTTTAATAGATGCAATAACCTCATTATCATGGATTGTGCATTACGGGACATTCTTGATTGCGTGAAGATTGGTATCTGTATTTGTCAATCACTTGTGTGCTTTTGATTATTACCCCCACTCGTTAGTCCTTTATACAATTTGTTCTCTCACTTTAATTAACTATTGCTATATTGTATGAAATGTCAGACTCAGTTAGAGGAAACATGGATGGCATTATTTTCAAGCCTTAATTATGCCAAAAACTTCAGTGGTCCTGTTTGTTTTCGCCATGCTATCCTAGCCCCATTGGGTTATGAAACTGCCCTATTTAGGGGCCTTGGCGAAGTTATATTATGTCGTGGAGCTTCTGCACATGATTTACGGGAAAAACTCAATAATGACAAGACAGCCCGATTGTCTGAGTTTGGTGAGATGATAAGGGCATCTTTTGGGCTTCCACTGGACAGACACCGTATCCGGAAGCCCAATTCTGGTCTTAACATCCTCTTTGTGAGACGCGAGGATTACCTTCCTCATCCCCGTCATGATGGTCAGGTCCAAATACGACTTAGCAATGAACAAGAAGTGTTTGATTCTATAAGTGATTGGGCATCAAAAAATGATTTAGGTTGTAAATTAAATGTTGTCAATGGGCTTTTTGCACACATGCCCATGAAAGAACAAGTTCGGGCCATCCGAGATGCTTCAGTCATTATTGGTGCTCATGGAGCGGGTCTCACTCATATGGTTTCTGCAAATCCTGGTACGGTGATTTTAGAGATAGTTAGCAGTGAATTTCAGAGGCCACATTTTGAGTTGATTGCCTTGTGGAAAGGGTTGAAGTACGACGCCATATATCTTCCTGAATCTTATGCTAGTCCGAGTGTAGTAATTGATAGACTTAGCAGCATTTTGCAAAGCCTTGGATGCTGACGCTGCAAAAAATTTTGAATATTTGGTTTTCTTGTAATTTACTGAAGGAGAGAGATGTATCACAGGAATTTGAGAATTTTGTCCAAGAATGGTGGCTACTACTCCTAATACAGCAAACGACCAGGTTATTGGCTTTAGATGTTGATGTTGGTTCTTGAGCAGGTATTTCATTCACCGTACAGAATGCTTTGGACAATGGCCATCTGCCGGGCTTGTTTATGGAAAGGAAAAGGACCCCTTTGCCATAGAAAATAACACGTGCACGTTTGAATTGATGAAATTGCTGGGCTGATGTATATGGTGAATGGCTTCCTTCTGCCCGGAGCTTGAATCAGGTTTCACTTTTTGTTTTGGGGAACTGATGCGTTACGCCTAACAATCATTCTTTGGATGACAGAAAACTGTGAATGTTTCCTGTAATTATAACATTCTTGCTATAAAAAGAAGGGTGACTAGTTTATCAATGAAAATGAAACTTACTCTGTTTAGCTGAATCTGATGCACTTTTGCTACCATATTTGGATGTTTCTTCTCCTTTTCCAAGTTCTGCTTTCCACTAATGAATTGTTTTTCTTTTGTTTCTTGGAGATGAGAAAGTGGGCGGTGTTACCCTACGAGCATATTTAATATTTTATGGGATTTCTCTTCATCCGATGGTGTGTGTGTGCACGCGCGGTGTAATGCCTAGGGACCACCAAGCTTGCAAAGCCAATCTGCATTGGGAGCAGCTATTTAAGTTTTGAGCAAATGAGGTGGTGGGAAATTTTACAGGATTCATGTTAACATTTGCCATAAAGGAGATTGGCCAACTAGTGTGAATGGGATTACCATTTTAGAAAATGCAGCACAAAGAGCAGGGCCTTTGCTTCAGCCCGAAACAAAATGTGCTCAACTCATACAAGTAACTGAGTGTTTCTGGCAGACAGCATTCATGTGCGCGGATCACACAATTAATCAAGATCCTTGAATTCTACCGTCTGAGTCTAGCTTAGGGATGTAAACGAGCCGAGCCGAGCCGAGCTTTGGCGTTTTTTCAGGGCTCGAGCTCGAACCAATTAACTCGAGCTCGAGCTCGACGAGCTAGATAATTTCAGGCTCGAGCTCGGCTCGAACCCATGTTCGGGCTCGGCTCGGCTCGGCTCGGTTCAATTGGCTCGTTGGCTCGATCTCATCCTACAACAGCCCTTCTCAAACCCTTCTCAAACCCATAGCAAACCCGCAACAAATCGACCCTCATTTCTCAAACCCACAACAAATCGACCCTCATTTCCCAATTTAAAAGAAAATAGAGGAAAGTACCAGAATTTTTTCAACCCCACGGCGGCGGTGGCGAGAGCGAGGCGGCGGTGGCGAGGCGGCAAAGATGAGGCGATGGAGACGAGGCAAGAGACGACCTTGAGTCTCGCGAGCCCATAGAGAGGATAGACGACTGAGAGACGATCGGGAGAAGAGAGATGGGAGAAACGAGAGAAACGAGAGAGACGATGGGGACAAGAGAGTAGGGAGAGAGAGCAAAGCCGGAGAGAGAACAGTGAGAAAGAGAGCAGGGAGAGACGGCAATTAGGAGAAAGAAGAAAAGGGGAGGGGGTAGGTTTTGACTAATATTAATTTTGACTGAATTTTTTTATTTTTTTTATAATTATATAAAATATATATTATATAATTAAATAAATAATAAAATATTAAAGGCTCGCGAACCCACGAACAAGAGTTATTGGGCTCAGGCTCGAGCTCAGCTCGATAAATATACGAACACGCTCGAGCTCGAACATGGGTCGAGCCGGCTCGTCAGGCTCGCGAGTCGGCTCGATTCGTTTACATCCCTAGTCTAGCTGAACCCGGAATAGATAACCGTTGTGGTTCTTATAGAATTATGTATTGACTAGGTTACATAACAAGAGCACGAAAACAAATCCTCATAACAGAAAGGAAGGCCCTCTAAGTTACTAAGAAAGCAATCCAGAGGACATATTAGCATTTTCATTTTGATGCTTTGGTGTTGATCCAAATGACTAATAACAGATTAGAAAATTTGCAAAACCAATGGTTTTCTTGAACAAATTATTTATCATTTGAACTTAATTAGCTGGTACTTCTGACCTAGCATGCACCCGCATCTGCTGCAAAATGAAACAGACCAGTTATGGAGCTACCAAAATGTAATTGTACAATAAATACGCATCACAAATCTGAACAAAACCTGAGAACTTTAATTTGCATCAAACAAAATCTTGCGGAGCAATTGAATGCACGTGCACGAGAACAATTACAACAAGCTAATTTCGCAGCCAAATGATCCTATCCATCAGACAGCCAACGACAATAAAACTAATTGTCCCAAAGATAACAATCAGTGACAAAAGATGTTCACTGTAACTCTGGCAAGCTCGACCAAAACTATTGTCCGCTCATCGCAATGATAGACAAAAGTCGATAAAACTAAGGTTCTGGGTTGGAAAATTTTGCTCAGCTTTAAGCTCCACTAGCACCCTTTCCCTTCTTCCTCTGAATCTTCTTCATGTAAAACTCCAACTCCTTGCCCTCCAAAATATAACTACAACCAGAAATAAATTATGCCACATAAGAGCAAAAGCATATTTCAAACAATAGGTGATATAAGCACTTATTATCACTAAAACTATGAGGCACCCTAATTGATGTGAAAAATGTGAATCAGTTGGGAAGATGAGATATAATACTTTGATGCCCTAAACCATCCTGCCCAAAGAAAATATGTCAAACAACAGATTTTTCAACAATAATTAGTAGGCTAGTGAAAGTTAAGCAAATCTTGATCATGAAACCGAAGTCAGAGCTTCATCAGCAAAGATTGGGACTGCAGAGAATATTGGTCAAATTTCAGGACAAATTATGCAGCAACAAGGTAGATGCCACTCCATGCATAATCATAGTTCATCATTTCACCTTTACTATTACTAAGCAGGAGATTTAAGAGAAAAATGCAGAAGAAAATGCATACCCATCAGCACGCCCACACTGGCCAGGGCGGGAGGAGATAGCAGCTAACAAACGTCCACCACCGAATTGTTCTTCAATATGAGGGTCAATCTTGCGGTCTTGTTGGCGCTTCTCTATTTTTCTAAGGACATGGTTGCTCTTCTTAACCTCTTCAGTAGCAGCAGCATCAGTATCCTACATTCCAGTCAAAAGTAAAATTAACAAAACAATTTATAGAGCTGATTTTCCTATCCAAATCAAAGTTAATTCAGACAGTTGAAAACTAAATATGAGAAGGATAAAAACATTGCTCTAAAAGATATTTTTCTAACTTTCCAAATGCAATGAGCATATATCTACAACTTGGCCCCCAACATCCTTCCTATTCAAGAGGTAAAGGAAATAGTGCAAGAGTAAATAAATTGGTTGTTTAGATTATAGGAGAGATAGAACAGAAAATTAACTTGAGGTAAATATCAAGTACATAGGAAAGAGTTATATTCCTCGCACGAAAATGGGGACAAGTTTTTGTCACCTTGCCTCCTCTCCAACCTTTTTCTAACATATTGCTTTTCTTAAAACACTAAACTACTATGATATTTTTTATCTGTGGAATTTTGTTTTCCTTTCCTCATCAAGAACCATGATTGAAACAAAGCTTAACAGTATATTCCCATCATGTATTTGAGTTCAGAGAATATGAGTCATGTGAAAATATATTCCTCTGTCGAAATAAAAAACATGTCCATTTTTTGATACTTGTTATTTATTTATTTATTTTTGGCTTTTCCCCACCAAAATCAAGGATCAAACCATAGCTACGTCTTAGCATAATGAGCTTCATAAGACCTAAATGTCTATCAATGACCGAACTTCTTTATAGCGTTTTTTACGATTCTGAACATATGTAACAAAAAGAGTAACGGCAGAGGAAACTGTATTATTACCTCTCCTTCCTTCTTGGCAGCAGCCTTCTTCTTGCGGCCAATGTCAACTCCATAATGCTGAAGATACCATTGCTTGAATGGAGCAGCATCCACTTGAACAATAGCACCCTTCACCAAAGTCTGGGTCCTAACCAACTCATTATTTGATGCATTGTAAACGACATCGAGAATACGAGTCTTTCTGGTCACAGCTTCACTCCCCCAAGAGTAGTTTCCTGTATCCAGCCTCAATGCACGCCACTTCACATTACCTCCACGGACTCTCACCCTGCGCACTGTCTTGTTGCTCGACAACTTCGTGTTTGCGGGTTGTCTTCCGAGCTCATACCTGATTAGCGCACCCAAAGAATCCAAAAATCAAATAGCAGTTTCAGGAAAACAGCTCTACAGACACAGTACAAAAACAGAGTCGGTATACATTATCACACACAGAGTCAGCTTCAGATAAAACAATTTACGAAACCAATTATAAAAATGATACATATATCTGATTTTGCTAATTCTATTCTAGAACCACAAGCAACATAAAAACCGTGCAAAATCATAAAGGGCTCAGACTAAATAATCTGATAACGACCCAGAACCAATTCAGTATCATCTACTAGAGATATAAAGATCAGTTTTCTTTTTTTCTGAAATGGCCAGAAATGTACACAGCACGTGGATCAAGATAAACAAAGTTACAAACTTTAAAAGGAATATAGTATTGGACTCTGCAGAAGACCAATGTGCTTGAACATACAAATCAAAATGCGGCAAAATTCAAAATTTAGATGAAGAATTACAAAACAAACACGATTAAATGTCAGAATAACACATAAAGGAAATCAAGAAAAGATGGAATTTAGCAAAAGAAATCAATAATGAAATATTACTTTCTCTTCTTCCTCCAAGCCTTCTTCTTTCCTCCAGTCGCACGCCTCTTGTGCATGGAATCCCGAGAAATACCTGTACACAAACACCATTTCCATTAATCTCTCCAAAATAATCACCGAAATCACTTCACGCAATAGCAAAACTGAAGGCATTTATGATGAGTGCAACAACTGATAATTTACCCATGATTGCAGGCCGAGAATTCTAGGTTTCCGATTGAAATCAGAGACAGGCGGCGGCACAATGGCAGCCAGCAAAATGAAGAAAATAAGTAGCTCAGCCTGACACGGGCTTTATCACACTTTGCTCAAAACCCTAGATGATGAAATTACAATTAAGCCCTCTCTATCTCTGTTACGACGTCGTATGCTGTACTGTCTTTTTTTGCCATTGTAAAATAATTTGTTATTATGCCTCCATTGAATATTTTAATTTGATATTTGGTTCTATTTAGCCAAAATATTTTAGAAGTTTATAATTATTTCGAATCAAAATATCAAGGTGTTAGATTTGAAACAGATTTTCATAAGTAGGCACTGAAAGTATAATGTACACCCACACACATATATATGTGTGTCAAGTTAAAATAATAATATAAATATATCATTTTAACCACAATAATGTATATAATAATATAAATACTTGATATAACCCTATTAATTACATAAAAACATGTTTGTAGTGACAATTGTCTTGCAAAAACAATATTGAATATACTTTTATTTTGATACATTCCCTCAACTTACTATCAAAATACATTAAATATTCTTTTGAAAAAAATAACACAAGTAAAAAGATAAATTCAAACGACCAATGCATCCTAAAAGATATTTTAGCATTTTTCTTTCCCTCATTGTCTTATTATATTTTTGAAATGGAGGGAGGGAAGGGACATGGATTGGGAGCCGAGTGGCATGGTGAAGTAAGGAGGCAGGGTGGGGGGGGGGGGGTGGTGTTGTCGGAGGGGAAGTGGGGAGAGGATGGGATGCCTAGGATTTTGGGTTGAGGAAGATTATGGGGGTTGACGGTTTTTTAAAAAAAATAAAAAAACTTAAATAATTTTTATATAAATAATGTAATTGGCATTTTATTCAATTTTTTATATATTAATTTTATTTATCTAACACATCATATCTAATAATTTATTTTATTTATCTAACATATCATTGCAAAAAATACTAACTCATTTTATTAATTTACACATCATATAAAAAACGTCAACTATGTGATGACTCAGAAGAAAAAAAACACAGCCGCCAGGTAAGCATGAACCCATTGCCAACTTACGCGAATCATCAATCTCGCATACCGCATTAGTTTTTTTTGCCTAAAAATTAAAGTGAGTCGTCGATGGGACTAAAATTGTCCCAAATTCGAATTATATAAGACTAATTTTGGAATTAAAAATTCTATTGAACTAAATGTGGCAAGACTTGAATCCTATGGGACGAAAAGTGAATTTATCTCTATTTGTTCCTTTCACATATATATACATATATATATGAAGGATATATACAAACATATCCTCAATCCTTACGGGTCTGCGCCTGTTCGCAAACGGCAAATCAACATCTTGAAAAACCCCCTTCCGTCGTCGTGCATTTGCAGAATAGGTGCTTTGCGGATTCTGTTGCAGCTCCACATGGTCTGCAAGGACCATGAGTATCTTCAAGTAGACCCCGTCTGAGCCGTCCAACTAAGTTAGATTTTGAAGGAATTCTATCATGCATCAATCACCAATTCTAGATCTTGATTTTCATTGGAAGCTCCAAACGCCATATGGCTCTATATATTTCCACATGTCTTGCCGTCATATTCTCCCTATCTCGGCGCTTCCCATCAGTACGGAATCCATGAATAAGATTGTACGCCGATCTATCTGAGAACAAGCCCGATGGTTCCTCTTCCCAAACGGAATATCCGCAATGTCCTTTATAGATAGATATTCTTGAATTTGTTGTAAAGGTACATGCATTTTGGATGTAGAAACGCCAAGATATTTAATTATATACATATAATCAAACACATCGTTTTATTAGTTAGTATTATTTATATGTTACCATAAGCCTCCTCTAAACAATGTACAAATTGACATTATTTTCCTTTTTCTTTTGTCGGGATTATTAATTAATGGAAATTCTTAAATTGCTAGAACAAAAAGTGTTTTATTTGACGTGTGTATGTGTGTGTGTATATATATATCTATATATATATATTTACAATTAATAAATTGATCGAAAAAGTTTACTATAACTAATTTTAGTACTTTTGTTCTGACTAACTAGTTTTTAGGAAAAATTACACTGACCACCCCTGAGGTTTGGCTGATTTACGAAAAACCCCCTACTTTTTCAAAAATTACCAAAAACCCCCTAAGGTTTCAAAAATATTACAAACTTATTCGAATTTCCGAAAATACCCCTTCTCCTTTTTTGGGTGATTTACATTGACCACCCTGAGATTAGGCTAATTTACAAGAAACCCCCTGTCGTTTCAAAAATGACCCAAAACCCCCTGAAGTTATACTAATATTACAACTAGCACCTACTTAGGTTGACTTATCAACAATATTAATTCTTTTTTTCCCTCTGTAATATTGTTATCATAAAATTTTAATTTACTAGATTTGGAAAAAAAATATGATTACTTATTCAAATAAATATTCCGAAGTTAATGTTATGAATTTATACTAAATATACGTAATATGTGCTAAATTTATATTTGAAAAAAATATAATTATATGCATCGTATATATTCATTATGTGAAATGAGAAATATAAACATTGATTGAAATAAAAAATTGAAATTAAATAATGCACTTGAAAACTTTATTTAGCTTGAGGATTCTAACTCATTTTTCTTAAAATTTACTCCGTATTAGCGATAATATAACATACTTGATGTGTTGGTAGATACCTTAAATGCATTAAATTCAGAATATTTATTCGAATAAATAATCACATTTTTTTTCAAATCTATTACATGAAAATTTTATGATAACAATATCACAGAGGGAAAAAAAAAAGATTTAATATTGTTAATAAGTCAACCTAAATAGGTGCTAGTTGTAATATTGGTATAACTTCGGGGGGATTTTGGTAATTTTTGAAACCATAGGGGGTTTCTCGTAAATTAACCAAATCTCAGGGTGGTCAGTGTAAATTATCCAAAAAAAGGGAAGGGGTATTTTCGGAAATTTGAATAAGTTTGTAATATTTTTGAAACCTTAGGGGGTTTTTGGTAATTTTTTAAAAAGTAGGGGGTTTTTCGTAAATTAGCCAAACCTCAGGGGTAGTCAGTGTAATTCGCCCTAGTTTTTATGATGACTTTGTCTCCTTTTTCTCCTTATTCCCCTCTGTTCAACATCTTCTTTTATTTCTTTATTTCTTTATATTAATCATATAATTTCATCTTTTCAAAGTTTAGATTCACTTATTCTATTTCCTTTCTTAATAAAAACGTTAAAATAGTTAAAGAAACATGTGCTCATACAAAAAATTCAATATTTATAATATTAAAATTTAAATAATAAAAAATAATTTTTCCAACTCACTCGTTTCTCCCTCTTCCCAAACTCATTCTCTCTTTACATTCCACTCGACTCATTATCTTTCCCACACTACGCTCTTTACTAATTCTCTCTCGACTACAATCCTTTTCCACTTTTCTACACTTTCTCAAAAATGGATTTGTGGCAACAAAAAAGATAAGAGATTTGGCAAAAAGCGTAGGGTGAAGGAGTTGGTGTTTTGGATGATTGTAGGGGTTATATGCACAGTGGTGTAAGCTGGCTTCTTGTTCAAGAAGCACCAATACATTGTTATGGTGCTTTTCAATTTTGATGCATTTTGTTTGAACTTATTTGGGTTTTTTCTATTGAAAATACAGTGCGATAAGAATAAGCATACAATGAAGAGGAAAGATAGTCGGTAACATAGTGTCCATGGTGATGATATGTATCGTTGCTATATTAATTCTAACAATGAACATGTGATTATCGGTCAAATGTTTTTAGTTGCATCTGTGTTTTCATTGATGGAATTGGTGAAACCATCATTTGATTTCAGTATTCTCCAATTTTTTTCTCCATCTCCCACTCTAGACCACATTTACATGCTATTGTCTTCATTCGATCAGTGTGTAGCATTTTGTGGCTAGGGTCAAGCTGATTATGGGGACAACCTTAAATGCATTCTAGATGAAAGCATTTAATGATTGTGCTAAGGCGAAGGAGACTAGAAAAGGCGCTAGGGAGCATTTCTGGGCCGAACTGATTCTGGGAACTAATCTAAATGCATACTAGATGAAAGCATTCGAGAATTATGTTTAGGCTGATGAGACCATTTTTGGGCCGAACTGATTCTGGGAACTAATCTAAATGCATACTAGATGAAAGTATTCGAGAATTATGTTTAGGCTGATGAGGCTGTTAAGGACGCTAGTCTAAACAAATTTCCAACAGATTACAATGTACATTCCAACATCAAATTAGTCTAAACAATTTTTCAATAGGCTACAATGTACATTCCAACATCTAAACATTTTCCCAATAGGCTTTAAGGTATGTTCCAACATTAATGTAGTCTAAACATTTATCCAATGGACTACAAGGTATGTTACAACATCAAGTAGTCTAAATATTTTCCTAACAAGTTTCAAAGTATGTCCCAACATCAAAGTAGTCTAAACATGTTTTCAATAAGTTGTTTTCTACATTTTCTTGGTTCTTTTGATTTTCTAGTTTATTTACTCATATTTTTGCTGGGTTTTTCTACTATATTTAAATGGATAATGCTCAAAATATTTTTAAGAAGAGGGTCGACAAGGGACCATGGCTAATGGGTTTTTGGGCAATTGGAGGAAATATTAACTAGCAAGAAGACATCAATAATTAACTAATTTGTGTGGTATTGTAGAGTAATCATATACAATATGAAAGTTAAAAAATCAAATGAGAAGAATGCAATTGCAGTTTTAAATATATCCAAATGATATATTGACATAAAAAATAAATAATGCTCCACATTGAAATCATCACATTACAAGGTATAGTCCAACATCAAATTAGTCTAAAATTTTTTTCAACAAGCTACATTCCAACATCAAAGTAATCTAAATATTCTTTCAAAAGGTACATTCCAACATCAAAGTAATATAAACATTTTTCCAACCGGCTACAAGGTATGTTCTAATATTAAGGTATTTTAAACATTTTTCACTACTAGAAAAATTGTTTTTTGTGACCGATTTTGGCTTAAATCGGTCATAAAAACAGTTTTGTGACTGAATCTGTGACTGAATAAATCGGTCACGAAAACCTTGGTCACAGTTTTTTTGTGACTGAAGCTGTGACCGACTACTTTGTGACCGAAATTTCGATCACAAAATGAAATAAATAGTGACCGAAATTTCGGTCACAAAATGAAGGGAATAGTGACCGAAATTTCGGTCACAATTTGATTCCATCTGTGACCGAAATTTCGGTCACTATTTATTTCATTTGGTGACCGAAATTTCGGTCACAAATTTCGATCAAAGAGCCTAGGATTTTGTGACCGATTTTTCGGTCACAATTTCCCCTCAAATGGCTAGGATTTTGTGACCGAAAATTCGGTCACAATTTCCCTCAAAAAAGGCTAGGATTTTGTGACCGATTTTTTGGTCACAATTTTCCCTCAAAGGGCTAGGATTTTGTGACCGAAAATTCGGTCACAATTTCGATCAAAAAAGGCTAGGATTTTGTGACCGATTTTTCGATCACAATTTCCCCTCAAATGGCTAGGATTTTGTGACCGAAAATTCGGTCACAATTTCCCTCAAAAGAGGCTAGCATTTTGTGAACAAAAATTCGGTCACAATTTCGTTCAAAGAGGCTAGGATTTTGTGACCGATTTTTCGGTCACAATTTCCCCTCAAAGGGCTAGGATTTTGTGACCGAAAATTCGGTCACAATTTCGATCAAAGAGGCTAGAATTTTGTGACCGATTTTTCGGTCACAATTTCCCCTCAAAGGGCTAGGATTTTGTGATTGAAAATTCGGTCACAATTTCCCTCAAAAGAGGCTAGCATTTTGTGACCGATTTTTCGGTCACAAAATCCTAGCCCTTTGAGGGGAAATTGTGACCGAAAAATCGATCACAAAATCCTAGCCTCTTTGATCGAAATTGTGACCGAATTTTCGGTCACAAAATCCTACCCCTTTGAGGGAAATTAGTGACCGATTTTTCGGTCACAAAATCCTAGCCCTTTGCGGGGAAATTGTGACCGAAAAATCGGTCACAAAATCCTAGCCTTTTTTGAGGGAAATTGTGACCGAATTTTCGGTCACAAAATCCTAGCCTCTTTTGAGGGAAATTGTGACCGATTTTTTGGTCACAAAATCCTAGCCATTTGAGGGGAAATTGTGACCGAAAAATCGGTCACAAAATCCTAGGCTCTTTGATCGAAATTGTGACCGAATTTTCGGTCACAAATCTATTATAACATTAATTAATTTTCTTTTTGATATTTTTTTTAAAAAAATCTACAGTAATTTAAATATAAGTAAATTAAAATTTTATTATTTTTGTTTTTTGTTTCCGATATTTGCATTTTAGTGACCGATTTCTTAGTCACAAAGATATTTTCATTCTTTTGTGAAATCAGTCACAAAAACGGTCACAACTCTCCATTTTTTGTGACCGAATGTGTTCGGTCACAAAATTCAGTCACTAAAAATAGTTTTTTTAGTAGTGTTTCCAACAGTAAAAAAACAACTTGATTTTAGTTCATAATGTCTGTTAGTAATAGATATTTGCAAATCCAAGATCCTACCTGATGTAGCACCAGTTCGTCCCACATCGAGTGGAGACAAGGGGTTTAGCTGCCTTAAGAGCGTCAGTTCCTCTCCACTGTGTAGACGCATTTTGAAAACCCCCCTGGCCTAACGGGATCTATCTTAATGGCTGGCAGGCGGGACAATATCTTTGCAGGAGGCCATCGTGTGGCTGTTACGGATATGGGCTCATCAGTGGTGCTCTTGTTAAGAGGCCGACGTTGGCTTCGGCTGCTCAAGCCCCTCGACTGGAGGGCTTATGATATAGCACCAGTTCGTCCCACATCAAGTGGAGACGAAGGGCTTAGCTGACTTAAGAGCGCCAGTTCCTCTCCACTATGTAGACGCGTTTTGAAAACCCCCTTGGCTTGACGGGATCCGTCTTAATGGTTAGCAGGCGGGACAATATCTATGCAGGAGGCCACCGAAGCCAACGTCGGCCTCTCAACAAGAGCACCACTGATGAGCCCATATCCGTAACAGCCACATGGTGGCCTCCTGCATAGATACTATGACAGATCCCATCAGGTCAGCAGAGTTTTCAAAACGCATCTATACGGTGGAGAGGAACTGGCGCTCTTAAGGCAGCCAAGCCCCTCATCTCCACTCGATATGGGACGAACTGGTGCTACATCACTACCCTTGCAAAACTGTGACCTTATGTTTCTTTTTATTGTTCTTATTTTCTTGTTGAAGCATGTTTTTGATTTCAACCTTCTACAATTCTTCCTCTAGCTAATGTTTTAGAGCACCATTATTCACTACCATGCTTGATGGGTCAGTGGATGGCATGTTTCAAACTATTTACATAGTAGTCAGTTGCATTTTAGTAGTTTACTTTAACATTTTGCAAGACTGTGACCTTAGGTTTCTTTTTGTTGTTCTTATTTTTTTGTTAGAGCATGTTTTTGACTTCAACCTTCTACAATTCTTCCTTCGATTGTTGTTTCAGAGCACCGTTATTCACTACCGCGCTCGATGGGTCAGTGGATGGCATTGTTTAAACTATTACATAGTAGTGAGTTACATTCTGATAATTTGCTTTAACATTTATAGGTGAGTGAATTGCGTTCAATTCCCCTGTGTTATTTATAATTAACAAAAAAAACCTTGCGAAAAATTATATAATCTAAAAAGCCTTGTGAATTCTAAAATTTGCATAAAAAACCTCAAAAACCAATTGTAGAATGTACATTCTCTAACTGCAAAAACGGAGGAGATTTGGTCAATAAAATTACTTTTCTAACTCTGTATCTAATTATTTTTTCTCATTTTTATTATTTTCTTCTTTTCTCTCTCTCTCTCTCTCTCTCTCTCTTCCATGCATCTTCTTCCCTAAATTCCTATCCACCACCGCACCCTACCCCCACCCCCTGTTGTAATAGAGACACCACATACACAACGCACAACACACATAGCACACACAATCACGCAACCACTAATATGTCCACACCCCAATACACATTTAAATATGTATATACACCCAATATGTATGTATCATATAGATACATAATTATACATACATAAGATACATCATAAGGACAAACACAATTCACCACAGAAACTTCATTTATAATTTAAGAATTAGGCTGCCCACACAAACATGTATTTTGGGGTGGCGGGGCTAGGTGGTGCTTTCTTCGTGAGGGGGTAAGGTGAAGCCCTGAAGGGGATTGCTGGGTTATTGAAATCCTTGACGATATAAGCATCAGAAGTTTTTGTTAGCAATCATCTCAACTATCTTACGTGTATTCGCTTCTTAACAAGCACCAAGCTCGTCTTCCATGAGCATCACCCCCTAAGATTCCATTCTCCCCATAAATCAAGGCTCAACTTAAAACCAACGTTACCAATACCATAAATAAATTACTTGGTTCATTATTGAATTCTAAAATTTTAATTACTTTTATTGTTAACTGGGTCGATTTTTTATTGAGTCCGAAATTTTTATCGAATTCATACTTTATAACAATGAATTGAGGTCCTATTAATAATGGGTCGGGTTTGAATGTTAGAATAATCAGAATTGGGTTTAAAATTTTGTATTTTATTCAAAATCCGTGTTGTCGACGGCCCCAGTTAAGGCTACAACCTTAGACCCCGTACTAAGAATTTTGTAGGTGGATAGCGATATCTACAACTTTTTGTAACAAAACACCGGGTATAGTTTTTATTTTGACTGCAATGCACATAACAACAAACTAGCATTCAGCAGCAAATTGTCAAGCCCCGGCATCCAAATAATTGAATTGGCAGACAAGTGAAATAAGGCACAATATCATTGATCTCTAATGAACATAACTCAATGTCTCAATCATGTTTATCGGTATCCAAGATCTGAATATAACTGATCCAACATTATACATAGGAGAGAGAGGCTTGGTTGATGCTCTTACGAATTCTACAAAAGAATACCACTTTCGTGGTATCATTTTTTTATAGCCTGGCAAAATGATGAAAAGGACTCTTTGAGCTCATTTGCTAGGGGGAGTGCCAAAGGAGGAATTACACTGTAATGTTGCCTGTTGACGATCTTGGAAGATGGCAGAGCAAGGGCCGGTTGTTGCTTGTTAAGGCCTTCGATTATAAATGAGAAGGCACCGAATGTGAGACAGCTCTGAAGTAGAGCCTGTGGTGCGCCTGGAGAAATAAATAGAATTGTAAAATTGGTTTCCTTGCAAACACATATGCGCCACTTTCAATCATTTTGAAGATTTTCTGTTTAGAATTCAAATATCAGTGTAAGAGCTTATCAGCAGATTGGACTATTAAACTGGCTGAATAATCTCAATTACTGTTATGAAGAAGATTAGCTAATACATTTTACAGAAACTACTTTAGGACAATTTATATAGAGTTCAAAATTTATACATAGCTTGAAAGTCTAACGAAATCCTTTTGCAATGTCTTAAATGGAAAGTGTACACAGAATGTAACAGTACTTCGATAAATTCAAATTGGTCTTTGCTAGAACTATGTGCATACCACAAATGCTTATAGGATGCAGGACCACGACACAATTGTTTGGCAATAGGACTTTAGGAAGGAAAATCAAATAAAATGGTAAGGGAAATTATATTTGGTGTTTGGTTGCCAAGGAAAATAGTAGACAAAGGAAAACTGCGAGAAATATAATATAAGGAAGGATTATTCATTTTCCTCGATGACAAAGAGAGAAAATTAAGAAAAAAGCCTACTCTAGTTAGTCTCTCATTTCCAATACTCGTGTTTCTATCACGAAAATCACAGTTCTATAATCATCAACAATACATAATTTCTTTAGAAAAGAAAAGCAAAATTTCTCACCATTTTCTTTACAATGATACAGTTTTAGGATTCGGAATTTCTTTGATTTTCCTATCCTTTGGTTTTTTTTTTTTTGGGTAAGGTGATTTTCCTATCCTTTACCGAAGCATTTTCCTTTCATTAGCAAAATCCTGGCCAAACATAGTATAACTAAACTAAAAACTTACAAGCACCAAGACATTCATGCATAGGTGATACACTGCACTATATGATATTAACCCTGTGTGTGTGTGTGAGAGAGAGAGAGAGAGAGAGTACCTGGAAAGCTTAGAGCAAGGCCGGTGCAACATCCAGCAACTCCTGCATTTATGACTGTAGACAAAGAGAGAAGAAGTCAGATAAAAAAAATGAATTTTGTTCAAGAAATATTTTTCCAAAATAAAAAGGCTTTACCATCATCTTTCCCTCGCAATCTCTTCAAAAAGCATACAACTAAACTGTGCACCCCAGATAACACAGCAAATGTCTGAAATAATTCAGTAAAATTAAGCAACTCAGCATTACAAATGATACTAAAACCATAATCCCAGAAAGATATCACATGGCACATCTAGAGTTACATATCCCACACCTTGGCTGAAGATCCTGCCTCTCCAAAGGATCCTTTGAAACCATTCTTTTTAATCAATCCAGCACCTGATAAACACGTAATCCCAAATGTAAAATTTGAGGAATCTCATTCCAAAGTTACAATCATAAGACCAATCAATTTCCTAATATCTCTTCACAAAAGCAAAACAAGGACATGAAATTCCACTATTTTTTCATAATCCGACATTATAATTCAAACTCAAGTCGCAGTGACACTTTCAGAATTAATGCAACATGAGAACACACACTACCCAAATAGAACAAAACAGACAAATAATTTCCCCCTTAACACTCGCAAAAGACTGTTCGTCGACCACAATCAAATATGAATTTAGTTGCTATTTTAACCAGAATCTCATCCAGTAATAGAAGGTAGCTTTCATAACAGAAAATTGCAATTCCACCAAAAATCAACTCAACCAACCACATTCTCTTCAAAATAAAGCAATTCGTTATGCCGTCTAACACCAGGGAAACAAGCACACTTGATTCTCGCAATACAAAATATAAGGGGGAAAAAAAGGAGGAAATCGGTACCGTAGCCAAAAATGGATCCCATGAAAGCACCAGCGGCGGAGTCGCCGGCAAATCTCAAGATGCAGACGAGGGGAGGGCTCGACTGATTGGCCGTGGCTAGTGCGGCGGAAGTGGTGTTGGGATTTGGAGCCGGAATGTTCTCAATTTCCGATTCGGAATCGGAATTTGTAGGGTTCTCAGGCGTCGACGACATTTTTATGCCGGGAAGAAGATAAACCCTAACTTTAGGGTAATCCAAAGTTCTCAAGTCTCAACAGCCCCGTGCCGCCTTTCTCCGTTGGTGCTTGAGATAGATATCAACGGATAACATTTGGAACGTGACTTTGTGATGACATGTGATGCCAATTGCTTCTCTTAATTCGAAAAATTAGATATTTTGTGTCCTTCATTAATTAATTATGATCTCATGGATTAAAATTTGATTTTGTGTAGCAATTTTACCCTTTTATTTTTATTCACAACTGATAGTATTTTAATTTTTCCTAATATTTAGTTCAATTTTTGTATCATTAACTTGACAAACGATCAAAATTAGTCCACTTATATGAACTTTTGAAAACACTCCACATGATATTTTGGTTATTATATGTCATAATTTGTAGTTTTGTGTTATAATTTGTTGAAATCGCATGGGATTAAATATAAATTATTGTTATTTTTTCACACATGTTTAAAGTTGTTAGTGGATAGTGTGCGTATTTATTAAATTATTAATTTTTAACTGACGTGTTCAAATAATATTAAATTCTGTTTATATAGCATATAATTTGCTAGAATTTGCTAGAAAAACATGATTCATCAAACACATAACATTTTAATTTTCAACAATAAAATAGAAAATTATATGAACACCATGAAAAATGCAACAAATTAATAACAAAAATATCATTATGATTGAAATCAAAACTTAATGTTTACCTCATTTGTCTTCTCTAAGAGCTAGCGAAGCAATTGCGATACCTATTGAACTGCTTCTCCTCAACTCACTTCACTACTGTTAGGAAAATTATTCTATGAATCAGGTGTTTGGGATGGGCCACACTCATGGATCCTACAATTCAGATTCAGACATGCTTTATATGTATTTTATAAAAAATTTAATATATAACACGTGACTAAATCTACACCGTAGAGTTTAAATACCCGATTCACAAAAGAAAAACTCCTACTATTAGGAGATGGCCTAGCCTACCTTTATAAGAATATACAATATATATCGCTTAAAATAATCATCAAACAAGATTATGAAAAAAAGAAAGAAAGAAAGAACGAAAAGACATAGATCACTAAATAGGATGACATGAAAACTAAAAGCCCAAAAAGGATATAAGTGCAATCTTTAGGCCCACTAAGTGTGTGCCTGGGCTGGAAAGTACCGTAGAACCGTCCGCAAAATTTATCTCTGTTTGAGAAAACTGAAGAGGGAACAGTGGCATTGAGGAGGAGCTAAAGTTAAACAGTAAACAGCGACAAGGAAAAATGAACACAGACATTACAGCATCGGTGAAGCCGGAGTACCCGGTGATAGATCGGAATCCTCCCTTCACGAAGACCGTTGCCAACTTCAACACCCTCGACTACCTCCGCCTCACCACTATCACCGGCGTCTCCGTCGTCGTCGGTTACCTCTCCGGTACACCCTTTATCTCTTTCTTTCATTTGATTTCAAATTTCTGGGAAAAGTGCCGTTTGATTTGGTTACCCGTGAAATGGATGAATAGGGATTAAACCTGGAATTAAGGGGCCATCGATGGTGACGGGAGGTCTGATTGGGGTAATGGGAGGTTTCATGTACGCTTACCAGAACTCTGCCGGCAGGCTCATGGGTTTCTTCCCCAATGAAGGCGAGGTTGCCAAGTACAACAAGTGATTTTAATTTTATTGAGGGTTTCTGCCTTCTGTTTTTTGGCCCCTTTTTATGCCTTTTCCTGTTTGTATATCTGGTACATTTGATCCTAAGAGGAAAGGTTTCGTGCTCGTATTTACTATATTTCGACTTTCTATGAGAAGCATGACCAACAGACCGTGTTCTATTTTTATTCTCAATAATTGAAAGGTGGTTGATGCATGGAAATACATGTATTGTACTTGTTGCTTTCTGATTTAACTTGGACTAAAAGTAGGCGATTAGCAATCTTATTTATCTTCCAGAAATCTCTGGGCAATGGCGGTACTAAACTTTGATAGTTGTCTTGATTATGTCAATTTGATCATTGGGTGTGCCATAGTTAGTGATCATGTTGTATGTCCTTTTACGAGATAGCTTAATTGTATAGGCCATGCTAGCCAATTTTTGGTATGATTGGGAGCCTGATTGTTGGTTGGTGTGCTACTTCATTCTTTGAAGGTCAGATTTTGCTTTCCAAATTGAAAAGCTACCAGTACTATAAAAAATTGTGTAGATGAGAATCAGGGATGAGACTCGGAATAGCTGAATATTTTATAACCACAAGGCATAGCTTGTGAATAGATTTACATTAAGGGCAGCCTTCATTCTTGAAGGCTTCTAGATGAAAAATTATTGTCCAGACCTATCATATTATTGACCATATGTTTATTACCTTTCTTTTGGTTGTTTGATCTGTGTTTGACGAATGGAAGTAAATTGGTTTCATGTACTTAAGTTTGTTGTTGTCGAGGAAAAATATGTATATGAACCCTGTGTTTCAGCCCCACATACGGATAAAATAGTCTAGTTTGTTTCATATTTTGCATATTGATATATATTTTTTTTCAAGTGAATTGATTATACGGCATAATTTAAACCATTTGGTGCATGTGTGGACCCAAACCCAGTGCATACAAGAAGTTCTTCGTGTTTGCGCTTTTTTTTCTTTCTTAGATCTGTATTTGTTACATGGGGATCAGACCAACCTTTTGCCAAAACATTTTCATTGCTTCTCAGTGGAGATTCCTCTATAGAGTTTGTTCCACTTTTCTTTAATAGTGACATTATGGGAAGAAATTTTTTTCTAGAAATCACCAAGTGATGGTTTTATTGAATATGTGAAAGCTTATTCTCTGCAAGAGTCAAATTGGGGTGTCTACAGAAAAATTGCTAGGTTTCATTTGAGATATGGCTTTATTCTAATTCCTGGGATGAACTTGGCTGAACTAAACTGTTGATCAGTAACCTATAACTGGGTTGAAGTCCAAAAATTACCCTAGTCTTTAAGATAACAAATGCTGAGATAGTGATGTAAGATTGTAAAATATATTTGTTGCTGAAATTTACTTTACCGAGTGCGTATCTTTGTTCCATAATCATGGTATTATATGGAACCAATATTGAGCACAGTTGGTGGAGACGGCATGGCTGAAGGAGCGAACTGTAAGGTATGTAAACTCATTACTAGCATCATACGTGTATGAAATCAATTTCATATATTTGTAGCAGTTATGTTAAAGGTTTTCCTTAGAATTTTGGAAATTTATCAGCAAATCCCAAGATTATCTGCTATTCTGGATAATCATGCGTTGATGCTTACTTTTTTTGTGGAAAATTTTATCCTGAGTTGTGGAATACGTGTGCTAATTATTGACTTAATGACTTAATGGTTATGCTTTATCTTTACTTAAATTGTTGCATGATTCACTCACATTTCCAATTAAATGGAGGCTAGTTAGTCATTACACCTTTTCCACACATCACCAATCATTTTCTCACATAATGCTACGACAGTACGACTATTCTGTATGACTTGAGTGTGCATATATTCCATCAGACCCAAAAACACGAAATCACGTTCGTGCACATAATGGAGGCATGTCCGGTTCGATTGATCCCAAAAAACCACCCCCCGATTGACTCAGTGTGAATCAACCTAAACTAGCTAATAATCGATTTAATCGGTGCACGTTAGACCATTTGAACCGGTGGGTCGTTGTTTTTGGGGAGAAATAAATTTTCTTTGTTTAACAAACTACAAAATATTCTACAAAATACACTATCAACAAAATCTTGATATTTTTTGGTAAGTTCTCTCTCTATTTCATTTTTTTTCAAATTTTTTTACTTGGTCAAAGAAGCTCTTTTTTTTTTTTTTTTGTGCTATAACTGATTTTTCTTGTTAAATTTCTTAAAATTTATTAAAGACTCTTGAATGAACTCAGTTCTTTGGCAACAAAAATCACATTTGCATCTTTTTTAATGTGCAATAGAGAAGAAGAACAATTTTGCTTTTAAATGCATTTGTTATTTATTTACTAATGGTATCTATTTGATTTCACTGTGTACTTTAACAAATTTTTGCTTTCTCAAAAAAGATGAAGACTTTATTTTTCAACTTAAGTTTCAAAATACTTAAAGTAGTTTTTTTTTTGTAAAATTGCATAACTTTAATGTAATCAAGTTGTTTAGGTCAAATTAATATAAATAATAATAATTTGGATTTGTTAAAATTTGCTACTATAGTTCCGAGCTATGGTGAAGACAATTATCTTTTGAGAGAACAACGAAATTCATTCAAGGATAAATATGATGATTGAATATTTTTGTTATGTAGTAGACCTTGAAAGATGATTTCATTTATTAGAACTTTGTGGTTTGAAAATACTTGTAAATTTGTTGGTAGAGTTTTTCATTCGGTTCGATTAATATTTTCTGAATTTGGTTGGACATTTGATGTGAAATGATATTTTCTTAATAGGAATTTTAAAAAATTATGAAAAATTGGAAACTTTTTTATATATTAATTTTACTATTTTTTATTAATATCTATAACATCTTATGATATTAAACATATTTTACAATTTATTATGACATCACCTCGATCAAATCGACGATTGAATTGATTGAGCTGATCGAATCAATAATCAGTAAAATGGTTAATTCTATATCCGATCCAATTTTCAAAACATTGCTAAAATGCTTGGAGATAATTAGAAGGTATAAAAATCTATAATCACCTCCACACTTGCTTCTTCCTCTAATGATTCTCATCAAGCTGAAGTCTACGTCGCCTTGGTTATAGGGTGGGAAGCACGCGCCGCTCCATGCCAATCTGACATTATGTAGAGATTTGACTTTTTGAGCTTGAATATGCATAAGAAGAATATGAAGTATGAACAGCCGGAAAGGGGGAAAAAAACCAAAAAACGCAAAAAATAATTTAATGAGGTATCATTACGTTGTGCTGACAAAATATTACTACTTTCTTGTCAATGTATTCATGATGGGCAATTTGTCAAAGGTTGAATCTTGTCTTGAATTTATCAGAGTTTCGCCGCTTCCAAGTTTGATATTCCTAACCTATATATATATATATATATATATATATATATATATATGCTCCCAACAATTATAATTCATCTGTATTGTATAACTGATTGGAGGGCTATCAACGGAATTGATTTTTATCCCAATTTGATTTGAGTTTGATTCGAATTCTAATATATTCAACCAATTAAAATACTGAATTGATCAAATTCGATTATAAATATTAACAATTCGAAGTCAATGGATAGTATATAGATTTATATATTTTATTAAATTAATAATCTTATGTATATAATATTAGTGAAAACATAATTAAATAAATTGTAATATATAAACTATTATAATTAACAATACAATGTTTTATACTTTTTAAAGTAATTTTTTTTAACAAAATAGTTTATAATTTTTATACATATTCTAAAATATTGTTCGACTTAATTAAATTTTACTTTTACGTAAAAAATTATTATTATTGGTTACTTAATTTTAAAATTTCATTGTTTAAATTGTTATCCGTATCGGATCTTTTTTACAGGCTTTTGGATTTTTTATCGAATTTTGACTCATAAATAATGAATGTAAGTCTTATAAAATTCGAGTTGGATTCAAATCTTATAAAAACTTAACAAACTCGGAGTCGATTTAAATCTAACCTGTTGACAAACCCTAGTTGAATATTCTTTATCAATATGATGGGACACATTGGCTGTCCAGCTACAATTTTGATCTTGCGAAGTATGTATTAAATAAAAGAAATGATGACCCAAGAAGCCCACCTTTGTGCAGTTACTTTTATTAACATGGTCAGACAATCTGTACAATCCAGTACAAATCTCTCTTACACACACTTCTGGGATTTTTTGTCAAATTAACTAAAAAACGTATAATATTTTACATTATGATACAATTTTTTTTATTTTTGTAGAATCTAACCTAAATCGCAAAAAAAGGTGGCGAGTTTAATTAAACTCGCCACGATAGATGGTGAGTTAAATAAAAAATTAAATTGTTTTTTCATGTAATTCTGGGAATAAAATTTATAATAACAAAACTGTATAACTCGCCAACAAGAAGAAAAAAAAAAGAAAAATTCAGAAAATCGTCACAACAGACGGCGAGTTAATAAAAGTTATACTAATAAAATATTATAACTCGCCAAATTTGTTGGTGAGTCTAAAATTCAGAAAAAAAAAAACAAAACAAAAATGGTAAACTCGCCATAGCAAATGGCGAGTTTAATAAAAAAAATTTTAAACTCGCCACCAACTCAGGCGAGCTCAAATTAAGAAAAAAAAAATTCTGAAAATTCGCCCTTGAAGATGGCCAGTTTTTAAAAAATTATTATTATTTTTTTTAAAACCGCCAAGATTGATGGTGATTTTTATTTTTCCATTATCAAATTCGCCGACATTGTTAGCGATTTTCACAACGGCCACTTCCATGGTTCGCTTATAAATTGCTGATAGGCGAAAAACAATTTTCATCCATCACAACACTTCTCTATTTGTCTGTGTCATTCATTCTCAAATCAAATCTAAATATTGATGTCTTCTTTTTTTTCCCCCCCCCCCCCTCTCTCTCTCTCTCTCTCTCTCTCTCTCTCTCTCTCTCTCCCTTTCAATATTTCAGTTTTTGTTATATTTTTTTCTGATTTGTTGTAATTAGGATGGAATATATCGGTATTGCTATACATTATGGAAGTAAAATGAATTATTCAAATTATTCCATATCGTATAATCGTCCTCCGATTGGAGTAAATTGGATTAGTCGGTCGTCAACATTTACCGATGTTGTGGACATAATCTACAACACAATTAATGTTGATCGAAATAGTTTCATTCTAAAAATATTTGGTGCGTATTTTATTTGCAAAAACCCTCCGATGGAAAATATTTTGGCAATTATTGATGATTCGAGTCTGTCTTTCTTTACCAACCCACGGTCGAAACTTGAAGTTTTGCGACTGTTTGTTGAAATAGAAGCGGTCGTTCATACTGCTACAATGGAGATGCAGTGGGAACAACCCAGGGGGAATTATATACCACTTGTGATGGAAGGCCTTCGAAATTTCAACTTGAATGAGCTTCCAGTAGAGGTTTACGTGTCCGAGCAGCTACAATTTAACATTGAAGAGTTCCAGCATGAAAGAACAAATTTTACTGGAACTTCGGTGTACCCCAATGAAGGTTCGTCGAACCAATACGGGCCATCCGATCGTGATCTGCATCAGGAAAATAATTCTATTCCGGACCATTATGCAGATAGCTTTCGCGACGAAGAATTATCTGAGTCGGATTCAGACAGTGACGACGAGCACAACGAGGATGAGAATGACGAGATTGAAGTTGTAGCTCAATTAGCGAATCAAAATTTGGAGCATGCATCGTCTTCGCAACCCCCGGCATTTCCTATTGAGGGGACACAAGTTGAGTCCACAATTCCTTTTGGAGCAATAGCACCGCATCTTCATGAAATACTACCATTTTATTTGAATACGGCTTCGAAGATTCTTGCAGACTCGCAAGCCATGCCTTCTTATCCAGCCAGATACTACGATCTGACAAAGGGAAAGCTTACATTAGGTATGGTGTTAAAAAATAAAGGTCATGCAATGGTTGTTGTGAAGGAGTACTATATCCAGTGGGCCAGGAGAGAGTTTATTGTTTATCGTAGCACTCCATAGTTTTGGATAGTGTCATGTAAGCGTGGAGCTGACACTGGATGTCCTTTTTGGATGCGCGTATCATTGAAAAAAATAAATCATATTGGAGAATCAGTGTATACCATGGTGACCACACATGCTTTGCTCCAGGTAGGTCTACTGACCATGCAAACCTCGATAGAAATTTTATTGCCGGTTTATTGGTAAGATATGTTAGAACAAACTATGACTATCCTGTTAGAAGTGTGGGTGACTTGGTCGAAGATATATATAACTATATTATATCTTACGCCAAGTCTTATCATGGTCTAGGACGTGCATGCCAAATTGTATATGGCTCATGGGAAACCTTAGTTGCTAACCTTTCGAGGTACATGGCAGCACTGCATCAATGGAACCCCGGTATGATTTCATTGTCGAATGCATCCAAGTTACAAACAATCATATTATTTGTTATACGCAAAATTGAAACATGTTTGTGGTGCTTTTCAGGTACAATTGTGGAGTGGGTTCACCATCCGGGTGAATCGGAAGTGGATGGAACACATATGATACACTATGTCTTCTGGGCTTTTAAGCCGTGTGTAGATAGATTTATCCATTGTCGGCCACTGATTAGTGTGGACGGTACCCATCTGTACACGAAGTAAAGGCACAAACTGTTGGTAGCCATAGCACTGGATGCAAACTAACAAATTCTCCCCCTCGCGTACGCGTTAGTAGATGATGAGAATCTTGCTTCTTAGAGTTGGTTCCTTGAGCTTTTGAGTAGATATTTTATACGAGGAGAGCAATTAGTTTGTTTCTTGTCTGATAGATATCATGCCATCATTGGCGCTGCACACCGTATTAGAGCCTTCAGTGAGCCACATGATTGCCACCGATTTTGCTTAAGGCATGTTTGCTCCAATCTTAATTCTAAGTTTAAAAATGTTCAACTAAAGGGCGTAGCATTCAAGGCCGGAAATGCTCAAGAGATAAGAAAATTTGAGCATTGGATGGAGCAAATTAAAGTGTTGAATGAGGCTGTGTTTAATTATCTTGATCGACTTAAGGCATGTTTGCTCCAATCTTAATTCTAAGTTTAAAAATGTTCAACTAAAGGGCGTAGCATTCAAGGCCGGAAATGATCAAGAGATAAGAAAATTTGAGCATTGGATGGAGCAAATTAAAATGTTGAATGAGGCTGTGTTTAATTATCTTGATCGAATTGATAGAGAGAAATGGACTACTGCCTATGATGGGGGAAGAAGTTGTGGTATCATGACGACAAATATGTCCGAATGCATCAATGGTGTGTTAAAAGGTGAGCGTCATTTGCCAATTACATCGTTAGTTGAACTTACCTTTATTCGTACTGCATCGTTTTTTATGAAAAAGGTTACTAAGGGTCATCAGTGGAGACAGGACAATAAGGCGTGGTCAGAGTACGCCTTCCAAATTTTTCAGTCAGAAGTTCGGAAAGCATGAGGGCATGTAGCCCACAGAATTGATTACGCAGACCAAGCGATTGACGTATTGACCCCACTACATAATGGTCGTGGCAATACGAAGCACGTAGTAAAGTTGAGAAGTGAAGAATGCTCATGCGGGAAATGATGTAAGACAGGTATACCTTGTTCACACGCGGTTCAAGTGGCCAGATCTTTTGGACAGCTTCCGTCCGAGTACGTGCATTGGTATTACGAGATTAACCACTATTTGAGTACATCTAAGGGGATAGTTCTATCCTTTTTGGGGTGAGCATTATTGACCGAATGCTCCATTCGAGTTAGTACATAATCCTCAATTGCGGGCAGGAAGAAGACAAGGACGTGATACAACTATCCGTATCCCTAATGAGATGGCTTGGCCACAAGCGCGTTCATGACAACAATATAGAAGTCAGTAAGATCGTTCTGGGACTTCCCGACTGTCTACATAGTAATTTTATACTCAATGTGTTATAAAAATGTGATGTATTTGTTTTTGATGTTGTTAGACATGCATTTCAATTATCGAATAAAGCAAATTTGTTATTTGGAATGTCTCGAATGCCGCCACCATGTTAGAAAAAGATGTAATGTACATAAACATGCAATAACATTCACGGTCATAAATTACATCAAAGTGTACATAATATTACGTCAACTAAACAGACTAAAATTACAAATTGTTTATCTTGTCAATGTTATCCTATGCATTCCTGTGCCGCATCGAGGTGGGTTCCTTTGCCTTCTCGGCCTTTCTTCACGTTGTTCATCTTGCGCCTCTTTATGTGTCAGCAACTCCGTAACAGAGGTACTTCCTCCGAAATCCGGAAATGGAACAGGAGACATAGTGAACTGTTGCTGCGTGTCCATGTGCGGTGTTGCGTATCCCTCCCATCCGCTATGGCTAATATATGATCCATAATCGTGGAATTGTGGGGTATAAGGAACTCAAAAAATATGATAAAAGAAAATAAATATGATAAATCAGAAATCGCCACCAATTGTGACGATTTTTGCTTAATTTTATTTATTTATTTATAAATCCCCAGAAAATCGCCACAGGTTAAGGCAATTTTCTTTAAAAATCGCCACGTGATCTGGCGATTTTTAACGAAAATCGTGGTTGAAAATCGCCTCGAGATCTGGCGATTATCTTTTAAAAATCGCCACTTATTTTTTCTTTTTTTTTAAACACGAGTGAACTGTTCATTAAAAATCACCACAACCTGTGGCGATTTTTAATAAATAGTTTCCCCTATTTTTTTTTTTACGCCACCAAAAATAGTTTTGGTTAACTTGACCACGCCAAACATTTTACAAAAATTATAATATCTCACTTTTTAATACAAAAATTTCTTAAACATCTTACATCTCATTATTTTCCATATTTTCAAAAAAAAAAAAATTAACATGGAAAAGTCATAATTCACATTTTTTTAAATATTTCCAAAAAAAAATTTCTACTGCAACTAATTTAAAATTAATTCTACCACATAACAAATACAATAAATAATAATATGTACACATCATAGTATATTACATAACATAATTATTTTAAATAAAGTGGCTTATGAAATGGCTTACAAAAAAAATAATAATACATACCTTATTCAATTTGTCGAAATCTTCAAATCTTAAACCTAAAAATAAACAAAACAAATCAAAAATTACAAACAAACATAAAATTTAACATAAACAAAACAAAATAAAGAAGAAGAACAAGGAGGAATTTTTTCTCCCTACTTCACGTTGATTTGAGAGAATGAGTAGCAAAAAATTCTCTTGCTCTTCACCTTTAAAATAGCAGTTTTTGAATTAATAAAAAAAAAAGAAAATTCAAACCGATTTTGACGTCTCACTACATACTGCAGGAGGGGTTACTTTGGGTAGCATGCAGTCCGACAGTTGGTAGGCGAGGGGAAAATTTTTTTTACCTTAACTCGCCATTTTTCTTGGCGAGTTTACATTTACTAGTTTTTTTTTTATTATTTTGCCGTACTAACTCGCCTGCGATTTTCTATTTTTGATTTTTTTTTTGAAATAACTCGCCATGAATTTTGGCGAGTTATATTTTTCATTTTTTTTAACAACTCGCCAATATTTTTGGCGAGTTATATGTTTTATTTTTTTAATAACTCGCCAAGAATTTTGGTGACTTATTTTTTAATTATTTACATATTTTTTAAATTTGAAAATATATTGCAGAAAAAGTACAAGATTCAGACTTGCATATTTCGCCGTCACATTTGGCGAATTTAGAAGTATTTTATTTATATATTTTTTTTAAATTTTAAAAATATATTGTAAAATATAAAAATATTCAAATTTTTATAATTTGCCAAATGTGATGGCAAATTTAGCCGAAATCGCCTACCCTCCTGGCGACTTAGGTTAATTCGTTCAACAATTTTTTTTTTAGGTCAAAATGGAACAATTACACTTTTTAAAGTCATTTTTGAAAAAAATCCACACTTTTGAGTTTGAATGGCATATTGCCACTTTTCCGTGGCATGCTTTTGGGAAGAAAATAATAATAATAAAAAAAAAGCGCCTCAGAATGCTTTCTCATTCAAAGTCTAAAAGGTTGTTGGGCTCAGCTTATTCCAAATAAATTGGAATTTATTAGTAAGCTTTTATATTTTATTTTATAAATAAGTTATTAGAGTATTTGAAAATAAAAATTACCAAACACTTTTAAGAAATTTATAAGCTTTCAAACATTTTATAAAATAATTTAAGATCTTATATGGTTAGCCAAAATACTCTCTAAATCAATACACATATACATACATATATATATATACATATATATTGATAAATGATTTGCTAAAGCTACTTCATCGTCTTTAGATTTCTATAAGTAGAGACATTGGGTTTTAGTGAATTACGAATTTAAGTTGGACATATAAAATTTTAGCACACAAAATTTTCATCTATGACCAGTCTAAATTCTACTATATTTTCTATTCTTTGATCATTATTGGCATTGACCTTGGCCAAAAATTCCAAAGTGAATTCTGATAGCATATTTATATTGATTGCTGTGCGTATGTATTATAATACACACACACACACACACACATATATATATATATATATATATATATATATTTACAACACGAGTCAAATTTGAATATTAAATTTTGAGTCAGCAGTCAAAAGCGTTTGATTTAAGTTGTTCCTGTTACTATGAAATCTTGTCAAAATGGAAAGAGAGAGACACATATCAAGAAAATTAGAAAGGTAAATCCAATCCAACACCAGCCACTCATTTTGAACAATCCTCACCTGATGTGTTGGATTACGTTGATTGGATTGATGTCACTCAGTTTGGAATTGAGCGGTGAATATTCAAATTTGATATTAATAAAATATTAAGTTTGAATTTTTTTTATTTTTAAGTGAGTGTGTATATGTATATGTGGAGGTATTTTTTTGACTTATATTGATAGGATGAGTGTTAAAAAAAGTTGACTGGATCGAAAATATTATTTTATTACATATAAAATTTTGTATGGTTACATTATTTACACGCATATTATATAATACCAGTCCAAAAACCAGGTAAACGCGTCTGCGGGAGCGCGTCTGTTTTTCTTGCCAGTGGCAGCACGCGCGATGGGACTTCACTAGCACACTGGCAACCGTGGAAGCATATTTATGAGGGGCAGTGGCATTCAAGACCCACCTCAATAATAAACTTGCTTCAAGAAATTAAAAAAAAAAAAAAAAAGAAGAGTGTTTGAATATATTCTCAAAGAAAGGTATGCCATATTATCCAAATAAGGAGTATAACATATTTTTGGGATTTTCCATATTTGCTTTTCTTGATATTTAGATTAATGTTCTTCGGTTTTTTGGGGTTATGATGGAATCTTTTTTCTTTTTTCTTTTTTTTTTTTTATTATTATGTTGTTGGTATTGTTTCTGAATATTTATGTTTTAGGTTTATTTCCATCCTTTGACTATGATTTCTTGGGGTATGAGTTGATTTCTTGCTGATGAACTTATGCCAAAGACGGGATCTTTGTACACTCACAGATGTTACACACACACAGAGTTTACACATATGTGGTGCCTGTTTCTTGGTTTTTATGCTTTGTGACGATGAACAAATTTGGGCAAAATATGGAAGATTGAAAGTAACGCTTATCTTCATTTTATCTTCAAGAAGAGAAGGAAAAAAAAAGCTATGTATCTTCAATTTATGTACTAAACACTAACCTGAATTATCACCATCAAAATAGCCAAGTGTAGTGACAAATTTACAGATTGTTGAATTTACCCCAATAAATCTTGATTAAGCATCTTCAATTCTTATAGCACCAGAGAACTGCTTAATACCATCCACTACAAGATTATTATTTTGATTGTGTTCTGCTGTTTTGCAAGTGACACTTATGTTTCAAAGCTTAAAATCTTGTTTATTCCTGTGTAGGCTTGCCAGTTTGAAGTGAAGCTAAGACCGTAATGTTTCTGTCCTGGGATATTTAAATGTTGGAGTCCAGAAGTGTAATTGCTGAAGTTAATCTATTTAGTTTTATCCCGAGTCTTGATCAGATCCGTGCATTCTTGATCTGTTCTTGACTTTCTTTGTCTCGTGCTAAATTGCAAACCTAGTTACCCTCAGAATGACATCTCAAAATCCCGAGAATATAGCTGTATCTGATGGATTATACTGCCAAAACCTAGAGGAGCTGGAGTCTTTTTTGTTAGATCCATCTTATAATTTTGATCACGACATCAGCTTTCATGGCGGTGATCACGGGACACAATTATCTGCGCAAACATACGAACAACATTGCACCATCGACTCATCATTAGCATGCGGCAGCAACCCTTTCCATAATTCTACTTCTACTGTCAGTATCTCATCTAATGGAAGTTCCACTACTCAGCCAGATTGTTTGTCAGATACAAATAATTCTGTTCACAACAACTGTCTTGCACCTAAGCACTCAATCTCGGTTGAGCCCAAGTTGTCGAAACAAGCAATAGAGTTCATCCAAAGAAAGAACTTGAAAGAGATGCTTGTTGCTTGTGCAAGAGCTGTATCGGATAATGACCTGTTGACTTGTGAGTGTTTGATGTCTGAATTACGTTTAATGGTTTCGGTTTGTGGGGATCCGTTGCAGAGGCTAGGAGCTTATATGTTAGAAGGGTTGGTTGCTAGATTGGCCTCCTCCGGAAGCTCCATTTATAAAGCCTTAAGGTGCAAAGAACCGACTGGCTCTGAGCTTCTGTCCTACATGCACTTGCTCTATGAAGTATGCCCATATTTCAAGTTTGGCTATTTGTCGGCAAATGGGGCAATTGCAGAGGCTATGAAAAACGAAAACAGGATACATATAATTGATTTTCAGATTTCTCAGGGTGGCCAATGGATCACCCTTATCCAAGCTCTTGCCACTCGACCGGGCGGGCCCCCACATATCCGCATCACGGGCATAGATGATTCTGTATCGGCTTATGCCCGAGGAGGTGGTCTTGAAATTGTGGGCCAGAGGCTATCAGGGTTCGCGAAATCACATGGTGTACCGTTTGAGTTTCACGGTGTGGCCATGTCTGGTTGTGATGTAGAAGCTAAACATCTGAAGGTTCAACCAGGGGAAGCAGTGGCTGTGAATTTTGCACTAATGCTACACCACATGCCCGACGAGAGTGTTGGCGTTCAGAATCACCGCGACAGGCTCTTGAGGATGGTGAAAAAGTTGGATCCCAAGGTTGTTACTCTGGTCGAGCACGAATCTAACAATAATACCACTCCTTTCTTGGTTCGTTTTGTTGAGACGCTTGAGTATTATTTATCTGTATTTGAGTCTGTAGATGTGGCCTTACCTAGGGATCATAAGGAACGGATTAACGTGGAGCAGCATTGTCTGGCTCGGGATATTGTGAACATAATAGCTTGTGAAGGGCCGGAGAGAGTGGAGCGCCATGAGCTTCTCGGGAAATGGAAGCTGCGGTTTGCTATGGCGGGGTTTACACCGTTCCCGTTGAGCCCATTTGTCAATGCTACCATCAAGACTCTGCTGGAGAGCTACTGTGAGAGGTATAGGCTTGTAGAGAGAGATGGATGTCTCTTTCTTGGCTGGATGAATCGAGATTTAGTTGCCTCTTGCGCATGGATATGAATTCAACATACTCATTCTCTTCTTCATGTTTCAATTCCAAGCTGAAAGAGTTACTGAATTTGGGTTGCACTCCTGGATTCTAGGTCCTGCCCAACAGAGACGGAGCGAAGGGCTGGTGGATGAGGTTGCCTCCTCAAGATCGAGTTAAATTTTACATGTATTATTATTATTTTTTTTTTTGTTGAAAATTTTAAACTGTTCCCCCTACACCCCACCCCCCCCACCCCACCCCAATCCCAAAAATAAAAAAAATAGAAAAATAGAAATACATTTAATGTTTTATGCAAATTTGGCCTGGATCTTTCTAACAAAAATTTCTAGCTTCACACTTGCCTAGGGATGTAAACGAGCCGAGCCGAGCCGAGCAGAGGCGAGCCGAGGCCTTTTTTTCAAGCTCGAGCTCGAGCTCGAGCTCGAGCCCGACGAGCCAGGAAAAAACAGGCTCTAGCTCGAGCTCGAGCATGTTCGAGCTCGGATCGGCTCGGCTCGTTTGGCTCGAATTTGTGAGTAAAATATAGGCTCGAGCTCGAGCTTAAATATTTTCAAATATTTTATTATGTTTGAGTTGTAGGCTCGAGCTCGGGCTCGAATTCGAAAATCAATATATTATTTATAATTATATATATAATTATATAAATATAAAAATAAATATTAAAAAAATCAAGGCTTGCGAGCCGGCTCGCGAGCCTACGAACAAGAGTAATTTGGCTCGAGCTCGGCTCGAAATTTATACGGGCTCGGCTCGAATTATTCGAATTCGAGCTCGAACCTTTGTCGAGCCGGCTCGTGAGGCTCGCGAGCCGGCTCGATTCGTTTACATCCCTACACTTGCCATTTTAGACAAACTCAATCGAGAAAAATTAAAAATTCATTTTTGCTCATATTGCAAACACCTCCTACATATACCGGTGATGGTACTAGAAAGCTAAACAAATTTGTTTTATCAAAAAATTACAATCACCACCCCTAAGGTTTTGTCTTTCTTTGATCAGTCAGCTTGAATGATGATTTTGCGGGGGCCAAAAAAATATTTAATCAACAATGATGCATTTATTTACTTAAATTCAGCAACTTGTAACGATTACATTGCACGATTTAGTTGAAATAATTCTTACAAATAGCTCCTTGGGGGTAATTTTTAACTATTACAATTGCATAAGTGAGTAAGTTCTACCGCAAAATAATAATAATAAAAAAAACAACAATTTTCAGCTCGTATTATAAAATATATAACAGATTCAAGGAGTTCAAATCTCTTGAAGTTTCAAGACAGAAATTTCAGGCACTCATAAAGCATTTGTAAGTAGTAAAAATATTTTTTCACTCTCATTTTCCTTCCTTCCGCTCTATCGTTTTCCATCCAACCACACAAAACATATACTAAAACAATTATTTACACACTAAATATATAATGACTTCGTGCCTTTAAGGATAATTTTCATTATATCCGAATTTTTATTTGATAAGGAGCAATGCTATTATATATTAATCATTATATTAATATCTCAAGTCATAAAGTATAAATAATTACAAATCCATGCAATGTCATAAATAATAAACCATGCACTAAATCCACTAATAAATAAATAGACTCAAATTCAGGCACACGAGGCCTTGACTATCCCAATCAAACAATGTTGTATTAACTTCTAATAATTAACTCAGAACACCCTATAAATGTCAACCTAAAACGCAACACATGCACACATGCACACTCACCCAAAAGGGAAGGGGAAGCGATAAGAGTGTTCAAATCCAGGACCTCAATGGTACCAGTTCAAACCCCCACCAATGAACTATAATCCCAGTGGCTATAATATCTTAATATTAACAAGTGTTAAAAGTACTGGAAAATTTTCAATACATAAATTAGAAAATCCATAAAGAAACGATATCAATAAATATTTTTGTAATGAGTTCAAATGCCAAATATTTGCAGAAATTCAAATTATTGATATTTGTCTCTCTCTCCAAGATCTATTTTTACCATTTCTAGATAGGGCCGCAGCTGGCCCACTAAAGATCTTTTGCCCAATTTATTCCAGGTAGGTTATTCTTTCGTTGTTGGGCTTCATCCAAAACACATATGAGCCATGCTCACATCATGGATCGTAGTCGAGCTATAAAATTTCAAAAGGAGTTTTGACGTTTATCTCAAGTTATGTTTCGTTTATTTGAAAGTGTCATCACGAAAATTCTTGTCTGAATTCGATTTGACTATACTCAATAAATCACAGGGTAAGTGTGATTATACTTTCTATGTAATTGGTCAGTTTCTGCTCAATATATACCAATTAAAAATCAAATACCGCATTCGTCAATTGAGTGAAAGTGTCATCGCGCAAATTATTGTCTGAATTTGATTTGACCATACTCAATAAATTACAGGGTAAGAGTGATTATACTAGCTATATAATTGGTCAGTTTCCGCTCAATATATACCAATCATAAATCGAATATTACATTCGTCAAATGATTAGTTTCGATGCGACCAAACTTGATTCGGCCCATAATTTTTCAAAATATGGTAACATATGTTAAAGGACAAACGGTCCTTAAGAAAATCTGGCTGCCAATAGTAGTTGGGATAGCACAAGACCTTTAATTCATAAATTCAAAAGCCCGATGATCACAATAATGAGATTATGCAATCAAGCTCCCAAAATAATGTTAAACAATAAATTTAGTACCATTGATACGTTAATAGAGAAAACTAGAGAAGAAAAGAAGATGGTTTTTGCAGTCTATTAATGTTGGTAAGTGTCTCATATTCAAATACTGACAACTACACAAGCAAAGAGTTACATTTTTAGTTACATTTTAGGCTCTTTTCAATCCAGATGTGATTTTTTTTTTTTTTTTGTTGTTGAAAAAAACACTCAAGTTGAACTTAATATAAATTTATCGTCATTTTGTGGAGATAGGCTATTCAATTGAATCGAACCACGTAAACAGTGTGTGTGTGTGTGTGTGTTTTCATTCTTATTTTCGTTCTTTGCCAATTTCTTTCGTATTACTAGCTAGTGATTTCATAACAATTAAGAATTTACAATTAAAAAGATTAAAAAAAAAAGTAGCATTTATAGGCCATAATGAAGAAATCTTTATATTTTCTCATGTGGACATCAATCATATTCGAATGCTGCTAAAGTAAAGACATTATAATCCTCAGGGATTTCATCACCTCAAAGAATTGCTGATATGATGAATATTTTCTTGTATATGTAAGCATGTGTCTTTTAGTGAAATTATATTCTTCAATTTCTCCAGATTGCGATGCGGTATAAATAAATGGTTTTTTTTTTTTTTTGAGGAAATAATTACATGGATTTAAATTATCTTCATTTGTAACTTACATATATATATATATATGTATATATATGTTTATAAGGTACCTATACTTGTTACTAAGGGTAGGATGGTCCACTCCTCTAGGGTAATCAATTACCCTTACCGCAAATTACGAAAAAAGTGCGTTTTATAATTTGGGTCTCATCCTTTTTTTTTTAATTATTATTATTATTATTATTTAAGTTTTTTTTTAATCTTCTAATAATTCATAACACTCTTGTTATAATTACCACCAATTTTGGAAAATATTGACAATAACCATTTCCCTTTTTTTTACCTTTTAAGGGTAAAAAACAAAAGGGGTTCAAAAAAACAGTTATTCATATCTATTTTGGCGCATATATATATATATATACATATATATGTGGAAAGAATGCAATTGTCACGACATCTCATCAATCTAAGTTTAGGTATTGTATCAATTAATGGCAAATAAGAATTGGTAAGAGGTCTTATGCCATAAAGGTTGATAAATGAGTGGAACTAAAAATCATTATTGGGTTCACGAAATTAAATTAATATCACAAGAAAAAAAAGAATAGAGGAAAAAAAAAGTTAGTAACGGTTGGGAATTTTGAACTGTTTTATTAGTGTGGTTTAGCTGGCACTTACATCATTATTATGCATGTTGTATGGTATGATGGCCATCAAACTCTCAATTGTACAATAATTATAAAGTTTTATTGCTAATAAATTAATATCACAGTGAAAAGAACACTAACAATGCGTTTGGCAAAGGAAAAAAAATGAGTGGATTTTAATTTTCTATAGGTATGTTTGTTTGAAAGGAAAACAAATGGAAGGAAAATAAAAATCTATTTATTTTCTCTTGTTTGTTTGAATGAAAAATGGAAGGAAAGAAAATTATTTATGTACTAAATGACAATTATACCTTTATATCATTATAAATCATAATTATGTTTATGAATTTATGTACTAAAACAGATTAATAAAATCAAACTAAAGAAGTATAATGTAAATAAAATGCATAAATTAATATAATGAAATATTTTTTTACATTGTGTCAAATGACAACCATAATCTTATATAACTATAAATATAATTAAATTATAAATATAATTATGTCGTAGAAAATTTAATAAAAATAAAATAAATAAATAAATATGTGAAATACATTTTTAATGATTATACAAATGCACACGTCGTATTTGCTATTTAAAAAATACAAGGATTCATGCTAGTAGAAGATGCAATATTATTTAAACACTTAGTTATACATATGGGCAATTTTGAAAATATTATTTTATAGAGATCCTTGTGTTATTTTCCTTTCATTTTCCGTCTGATTTTGGGTGGAAAAAAAATCAGTGGCCCTATACTTATTTTTCCATTCTCAATTTCTTTCCTTCTCTTTTCCTCCAATAACCAAACAAGGAAAAATATACATTTTCCTTCCAATTTCCTTCCTTCTCCTCCCCTTCCTCCCATTTTCCACTCTACCAAACAAAGCCTAAGTTCCAAGTCATAAATATTTATTTAATTAATTATCTCGGGCATCATCACAAATTCAAAATTGCTATTTGCAAAATCACAAATTTTTATTCTTTTTCACTTATTATTATTATTGTTATTAATATTATTATTATTGTGGAGTAGGGCAACACTTAGTCTTTAGTGAGCTTCCACTATCAATGAAAATCAAAGAAAACAACAATAATATTTATTAATAATATATTCCCCAAGGACCCCAACTGAATTGTATTTGCTTTTTTTTTTTTTTTATTTTAATCTCTCTCTTGGTCGATGATGCCTTGATGAGTATGCATGTGTGTATATACGGCATGCAAAAATTTATCTTCGGTAATAATTTTAAGTGGTCCATAAGGGATTGGCAATAAAGATAAGTCCCACGAGAGAGAGAGAGAGAGAGAGAGAGAGAGAGAGAGTATAGTTTATGGCCTGTAAAAAAGGTTTTAAAGTTTGAATGGCCATTTATCACGTTGTAACTTGATATTCCGGACAGCTTTTTAAATGATCAAAAACAATTAAAAATGTAAAAAATAGAGAAAGTCTTAATACTATGTTTTATTGGCCAAAAAGTAAGGGTGAAGGACTTTTAAGATTTCTTTATGTTGCATTATACCATATTTAAACGAAATTATAGTGAAATAAATAAGATTTGTTGGGATACAATAATTCAAGGAAAAAAAAAGGAGGAATGAGTTCAAACTTACTTTAAATCACCATTATTTTATGGAAAATATTTAGTTCAGACCCAGCTCAATCGAACCGATATTAATCATACTTTGAGTGTTTTATGATTGTTGTATAATTGGCGTATAATTTATGGAGAGTCAAATTAGGTTGGGTTAAAAAAATTTCATTATTTTATGTCTAATACAAATCCTTAGCAAAATTAGGTGATGATTTTCTTTTATTATACCATTTGCAATATCAAAATATTAAAAGAGAGCATATAAATTGGATTTTTTTTTGAGGGAAATATAAATTGGATATATATTCTTACATATGTATTGTATTGTATTAAGGTAAACAAATAATATAGTATTCTGTCGTAAAGCTCATCATCTCCTGTCATCTACCTTAGACTTCAAATATTCTCCAGCCAGAGATTTAGCCTAACAATCCCACCCATACATACATATACATACATACATGTTACCTCCCTCTCTCTCTCTCTCTCTCTCTCTCTCTCTCTCTCTTCCCAAATATTTAATAAAATATAAATAATATCTCCTCTCATGTAAGCTAAAGGAATTCCATTTCTTTTGATTTTGTTTAAAAAGGAGTGGAATAACCAAGAAAAAGAAAGCAAGAGAAGGACTTTGGAGAGAGAGAGGGTAGAGAGACAGAGGATGAACATACCCTCTGTTTTCATTTATGTATATTCCTCTCATTAGATCTTGGTTTCATCAATTTTCCTGTCTATCACCCCCTCTTCCAGTGGTGAGTCTTTATGTAAAAATGAATAAACATTGGTGATTTTGTTGTGTGTCTGTGTGTTCTTTTTTTCTTGATTGTGGGTCTGTCTGATCTCCATCAATCATAAATTTTCAGGGCACCGTGTGTTGAATCTTAATTGATGAATCAGGGATCCAATGATTTTCAATTAAATCCAGCATTTCCCACACAATATTTGATCAGAGATTGCTATTGGATTCCTGCCCGATTTTCTGGATAAGGTACAGGCTTTTTTGTTTCTTGTATGTTGGATTTCCATTTCCAATTGGATCTGTTAGATTTATCATTTGATGATTAATTTTTTTATTAATTGTGTGGTTATGCAACAATCATCTGCAATCTGTGCGGTTCAAGTTATGTTTTTCAATTAGTGGGCTCTGTCATCTCATCTTGGATCGATTCACGCATTGGCAGGATCATAGATTTCTCTCAGATTCTATCAATGTTTAGTTGTAATCAAATGTTGTGGACGATTTGCAAAATTGCTTTTTTATTTAACTTTCTCCATGTGGCAGTTGTCTTGTTTGGTTATTGATGGAGGATTGTGAATTGCTTTTGTGTGAATTGCAGGAAGGATGGAGATGGATCAAGGTAAGCTCTTTATTGGTGGGATTTCTTGGGATACAAATGAGGAACGTCTTAAAGAATATTTTGGTGCATACGGAGAGGTGGTGGAGGCAGTGATCATGAGAGATCGAACCACGGGCCGTGCTCGTGGCTTTGGCTTTGTAGTCTTCAGCGATCCAGCGGTTGCTGAAAGAGTGGTTAAGGAGAAGCACATGATTGATGGACGAACCGTAAGTTGATCTGGAAATTTATCCAGAGATCACATTGCATTTAAAATGCTGCATTTGCCATTTTCAATAACAGTTATTCTTGAAGTTTATTAAAGATAATGCCTTGATGCAATTTAGATCAATACAATAAGAAATTTGCTATTCTTCAAAATGAGGCAACATTGTCAAGTTCCTTTCTTGGTAACAATTGATGATTAGTCAATGTAAAAGTTTTATGTACATAATTGGATATTGTCTTTTACCACCAGCTCGAACGCTCTTTCTTTTGTCTGCATTGAACTCATATCATAGCACTCATTGCATTATCATCTTCCAGGTGGAAGCAAAGAAAGCTGTTCCAAGGGATGACCAACACTTGATAAATAGAAACAGCGCCAGCATTCAGGGTTCACCTGGACCTGGACGCACCAAAAAGATATTTGTAGGAGGGTTAGCATCTACCGTCACCGAGAGTGACTTCAAAAATTACTTTGATCAGTTTGGCACCATAACAGACGTTGTAGTGATGTATGACCACAACACACAAAGGCCAAGAGGTTTTGGTTTTATAACATATGATTCAGAGGATGCAGTGGATAGGGTGTTGCACAAAATCTTTCATGAACTTAATGGTAAGATGGTTGAAGTAAAGCGAGCAGTTCCTAAAGAGTTGTCTCCGGGACCCAGCAGGAGCCCTCTTGTTGGTTACAACTATGGTTTTAACAGAGGGAACAACTTCCTCAACAGCTACCCCCCAGGGTATAATATAAGCTCACTTGGAGGCTATGGTGTCAGGATGGATGGAAGATATAGTCCCTTAGCTAGTGCACGTGCTGGGTTTTCTCACTTTGGTTCTCCTGCTTATGGAATGGGTGTGAATATGGAGCAGGGTTTGAGCGCTGGGTATGGTGGGGGTTCTAACTTTAGTGGTAATGTGGGCTATGGTCGTGTTTTGAACCCCTATTTTGGCAGCAACCAGAGCAGGTACAATTCTCCTATTGGTTACAATACAAGTAGCAGCAGGGGTGATTCCTTTTTCAACTCATCATCAAGAAACGTGTGGGGAAACGGTGGTCTTAATACTTCAGCAAATAATGCCAGTTCTGGTTCGTACTTTGGTTCCGGAAGTGGTGGTTTTGGAGTCTTTGGAAACAACGGGGCCAATTGGGGCTCTTCTCCTGTTGCTGCTGCCTCACTTGGGGGAAATTCTTCTGCCTACGGTGGGGGAAATGTTGGTTACAGAGGGGGAGAGAATAGCTATGCACTGGGAGCAGGAGGATTTGGGAGAAACAGTGGAACAGGTGTAGCAACAACAACCTCTTCATTTTCTGCCTCAAGTGGTGGTTATGAGGGATCTTATGGGGACATTTACCGCAGTGGCTATGTTTATGGTGATCCAACTTGGCAAACTACGTCTTCTGAGCTGGACAATTCTAGCTCATTTGGTTATGCACTTGGGAATCCAGAAGAAGTCGCTGCCAAAGAGTCTGAGGATTATGGGGTGGGCTATGACGTTCCAAATAGACAATCCAATAGAGGTATGTCAACGTTTTGTCCTTGCACTAAAAATTTCAATCTTTCTTATTTGCGGAAGTAGAACTATGTTAGCTACGGTATGGGTTTTTCCTCTTATGCAAATATCTCGCTATGTCTGTTGGCATTGTCACGTCATATATCTTGAAAGAAGCATAACCGTAAGCAAGTGAGGTTCACTCAATATTCTTACCCTTTTTTAAGTGGATTTATCATAGTAGTTCACCCCTTGGAGCTGTAATTTTTTCCTTCTTCTAGTTTGCACTGAAACATCACAGGAGTTGTAGAATTGTCAGATAGTGGCACATTCAGAACTTGTTGGCTAAGCTTTTCAATTTTACTCTCCATTTTCATCAAGAACTTTAAATTGAGCAGGATAGTGAGGCGAGATTGAGGAAATGACTTCTCTTTACCTTTTATATTGTTCCCTGCTTGAGGCCACTCGAGATATTTGATTTCCAAGTGGGCCTGAGATCATATATTGACTCAGTCCTCTTCTCATCTATTTATTTGTACCCAAGTTTTGTCATGGTTTCACAGCTTTCACTGTCTCATGGCTTCTTTGTACCATTCACTCCAAATATGGGAAGATCAGTTTTTCTTTCTTACTTCAGTTATCCCCAAGATTATGATTTTTGTGCAGATCTGATGACTATCAATTTGTGATCTTGACTCCTAAAGAACAAATTTGATTCAGATCATGTAATTGATCCCATATAATCTTCTCAAGCAAATGAAATCTGTGCTTTAGTTTTGAAATTTTCGTCAGTGATACCTATTTGCTTCTGTTAGCTTGAGCATTGTTTCATTGAACTGTTTTATAGTCTATCTCAATTATTAGTTACTCAGCAAAGTACTTCGTATTTTTAAATTTTAAGGTATTCTTTTTTTTATACAATGAACTCAGAACACCCTATAGATGTCAACCGGAACATTACACCCACCCACCCACACACACACACACACACACACACTCACCCAAAGTGGAAAGGGAGAGGACAAGAGAGCTCAAATCCGGGATCTCAATGGTGCGAGGTTCGAACCCCCACCATTGGGCTACAACCCCAGTGGCAAAATTTTAAGGTAGTTGATTGGTTGCAATTGTCTAAGTCATTTAAAGTGAAAATTGTGCCTGTACTATTATTTCTGTTAGATACATTAGGTAAACGAAAATACATGTAAAATGGCTGTAATAATTGTAATTGTTAAGATAGATACATAGGAGTTCTTTTCAGAGTGTTAAAAGCGCATTTGTAGGTATATAGAATAAAAGCATTCCTTTTTAATTACAAATAGATGATTTGTCATATGATAAGTGTGTTGTTAAGGTTTGACTTATTCGCAAGAGATTACAGAACATCAACAAAAATGAGACAAGAATTTACCAGTTTTATCATGATTGTGGGGCACTGGGCGTGCAGTCTCCCATTCACGAATCGAGAATATATATGCATATATATATGTATATATATATTTGTAAGATCATAACAGTCTGACCTGCATCAAAGTAGACACAATTGTGTCAAGACACCATTCTTATCTTGTGGAAAGTCGTGCTAGTTTTCTTGTATGCTTAAACTAATTGTTGTCATGCAAGTTTTGTTGTATGTGGCATCCAGTATAGCTTAACGTCTCTCCATGATTTTCTTTCAGGAATCGCTGCTTAGGACTTTTGTCATGTATTCTGAAGATGATGTAGGAGAGGAAACTTTAAATGTGGATTGTGCATTTCGTTCATATCCCTGATAGATATATATATCTCAGCTTATAATGATGTCATTATACAGAGCTAACAAGGTCTTGGTGCAAACTATACATGACCAGTCTCAAGGGATTTTTGTGAAGGTTTGAGGTTTGATTTTAGCATAACTTTAGGTTCGTTTTTATCAGCATTTTGATTGAGATGTAAATCAGACTGCGGGATATACTGTGGAAAAATTCTGTTCTAGCGTTATTTGTTGTGCGACTCTTCAACACAAGACGGTACTGCTGGTACGACATTCGAAAGGTAGAGTTATTTTTGTATTCTTTTTCCTTTTTTTTTTTCGTTGTTTGTCGGCTCTAAATACCTGGAGAATTTTTTTTTTCCCCTTTTCTTTTTCTTTTTCTTTTTCTGTCTGGGATTTGTATCTCTCTCAGACTGTATGTGAGGTTCTGTTTGATTTTACTAGCGTGATATGTTAATAGGGATACCCTCTTAGGTCTCCCTTCAATAAAAATATCGAATAGTTTGATTATTCATTTTACTGGAGGTTCTGTATCTGACAAAGTTTACAATTTCTTTCTTGTATGAAATAGATGATGTAGTGTGAGAAACAGATTACATGTTTTTTGCTCTTTAATATGTTTATTGTCCAGCTTTCTTTTTTTTCTCTTTGTATGCTTAGTACTTTCAGCTCACATATACTAGTCCGACTGTGTGAAATAACTTGGGAGCTATAGGATAAGCCGGAGCCAAAAGGCGAAAGTGAAAAACTACTACTTTTAGCGTTACTTTACTTGCTCTAAATTGTAGAGAAGGAACTGCCCTGATCCCAAGTTTGTCTGGATGGGGGCTGATTTGGTGAAGGGCATTGTCAGTTGGAAGTTTGCTGGAAATTAGACATCTTCGATCTTCCAGAAATAATACAGGTTTTAAGATTTTAATGCAAAAAAATACGATTCCACGATGATTAGAACTACGGTTTTCATTTGTCTTGTATTCAAGTTAATACTATGTTTGGATTTTGACGAGGAAAATTTGAAGAAAAATGAAAATAAAAATAAAATAAGGTTTTGGTATTATCATTGGGAAGAGTGGAAAAAATTCTTTATGATATTTTTTTTAATGAAATCGAAGGACCAAACATGGTGTATGCAACAAAGTTCGGTGTGGGGATAATTTCTACTGGTTCTGGATAGTTCGCAGAGAGTGCATACAAATGAGACTAGTGGTGAAGTTAGGATTCCGGAATTAGGTGGTGTACTTACTAGTCAAAATTATCAATAATATAAATAATTAAATTAAATAAAATAATCACAAGTACATTGAATAACTACTAGAAAGCGCACTATGAAGTAATTATAGAATTAGAGGGTATGGACTAGTCGTGTATCCTTTTTATTTAATTATGTGTGACACTACAATTAACCGACTCTAAAATAAGTTTGAACTTACAGCAATGTAAGATTCTATTTTAATAACCAAATAGAGCCTTACTCCTATCCGCCGCCATCTTTCGATTATGTAATTTAATAAAATTTCTAATATCCAAAATAGCCCTTGTCTGAGGGTAAGTTACAGCAATACCCTGACGGTCTAATTATCAAAGGACCGCCTCCTATTTTATTAAAATTGTCATTACACTTGTAATACTCCGTTCTACATTGAAAACACAAGAAAAAGTTAAATGTCTTATAAACTTGATTTAAGAACTCGAGCGTATTCATTGGATATTCCTTTTGAGCAAATTGTTCATAGTCTAATTTAAAAGTGCTTTTGTGGATTTGAAAGCAACTTCAAATCCAATGAATTCGTGGAGCCGGAGCATGACAAACCCACCCCCCTCAAAAAAAAATTTAGAATACTATAGAAAGTCCCAGTGAAAGTGTTAAAAGATATTATGAGTGTCATTTTGAAGAAAAATAAAAAGTGAAAACTAATGACTCCATATGCTCTAATTACACCAATGGGCCCTCTTGTTTGATCTCAAACCACTATCAAGTCAAACACGCAGTTATCCTCCTATCAACTCTCTCAATTCCCCGCCCGCCTCACTCTGTCGCCACCACCTTCACTTCCTTTTCCTATTACTGTTTCACTCGATTCAACACATCCATATGTTCCTCTCGGGGAGGGTAGATGGGATTTTTAACTGTTGAATCGAGTATTATGATATAATATTATTATTTTTTTAATATTTTTTGATATTATTATATTCAAATTTAATAGTTAAAAATACCAACAAAATCATTCCTCTCGTTATGTATAAGAAATTTCTTTACTCAATTTCGAGTTTTAATTTAGCTTTCATGGTGAAAGGGGTGTGTGTCATAATTGATATTAAAGGAGATTCAACGGTCTCTCAAATTAGTCCAAATCTTATGTAATATTTTTTTTTTTCGAAAGGGATCTTATGTAATATTTTTCAATAACATTTGTTGTTACACTCCCTAATATATATTACATTTATTGATTAACGATTGAGATTATGAAAAAGAATCTATAATTTTTTTTTCTTATCAGTGTATTGGTGAGTGTAATAACTGATATTATACGAAAATATAACAAAAAAATCTTAATATTCGTCAAATAAAAATATTATATTTGGCATCCTTCAGTCTTGTAAACCTAACATTTGACCCCCTTCTGATTTATAAACATTTTACACAAATAACCATTAATTTAATAGAAAATATTATTAACATTTAAAATTTCAAATCTTTAACGAAGTAAACTACATAATTATCTAAATATATTTTAATCAATTAAATATTCTGAAATCAAATCGAATCTGATAGAATTCATAATCTACAGCCCTAATCCCACTTTCTTTTTTTGTTTTTTAATTATTAAATACAGCCCGAACTCCATTTATTATTATTTTTTCTTTGTAATCCAATTGTAATGGGATTTGACCGAATCTTACCATAAAAGGCCAAAATATTGTTGCGTAATTCTATCACGCGTGGACCAATTAAATCTTTCGTTTTCGAACAACTGTCCAATGCATGGGGACCAATCACATTCCCCTATAGTCCATGGGGCCCAACTGAGTTCCAAGATGGAAATAAATTTATTTAATATGCTCGAGTCGTGTGGAATGAAAATATATTTTTGAAAAAAAGTTTAACTATAAATACAAACTAATCATTCTCATCTATGCCTAATATGACTATATCTATATATCCAATTTGAATCCTCTGCTACAAAATAGTACTACACCTCCTCCTACATTCATCAATATATGCTACGTATATTGATGAGTAATTGAGATCAAAAAAGAGAATCTTCAAAAAAATTTCTACTTATCTCAACCACTCACTAATACACGTGGCGTATTTTGATGAGTGCAGGAGGAGATGTAGCACCATTTTGTAGTAGATGATTCGAACTGCTATACATCTATATATCTATAGATATATAACGGAATAATTTATTTAATTTTTGATAAGTGTCAGTCTAAATATATGATACGTATAAATATTTTTTCATTAAATGATAAATCGGACCAATTTAATAGAAAATATATTTTACAAATAAATATATAATGGCATGTTCCTTTAAACTGTATAACAAATATTACTTTCAATAAATATTATTTGACGACTCCTTAAATTTGGGTGATTGATTAAATTTATCAATTTGAGATATTATTTTATTTTATACTTGATTTTTCTTTCCTTATTCATTAAATGTGAATATGATTTTTTTAATTGATAAATCAACTTTAATTATGGACTTTTTTTCTTGATTTTCTTTCAAAAATCAATCTAATTAATAATTTTCTCAATTTTTAGATCATTCAAATTTTATTAACTTAATCATTGTTCTTTAACATGGACTTTTTCATATTTATCTCTTTTTTTATTTTATCTTTTCCTCTTTATTTGACACAATGATGAAATTTTTTTATCGTAACCATAAATTTGAAACACGATGAGTGGATTAAACGTTCCCTCCCCTATATAAACATTTATAAAAATTTGTTGAGTCTCTTTTCTTCAATCATAAAATTTATTATTAAGTTCTTCACTTTTCATCCTCAATAATCTTTTATGATCAGCTTTATTTTGTTATACTATTTTTATTTATTTATTGGTACTTAATTTTTGTAATCATCTTTTATTTTTTAAATAATATCAATGTTATTGTATTTTCTTTTCTTTGTCTTGTATCCATTTTTTAAGTTATTTTTTGTTATAATTTCTTTATCATGTTTAGATTATACGTGTGTTTTTCAAATGGATTGGCGGGACCTATTTGATTTATTAGCTAAATTTTTTTCTTTCTCTCTAAGTTGATATCTCTCCCATTATTTATTTTTTGTCTTTATCTATATATTTACACGTTTCATATTTTTCACTTAATTTTCATTTTTCATATTCAAGTTTCCTTGATATTTTTTTTTTTAAGATCCTTTGATTTCTTTGGTTCATTTAATTCATAGTTTAAGTGTTTTATTTATCTAATCAAGCTTTTATAAATATATTTTCTCCTTTTACCTTTTTTTGTTGTCATTGTTTTTTTTAATCACTTTTATCATTACTTTATTACTCAAGTTCTCCGTTTATTTGTTTGAATTTTTATTTTATTCAAATTTTCATTTTATACTTTGTACTAAATTAAACGATTTGTGGGATCTTGATTGGTACACTTTTTAAAGTTGATTCTATTTTTTTTTTCAATATCAAATATCTCATCCAATCATTTTATTAATTTTCTTTTAATTTTTTAAAAGAACACAAATAATAAAAAGACCTTATTTAGTAGATGAGCCCACAAGTAATAATATATATAGAGAGAGAGAGTTTAGAGAGGAATTTTGTCATTTTGCATTAATTATGCTAGTTATATTAGAATGTAAATTTTAATATTATTTAATTCATTGACCAGGTAAAAAAAAAAAGCTAAACAAGATTTTGTTCCGACATTATGAATTATGCTATGATTTTATCATTAACCTAGTATAAAATGTAAAGATGCTATTAAAAACAAAAAGCCATAAAAAGCCAAATTCAAATTAGTAACATGATTTATATGAGACAAACACCCAGATTTAAAAATTTGAAGATTTTAAGTTAAATCCCATCAACAATTAATTGTGACTTTCAAATATTGAATGCAGTACTCTTTAAAAGGGTCGTGTTGGAGTTTTGATGTGAACTTTCCTTTAATTTGATGCTAGTTTCCAACTGGATATCGAGTTTTATTAATTGTTTATTAATATATTATTTTAATGAAGTAGTGAAACGTTTCATTCAATGAAATTATTGCATGGTTACCTATTCTGGTCGAGTGACGTGTGGCTATTCATACAAGTCAATCGAGAATTATTTAATTCATTTTTTTTTTTTCCAGTCATGTTACATTTTTTTATTTTTTAGTTTTATTTATAGAGGGTGGTAGAATATATTTAAACAATTAAATCAAAAATTCAAATTAAATATAATTATCATATCATTCATAATCATCTATCCAATATAAAGAATAATTATCAATACAAAAAAGTATTATATGTTATAAAAACACCCACATTAACAAAAGTTTAATTTATAAGCTTTTTAGTCATAATTCATGAGGTTCTTATCACCATTAGATCAAAGGATTCTTAATTTTAATAATTTTATTCAAGACATATCGTTTTAAGGTCGATATGGTCGTGCATAATAAATGATGAGGAATAATAATTTTAAAATGTATGTATACTAGCATAAATTCTGTGCTAGTGTACGAAAAATTCAAATGATAGTATAATTGATAATAAGAATATTTTTTGAATCTAATTTGTAGTAGATTATATATAAAGATAACATGAGTAGGCGAAAATATATTTTTTAATTAATAAAATAATATATAATTTTGATGGATTAATCTCTTTTTTTATTAATTTGAATGCTCAATTTTTGTATTAGATCATTTTTAAATATTATATAATATTCATGTCATGTGTTTTTCACACAATCTTTTATGTGAGAATTGTTAAATGTCAAATTTAGTAGTTCAAATTAAGCACTCAAAGGCCCAACTCATCATTGCAAACGGGCCGTAAAGCCATAACAAATAAAATCGATGATTTCTCTTTATTCAATTAGAGTGCAGTCAAAAATATTCTACTTGTAATAGGTGATAGTTTTTCAATATTAATATATATATATATATATATATATATATTACATTTTAAGACCTTTAACTAATTTTATCTCCCCACTCTCTCTCTTCTAACAAAGTGATTTATTTTCTCCCTTTTCTATTTCCACATCTCCTATCCCTCATCTATTACGTTTTGCTTTTGGATTTTTTTTTACTTTATATTTCTTTATTTTTATCAAAAAATTAATTTTATTTTAAATTTATTGACTTATGAAAAATTGATAAATACATTATAGATAATTAAAAAGGTAGGACGAATAATAGAATAGTTAAAAAGATAAATATTCTAGAAAATTTAATAAAAATTTAATTATATGCTATGAAAGTTTAAATGTTTGATTATTACAATTATTATTATTGTTGTTGGTGGTTGTTGTTGTTGTTGTTGCACACACATTGAGTGAATTTTGTACCTAAAATTTTGTTGGTTTCTATAGTTACTTTATAGATAAGGCCATTGAATATGGATCGTTAACATATGCATTATATCATAAATGAGATCATAAGCTTGTGCAAAATAACCAATTTTCATAAGAAAAGTCAATTCTATAGATCCATAATATTTTCTAGATTGTGTATCACAAGTTGACTATTTAATTCCCTATAATGTATCGTTGTTACTTTCCTTACTTTCTTAAGAGTCGAATCAAATAAATCATTTATTTTCATTACTTTCCTAAAATTGTGATATCTCATTAATTAATTTGCTTTTTCTTGTTCCCCTCATTTAGGGGTCATATGACATATATCAATAGAACATTTTCTTTATCTCAAAATTTGATACAAAATAGGAAAAAAAATAATTATATGACTCACATGAAACAAAAATGACAAAAACCAAATAAACCCCATTGTAACCGTTTAATTATATCTCAAAAAAATAAATATCATTTGTGTTAATATTATATCTCAAATTTTGTCAAGATAGAAAAATAATAATTATATGACACATAGAAATACATACATATATACATATATAATATCATAACAAAAAAAAAAATCCAATATCAAATGTCAAAAAATAAAATTATGTTTATGTGCCAATAAAAAGTAAACATTAAGGGTATAAATTGGGTGATTTCCAAACACTTTGGGGCCAAAAGAAAAAATAAAAAAATAAAGAGAATTTTTGATGGAAAAAAGTGTAACTAAGATGAAGATAACTAAACATAAATTAGAGAAAATAAGAATTGGGAAAAAAAAGAATCAAAAATTATTGAAATAAAATATTAAAAAAAAATTCCAACTTCTTATGGAAAAAAGGTTATGTAATGTGTAAAATAACAACAGTAGTAAAAAAAAAAAAAACAAAAATCGGTGAAAATATTATACATATCAACTTTTAACAAATTAGATTTTATACGAAAAAAAGAAAAAAAAAAGAAAAATACAAACCAAACAAACGAAATTAGGTGAAAATATTATATATATCAACTTTTACGAAATAGACTTTTATACAAAAAATACGAAATAGACTTTTATACAAAAAATAAAAAAAGAAAAAGGAAAAAAGAAGAAAAAGAATACAAACCAACAAACTCGTATAAATTTTGAAAAGATAAAAAGTCAAATACAATAAATCTCAAAGAAATTAGTGATAAAGTAAAAAAGAAAGCAAATTAAGTGAAAATCAAAAACACAAATCTAACAATAAGAAATGATGTCCATATGAATAAGTCCACAGTGTGAACACAAAAAAGTGCTGAAATACTTGTAAAATGGAGAATGGTAACAAAACTTTTAAAAAATCTACCTAAAATTATGAGAAACAAATAGTAATAGGAGAACGAAAATAAAATAAGTCTTATAGTTGAATAAACAATAAGAAAGAAAATAGTAAAGAGGTAGGAAAAGATGACAGTTAAAAGATTAATTACATACTTATACAATCGAAAAGAAGAAAAATAATGGATGAAAAGTGAGGAATAAACAATAAGAAAGAAAACATTAAAAAGATAGGAAAAGATAACAATTCAAGATCAATAAAAAATTAACTTACAGACCCATACAATCGAAAATAATAAAGAAAATGGATGATAAAATAAAGGGTTGTAGAATTTGGTACACTATTGAAGAATTATAATGAAAGAAGACTTATTAAGGTATTTGAGAGAGAGAGAGAGAGAGAGAGAGAGAGAGATGGGGGAAGAAATTGCAATTTGGAAGGAGAATTATAGATGAATTAACAATTGATACATATTAAAAGACTTAATGAAATTTAAATTTTGAATATTTTAGAAAATCAAGAAACTCCATTGGATAATCAATAATAATTTTTTCTTTAATTAAAAAATTTGAAATTCTAAAAAATTAAAATTTGATCAAAATTGAAATTTTTTTGGATCAAATACCATCAAATATACATAGCATAGATAGATTTCCGAAAGTACTGAGTCTTTGTCTGTCTCAGGATATATAAATTAATTATTGATATTAGTTATTAATTAATTCATTATTAATTCATATTATAATGTAATGGAAAAAGGCGTTTTGAGGAATGCACTAGCTAGTTCGATGCGATTGGCAAGAAAACAGGTAAATGTTGTTTTCTCGGGATTCTTTAGTTTTCCAGTGTGAAAACTAGAATATGGGGCGGGGCGGGGCGGCGCGCGCGCGCGCGAGAGAGAGAGAGAGAGAGAGAGAGAGAGAGGATGTCCGGTCAAATGTTGATTCATGTGACGAACAACACAACACATGATAAAAAGAAAATAAAATAATTGAGGCCTAAAAAGTAGTGATGTTTAGGCGGCAGACTGAGTCCAAAAGTGGCTACTTTCTCAACTGTCATTCAAAAAAGCTGTCGGTTCCCAAACAAAAATTGTCAATAGTGACGCTATACATGAAAACTCTTTTCTGAATCTGATTTTTGAATCCCTATGATCAAGCTGTTGAGATCTATTCATATTTTGTATGCTAATTTTTTTAAAAAAAAAAATTAATAACGCAATATAATTTAAATTATTTGGTATGTGCGTATAATTCAAACTCGATAGATGGAAAATTTTTCTAATGATAGATAATTCATATTCGACTAACAACTTCTGTGAATATTATACTTGCATAAGTTACCGTTATTATAAAATATTTTTTCTTTATTTATAAAATATGTCATTTAAAATGATCACTTTAATGTTGCCACTAATGAATGTTAAAAGTGTTTTATTTTGTGTTTCTTGCTTCCAACCTGAAATCAATATATCAGCCAGCACTGGACAAGTACTTCAAAGTTTAATCAAGGATAATTTGGTCACATAAATCTAAATACTACTTCGAATTCTTTATCAAAAAGTAATTATTATAATATATACAAGAGCAAATCGCCAAAAGATTAATAAGCATGAGTAGAAAGGCAAGGATTAGAAGCTATGATCCCAAAATATATTTTCAAAGCAACTCAGGCAGCACAAGGCTAGCAGCACAATGTAACTAAACTCTTTAACATATTTCTTTTTCATTGTCTTAAAACATTGGTAGATAAAATACTAAAACCTGGTTACATAACAGTACATTAGATATTGCTCCTAGCATGATCAGTTCTATCCTAAATCACCAAACTCACCAGTGTTGCTCAGAGCCTTTTTCGAATTAAATACTCAAAAGAAAGCTCTACTCCCATAGAACACCCGAGAGCCCGAGTTTTTAGAGTCCTGTGATTTCTGATCCGAACTCGAATTTCCCGAGCTGGTTGGCCCGCTTTCGAAGTCCATTGGGAGCTTCATTTTGGCCAGCGACTCGGTAAATTGCTGCATGCTTTTCATGTACATATCCACTATGTCCTTCTGCACCACCTGCGACTCGGGTTCAATCTTCACGGCAACAACAGGCTTTCCTAGTGCATCGTTGCTCGACATTCCAACCGATGGTGGTGTTTCTTTACTCTCAGAATCCAATCCATTTCCAATTTTTTCCTCAGAATTTTGTTCAGGAGATGGAATGTGTTCCTCGTTTGGAGGTTTAGAAGAATCTTTCGGTGCCTCAATAGACTCGGAACCATTTGTTCCGTTTGTTGACACGCTACTTTGAGGAGAATCGATCACCTGTTTTTCATCACCAGAACCAATCTTGTTGTCCGAGCTCCGTGCGTCCAAATTGTTACCCGGCATCCCGAAATATTCCTGAACCATGTGGTTATTTTCGTTTACAACCTTAGGATCAGGGAACTCAATCTTGTCCAAATCACCGAGAGGAGACTCGACAGATGCCACCGTGTCATGCTCGACCGAATCACTTGCCACAGAAGTGGGCGGTGCGGGAATCGGGATGACCTCTGGTGGGGCCCCCACATAGGAGACCGATAACTGAACAAATCCGGCTGGGGAGTGGAAGAGATCTGTAGAGGAGAGAGAGAACTCCTTCTCCAACTTCCCATCTTGAAGGAGGACTTCGGATATAGGCACTAAAGCGAACCCGAGCAGCTGATCTTCTAGATAGTTCCTCACCCTGCTCAGCATCCATATCTCACATTTAAGAGACGAGTCGACTTTGCGAACGTCGAGATGCAGATTTTCGTTGAAGATCGGATTCCTACCGCCACCGTTGATGATTTTGGTGGAGAACGTGCTTTCGGGGTCGCTAGTGAGACAGAGCTTAGCGTAAACGTCTTGCTTTTGGTAAATGCAGATGTTGTGGATGTCCCTAGCTTGGTGTATGCACACCTCTAGGACACCGAGGAGATCCCCTGAGTTTCCATTTTCTTGACAATTCACTTCCTTTGATAGATTGGTATTTTGCTTAACAGAGGAGGTCTTGAGAGGGGACACAACGGATTGAGGAGAGTCCATTAGAGTGATCTAAAAATCAACCTGCAAAAATAAGTACAAAAACTCGTATTACTGTTGCAAATACCACAAAAAGGAAAAAAAATATAAATAAAAACAATAAAGAATATACTCCCAATAAAGAAAAGAAAAAAGAAAATGAGGGGCAAAAAAAAAAAAAATGAAAAAAAGGAAATTTAAAACTTTCAAACCCTAATCTGCAAGTAGAACAAAAATCCCAATTTCAGAACCCTTGCTGCCAAGATACGGATCTAAAGACCATACTGAGCAATATACATGATGATATACACAAAAATATACGAAAGAAATCTTAAAAACTCAAGAAACAATATGAAGCAAGCATAACAAGTAGCCAACAAATTCAATTAACCACACACTCAATACACTGAAATGAAGAACAATAAATACAATTGATACCCAAAAAGATTGTTAGTCCTAAGAACACGAAGCGTTAGCAGTTCAAGAATCTTACAAGGGAATACGAGGAAATCAGATGAAGCCTTAATTCTCCAGAAGCCCAGGCGCCAAACTAAACAATAACAAGTAAACCCATCAATCAAAACCCCAAAAAAAGCAGAGCAGAAATTAACGGGTTCATTGAAATCAGGAAAAGTTAACAACCTGAGGAATCAAAGCAAAAGCGAGAATTGAAAAAGTAAAAGTGAAATGAGATAAAGTTAAGATTGATTGTGAGCCTCTTTGTCCTGGCCTAAACACGAAAAGTCAAAACATATTTCTTGCAGAGAGGCTAAAGTCCAAAGAAATAAATTGAGCCCTTTTAGCAAATCGAGAAAGGAGAGTGAGTGGTCGAGAGAGTTAGCACAGTACCAGAAATTATGGGATTTTGAAAGATAGGGGGCCTCTTGTCTCTGTGCACAGTGGCACTGTTCTTTTGTTGATGTATACAGTGGCCGTGTTTTGGAAGGCTACAAAAGGGATAATGTCATCATTATATGATATATTGTTATTATATATGCCGTTTGATAAGGGATAAAAATATTTTGTTTTATTATATTATTTTTTATTATACTTTATCGTATAAAATATGTGGACTTTACAATTTGCCTCCCGATCAAAAAGAAAAAAAAAAAAAAAAAAGACCAAAATCGTCCGAACGCGCCGCCGTTGCTGGAGAAACTCCTCAAATCCAAGTTTGAGCTTAGACTTGCTTTGGTTTATAATTTTTTTTAGGGTTAATTATACTTTGCACTCCTAAATTTATTTTTTTATAATATTTATATTTCTTAATTTTTAATATAACAAATTTAGTCTCTCAATTTTGAAAAATAAATGGTGAATTGTTACGATAAAAGTGAATTCGAGGGGCTGAATTGTTACATTAGAAGTTAAGGGGTGTAAAATATTATACGAAAATAAGTTTAGAAGTGTAAGTTGTAATTAACCCTGATTTTTAAAAAGTAATACTTCCGTCTCTTAATTTTTAATTTAATTTCAATTTAGTTCTGAACCCATATTTGTTGGTAATATTTTATCGAAAAAATATGCAAGTTATGCAATAATGCAAGTGTGCATAAATTCCAAGTAATTCTGTTAATATACAGTTTATGTTTGCTTCGCAATAGAGTCATGTCTGTCATGTGTACACTTTTTATGGTGAAAAATGACCGAAAAATGAATTCTTAGACTTAAAAGAAATCAAACAAGAAATTGAGGGACGGAAATATTGCATTTTGAAAATTAGAAACCAAAGTAATTTTGAACAAAAATTTTATGAACTATTAGAGTTATTTTCCCTTCTACACTTTTAAAGCCGCTATATTATCCGCGCCGATCAGTTTCCGACAAGTTTTTGTTTGAGAAGTGGGTATAAGGGCAAAGCAGCAAAGCGTAATAAAAAATAGTTTAGTGATTAAATGTGAAAAAAAACAATTATAGTTTTAGGACCATGAGCAGAGGTACTTGTATTTTAAAATCTAATTATGTAGTAAATATTGAAATTTTTTTTATCAATCTTGATTCTTTTTCTTTTGTTATTGAACCCTACTCAAAAAAGTAAAAATTCTTATATATTGGGGTCCAAATATCAATTCCATTAATATGTTTATGTATTATAAAATTTGAAGTATCTTCCATCTCTTAATTCATTTTTTTTCCTCTTTCCTCTTCCTACTAATTAACATATTTTTTCCTTTCTTTTGTAATTTATCTCCATTTTTCTTCTTTGTTCTCTATCAATATTATCTTTTTTAGTTTCATTCATCTTTCCTTTATTTTTAACTAATTTTTGTTTATTTGTATCATATAATTTTATTTTGACTTAAAGTATTTTTCTATTACAAATTTGATAAAATACATTACAAATAATTAAAAATTTATTCTTGTATGAAATTTAATTCATAATTTCTTATTATTAAAGTTCATATATATGCATGCATCTAACTGAGTACATAAAAGTATACATGTGTGTAATTAAGTCAACATATAAGACCCAAAGACTATCACTTCCTTTTGAGTTTTCTCCATTTTTTTTTATACAATATACATTCCATATTCCAAACCAGAAGGAATACTTATTTGAATTTATGTTTTAAGAATTTTAATACAACATTTTTTATTACCTAGTGATGGTGGATACAAATGAATCAAGTTTGCTCGTGAGCTTAATTAGCGGATTCAAGCTCAAATTCAAGTACTGAAACTAAATAATTCTTGTTTACAAACTTGCGAGTCTTTTTTTTAATATTATGTTTGTATTATATAAAATTATAAAATAATACATCAAATTTTAAACTCGAGTAAAATAATTGAAAATTTTTGAACTCCAACTCAATCTCAAATCCAAACCTATCGTTCGTCTGAAAATTTGAGCCAAACAAGTTTAGCCAAGTTTGAGCCCTATTTTTATAATCTTGTCGGGTTTAAACTTGAATTGGAATCTAAAAAAAAAAAAAACCAAGTTTCGACCCAACTTAAGTCATTTACATTCTTAATAGTGATTTGAGAAAAAAAAATCCCGCCTCTACAACTGTTGGGGACAAAGTGTTTTTATCCATTTAATTTATCCCCCAACACTTTTAAGACAAAATAATTAATAACCCTTGCAAGAAAAATCATGGGGAAGGGTAAACAGTAATTCAGATGAAAGATTTTTTATAAATGGTGTTAGTCATTATTATTGTCTTGCAGTCTCAGGTAATTATGCCTCCACTTAGGTAATAATACGTCGCTAATGAAACTTAAAATTTTAGAAAGTTTGCTCATTTCGATTCCTAAGAAGCATCCACTGTACAGTGATGACTCGTGTTTATTAATCCTAAATTAAATTGCTCATTCTAGCGTTTCCAGACGTGTAATCGTGATTTGGTTATCGACCCTTAAAATAGAATTTATAATTTGGCATAAGTGCATGGTAATCATGATTTTTGCTTAAAAAAAAAAAAAAGTTACGGTACTTGTGTATATAGTTTAATAGACATGTACAACATGAAAACCTCGTACCAAAAAAGTTGATAATATTGTCCCATAACAAAAACCAGAGTACATTCGTGATGAAATTTGTAGTCCAAAAGCTCATGTCTAGAGAGGATTTGTTTCATTGATCGGGTGTTTACACTCTGCGGTCCATATTCAACTATGTATTATGTGTTAAATTTTTTATAAAATATATATAATAAGTGGGATTCATACACTCGATCCATATAAGAATTTTCTTGTCTAGAAACAGACCAACTCCTTGCGCATCCAAAAAAACAAAAAGAAAAGGACCTACTACTTTATGGCAACATTATATGAGTACAACTTAAAATATTTAATAGGTTATTAATAAAGTCTTCCATCATAAATACCCCAATAAACATTGGGGTATGTAAATAACCATAAATATTTCGAATTATTCTCACCTCTCTATACTAATTTAAACATCGTAAAACTTTAGTTGGAGCATAATCCAACTAATTCACATTTATTAATCCATCTATAGAAACTTGGTTTCTCTTTCCAATTAAATTTATACTAGCTATGCCATTTAATTCCTTTTTATTTTCCCATGCAAAAGATAAATAGCTATTTCTAACTTGATAAGTGTACACACACACACGCACGCACTCACACACATTAAGCATGACAAACGATAATCCTTAAATTTGCATTATTATAATATTTAGATTAGCAGCTTGAATTTTCCATCAATGTATGTTTTGATTTTCTCATTTAATAAGGATTTCTTTGTTTTTTCATGATGAAATAATTTGATTTGTAATTTATAAATTATCAACATAATTAAACAAAATGTACTCTATCATTCAACGTGGAGGCCCAAACCTTGTTTTAGAATTATTTGAGATTTTATGGGATCCCTTTCTAGCTGGTATGAAAAAAGTATTATGTCATGATAGTCGGTTAACTAGAGCATATGATAATTCAAATAATTTTTTCAGATGGATGGTGTATTAGTAATTTTCTAGACTCTACAATAAAAATGATGACCAATATACGAATTTAAATTAAAATTTGGCTTAATTACACTTTTAATCCTGTAAGTGAGAGCTCTTTTCAAATTTCGTTCTGTACGTTTAATAGTTGCACATTTAGTAATGTATGCTGGTTCAATTTGACACATTTGATCCTAAATTTTCAAATATAATCCTGCCTCATTTTCAATATTGGTCCTCCCAAGAACATGACTATTTTTGAAATTTTAGGACCAAATGTATCAATTTAGGACCAAATATGTTAAATTGAACCAATGTACAGGACCAAATATGTCAAATTGAACTAATGTATATGACCAAATGTGTCAAATTAAACCAACATACAATACTAAATGTGCAACCATGAAACTTACATGATAGAATTTAAAAGGGGCTCTCACTTGCATAACCAAAAGTGTAATTAAGCCTTAAAACTTATTAAATTATGGATGTTCATCGAGGATAATATTTTTTTTTTCTCTTAGTCATTTCTTTTACTTTTAGTCACATGTTATACTAAATTAACCCCTGTTTGGTTTAAATATTTTTCTATTAATGTTTTTTTAATAATTCGATTACATTATTGTTATTATCATCAAATATCAATCAATATCAATGATAACTATCACAATTATCAATAATAATCAAATTATTGTAAAGTAGAATTGAGACCCATATAGAGTCCCCTTGGATGAATTTTAAAAAAGATATGTTTCGAGTGGTACTTTTTATAGTAGAGTTTTTTTTTAAAAAAAAAAACAAATAATTTTACGTTTGGATGCAGTAATAAAAAGTGTTTTAAAAGGTGCTTTTATTTGAAGCTACTTTGAATAGCTTCTAAAAACAACCCTTTTTTCTGATCCAAAAAAAAAAAAAAATCCTTTTTTGGCTTTTTTTTTCTGACTTCTGTTTTTTTTAAAAGTTGATTCAAACATAATTTTTTTTACTATAAAGTGCTTTTTTTTTTCCAAAAAATAAGTTATTTTTTTTAAATGCTCATCCAAACAGACTTATAATTTTGTGAGAAATTGAACCCAAAATCTTATAATCTCATAGCCTCAATTTTAATAATTAAGCTAGAAATCGTCGGAGTAAATAATTATTATTTGAATCATTAACTAGAGACAAAATATCCGGTGCTCCAAGTCTATATTAAGGTGGACCAAAGTGTGTTCACTCAGTCATGGACAGAAGGAAATATATGCAGTGTGACTTAATTGAAGAACATTCTTTCCACACTTGATATCAGCCCTACATTATTAGATACTACAATATTGGCAGACATAATATGCCTTTACTGTAAATGAAAATAATAGATGATTCATAATTGGCCGTTGCTGTTATACCATTTCACGAGGGAAATTATAGTTCGCATTAGATTCAATTATAAACGGAACTAATTACGTAGTGAATGAATTATACTTATTATACAAATAGTATATATTTAAGAGAGAGTAATAAATCACAAGACAAGTATAATTACACTTGGCTTGTAATTTGTTGGGTGTGGCTAAATCGAACCAAATTCAGTTAAAACGAAATTAATCACGTGGTAGAGTATTACACTTGCCATTGTAGTTAGGAGAACATGACCAATCATATTACAAATTTAATTACACTTGCTTTATAATTTGTTAAGTGCGAACAAATCGAACCAGATTCGATCACATTAGAACTAATTACGTGGCGAGTGTATTACACTTGCCATGATATGTATTTAGGGGAGAATAACCACTTACTTGACAAATATAATTACACCTGTATTGTAATTTGTTGGGTGCATACAAATTGACCTTTATGCCAGTCAACATAATTCTACCTAAAGAATAAATTACCCACAATTCAGAAGTTTGCTTGTATCATGCTTGATACGTATTCTCAATGTTGTATCAGATTAAATTAAATCAAAATAAAATAAATTCGACACTTCAAATGATTTTTCGGGCACATTATCAATGATGAGTTCACACTTCTTTCAACATATTGAGTTTTTTTTCTTCCACACATTTTCTTAAATATACAAATAATCAAAAATATAATCACAAATTAAAGTTTATACACACACACACACACACATATATATATATATATAGAAGATGGTCTATTACAATCAATAAATTATCTCAATACCCAAATCTATTAATTACATCAATATTTCAGATAAAGATCAAACTACTACAATCAATCATCACCAAATTTTCCAAAACTACTTAAAAGGTGTTTGTCATCTAGTTAAGTTTTTAATTATATTTCTTCTTAAAATCAAAGTTTTCCTTTATTTTTACTATTGATAGTTGATAGATTACACATGTAGAACTTTGATGAAATTCAGGATATAAATTTGTTTTTTTTTTTTTGTGGGTAGACAAATTGATACTTATGCATGAATCTTGTGTTAAATTTGTGTATACATATTGTTCACACAAATTTTGAATTTTTTAAAAATATAAATTGCAAGACAAGAAATATAATATGACAAACATTTGATGTACATAAAGAAAAAGAATATGATTGAATGGAAAAAATCTCCTAAAATACTAACCCCTCATTCTTTCTCTGCATATGTTGACCTTCAATAACTTGATTTTAAGCTTTGCAGCTTAATTATGAATCAAACGTTATGAATTTTGATGAACGCCGCGACAAATGCCATGAACACCGAAAACTTAATTTGGTAAAGAAAACACTGATTTGATGGTTTGGTAACTTGATTGTAGATAAAATGTCTTACTTTAATGATTTTCGTAAAGAACATCTTTAATGTCGTCTTAATCACCATGGATTTAAGTTGGGGGAAACGCCAATATACAGGCTTAACACTTTGATCGTCGATTGAATGTCTTAATTTGATAATTTCGCAAAGAACACCGCAAAATTTGCCTAAATAACTACAAATCTTCTTGAGCTTGAGTTGAAAGAATTTAGGGACTTCCTTCAACTTTTCTGGTGCTGGAAGACGTGTTGATGTTATCTTTGAATTCTAAATGACCCCCTTGTATAGTGTTTGCGCTAGTTTTTTTAATTATAATAGATTTTTGATATTTATCTTTTAAATATAATTTTATCTAAAAAGAAAAAAAATACTATTGTGTATCATGATTTGATTGGTACACGTGCACAAATCCACCATATGTGACCATTTAATTAGTTTTACACTTTTTGGCTGCATGATTTAATTTGATTAGTTAGAACACTTCACAGTAATGTCTTATTTGCAAATTAAATAAATACTAAATCATCAATTAACATTGACTATTTAATATTAGAATTAAATTTAGAAAATTCTGAAACATTCATAGAAAATTTCATTGATATTTAATATTTTTATTTTACACTTGTCACCCTTTAATTGAATGAAAATTAATTGCCAACACACACACACATGTGTGTGTGTGTGTGTGCATGTTTAAATAATCGTTAAAATATACCATAAATATTAAATAAATATTTTTTTTCAAATTATTAAATAATTAAAACACACGCACATTTTAGTAGGGCTGTCAATGGATCGGATCTGGAGCAAATCAGTGCAATCCGGATCCGAATCCGATTACAAGGATCGGCTACCGAATCCGACCCGAAATCCTATAGGATCTTTAGTCTTTATTCCGAATCCGAATCCGAAATAAATCCGAGATCCGATAAAAAAATCCGATCCGATCCGATATGACAAAATTTTTTTATGATTGGACCAAAAAAATAAAAATAAAAAATTCTTTAATATATAAATATATAAATGTGTAAAAATATATTATATATATAAGAGATCTTTAATAATTATGCACCATATTTAATCTTTCATTTAATGACAATATATAATTAGAATTATATATAAATACGTTTATGTATAATATATTTAGTAAAGATCTCTAATAACTATAGAGATTATTAGTTGTTCATTTAATGATAGTATATAATAGATATCTCTAATAACATATCCTATATGTGTATATATATATGGTGTATGTAATAGAGATCTTTAATATATAGACTAATTAATTAGTATTCTATAAAAAAATGCCTCTTTATGTTAAAAATAAAATTAAATAATGTAGAAAAATATTTTAGAATATGTATAAAACTATATAATGTTTTGTTAAAAAAAAGTACCTTAAAAATTAATAAATAATATATTATTAATTATAATGACATATATATTACATTGAAGTATCTTTATTACTTTTGTATTATATATAATGTATAAATTGAATAAAATATAATATAAAAATTCGGATTCGGATCTTTAACGGATCGGACTCATTGAATCCAAATCCAACCCATTTATTTCGGATTACGGATATTTACTATCGGATCTGACCCATCGAATATTTTAATCGGTCGAATATGCTCAAATTCGGATCGGACTCGGATCGAATTCGGATTAAAATCCGCTCCATTGACAGCCCTACATTTTAGGCCTCGGTGGTCCGAGGGCTCAGACTTCTGGCCCAACTTTATTTGGCCCGACTTCTTGTGGGCTGAAAAACTGGGAATGGACCTATTTTTGTCATTTTACGACTAAATTTTAAATTTTTGAACGCTCCACAGGCGCAAGGCATTGTCCAACGGTCACATGCTACAATTATAACGTCTCTTTTCCAAGCAACGTTTAAATTTCAAACCAAACCCTTCCCCTTCTCTGTCTGTCTTTCTCTCTCTCTGCTCTCTCTCTTCTTTTTCTCTTTCATTCATATATTCTCGCACAAAATTCGTAGGTTTAAATTATACAGAGGTTCTCCGTTGAATCCGATCAAATTTTTACACAGGTTCTCTATTGAATTCGATAATGGTGAAGCCCAATTCTGAAATGTCTGAAAGCAGCAGATTCTTTGGAAGCATCTCTGCTTCCGTGCCGTTCAAGAGTTTGCTCCCGAAAGCGAAGCAGAAGGTGATCTCAACCCGACGCTCTAAAATTAGATTGGACGGTGAAAATGTTGCTCCGATCGATCCCAACATTCAAATCCGCGATCCGCCACTCTCCGTCTCGACTTCATTCCCCAAAAAGTCGCCCTCAAAGGTCAAAGTTCATCCTCAGAATGAAAAACTCACCGCATCAGTGGTCCAGGAAAAAGTACCTGAAGCCCCAGATCCACCAGTCAAGGTATGGTGATTAACTCTTCCTGTTTCAGTTTTTGAGAAACAGCTACTTTGTGAATTTTATTCTGTCTTGCATTTGTTAAATCTGGTGAGGCTGGTTAATTTATAGAATGGTGTTGTTTCTGGAGAGTTTGGTTTTTAATTGATGTCCGAGGTGTAATAATTTAAAGTTGTTGTGATCTGTGTACGTGGATGATAGGTTGTGGTGAGGATTAGGCCGGCTAATGGTCTTGGAATTGGAGAAACTTCAGTGAAAAAAGTTTCAAAGGATTCACTATCTGTTGCTGAAAGAAAATACACGTTTGATTCAGTATATGACTCAGATTCAACTCAGGTTTGGGAATTATTTACAGAATTCTTCATGACTACACAAATATAACCGCCGTGCCTTTCATTTTATTTCAAGTTTCAGTTTTTTCCTTTTTCTTTTGGTTTGGTTAAATATTGCTTAAAGTATACGGACTGGGAATTCAAGGTCTTCCATGTTGTGGTTTACCTAGTAAAACATAGGCTTAACAATTGACCTATAATGTTGTGGTTTTGTAATTTTAGGAGGACGTATATCAATCAGTAGGCGCTCCTGTTGTTAAGGATGCATTGTCTGGTTATAATACATCAATTGTGGCCTATGGACAGGTAAAATTTTTTGGCTGATCTTAATCTAAATTTCATCCATTTTGTAATTGAGCATCTTACAGACTATGAGATACTATTCATCAATACCAGACTGGGAGTGGGAAAACTTACTCAATGTGGGGACCACCAAGTGCGATGGTTGAGGGTCCGTCGGTTAGTGGTTGTCAGGGAATTGTCCCGCGCATTTTCCAGAATCTCTTCTCGGAGATTCAGAAGGTAGACTATTATTTTGCTCAGTGTAGTCAAATTGAAATGTGAGGTGCTAATATGCAATTCTACTATTCATACAGGAGCAAGGCAATTCTGAGGGCAAACATATAAATTATCAGTGCCGGTGCTCGTTCCTTGAGGTGATTCTTTCTTTCAGAGAATCAAGTCTCTTGGTTTGATTTCACTGCATGGAATAACCATAGATGGTCTGTTACTGCAGGTTTATGATGAGAAAATTGGTGATCTACTTGATCCAACACACAGAGACTTGGAGGTATAATTTACTCTTACTTCCAACGAATCAGCAAAATTGTATTCTAGAGAAAATCCATCAATATCTTTTCATGCATAACTTATGTTGAATTTGGTTTTGGTTCAATCATTCCAGATAAAGGATGACTCCAAAACTGGATTTTATGTAGAGAATTTGACTGAGGAATATGTAACCTGCTACGAGGATGTTACTCAAATTCTGATCAAGGTAGTTAACAGGAGGATGCTAGAATTGTGTGTTGTTACTAATATGTTTTTCTTTTATTGTTATTCGGGATTACTTTAATACGAATTTATGGTGCAGGGGCTGTCAAACAGAAAGATTGGAACATCAAAAATTAACTCCAAGAGCTCAAGATCCCATGTTGTTTTCACGTGCATAATTGAGTCTTGGTGCAAGGTAGTGTCACCAATGAACTCTAACATCAAGTAGTATTTTTATGCCTAGAATATAAAAAAAAAGGCTTGAAAATCACATATAGTTTGATAGTTCCTGGTTTCTTTCACCAATGAGGATCATGTTCATTGGAGGGGGGTGCCCATATACTATGGAAATGTGAAGCTAAAAATTATAAAGAAACTAAAAAGCCTTACCGTCGAAATTTTATTCTCTGCATTTGTCTGGTTCTAAAAATTATATCGCAGGAGTCCTCATCAAAGTGCTTCGGTAGTTCAAAGATTAGTAGAATCAGTCTTGTTGACCTTGCTGGATTCGAAAGAAATGTATCTGATGATGCTAGTAAGCAGCATGTTAAAGAAGGAAAATATATAAAGAAGTCTAAATCTCAGCTCGGGTATGTCCTTGAACATCGCTAGACACAGCTTTTTATTTTCCATTTTCATTTTCCAACAAAGTCTTTCGGCTTGTCTCATGGTATTGTTTAGGGGTGTACGTGGTCGGGTCCGGGCAGTTTTAACAAAAAAAGAAAAATTTAAGCCCACCCAACAAATGGGAGTTGATAAAATTATAAACCGTAACTGTACAATTATTTTTCCAAACCGAGTGGTTTGGGGTGTATGGGTGTGGTTTATGTAGCAGTCGGGTTGCGGGTTAGGCGGGTTAGACAGCCATTATAGACTTGAAGAGTTCTAGCAGTTGATATGGTGAAGCTACAATTATAGCCTCATATTACTGTTAATTTTTCTCTTGATATCGCAATTGCAAATAATGTATGATGGAGTTCTATCTGGTGCAGTTATGCAATCATGAGACAAAATATTTAGTTTGAAGCATAAATTAAATTGGGTATTTGTTGTAATTAACTTGCAAGTGGATGCAGGCGCTTGGTAAATATCATTGCAGAAGTAAGTCAATCTGGAAAATCTGAAGAAGTTCCATACAGAAGTTCTCGCCTGACTCATCTGCTGAGGGAATCATTTGGTGGCAATGCTAAACTCTCCATTCTGTGTGCAATTTTTCCAGACATCAAGTAATGAACTCTCTCATTATATGATGTTATTATGCTTCTTATAGATTGATTTTATTTATATATTATTCGTCTTTTTGGTTTTTCTACAAGCAGGAGTAGCAGTGAAACGATGAGCACTCTCAGATTTGGTTTGCGGACAAAAATGATGAAGAATGAACCTGTAGTAAATGAAATAACAGAAGATGATGTTAATGATCTGAGTGATCAGATTCGGCAGTTAAAGGTATTGTCACTTGTTCCTTGCAGAAGAGCTTTGTGAATCTTCTTTTAAGCCTTTCTTAGTATCTTGAATTATCATTGACTTGGGATGCAGGAAGAACTTATGCGAGCCAAGTCGAGTGCAATGCACAACTCTCTTAGCAGTAATCACGGATATTTCGGAGGAGGAAATGTGCGTGAAAGCTTGAATCAGTTGAGACTAAGCCTCAACCGGTCGCTGATCTTGCCCTGCACAGACAATGATTCTGAAGAAAATTTATGCATCAACGAGGATGATGTAAAAGAATTAAAGCTTCACATTGATAGTATACGCAACTCTCATGATGATAAATTGAAGGAAGATTCTGAGAATGGGGAGAGTACCCTCTTATACTCTGCAGAAGGTTGTCAGACAGAATATACTTGTGAACATTATTTAAGCTGTTCAGAAGAGAGTGAAAATGAAGAAATTAATTCAAGTGAAACACCAGCAGAAATGCCACACCCGAACAACATTGAACCTGATGAAATTTGTAAAAGCTCAATTGCTATAGATCCTCCAACAAGGAATAGCTTGTCGATCAGTGGGCATTACTCTACAGTCCTTCAAGATCCTGTGTTGTCTGAATCTCCTAAGCTAAAAGACTCTCAGAGGAAAAGCTTAGTTTTCCTATCAAATGATCTCCCCACTCAGGATGATCCAGCCCAAACTTCCAAAAATTTGGAGGTCATACGCCAATCGCAACAACCAGACAACATCAAATCCTCCTTAAGATCTAGTAGAATATTTGCAGGCCCTACCGAGTCCTTGGCGGCTAGCCTCACCCGGGGATTACAGATCATCGATTATCACCAGAGGAACTCAGCACCAGCTAGGTCATCTGTTTCCTTCTCTTTTGAACATTTGGCACTCAAACCATCTCTATCGGCTGACAAGGCCAATGCTTCTGTTCAAACCTCAACGGAAAAAGGACAATTTTCAGATAAGCCATCTGAAACCTATGTTTGCATAAAATGTCAAGGCAGAGATAGCAATGAAGCTGAGGTTAGTCAGGAGACATCCATGGTAAGGGTGGACAGATCAGCAAGTTCAAATGCATTGGAAACTCAAGTGAGAAAGGTTTGTATTTTCTTAATTCTAAATTTCAATTGTACCTTGAGTATCTAAATAAACCTATTTGTTTCTTGTTTAAAAATCCCCATTTGTTTTTCTGTTATAGGATATGGAGAAAGATTTGGCTTTGGCTATTCAGAGAGAGAAGGAGCTGAATAGCATTTGTGAGGACCAAGCAGCCCAAATTGAGCATCTAAACAAAATGGTACTAGATTTTTTTTAACTGGTGTAAATTATAGGACATGTTTAGCCAAAATACAATTTTGACTTCCTGATTTGATGCAGCTTGAGCAATGCAAGTGCATGATTGATCAGACTGGTGCATGTCATAGCTCTTCAAATTTCAGTGAGATAAAGAACAAATTGCTTCCAATCAATGAGGACGAACATGAGAAATGCCACTCACCAAACACCAACAATAAGGTTAGGATTTAGGAACTTTTCTTGCTGAATCCTGGATAGGCTGTTCCTGTTATTTGTGTCTTTATTCATGTTCTGCTGTGCTATTCTTTCCAGTTTCTGACATGGAACAGTGATGTAAATCACGAACTAGAACCAGAATTCATAAAGGAGAAATGTGAGGTTAAGGAAGTCCAGAATTTGAATGCTATAAGCACTCAGAAGTCGTTCACTCTGGAAGACAGGGAAGCACTTCTCAAAGAGATTGAAACTCTTAAAAGTAAGCTGCAGTTCTACACTGATGCGCCTGCAAGAAGATCAACTGATAAGCTCAGATCTTCTCTGCTATCACAATCAATCCAGTTGAGAAAAAGTTTTGCATATGCTCAAGGTGATAGCGCGGAAGAATTTGAGAAGGAAAGACAGAAGTGGATGGAAATGGAGAGTGAATGGATTTCGCTGACAGACGAATTGAGAATAGAAATTGAGTCTAATCGTCAACGAGCGGAACAGGTGCAAATGGAGTTGACATTAGAGAAGAAGTGCACAGACGAGTTGGATGATGCCCTCAAACGATCTGTTGTGGGCCATGCTAGAATGGTTGAGCATTACGCAGAACTGCAGGAGAAGTACAATGATCTATTAGTAAAGCATCGAGCAATTATGGAAGGTATAGCAGATGTGAAAAGAGCAGCTTCCAAAGCAGGAGCCAAGGGTCGTCATGGATCTCGTTTTGCAAAAGCCCTCTCTGCAGAGCTTTCTGCTTTGAGGGTAGAAAGGGAGCGGGAGAGGGAGTTGTTAAGGAAGGAGAACAGGAGTCTCAAAATTCAACTCAAAGACACTGCAGAAGCTGTGCATGCCGCAGGCGAGCTTCTTGTCAGGTTGAGAGAAGCTGAAGAAGCAGCTTCACAAGCTGAGGTATTCCATATTTTTAATTTTACGAAAACTGCTTGAAAATGCTGCCAAAATCGAGTTTTGCTGACTTAGTGTTGTGTATCTGTGCAGGGGAAAAACACAGCCATTCAAGAGGAGAACGAAAAACTAAAGAAACAGATTGAGAAACTTAAGAGAAAGCACAAGATGGAGATGATTACAATGAAACAGTACCTTGCAGAAAGCAGATTGCCCGAGGCTGCATTGGCAGGACCCCAATTGTATCGGGAGGACCCGGATGTCGTGCATCATGATAGTAATACATTGGCAGATGATGATCAGGCTTGGAGGGCAGAGTTTGGAGCAATATATCAAGAACACTACTAGATGAGAGAAGTGGCATGTTGAACGACCCTACTCGGGTCATTTGCGATTGCGATCTTGACATAAGTGTAACATAGGAGTACTTTTCCTATGTTAGTTTGTGATGCTTGGCCTCATATCTTGTATCTTTAAAGTTCATTAATTTTATATTTTTTGTTCGTTGTTCTTAGTAATAAAGAGTGTTGGCATCTGATTAGATCTGGTCTTTATATTATACATCTTAATTTAACCAACATGCTGTAAAATTCTCTCAGCCTCCTTTGTACTCTTAAGAGCAATTGCCAAGCACCGTCTTGTTATTGTGCGTGTGTGTAATATATAAATACCATATATTTAATTTATAATTTTTATTTAAATATTATATATATATATATATATTTTCTATGAAGTGATCAATCTGTACTGTTCAGCTTGTAAGTTAAGATCCATAAATTCCTTCTATAAATATAAACATTTATGATAAATTTATAACGAAATTCTATTATTAAAATAAAATTAAATAGTGATCAGTAATTATGATATGTATTGATTAATTTGCGATGAATAAAATTTGTCCCAAATTTAAATGTGTGATGAATTATTTGGTTAGTGGATAAGGTGTTATAAATGTTAAAGTTTAGTTCATCAAGGTTTTCCTATCAAGTTGAATGATAATTTAATTAGTTTAAAAATTATGGTTAACATGAAAACTTAGTGGAACGGAATTATCTCAATATTTTGAATAAAATATTTAGATTTAGAACATATAGATTGGATATATTTTATTGCAAGAAATAATAAACAATCCAATAAGCATCTAGTTTGGTTGTGGGTTTGAATCTAAAAGAGTGTAATTGGGAGAAATCAAAAAATAAATCTTCTTTTTGGAAAAAAAAAAAAAACAATCGGATAAAACTTATATAAAATAAAAACAAAAAATAAAAAATAAATCTTTGGACTCGGACCCAAACCGAAATGTCAAATTTGGATGGACCCGAACTCTAGACCCATTGGGTTTCGGACCAGGTCCGAATATGATAGGATAGAATAGAAAAATGCTTTTAAAGGTGTTACCTATCCATTGACATGCTTATTTGCGTCACTATCTTGTGAATTGCCACCCAATTGACAATAAAATGATAGGGGAACCCATCTCTCATTAATTATTGAAACCCGCAAATCGCGGTTGTCATTTACAAGTGTTTTGCTTTTTTTTGGTAAATGTCATTAATATAACTCGAGTCTTGAGCCCTTACTCGTCAAACAGAAAAGTCGAGTCTTCGGATATTTAGTCGATTGCAAACTAATGAGCTTTTCGACGTCAATTTCTCTGGTTTTCGAAACATTTTGGTTACAACTGTTAGTACTCTGTGTATAGGATTGTAAATGGATAATCAAAAATCTATTTATCGTTTGTATTCGTATCCATTTATAGGATATAGTATCCATATCTGTATAAAACAGATATTATCCGTATCCGATTACAAGTACGGATATGATAATTGCATATCCGATCTATTTAATATCCGCTCTGAATATGTATCCAATGGATATATTCTTTTAATTATATCCATTATCCTTATCCGATAAATAGCATTAGAAAAAAATTATTATTAGTAGTAGTAGAAATAGTGATATGTGTTTATATATTTTGATGTCTTCTTATAACTTATAAGTAAAATAGAAAGAAATATATTTAATTGACTCATATTTCCATAATGTATAATGAAATAAAAACATAAGTACATATATTAACTTTACATATATTAATTAGCATATACTATACTTATACATATATATACAATTGCAATTAGATAAATTATATAAATTTTATTTAATTTTTTTATTTATATAAATAGATTTGGATATTCGGATAAACGGATTCGAATATTTGAATAATAGTATGCAAAAATGGATACTCGAATATTAGGATATCCATAATTTTGTCAAATTTTCAAAAATACTAAACGGATTTGGATATATTCGAATTCGCAAAATATCTGTCGTATTTGAATTTGGATATGAGGTTTTGAATATCCGTCGGATTTGGATACGGATATTGAAAATTTTAATCAGATACGGATTCGAATACTGCATATCCGCTCCGTTTAATATCTGTTCACACCCCTATCTGTGCATATCTTCTGTTCTACCATTTGCATTCCACATAGAATACTTACTTAATGCGCATCACACATCCAACATCCAACTCAGTAGAATACACGGGTAGAATAAAAAAGTGGAACATATGATTTCATTCCAAACAAGTTAAAAACCATAAAGAGAACCTAAGAAGAGAGAGAGGCCAACAACGCAATAAGTAAGATTGCTAAACAATTAGTAATCCTACAACCAATTGTCTTCGATTAAGTTATTAAGTTACCAGCCGGCTCCACAGAAATTCTAAACACGTATCTTCACATCTCTGTGACCTGTTATATGTACTGCTGACTTCTATATCGCATTCTTTTTATCATAAGCCTCAAGCTCTATTTTCTTTATGTGACTCAGATATCGAAAAAGAAAAAGCTAAGAAACTAAGAAAAGAACCTTCTTGTATGTGTTTTCTCTGTATCTTATCCATCGTTCGTATTCCTGGTTTTGGTGTAGCGGAAGAAAGAAGTGTGTATCCTGTCAGTTATTTGTGTTGTTGCCTCTTTAAACCTGCACTCTATAAACTCTCTATCATATTTTCACGTCTTGTCTTGAACCTCCTACATGACTGCTGAAATGCTGCTAGCCACCGCAGATGCAAACGGGCTGTCCGGAAGATTAAGTCCTTGAGCACTGTATGCGCCCGCAAAAAGAAAAATAATAGGAAACCGCAATGTTAGACATCTTGGTGAATATGTTCGAACAATGTAAGAACAAGAGCAAAGAAAGGGAGAATTCGAAGGGCACTCTTGGAGGCTGCTCTTGGAGGCTGAGACAGTTTACTTCCTATATACGGATAATTACCGAACACCCCTAAGGTTTGTTTCAATTACAAAAAAACACACCTCTATCTATGGAAATTACAATCAACGCCCTTGAGGTTTGCTTCCATCTTACAAACAACACTTAGGTTCTAGTCAACTCAATTACAGAAAGGACCTCTGTTAGTTAGTGTCGGGGATAATTGTAATTTCAATGGAAACCTCAGGGGGCTTGTGGTGTTTCCTAAACTTATATTAATTAGAGGACATTACACTGATGTCTTACACAGGGGATGGGAGCCAAAATGAGCTGGTCAGGGCAGTTCATCTCCTCCCCCCCCCCCCCCCACCCCAAAGTCTATATAAAATTATGTTTAAATGTTTCCATTAAAATTCAAAATTTGGCACCATCAAAATAATAATAAATGCCTTTTGTATTTTGTAAAAGTTCAATCTCCCCAATCCAAATAAAAGTTTCTGAGTTTCTAGCTCAGTCCCTGGCCGGAACGCCACACACAAGTCAACAGGTGATTACCCAAAATACGAGATAGAGCAAGCTCGAGAATTAGAAGTATGAGAACAATGGCTGGGAAACAGAATCTTGCCAACCTTTCCTGGTCACCGCAGTTATTTGTGGGATACTTGGTGTTATCATCATTATTTGATCCACTATTCAGAACATCAAGCAGATAATTGAAGCGCTCTGCTGATGGAAATCTAGGATGATCTGCATAAAAGTTCGATATTGACAAGTATAATATAAACTTCAAAGATTAGTATATATAATAACAAATAAAAGAAAAAAAATTCCAATCACCTTGAGGCCCTTTTAGCTGATCCATGGAATAACCAAAGAAAGAGTGGCCGGCCATACTTTTGGGAGGTAAACGGAGTTGCGACAGATGCCTCGTCTCGAGCTCGAGGGTCTTCTCGTGTTCTTCAATTAGCTGCCTTCTGAATAGCCTATGAGATTCTGATCCTGCAATCAATAAAATTTTATCACTCTCTATCCGACAAATCTAAAGCAAAGAACTAAAAATTGAATGTTCAATGTAAGTTAATTCCAAATAACTTACTGGCTTGAAGCTCTAGGTCAATATCTATTGGGTTTGAGAAGTAAAACATTGGACGGTCAAATTTCTCCTGGAACTTCCTGCATTGAGAAAAATAAATAAAAGAGCTTTCACAATTATCATAACTTGAGTCGCAGCATAGCAAATAGGCCTCGATGATGTGCAATATATATAGATATGTATATAGATATATACATAAAAGAATCATACCTCTCGGCAAGCTTTGATTTTTCTCGATAAGGTTTGACAAGGACACGAGCACCACAGACATAATGTGGATTTCCCTTGGACAAAATCAATTTGACTGTATCAGAACTCGCAAAAGTTACAAAACCAAACATCCGTTTCTGCTGGCAGGGAATCCTCACATCCTGGACTGGACCAAAATTACTACAAACAAAACCACACAACCATCAGAGAATTCTCAAAACAATAAAAATCTATGTTTGGTACTTGGATTTCGGTTAGGACAAACAACAAATTTTTCCCGGCTTAAAATGATTGTATTCTACTTCTCATTTTCCCTTGACTTTTCCTCATTGAAATTGAGGATCCAAACACAGTATTAAACAACAGATTGAATTGAGTTGGCATTTACCTGAAGTAATTGGAAACATCTTCCTCAGTAAAAGTGCTTTCAGCCGGAAATGTCAAATAAATTTGTCGTGAACCACTAACAATGGGACCAGGGTCATTACTTTCACCCCGAATATCCATGTACTTTGAAGCATCTTCTGCCAGTATTATAGCATGCTGTCCATGAGGCCTACAACCAAGAATCATAAGACTTATTAGTTACTCATGTAGACACTCGATCCTGGAATGGAGCCAACGGGGAGCTGGTACGGGCAGCCACCTACCGACCCCGACCAGCCCCCAAGTTTATACAGTCATATTTTATATGTATTTTTCTTAAAATTCAAAAATTCGTGGCCCACACCCGACCCCAAAAGAACAACAAAAATGCCTTCTAGGTTTTGCTTTATTCAATCTCTTCCCTCAGATAGAAAGTTCTGACTCCATCCCTGGATGACCAAAGAAGATAAAAATGACTACGGAAGATAGAGCCGATATCACACCTGTCAATGAGCCGGATACTATTTTTGAGCCGAGCAAGAAGCTTTGTCAGGCTATAACCAGCTTTACCGTGTCTTTGACTTTCAGTAAGATACCCCTCAGCTTGTAGATTCCTTCCATATTTCTCATGGTACAACATGGGCAGCGACGCGATCGAAACAGGTTGGCCTCTTCGCGATCGCAACAGCTCTGCGACTTCCATTTCTAGCTTCTCAAGGGACCCCGGGTAGACCAACTGATCCTCCCTGGTAGCAGCGTCATAAGCATTCGGGTCAAACGTTTGCGCATAACTCTCAGGAAAAAAATCACTGTGGAAGAACCTACAGTTACTACCATGCTTGCAGAACCCCTTGTTGAAGTAATGACAGCTCTTGACCGGATAATCGATTATGTTCATAGGATTTCTACCACCCCTTATGATCAAATTGTTGAATGCAGCATCCGGGCCATAGAAATCGTTTGGAATATCCGAATACGGTATTAGATTCATAGCAGTATTATGAATTGGCTGATGCTCGGTGGCCAGTTGCGGATAGCAGTAAGGTGGTACCCTATGTAATGAGGGTGGAGACGGCATAGGGCGGGGTGAGTCGAATGAAAACGGGGCAAACTGCACAGGAGGATCTGGAAACGGGTTTGGGTTTGGGTTTGGGTTCATATTAGGTGACAATGGGGGTGACATCATTTGCGTTGAAGGTAAAAAGAGTGCAGTTTTCACCTCTTGGATCAAATTCTGGATCAAGTTTTCCGGCCCGAATGCTAACCGGATCATTTCCTGCTCGGGGATTTCGTGCAAGTACATATATCCAATTATCTTCCTTGCAACATGTGGTTCCAACTCTTTGATTTTGTCATGAACAACTCTTGCAGCTTCAAATGAATCCATTTTTTCACATGTAGTCACTGCATATGTACAGTATACACAATCAAAGTAATGAGAGGAGAAAAAAAAACGAATTCAAATAAAACAAACAATCTTTCTTTAAGTATTCGTGGAATAGTTATATCAGCATTATATTGATTTTTTCTCAGTAATAAGTTGCTAGAGAACTCATTGCAATAACAGGAGGCAAAAACTTCCCATATGCTCCAAATGACAACTAAAAAAAAGAAAAAGATGTAGAGCAGTGCAAGAAAATACAAAAACAAAACTAAACAATTTCTTTTTTTATTTTCATATTCCTGAATTAATTTTATCAACATTATATTGACATTTTATCAGTAATAAATTTCTGGAGCATTCATTGTAATAACACGAGCCAAAAACTTCATATATGCTATAAATAACTTACAAGAAAAATTATGGAAAAAGATCTAGTGACTGCAAGAAAATCAGTCAAGATAAAACATAGAAAATTTCTAATCTCTACTTGTAAAACAAAATCCAAAAGCCCAGATACAAATTGTCCACAACTTCTTCACTATAAACCCTTTTATCACCACAAAAGAAAAAATTATAAAAAAAAAAAAAAAAACCAAACCCACACACACAAGAACCCTTTTCCAACAAGAATTTAACAAAATAAAAATCTCATAAACACTGAACAGTCTGAACTAGTGCAATTGAGTGTCAAGCATAAATACATGCACATAATAAATACACACACACACACACACACACACGTACACTTACACTAATCATTCACAAGTACAAAACACTCACTTGAAGAATCAACTAGCAAGAATTAGTATGCAAAAACAGGGCACAACAGATCCAGCCTAACCTCAAAAAACATGAAAAATTTGAGAAATTCTAAACTATCTCCATCCATGTAAGGAAATATCTTCTTGTCTCACTCCCAAAATCCATGTCTCTTTCTCACTCCAACTCTCTATTTGCTGATGATGGGCTCTCTCTACTTAAAGAAACAGACACCATCTTAATCAAGCCAGAGCAAAATGACAACAAAAATTGATGCTTTAAAATGGGGACTGTGCGCTCTCACTTCTTTTCAATGTATGGAAATCTTTTTATTTACATTATATATATTCCCCTTTTTTGTTTTCTTATATAAAAATGGGCAATGATTATCACTTTTCTGGGTTGTTCTATTAACATGGTGAAAAGGCGGCGCCTTTTAATATCAAATGCATTGGAAAATTGTTTGATGTATCGGGCGTATATCCTACATGTATATTTTATAATTCAAATTTAATTATATCTTATAAATTATTTTTTTTACAAAATATATAAAATTGTGATTAAATTTAAATTGTTGGGCGTTCATGCACCTGATTGATTGAATAATCTTTCCAACAAAACTATAAACAAGAAATTTTTTCCTAGATTTACGATATGGTTGGTGACAGCTCGAGTTAGTTTACAATAATACCCTTCTTGAAGTAACAAATTCTAAGTAAAAATATTCAATTAATAAATGGATTAAAAATTTAAAAGTCAATAAATCTTCGGAAATTCCAAGGTGCAGGTTACAGAAATTGGACCGCACATGTCGACCCATGTACTTGTGTGCGTGTGATTGTGCCTTAAGTTTTTTTTTTATTTTTTATTTTTATAATTTTGCTCTTCATCAAGATATTATGGCCCCACCCATTTGAAGATTTTAATTTTTACATGCAAAATAAATTTAATTTGACTAAACATTTAGATAAAAATTAAGCAACTAAAAATGCTATGATAAATGTTCATGTTACTAGTCACATCTCTAATTGAGATAAGAATGTTATAGAATGAAGTTTATTATTGTAGAATATAAAAATTTGGAGATAAAACATATAAGTGTGCATATATGCATGCAAACAGATACGGAGCCAGGGAGTTAGTGGAGACGGTTGCTACCCCCCTCCTTCCAAGTTCATTGTAAGTTAAAATTTATATGTATTTTTATAAAAAATTTAAATTTTATCTCCTCCCTCTACATTATAAAAATTCATTTATTTTATAGAAATTTGACCCCGTCTTTCAAATAAGAATTTATGGCTCTATTCCTACTGATACAAATGTTGTAAATTATTTGTACATGTTTATTTTTCTTCTAGTGGGGCATAAAAAGAACATAATCTATTATGTGCATATATATATATATATGCACATATGTATGTATATGGTTGTGTGTTGGATGCACGAAACCAAACGGTAAGAGTGATGATTAAGATTGTATTGAATAAGATTAGTCCTAATTCATGGGGCCATTGACTAAAGTTTTGTTATAGTACCCACCATTAATCATTGTTGTTAATACGCAGGACCCTATCTTTTTGAATAAATAATTATATCTCATAAAACATGCCTCCTACCAATCATTGGAGGAGTTAAATAGAAGGCGTAGGTTAAAGCTTAATTATTACTCGACATATTTGGAAAATACTTTATAATATTTCTTCTTATTATTTTGTCGATATACCTATATATTAGCCCATACAAACTAAATATGAACATTTGGTAGTTGCACCAAAACACATAAAATATTGATCTTAAACTTGGTAGATAAAGTGATCGAATAGTTAAAAATATATGTATATTATTTACGATTCACATTAAATGCTCAAATTACAGGTTGAATTTAAGATGGTAAATTCTGAAATATTAACAAAGCAAAATAGCATAACAGAGCATCAATATTCAACATATTAACGAGCAGAAATTTGAAACATAATAATAATAATAATAATAATAATAATAATAATAATAATAATAATAATAATAATTGAATAAATAAATCAGGGGCATTTTGGGGAAAACAAATTATGCTATTTTTTATTCATTAACAGACCGTTTCAATAGGCAACAAAGTAGGGAGAGTATCGCAACGAATATGAATTTAAGATTGAAACATATTGGATTGAAAATGAATTTAGTGAAAATTTAAGATCCAATTCATTTCTAACCCAAGAATCTACGGGTTAGATTTCATTGGACATGTTTTAAATTTTTTTAAGAAAGTTATATACTATTTGCTTCTTAAATAATCATTTTTTAACTATAAAAATAATATAGATAACAAACAATTAATTATTTATAAATTTATACTTATTTTCTTTAGATTTTTTTTTAAATGAAAAGATTCAATGCATATTCATTTTTTTAATTTATAAAAACATATTTGTAAAGTTATAACGATCTACGTTAGTTAAATCACGTACACACAAATAAGTGAAAAATACTTTTGTTTTCTGCACACATTCTAAACTTAACGAGTAATATTCGTACTTTTGATATGATACATTTAATATAAATATTATATGTATTATGTATAATACTTGATGAGAAATACTTCATTGTATGAAATATTTATTATATTTATTTTAGATTTATAATTTATAAAACAAATTTATAGGTATAATATATCAAAATTAATTATAATTATTAATTGAATATCATATAAATAAAAAATTTGTAATACTTTATAAATTATTAATTATTATATAAAAAATTATATGTAATTTAAATAATAGTTATAAATTACATAATTTAATGATAATTTTAAAAAAATCATTTGTTCATGCATAAAAAGCAAGATTTACATGAAAATAATATCAAAATAAGCTTTATTTTTACTCTCGAATATCTTTTTTATATCCGTAATATACTCATACTTTTACTAATCCGTATATTAGATGTCGAAGTATTATTGATTCAATTTTTTTACCGTAATTTTGAAAAAATATTTATCATATATACGTACAAGATATCATATGCGGGTGCAAGAATTATATATGTGTGTGTGTATACATATCTATACCTTTTTATAAAGTACCAGAACTTTCTAATAACTGCTTGGTGTTTTGGTCTGGCTTTTTCTCTATTTTCTCTATCCTATTTTCTCTCACTTTTCTCTCTCTACTTTCAACCTGATATATTATTTCTTTTTCTTTCTTCCTTCCCTTTTTTTTCTCATATCTTTATCTTCTATATATATTTAGTTTAGTTTATCTTTTTTTAATAATAAAATTCAATTTAATTTTTACTTGTTTTTGTTTTTCATAACATATAAATTTAATTTTTCAATTATTTTTATTGGTTTTTTTATAATATATAACATTATAAATTTATTAAACATGTGCTTAAATTATATTTTATATTTTATTTCATACACGCATAGAATGTGCAACATCCACTAGTATAAATCTAATATATATATTTAAAATGGAGTCCATCTTATGTGTTCATCCCTTGTTTATGTGGACAATAAGGTGGACAAGTTGTCAAGTTGTCCTTTCACTATTTTACCATATAAGACATTTTCTGTTTTTACATTTTTAATCTTTAATTCACATTAAAGTCTTTCTATAATTAAAATTATCTAATTCTATTAATTTCAAGTGTATTTATCTTTAACTCCTTAAATTACTCTTTATTACTTAATTATTGTTTTAAGCATAATTTATAATTAATTATATCCATTGATTAATTTTTCTATAATGAACTCTTTATCAATTAGTGCAAATTTTTGGATTTTGTGTATATATATATGGGAAGTTAGATCCTATCCAGTTGAGTTTAGAGCTAATTAGTGTAAACACCGTTGGATTGAATATAATAATATCATAATTTCACCTTTTGATATCATCATATTTAGATCCAACGATTAATATATCATTTGGGCATATACCAAGTGGATAGTATCTCATATCCCTTACACACACACACACACACAAAAGATATTTCAAGGCCTAGAAAATATTTAGCTAGGTCTAGGTCCTTGATGGTGAAAGTATTATGCAACAAACTCTTGACTACTAGTATTTCATTTTCTTCTGATTCAGTCACAAGAAAATCATCGACATAAACAATTAACCCAGAAAGAAATCACATGATTTTTTAAAGAAAAAAACAACGGGCATGGGCAAATTGCTGAAATCCAAATTCCAACAATTTTGTAGTGAACTCTAAATTTCATTACCTAAAAGCCTGTTTGAGACGATAGAGTGATTTCTTAAGCTTGCAAACTTCTCCCTTTTTAACCTTAGTATACCCTTCAGGAGGCAACAAATAGACCTTTTTCATCAAGATGCCCATGCAAAAATACATTGTTAATGTCTAATTGGTGAATAGGCCAACATTGAGCAGTAGCCAATGTAAGAAAAATCCTAACCGTCACCAACTTAGCAACAGGGGAGAAGCTATCAAAGTAGTCAACTCCAAACTTTTAGTTGAACCTCTTTGCAACCAATCGAGGTTTGTACCTTTCAATAATGCCATCAGGATTGAATTTGCCCTTATATACCCATTTAGATCCAATAACTTATTTCCCCTTAGGCAAAGAAGTGAATTGCTATGTGTCATTTTTCTTTTTTCAAAGCCTCCAACTTTTTTTTCATAGCATCAATTTACACTTGATGCTTTGCTACTTGTTTATAAGATAAGGGTTCTATATCAGTTGACACATTAGCCATTTATGCAAGACCCAAATTAGAAAAGGTGAGCGAATTGAAGTCAACCAGATAGGAGTCCGAGGTATGATCAAATGTGTTACAGACATATTCTTGTAACCAATCAGGAGTCTTTTTTGTTCTAGTGCTGGACTTTAAAGATGGTATTCCATTGTCAAAACCTTGTTCTACATGCGTTGAATGAGAGGAGGAAGAAGCACTAGATGAAGATGGAGTGAAGTGGTTAGGGAAAGAATGTTCAACAAAATGAACATTTCTGGAATAGAAAGTAGCATGGGAATGGAGGTCATGAAGCTTGTAAGCTTTTTGGTCATAACCATATCCAATCATAATGCATTTCAAGGCCCTGGGTGCAAACTTGTCCTTATAGGGGGTATTATCAACAACATAGTACAAGTTTCCAAAAGTTCTATGTTGATAATAAGTAGGTGTTCTATGATATAATATCTCAGAAGGTCATTCCCATTTGAGAAGGGAGCTAGGCAGTCGGTTTATGATATAGGTGGCAGTGAGGATTGATTCTCCCCAAAATTTTCGTGGTAAGTTGGATTGGATCATGAGAGCTCTTGCAACCTGTAAAAGATGTTTGTTCTTCCTTTCCACCACTCCATTTTGTTGAGGGGTGTGTGGACAAGATTTTTGGTGCACAATGCCTTTATCTAAAAAAATTTGATGGCATTAAGCATTAACAAATTCTGTACTATTATCACTTCTAATGGTTTTGACTTGAAAATTGAACTGAGTTTGTACAAAATTAAGAAAAGAAAGGAGAGCAGTGGCAACAAGTTATTTATGAGGTAAGAGGTAGGTCCAAATACACTTGTTATAGTCATCAACTATGGTCAAAAAATAATGTGCTCCAGTTAACGATGGCCGTTTATAAAGTCCCTTCAAAACCATGAGATGTCTGTAAATGACTCCTACGGAGTGGTGATCTCTGTTGCTTAGACAAATGACATGTCTCACAATGATCAAAACTAGTGTGGGACAATGGGAGGTTTTAAGAATAGACTGAAGATGTTGCATGGTACTAATAGATGAATGACCCAATCTTTGATGCCAAACATCAAATGTAATTTTTTTATTGCTTGAAACTATATCAATACAAGTAGGGCTATAAATGGATAATGGAAAATTCGATTACAGTTCGCATCCGTATTCGATTATAGGGCAAAATATCCGTATTCGTTTAAAGCGGATATTATCCATATCCGATTGTAGATATTCAATTATAAGTGGATACGGATATGGTAATTAGATATCCGATCCATTTAATATCTGCTCCAAATACATATCCGTTTATATGTTCAATTATTTGTAATTTAGTTGTATTTATTAATTATACCCAATAAATAATGTTTGGAAAAAATAATGTATATGTATACCAAAGTTTTTATGTGTTTGTAATAATATTTCATTTTTAAAATTAATTGATTTATTTATTGATTCAATTTTGTAAAATTCATTTCGTGGTTAATACTTTTTAAAAAAATTATATTTTTAATAATCATATGCATTATGTTTAATATAGTATAAGATATATAGAAATAAAAAATAAATAGTTCATATTATATGAATGATACATAATAAATTGTTGTTTCAAATAAAATGCATGATTTTTTTTACGGATATCATATTTTCATAACTTACAAATATATGAAAGGAATAAATAAAAAAAACATATATGAACTTTAGGTGTTATTAATGAAAGAGTATGATATCTATGTATATATATATATACATATATAATATTTTGTAAATAACTGAATAATATATAAAAATATGACTAAATAGTATACACAAATTCAAATATTCAACTAATTACAGTTGAATATCAATGATGTACAATTGAATAAGATACTTAAATATTCTTAATGGGACACGGATATTCAAATATTTATAATTGAATTTAATTTTTAAAAATTACAATCGGATATGGATATATCTGATATCCGTCCGATATCCGGCGGATATGTATATGGACACTGACTTTAGATATCCATATCCGTACCGATATCCGATAAAATTAAATGGATACGGATATGGAAACGGCATATCCGATCCATTTAACATCCGTTTACACCCGTAAATACAAGAAGTGGAAGTACGCAGAACCTCACAAGGAGATGCATTATTTTGGTTCTGCTGAGCATTACAAGTATAAGAATGAAATCAACAAACTGACCAAATTATGTAAGGAAGCAAGAATATGGGATGCATGATTAGAAACAGAAAAAAATGAATTGGTATCCAGTACATATAGAGAGCCTGAGACTTTACCAATGGCAACCACTTTTTTAGTCCTCTAGTCCTGTAAAGTGCAACGAAATGGGAAAAAATTAAACATAATATTAGAAGTTTTAGTAGGTTGACTGACTAATAAGAGGTTCTACTTAAATGCTGGAATGCAAAAACATGTTTCAAGACCAGATTATCAGCTAGAGTGACTTGTTTAACTAATTCAACTCCTTTGGCCGTACCATCATGCATAAAAATTGATGCAGACAGGGTAGGAGAAAAGAAACGCTCAAGAATATTATAATTACCGCATATATGAGTGGAGGCACCTGGGCCAATAATCCATAAAACCTTTCTCTCTGAACTAGAACGAGTAAAGTTGTAATGCGACACATTACCTGCAAACTCCAAAGCAAAATTCACACTTTCACTTGCTGTCACATATTTCCCCTTCATATACTTCGCTATTTCTTGTTGAATTATGGTAGAAATTGAATCTTTCCACTGTGTCTTATTAGTAGTAGGGACAACAACCACATCAAGAGGTGTTTCATGACATGCAACAACATTAGCAACTCGCCTCTTGAAAGTTCCTGAAGTGGTGTTCTTATTCTCCTTGAATTGTTTATACCAATCAGGTATGTCATGCAGTTTAAAACAAGTCCCTTTAGTGTGGCCTGGAGCATTACAATTTTTACAGACTCTTATCATTTTTCTTCATAAAAACACTCTTATTATGTAGCTAAGACTTGTTAAAATTTCTCTCAAGGAATGCACTATTATCAGTAGAATCCTGAAATGAAATTTGCACTGCCCTTTGAGACTTAACTCTTTGCACCACGGAGAATGCTTTATTAACTATAGGCAAGGATTACATAAACAAAATTTGATTGCGTATATCATTGTAACTGTCATTAAGACCCATCAAAAACTGTACCAACATGCCAGAGGATTGAGTTTCTTCAACAAATTGATTGATACCACATATGAAACCACAAGTGCACTGAGAAGCAGCATGAAGGTAAGCTAGTTCATCCCATAAAGCTTTGAGTTTATTAAAATAGGCTGCCCAATTCAAGTTGCCTTGTGAAATGTAGGAGGCCCTCAACTGTCTTCTTTGAAAGCGAATTCAATATCCTAGATATAATCATACTGTTTACACGCCTCCACTGCCTAAAAGGAGGATCATCAGCTCTAGGTTTTTGAACTCGATCCATCAATGAACCCTAACTTCATTTTAGCATCCAATGCGATTTTGACAGAGCAACTCCAAGTTTAAAAATGCTTCCCATTCATCGGTACAGTGACCAAGACATACTAGGCTGATCTCCAATCAGAGTTTCATCCATTGTGACCAAAGCTCAATTAAACAGCAATAGCAACAATAGAACCAGTGGGAAGCAGAGTAACAAGTAAATCGATTCTGAACCATAAAAGAAAAAATACTATTCCACGATGCCCAAGGTATGTAAGCCCAAGAAGAAGGCTCGAACGGTCCTTCCCATCCGCTGGAGGTAGCTTGCGAGGAAATAGGAAGGCATGCATCAACTTCTTTCATCCCTATTTATAACAAGTACATGGTATCACACTTGTACACTTGAGCTCTACAAACACATATTCCTATGCAATTTTCACTAATTTCTCTATCTTTTATTGCTCTTGAACACATACTTACTTTATCAATGGTGTGCTGACATTTATTTTGCAATTTTTTTCTTTTCATGAATCACACATCCTCCATGAGTAATGCAAGATATCGATTTTCCATTCTATAAATTTGAAGTGTTTTAAAAAGCTGACAAACATCAAAGGAAAGCCAACAATCCAAAATGAAAACATAATTAGTAGCCCAGTACCTAGACCCACAAGAGGATGACGATTATGGAAGAAATTACTAGGACCTCCTTGGGAATCAGCAGAGGTACAGACTACACCCCTATTCTTTTATGAATTACAAAGACCTCCCTTCTAAAATTATAAAATATATATCCATTATAATTTTGGATAGAAATCAATGGCTTCTCAAAAATCTAAACAAATTTCTTAATTTTTAGTCTAGTGGAGTATTTGTGGGTTTAGATGGTACAACAAAAAGACATGTTCGAACTTACAAAGGTACAATCAATTGAATTTTTGGTTGATGTCAACAATTTTCATTCAAAATATTGATGGATGTAAACTTTGTATATTTAGAGAGGATGCTCTTGATAATTTCCAAAGAAGAGGGGTCGAGTTTGTGATTTTACTAATTTTTAGAGGGGGCCCACATAATAACCATATTAGTATTATATTGAAAAAGGAGACAGGAACAAAAAAGAAAACAAAAAAATGGTCCAAACTTAAACCTTGGCGGGTTCAAGTCATGGTCCAAACTCCAAATGCATGAAAAATTTTGTTGTTTTCCGAAGCGAAATCACATGCGCAGCCTGTTAGCGTGGGGCCAAGCCTTATCTGGAATCGCTACTTTTTAGTGCATGATCAACATTATATATGTAACACCTCAAAGTTTGTATTATAATTGGGGAAAAATTGGTAATGATATTTTTGTTACATATTAAGAATATGGGGATCTAATTGAAACAAAAAAGAGTTGATTGGACAAAGATTGTAATATCAGCAGTTGATTGTAAATAGTATTTAATAGAAAATTTTGTTAGTTATACAGTTTGAGATTTCAAGGTGATAGCTTTTATTGTGAAATACTTCAATTTAGTTTGTTTAGTGACCGACTCAGGATTAACTGCTTCGAGTCGCGGCACTACAATACATATATATATATATATATATATATATCGAAATTTAAATTTCTAAGCTTGTAGATAATTAAAATATTTTCCTTATTTCATCAATATTTTATTTTTGTATATTTTTGAAAATTTTAAATTTCTACTCTAGTCCTGCTCTGTTGTAACAACTCACTGTTCCATTGTCCACTCAATAAACATTACACTCAACTTGTTCGAAAAGTGGAATGTTTTTGTGTATATCCTGTAGATATTTTCCCTGTAATCAGTAGCTAGAGAATAAATATAAACAGGCCAAGAAACATGTGTTGCAGCCGTTGTCATTGTTACAAATTTTGGCGTAACAATCACGCACACAATGACACAATCAAGATATAAATAAAAAAGAAAAATAATTAATATAATAACGAAAGTGGGTCGATTTATGACTTCAAACCCCTAAACTATATATGCCCGTATGCTTGTGTCTGTTTGGTTGCCTCTCTACTCTGCCATTATGATTTAGCTTCCAGTTTATCTAGTTGCTCTACAAGTGCAATGTGATGTTGTCAGGACATATTGCTTTACTAATGGATATTAATAGAAAAATAAAAAAATAAAAAAAAAATAAATAAAAACCCCTAAACATCACCAAATAATACTAAAAGTGGATTGAGAATATGAGCCTGAAAAATAAACAAGTCTATGCCACGGGGGTGGGGCCACTGCACCTTCTTTGGCCCAACCCTCAACTACCAACACAGATCTTTATGAAAAAAAAAAAAAAAATCACTTCAAATCGTATTGCGGGCTGTTGAAACCGGAACATAATTTAGAACCGCAAAAACTCAAGCCCCATCAACAATCACTTTTTCATAGCCCTCTCAATGTTTGGCCTTAACTAACGTTGCTAACAATATACACTTCAACTTTTGTAATCCGATGTCGCAATTTTGCCATGCGCTGCGCACCCAATGAAAGTTTTAGTTAGAAGGCTATGTAAATAGAAAAATTATGAGATCTTTTTACTTTCATTTAGCTATAATAATAATATTTTATTGATGAAAAAATGGTTGTGGAATCTTAAAAACTAGGGATAATTACTCCAACCACCCCTGAGGTTTGGCCTAATTACAAATAACACCTCCTTGTATCGTAAATTACCGATACCCCCCTATGTTTTATGGACTTATTGGTAATATAGACGGAAAATATATAATGTCCATTTTGCCCCTTAAATATTTGAAATAATTTTTATTTAAAAAAAATAAAAAAATAAAAAATAATTAAATTGACTAAAATACCCTTTATTAATATTTTTGAAAAAAAAAAAACCTATCTTCATCAAAACAAACCCTAACTCCCACCCCCCCTCCCTACCTCCCACCCCCACCACCCAACCGCCGCCACCTTCACTCCGCCACCACCGCCGTTGCCCTTCACTCCGCCTCCACCCCAGTCCTCGCACCACCCCCCTCGCACCGCCCTTCACTCCGCCACCACCGCGGTTGCCCTTCACGCCATCACTCGCACCGCCCTTCACTCCGCCACCACCGCGGTTGCCCTTCACGCCATCACTCGCACCGCCCTCCTCCACCCCAGCCCTCGCACCGCCATCTCACTGCATCACTCACACCACCGGCGCCGCGCCGCGCCGCCTCACTCCATCACTCGCACCGCCGGCGCCGCCCCCGCCCTCACTCCGTCACTCACACTACCAGACCCGCCACCCCAACATTTCTCTCTTTTCTTTTTATTTTTTCTGAGATCTAGATCTGATCTCTCTTTCTCTCTCTCTCTCTCTAGCGGCGGCGGGTGGAGATGGCGGGCGGTGGAGGACGGCGGGCGCAGGCGGCAGCGGCGATGGAGGGCGACGGCTGACGCGGGCACAGATGGCGGAGGGTTTCTTTCATCTCCCTCAGGTGTACTTTCTTTCTCTCTCAACTCCCTCAGAGTTCTCTCTCTCTCTCCTCTTCCTCTCGCTCTAGATCGGGAGGCGGCGGCGGCGATGGAGGGCGGCGGCTGACGCGGGCGCAGTGGCGGTGGAGGGTTTCTCTCATCTCCCTCAGCTGTATCTCTCTTTCTCTCTCAACTCCCTCAGCTCTCTCTCTCTCTCTCTCTCTCTCCCCTCTTCCTCTCGCTCTAGATCGGACGGCGCCGGCGGGCGGTATGTGTGTATATATATATTTATAAATAATTTTTATATTATATCTATGTATGTATATATTTATGCATATTATATTTATATATAGTTATATTATGTATATAAATTTAAAAAATGTGCAAATATATATATATATATATATATTTTTATCACAATACAATATTTATATTATGTATGAATATTTATTATGTGCAAATATGTATATATATATATATAGACATTATAAATAAAAAATATTCAAATATATTTTCTTATTTATTCAATATAAAATATAAAATTAGTCATAAGGGTAAAAGAGTCAATTTATAATTGTTCAAATATCATTCCCTCCTTCAAAAGGGTAAATTTGGAAGTTCAAGTGGATTTAGTAATGTTGACCGTTAGTCAACATAACGAAAGTTGGAAATTGAAAGACGGAAACAAAACTCAGGGGGGTATCAGCAATTACCGATACAAGGGGGTGTTATTTGTAATTAAGTCAAACCTCAGGGGTGGTGGCAGTAATTATCCCTAAAAACTAAGTTGAATTTTCTTTACTTCCAATTATATCAAATTACACAACAAATAGAATACGCAAATTAGAATTGTAAATTATTCAAGTGAAAAAGGAGAGAATTATGTGCAAGATTGCAATAATCAATTTTACTTTCATTACTCGATCCTTAAAAATAAGTAAATAAATGAATTATTTTCATTATCCATATGGAAACTTAGGAAAGTTCAAAGAAATTCTAATGGTCCTATCTCATGGTATTGTCGAGGAGCCTTATTCGTTAACACTGTGATTGACAGTGGAAAGAAATGGAGAGAAAATAAAACGAGGAGAGAGAAAATAAATGAAAAAGAGTAGGTATATTTTAACTTTTTACATATTTGTTGGAATGAGAGAAAAATGAATAGAAAAAATTATAAAAAAAAAAAAACTGCATTCATTTCCTTTCATTTTCTACCGAGTAATTTTTCTCCTTAAAAATGATACAAATTGCTTTTATATTTTGTAAAAACAATTAATCTCACTCTAGATTAAAATTTCTACTCATTCTCTACTTTGATCCATACATTGTATATTTGTATTCAATCATCAGAGGACATGCTTGATTTGGAATTTCAGCTATAAGATGTTAAATTCCAATATCTGTAGAGTCTTTATTTGATTTGGTATTTTTGAAATTCTTAATTGAATACCCCAACATCACCAACGTAAGAGTTTATTGTAGGCCATTTTTATGAATTTGAAATTTAAACTGCATTTCAAGCAATCTTATATAAATAGTTGATGATGCTGAAGTCTATACTTATATATATTTGATAGCCATTTTTGACTGTAATTTGATTAATTTTGACCAAATAAAATTTTCTCAAATTTTTGAAATTTTTAATTAAAAGGAGAGTTTTTGATTTTTTCAAATAATAATAAAAATAATTAAAAACTTCCTTGTCACACTCATCCACTTGCTTACCCACTAACACATCCAAATATGTACTCTCACTTTTCTACAGTTTTTGATTTTCACTAAATAAGCGATTTTATAATTAAATATTCTTCAGAAGATGGATTGATATATGAAAGAAAATTCCTAATATTCACACCATCCAAGATACTATGGAGTACGAAGAATAGAGTGTTTACACCTTCTTCTCTCATTTCGCCTTCTTTTTTGTTTTTTTTTTTTTTTGTTTTTTTACGCATTCTTCTACATTAGATGCAAGTTTTAGGGCAAAAAGTTTCTTTCAAAACTATAGAAGGAGATTAAAATATAATTGTTCAAAGATTGTTTTGTATGTAATGTTTTTATTTTCTTTATTTCTTTTTTTTTTTTTTTTTTTTTTTTGTCAATGTCAGTAGGATTAGGTGGTCAAAATATATAGAAAACAAGGGACTCAAAGGTCTTATATGTATGCAACCAGTTCTCAAGAGTCCACACAATGCTTGTTCTATTTTTGGACTTGGCAGAATTCAAACAAACATGAAACTGGAAGTTAATCGCATTTGTTGTATGGTATCAAATCAAGCAACCGTATAATTGGTGTTACTTCATTGTCGATTTGATGTGAGAAATTTTTATAAACTCTATCAGCATATACGTGTTCCTTTATTTATAATTTAATAATTTCTACCATTTTTATAATTCAATAAAATCTTGGATATTTAGTTGAATCTATTTAATTAATTAATTGTGAAACGACGAATTTGTTGAATTTAAAAATGAAAAATTTATTTATTCATTCAAGATATTTTTTTTCTAATCTTCGGGAGTGTGATACTTGGAAAAATAAAAACAAAACAAAGAAGGAAAATGCTTGACATTGTCAGCAACATCGAGTTTTAAATAAAGTTATCTTAGTCCAAAAGGAAGTTTTTAATTCAAAATTAGTTGAACTTGTATTCAACAAAATTACTATGGTAATTTAGCAATTATGTGGGCTTCATAAGATAATTGATTAATTTAACAAGGCTTGTTACAAATGCAACGACGTCTCAATCCTTCACACTCCCCATTGCTAAACCCTTCGGTGATGCAAACAGTCTTACAATTTTCATTAGTGAAGCACAATCCTTGAAAATTCGAACTTGGTGTTTCACATTTCCTGGCTAAGCTCTCCTCTGCAAATTAAATTCAGAACACCACTGGTTAGTTTCCAATTTAAATCAAGTCAAGATATCTTTAGTAGCTAACAATGAACAAATATTTGAAAGTTATGCAATGCATTTAACAATGTAAGTGGACATTTTATTCATGTTAAAATCCAGAAGAAAATTGTTTTTAATGTTGGAAAGGGCCAAACTATAGCCTTCAACTCCTTTTCAAGAGAATAGTTGGATTTTGGGCATTTTCTAATTGAAATTGATTAAATTAATATGCTAAAAATGACATAGAGCCCCTTTGAATGGACTTTTTTAGAAGAGAGTCTCATATTTTTTGAAACAAAAAAAAAAAAAAAAGCAATTCAATGAAGAAATTGTGTTTGGTTGGGATTTTCTGAAAAACTAGAAGTTAGGAAGAAAAGAAAAAAAAAAAAAGAAACAAAACACAAAAGTGGCTTTTTTTGAAGCTATCCAAAATAATTTTAAATAAAAACGCCTTTCAAAGCTTTTTAATTATCGGATCCAAATGCTAAATAACTTGATTTGAGGGGGGGGGGGGGGGACTATACTATAAAAAATATGGTTGAAAGCACTTTTTGTAACATGTCCAAATGGGTATATAATATGTTTGATGATGCACCAATATGATTTTCCAAAATGAAAAATGATGCAAGGAACCCATTTTCTAAGTTGGGATTGGCCAAATTCAAGTATATCATTAGAGCTGATAAAATGGGTTGAGAATCATGGTTCCAACTAGTTTTGAGTTGGGTTGGTTCTTCAAATTTTGTAAATGAGTTGAAGCAGGTTAGACTTTAATGGACTTCAAAATTTGTTGAGTCCTAAATGGGTTCAAGCGGTTTCTAAATAGATCCATGCAGTTTCTAAATGACTCCAACAAGAAAAACATTATAACTTGATAATATTTTCACAAATTTGAAAAGTTAGTGATAAAATATTTTTTGCAAATTAAAAAAATTGTTAAATAACAAGTAAATAGTTGAAAAATATACAAAATTATATTGAAGAAAACATATTTTATTTTGTGTTGAACTCGTTAAGGAACTGCATCAACCCAATTTCAATCCGATTCAAACCCGTTACCAACCCAACTCATTTACAACCCATTCTCTAGAACCCAATTGGAACCCAATCCAAACCCGACCCAATAGAATCCAATCCAAATGTGACCCAACTTGCCCATTTGCCACCACTATATATCATACTAAAGTTTAAATACATACATATATATATATATATATACACACACACTAGTATGTCGGGCACACTCAATGCTCATGCAAAATAAAAATAAAATATAATTTAAGTACATATTTAAATTATGAATATAAAATTAAAATATTTATTGGATTTTATACATTATTGCATTTTTTTTAATTATTTGTAATGTACATATTTTATTAAATTTATTATATAAAAATAGCTTAAAATAAAAATAAAATTATAAGACTAACAAATAAATAAGAGATAAAAAATTTTAAAAAAAGAAAAAAGAGATATCAATATATATATATATATAGAAGAGAGAAAATGAGTAGATAAATAAATTAAAAATACATTAATAATGGGAGAGGGGAAAAGAGAGAATATAAATGAAAGAGTGGGGATAACAAAAGAGGCCAAAAAAGAGACCAAAGAGAGCAAGGAGGTTATTAGACCCCTTAAATGCATTATTAGTAGTATAGATATATGCATTTAGATAAATATCAATGTAATTGGGTAACTGCTTAGTGCAACAATGTCTAGAGCTTGAAGTTATATAATGTCGCACAAAATAAAATTTTTGAGTAAATACAATTATGTATGCAAATAAAAAGAATGCCACTAATTTTTAGTATATATTTTGTGGCATGAGGAAATTAAAATCATAATTTTTATAAGATTGCTTCAATTTGTATACATATTTGTGGAAAATAATATGTATTATGGTTCAAAGAGAGCACTTACGAGATGCAAAAATCAATACAAGAAACAACACGAGAAACAAGCTTTGAGTCTTCATTGTTGTCCTTTTTTCCTTGTTCACTCTCCACTAATGAGAGAACATCCAATTAGAATGTGAATTTATAGAAACATGATAATATTAAATAGGAAAAATTCTTAATAACAAAAGATTTTGTATTTGCCAAAGTTTGAGTTTAGATTAAATTTTGTTTACACATATATTCCTTATGGAAACACATATTAAATCTTAAGACCCATAATTGATTGTCAAGAATCGTCTATTATCAAGGATCACTACTTTTGTGGATTGTTGTCCTCGGCCGAATTTTAGTTTTTCTCCCATCATGTTTTGGATCTCGTCGAAATTAACCATCCATAAAAGGAAGTTTGTTGAGAGATGAGAGACAATAGCTATAGATTAAGGGAAAAGATCATTGGGTGTGTGTGTGTGTGTGTGTGTGTGTGTGAGAGAGAGAGAGAGAGAGAGAGAGAGAGAGAGGAGAGAGAGAGAGTGAAAAGGAAAAAAAAAAATCCACATGATTAACACTAATTTATCCAAGTTGGGTGCTAACTAAATTATATGTAATTAGGGTTAGGACTTTCAAACTAATTTATAATTGATTTGTTTTTTCTTAAATTTTATTTTTCATATATACCATTGTGATGTTTTATAGTTGTAGACTTAATATAATTTGTTTTATTCATGTACCATCGCTTTCTTTTTTGTCGTACTAATTAATTTATTCATTTAGAGGGTGTTTTGTCTAAGCTTAATCCAAAGAGCTTATAAGCTCGTAGAGTTTATAAGATGTTTTTAGAACTTATAAGCTCATACATTGTATTTCAACAATAAATTATCAAAGTGTTTGGATAAAATAAGATCTTGTAACTTATAAGGTTGTTTTGAGCTTATAAGTTATGATTTTGTTTGGTTAAAATGAGAACTTATAATTTTTTTAAAGTGTAATGATGACAAAAAATAAAAATATGAAATTAATTTCATGTAAATAAATATATATTTTTTTTGAGATAATATGAATCTTATATTGAAAAAATATAAATATATTAATGTTATTTTATCTTTTCGTGTTAGATAGCTTATAAGTTGTTTTAAAAATAAGTTGAGGGAGCTGACTTTTTTTTAGCTTATAAGCTCCTAAAAGCTTTTTTTTTTTTGAGTGCTTATAAGTTCCTTTATTTAAAAAATTACCAAACAAATTTTAAGAGCTTATATGCTATCAAACATCTTATAAGATGTTTAGAGGAGCTTATAGACTTAAAGAGAGTTTGGCTAAACTTATTTTAAAGAGCTTATAAAATATTTTTGGAGCTTATAAGCTCCAACATCTTATTTTAAAAATAAGTTCCTAAAGTGTTTAGATAAAACAAGACCCTATAGCTTTTATGATGTTTTTGGAACTTATATGTTGTAATTTTGTTTGGTATAAATTAGAGCTAATATGTTTTTTTAAATGTAATGATGATAGAAAAAATAAAGTAAAATTAAATTCATGTAAATAAATATTTTTTGAGATAGTAAAATTTTAATATTAAAAAAATAAATATATTTATATTATTTTATCTTTTAGCATTAAATAATTTATAAGTTGTTGAAAAAAAAAATTGGGGGAACTTACTTTTTTTTTTTTTGAAAACTTATAAACTCCTGAGTCTTGATAGCTTATTTTTTGAGCTTATAAACTCATATTTAAAGCTTTTACATTAAAAGCTTTAAATATGAGTAAAATATTAACATTTATTTAATTATTGAACTGTATTAATAATTATTTAGAGTAAACATGATTTTACATGTCTAGTATATTTTATTTTTATTTTTTATACAATACAATAAATTATAATTTTTATGCATAACATGAAGTAGATATTAATATTATAAATAAATGAATCAAACACATCTCTGTAGTATACGGTAGTAGTGACACTTTGATTCTTACAGTAGGTCAATTTTAGTCCCATGTTAAGTGGGGCCTTCCTCTCGGTGTCTTGATTGTGACTTATCAATGGGCCAAGGATTGTGTCTAATCCTCCATTAAATAATACGAATGGGCTCTAAATTTTGTTCGCATTTTCTGTTCCAGTTGGAATCTTAAATAATGTTTATATTCGGGCTCATTTTAGCGTTAACATGCCTCTCTCTCTCTCACTCTCTCTCCCCAACTCCGAACCTAATTTGAAACTCTCAACACATACTAAATCACACACATATGTAATTGATTGAATCTTAAAATTTAACTTGATTCCTTTTGCACATGGGATGAAGAACAAAGATGAAACGATAGCAGTAGAGATGTGGTAGTGACGACAAAATTGAATGGAAAAGAGTAGGCTGCAATATAAAAATATCAAATCTGCAGTAGAGAACATGATGAAACAAATAATATGCATTTAGACAACTGCAGGTTGCTTTCATGTCGAAGAATATACTTCAATTCAAGATCAGGGCCACTAAAGACAAGTGGACAAGGACAACAGAACAAGATACCTTTTGCTGGACTTTAAACTCTCAAGCTGATGCTATTTTCTCCTTTTCTGGACAGAAGTACACACATATAATTATAGCACTAATCAACTACCTGTTTGTTTTTATCTTTTAAAATAAGCAGTTAATAGGTGCACCAGTTATCACCCAAATTAGTCTTCGCTTGATCTGCATTAGTATAAAGGACCTAGCCTTGCATGAAACTGGAGTTAACACACAGCATCTCACCCAACAAGATCAAATATACTTTTCTATTAGAGCTACCAATTCAAAACTATCCGGACCGCATGGATGCCGGGCTCCCGTCTTTTGCCATTCTTCTTTCCTTGTTTATATTTATATTCATGCTTTTCAAAGTAACAACTCAATCCAAATCCAACCCGGTTTCGATTTTTCCACCTGGGCCAAGAAAATTGCCATTCATTGGGAACTTGCACCTTTTTGCTGGTTTTCAGCCACCCCACCGTTCAATTACCAAGTTAGCCTTGAAATACGGACCCTTGATGCACCTGCAACTCGGTGAAGTTGACACCATTGTTGTCTCCTCACCTGAAGCTGCAAAACAAGTCCTCAAAACGCACGACCTCACCTTTGCCTTTAGGCCTTCGCTCCTTTCAACAGAGATCATGTGTTACGGGAATAAAGATATAGCATTCGCCCCATATGGTGAATATTGGAGACAACTGCGCAAAATCTGCACGTTGGAGCTCTTGAGCATGAAACGTGTCCAATCTTTCCGGCCCATAAGAGAAGAAGAATTTTCTAATCTCTGCAGATGGATAGCTTCTAAAGCAGGGTCTTCGATCAATTTGACCGAAAGGATCGACTTGACTAGCTCTGACATCATCACACGGGCATCCCTGGGGAAGAAGAACAAGGAAAAAGCCACATTCTTATCCATAGTCAAAGAAGCTATTGAGGTGTCAGCAGGATTTTATATTGCAGACGTGTATCCTTCCATCAAATTGTTTCACCTGATCAGTGGAATGAAAGGTAGGGTCAAGAGATTGCATCGAGAATCAGACAGGATACTAGGAAACATCATCAATGAGCACAAAGCAGCCAGTGCTGCAAAGTTTAGTACTGGGGAAAGCATAAAACAAGAGGACTTGGTAGATGTTCTGCTCAAGTTCCATGATGCCGGAGATGAATTGAACTTAACTGTTGATAACATTAAAGCAGTCCTACTGGTTAGTTCTCCTTAAACTTCAAAAAACCCTTTTTCTTCAGATCAAAATCAACTAAGCCTGTTCACTAGCCAGCTAGCAAGCCATCCTTTTCTTTCTTTTTATATACATGTGTGTGTGTGTGTGTAAGGGTTAATCACACTTAGACCCCTTCAGATAATCAAATTATCAAGTCTCCATTGTAGCTTTCAAAATTACAGGTACAACCCCTCTAAGCTTGCATAGCTAAGAAACCCAGACCCAAAAGGGCAAAAAGTCTGATTTGCCCCCCAACTAAAAATATTTTTTAAAAAATTTAAAACTTAAAATTTCTGCCATAGCCCAATTTATATTAAAATTTTTTTTTTTTTTGTCCTTCTCGTGCTCAAAACATAAGAAATATAGAGGGTCATTATTATTCCACACAGAAACCCTAAAAAAATCCTACTTCCTCTATTGGAAATCATTTTAGACTAAGCTTTTGGACATTTAGAAAAAGAGTTTACCAATCTTGTCCTTCAAAATTTCACAAAGCCCTAACAGAAGGTATCATTTGTTAAGGGGTCACACTCAGAGGGGATGTTAGTGTAATTATGAACGTTACAAGGGGGGCTTGGTAATTTGACAATTCTAGAGGGGGTCTGAGTGTCATGACACTAATTTTCAAGCTCAAGCCTAAGGCTTGAACACAATAAAAGAACCAGAATTCTCAAAGTTAAGTTCAAGCTCAATTTGTTCATAAATTTTAGCTACACAAGTTAAGCCAAGGCCCGAACTGAACTCAAATACTGGCTTGACCCCTGTTTTCCTTACCTCATCAAGCTCGAGCCTAGGAAAAAATGAGAACTCGTTTGCATCCCTACTTTAGACTACTAACTCCTTTCCTAGATTGTCTGATTTTATACTTTCTGCAAACAGGACATGTTCACTGCTGGTACTGAAACATCAGCCACAACTATAGATTGGGCTATGGCAGAAATGCTGCGAGACCCGAGAATCCTAAAGAAAGCACAAGGCGAGGTGAGACAGGTTTTCAGTGAAAAGGGATACATTGACGAACTTTACTTGCACGAACTAACATACCTCAAATCAGTCGTCAAAGAGACGCTTAGGATGTATCCACCAGTACCACTACTACTTCCAAGAGAAAGCAACAAGCCATGTGAGATCGACAGATACAGAATACCTGCAAAAACTCGGGTCCTTGTTAATGCATGGGCGATTGGAAGGGATCCCAAATACTGGAAAGAAGCGGAGAGCTTTAAACCCGAGAGATATCTTGATAATACAGTTGATTACAAAGGGAACAATTTTGAATACATCCCTTTCGGAGCCGGGAGGAGGATTTGCCCTGGAATGTCATTTGGCCTTGCAAATGTTGAGCTCCCACTGGCAATGTTTCTGTACCATTTTGATTGGACTTTGCCTGATGGGATGAAACCTGAACAAGTCGACATGACGGAGACCTTTGGCATTACAGCTAGAAGGAAAAATCCTCTGTATGTGATTCCAGTCATAAGGAAACCTTTACAGGTTATGTGAAATGAAATCAAAGGGCAAAATAAAACATAAGAATGTTAAACAAACCTTGAAAGATAGGGTCATTGGAGCACAAGGCTGACAAAACTCGAGTAGCATTAGACCTTGGGGCCTCTCCTTTGTAATAAATGCACTTTGAAAAAGAAAAAGAATGATTGAAGAATTATTTGACCAGCTGTAGATAGAAAATAATCAAAACTTTCTCTACTATCACAGTCTGGAGCAACAGGACTTTTGATCTCATTTACAACCCCATGTAGGGGCAAGACCTGCCCCGCTCCCTGGATTTAGACGTATCAGCTTGCAATCCAATAGATCCGTTTTACATTATTAAAAGATTTTTAAAAATATTTTTTCAAAAAAATACTATCATCATAATTTTTTAAAGAATGAAAACTATTAATATTATCAAAGAACTAATCATTTATAAATTTCTATGAACATATTTTAATTTTTGAAATAGTTCAAATTTTTAAATACATATTTATTTTTACATATCTTGAAAGATAATTTATTTGCTAATATGATATAATTATTAAATATATATATATTTTTTATAAAATATAAATATATACCCTATAAATATATGTATATTAAATATAATATATATATATATAGATAGATAGATAGATAGATAGATATTCAATTGCAACGGGTTTGGCCAGGTCCCAATTTTAAAACTAAAATCCCAAACCCACACCAAGCCCATTGAATGGGATGGGTTCGTGGTCGGGTCCGGATACAACTGTATGCAACTACAGATTGCATCCCTACGACAGATGGGAGAATCAAAGTACTCACGCCAATAATAACTAATAGGGAAAATCACAATTTTGGTCCTATATATTTAACGAAATTCACTTTCAGAACTTTATTAAATGGGTGGAATTAGCACAGCAATTAAAAAAAATTAGCAATTTGAGGACAAATCACCTCGAAAACATCAATTTCAGCGGAAATTGATTGACTGAGATAAATCTAACACGGCTCATATGTGGCGTTATTTAATACATGACTTTCCTACTTGGATGAAGTTGAAGGGAAGAATATTGGAGAAACATATCATTTCCATAGCACATGACCTAATTGGGTATAATAATAATAACATATGCAAAATAAAATATATAAATTTATACTTAAACAAAAAGATTACTGAAACATTTTTATGTATCATATTAATAAAAAAAATATATAAAAAAATAAAATATATTTTTATAATATATATACAGGTATTATACATGTATAATTAAGTTATCATCATTGGTAATTACCGATAGACATTTAGTGACATTCATATTTTTTCAAACATTATATATAGTAACGAATTCCATTATTATTAAGTTGTCACTAATTTTCAACAATAACAGTTTAAAATATGAATTATTATCACCATTAAAAATTATTACCACTTAACACATTATTTTTTATAATAATTTCTGTTATCACAAAATTTCTTATTATCAACGCGTGTATGCATATGAGCGAATAGTGATGAGTTTAAACATGTCAGCTAACTGAACAATTTGATAGGCAAAACATAAATAAATAAACAAATTGAAGAAATAATTAAATTAAAACAAAGAGTGGGTGAAAACTGGAGGAACCTGTGTGAGAGATAAAAGGCTCTCATTTTGCAGGGTCTGAGCAGAGTTGGAACAATAGTATTATCCAAGGTGGGGCCAATATGTATGAATGACTCCATTTAAGTTTCTTATTTGCAAGAGATAAGAAGTTAAGACTATAAAAGTTTTTAATGTTGGATGAATTGAACATTTTGCTAGGTTATGATTAATCTACATGAGAAGCTTTTTGGGTTGCTCAACCCAAAGTCTGTCTGTTTGAGGGTAAGACAAGAGAGTAGTGAGGAACACAAGGCTTTTGCAAATTCACCAAAAGATTAAAAGAAAGATTGGAAGAAGAAAATTGTCTGAGAGATTCAAGCAACGGAAGTTGAATTGTTTTTCAGGTCATTCCCCCTGCTAGATTAAAAGAATGATTCAAGTTTGTTATCATTTCCCCCACTAGATTAGTTAGGCCTAGCTTCCTGCAACTTGTATAGTTTTCATGACCTGAAAAACCAATGTAATTCACATTATTTGGATCTCTTAAACAACAAGATTACAGCAGAACTTCCCAGTTTGATTTGGGAAATAGGAAATGTAAACTTTTCGTATTTGAATCTTTCTTCTGATCTTCTTATAGATCTGCAAGAGCCTTGCATTATTTCTTAGGCTTCGTTTCTTAGGGATTTATAGGTAAAATTGAAAGGGTATCCAACCCATTTAAAGGTTTGGTAGCCTTTTGTGAGGCCCATGATTAACGTCAGGCCCGACACTTAATCCTGCAAGGTATTGGATACCCCATCCCACCTAAATGGTGGGATATCATATCAGAACTTTTTTATATGGTTAGACTGTGCATGAAAGTAACACTATTAACTCTGATGTACTCATATGGGCTTTTAGTAATTTGTCATGTTATTGATTACTTTAACAAAATAATACCAAACTGTCATCTAAAATATCTCCCGGTTATCTCAAGAAAATGTACTACTACCCAACATAAAAACGATGAAAGATTGATTGAGTATATTTTCACAAGATGTCCCACGGGGTCACACACAAACCCAAAGTGCTACCAAATGAAGCCTTAAAGTACTAGACGTCTAGACTTAAAACTCAAACAGGCTCGGCGGTGAGTTGCCTATGCTAATAATAACTTCGAGAAGTTCATTCCACCCAACATTGGAAACTTCACGATGCCGACTTAGTTTCTTATCTCTTGCAAATAATAGACATAAAGTATCATGTACTTAGGTGGCATCTCACTGCACAATTCAAGCACTCGAATTTTCATTTTCAGGCCAAAAATAATTAAAATCTTATATCTACTCATTTCACACATTCATATCCATAGAGAATGAGAGCTTTTTGTTCCTTGATAGATTTAAAAGAAATCAGTGGGGGATGCAAAACTTGAGTTAGAAATTTCAAGAAGTAATGAGTGCCGATTTCAAGAACCATTGAACTTGTGTTGAGACCATTTTCTTCCTTTTACCCCATTGAATCCCCCAAGAAATTGCAAAAACTATTGCCACAAAATATCAAATATGACATCAAAAACACTCAGAAAGACAGAAGAAAAAAAAGAAGTTAAACATCACAAAAACCAGCTAATCCACTTGATCTAGACATAAACCTAACGAAATTCACCAAGACCGCATATCAGAAGCCCCATCATGAACAAGTTACTAGCCATCCATTTACAGCATCGTTATTCAAAAAAAAAAAAAATGGACACACGCACACACAATTTCGCAATCATCAATAAATAAATTTTACAAAACTTAAATCGCAAAAGATTAAAACCAGACGAAGGGGGAGCGAGAGAGAGAGAGAGAGATAGAGTTACCTAAGATTATTTGAAACCCTGGTTGACCTGGACGGCGAAGATGAAGATATAGCCGCCACAGAGGAAAAATGGATAAAGTCATAGGGGGAAAGTATAGTTTCGGTCCCTTATATCCGTTATTTTGCAAAATTAATCCCAAAATTGTGAAAATCATAATAAAATACACCCAAACAATGAAGTTAATACATAGTGAAAGTCACACGGCCGTTAACTTTTTTAGCTTAGGGGGGTGAAAAAATGCAAATTTAGTCCCATATGATATGACGACCAATTTTGCAATATCGGTACCAAAATTTTGAAGATCACCAAAACAGTCTCAATTCATTGCATTTCTTACAGGGGAAATTTTCATTTTTATCCCGTTCGATTAGGCTAGTAACACATTGAGTCCCATTGTTGTTCGGTGTGACATATTTTGAAGGCTAAAAAAATTGCCTCCGTTTTGAAGATGAAATGCGACACTTTTTGGTTGCAAAAGAATGGCTACCATGGTACTCTGTTTCATGTTTAATCTCAGTTGTATGTATTTATCTCTACTATATGAAATTTCGATAAAAATTGAATTCGAAAAGCCACTTGATAGCCATTTTAATTAAAAAAAAAAATCAAATAGTTATACTATGCAAAGAAACTTTTACAATTTATAAATTTATATTTAAGAAATAAAAGAAAAATGTATATTTAAAATACATAAAATCATATGCATAATAATTACAAAATATATATTTGGTGGGGTATGGATTTGGTTAAACCTCATGTTCTAGAAAAAATGACCTTTTTTGTTAATTTTAATATAAAAAAGTGTTTGATTTAATATTCTGACGCAACAATTTAATTCGTTGTAAAAGTAACTTAATTCGACAACGGGTAAGTCGACTTTATTAAAATATTAGTAAAATCCAACCATTTTTTAATTAATTGAATAAATAAAATATAGTAATTTTTTAATAGAAGTCGACAATGGGGACGTCGGCTTCTATTAAAAAATTCAATTTTCTTTTTTTACTTATTTCTGAAAATATATATATATATATATATATATATATATAAAAGAAGTCAGCAACCATTTTGTTAAATGTATTATGATGATATATGTGAAATAATTTTATTTGCATGCTATATGAATTAGTTTATTTAGAATAATTTATTTATTGTAAATTATTTGCATATTCTTTGTAATGTTTGTTACCTAATGTGTTTTTTTTTTTTAAATATTGATTTTTTTTTTTTTTTGTGATGTAGTTTTTTTTTTGGCAGTAAGAAAAATTACACATTGTAAATAAAAAGGGTTAATTACATCTACTACCCCTCTAAAAATACAAAACTACAGTTGGTCCCCCAAAAATTTTCAATATTACCAACACATACCCTGATAAATTCAAAAATTACAAATACCCCCCTGGTCAGCCGGTTGCCGGTCATTTTTTCATGAACTTCCGGTTTTACCCCTAATTTTTAACTTATGATAATTACATCTACTACCCTTCATAAAATTGAAAACTACAATTGGTCCCCAAAAACTTTTAATATTACCAAGACATACCTTGAGAAATTTAAAAATTACCAATACCCCCCTGAGCAGCCGATTTTCGATCATTTTTTCATGAATTTTAGGTCTTACCCCTAATTTTTAACCTTAAAAAAAATAAAAAAATAAATTGAAAAATAAATGCTTGTAAAGACCAACAAAACCTGCGGTAATTGAACCATCACGATCTCAACTTTCTAATGATGCCCTAGTCAACACCATCAGACTTCGTTTAACCCGTGATCAAAGAGAGTCAAATTTCAAATTTCACAACACTCGCTCTGATTCCTACATTTATTGCAAATGTTGAAGCCCCATCAAAAAAATCACTCCTTTCTTCCCCCAAAATCACATCTGACGCCTCTCCTTCTTTTCTTTTCCCGTTTCTTCTCCCCGGTGGCCGTACTCTCGCCAACAATCGATTTTCTCACCACTACAAACCACACTTCCACCGCCATCATAGCTATCTCCAAGCACCATCAATTCATTGCATGTGCAGGGTACACTGTGTTTTCAAAATGAAGAGGTTGTCCTTTATTTGTACATTGCATATTTATTTATATATATAAAATTTTTAAATATTTAAGTATGTATATTTTAATATTTTAATTTAAGTATTTATGTCTAGGGATAATTACATTTACTACCCCTCTGAAGATTGAAAACTACAATTGGTCCCCCAAAACTTTTCAATATTACAAAGACATATCCTGAGGAATTTCAAAATTACCAATACCACCCCTACAATTTAGGTATATTACAAAGGACACGCATGGAAAAAAATATATGAAAATTAGAGTAAGGGTATATTCGGGTTTTTATTAAGAATTTTGCTGACGTCAGCTACTTTTGACCGGCAACCGGCTGACCAGGGGGGTATTTGTAATTTTTGAATTTATCAGGGTATGTGTTGGTAATATTGAAAATTTTTGGGGGACCAACTGTAGTTTCGTATCTTTAGAGGGGTAGTAGATGTAATTAACCCTAAATAAAAATATAATGATGATTGTTACGTATTTTATTTTTGTAGTAATGTATTTTGTTTTTGTAGTTAATTTTAATAAATGTATTATGATGGTATATGTGAAATGATTTTACTTGCATGCTATTTGAATGAACTTATGTAGAATAATTTATTTATTGTTAAAATTATTTACATAGTCGTTGTAATGTTTGTTATGCAGGTTTGTGTGTGTGTGTGTGTGTGTGTGTGAAAATTGAAATTTTTTTTTCTTTTGGTTTGTAAAGTAGTAGGAAAAATTATGTAGTGTAAATGCATTTTTGTATGTTGTACTATATTTTTTTTTATTTTTGAAACTTTTTTGTAAAAGTGAAAAATTTGTAGAAGAATTTGTAAAAATAGAGAGACTTTCCATATTTAAAAAAAATAAATTAACTGACGTTCTATATATATATATATATATATATAAAATAAGTAAAAAATGAAAATTGAAGTTTTTAATATAAGTTGATATCCCCGTTGTCGACTTCTATTAAATTTTTTTAATTATTTATTTAGTAAATTAAAAATGGTTAAATTTTATTAATATTTTAATAAAATCGACAACAGGAATGTCGACTTTAGTAGGTTAATTTTACAACGAATCAAATTTTTGAGTCAGAATATTAAAGCAAACACTTTTTTATATTAAAATTAAAAAATCAAACACTTGGATATTAAGGAGAAGCTTTGTAAAACGCAGATGAACTTCGACCTAATAACAAAGGAATACACATGACTAACATGAGCTAGTTGGGCCGGTCGCCAATTAAGACGTTTTAATAATGTTACGATTGTTGTTAAACGAATTGGATGTTGTTTGGAAAATTAATTAATATGAAGAGACAAGAATGCCTTCCAATTTGTGCACGCTAAAACCATGCACGTTAGGGCCCGTAAATATTCTTAATTACTTCGTTGGATATTGCTAAAAGTGATATAGACGCAAATTTTACAAATGTTACACACTGAATATGAACACCTGCAATGATTTGGGATAAAGTGCAAAACTCCCCATACATCGGGGTTTGCCACAATTACCCCTTTTCGATTATTGATGTATTAGAATATAGAGTCAAACTTTCTTCTTTTTTTTTGTTTGGATAGTAATATAGAGTCAAACTTAAATATAATATAATGAAAGATATGCATAGATAATGGAAATGTTGAAATCATATTTTGTGCAAAATCGCGTGCTACATCTACTAGTTAAATATGTGGGTGGGGGGGACAACTTATATTGGGATTAATGGATGCTAGCCTTACGAGTGCCCTTTTTAGGGGGAACGGGATTGGGATCTCTTGTTCTTGTACACGGATTTTATAAATGTTAGACAATGAATATGAATACGCACAATGATTTGGGATAAAGTGCGAAACCCCCAAACATGAAGGGTTTGTCAATATTAACCCTTTCCAATTATTGATATATGAGAATATGAACACCTGCCCTTGTTGCTCGTGATTCCCGTGGAAGAGTAGCTCTTTGTTGCTACCGAAAATTGTTTAGTATTGAACTTTTTAGATACAAAAGCCTTTGCCCGCAATCAAGCCTTTGCTTACATGGATAAAAAAAAAGTGTCTCACTTGTTGTCTTTAAAAGTGATTCTTATTTGTTGTCAAAATGTTAAAAAAAGTGTCAAAATATTAATCGATGACCATACTAGGAGGTCCATTATATTCAAAGGGAAGGAAGTTCAATGGCCCACTTTTTGGCTAAATAGGCCTTTGACTCTCATTGGAGTGGATTAATTTTATTTAATAATTTTCCTATCATCTTTGATAATGAGTTTCTTTGAAACTCCTATTTATCTTTTAAACCCTAGACATGTTTTTCTTGATTTATTTTAAGTTCAATTATTTAACGGGGGAGGGGGGGGGGGGGGAGGACGGACTTAGATTGGGATTAATGAATACTAGTCTTACGAGTGCCCTTTGTAGGGGTACGGGATTGAGATCTTTTGCACTATCCCCTATACTATACTAAAGAATTTAACGTCCAATAACTACTGTAGCGTTTTGGTGGATTTGATGTCTCCCTTTTTCATTTATTTTCTGCCTCTTTGATCTCTAACTAACGTATTTATACTCTCTCTCTTTGGCCTCTTTCCTCAAAAAATTCTAACCCAAATATGATTTACTTGAATTATTATTAACCACGTGACTGGTGTTTCAAATATACTATGTAAATATAATTGTCATATAATTTATTGGATTCAACTAAATTAGATTTTAGTAAGAATTTTCCTCTTTCCTCTCCCATTTTCTTCCATTTTCAATATTTATTTCTTTAGGTTGTGTTTGATAGAGATTTATGATTGAGATTATATAAGTATTCCACTTATAATTATAGTTGGTGGCAATTTTTTTGGCTCTTGATACAGCCTAGATTCGGTCTCATATCCTACTTTTATTGGAATAGCTCATTCCACAAGGGGATAGAATAAACAAGAATGATGGTTTATTAAGAAAATATAATATATATATATATATATGTGTGTGTGTGTGTGTGTGTATTATATCATGTGTATATTTTTATTTCTAATACTAGGTTCAATCAAATCTAATTAATTCAAAGTAAATTATAGTATCAATTTATTACGTGAGGTAAAAAAAATAATAAAAAAAAAAGATAGAAGGGGATACAGAGGGTCACAATTTCCAACAATTTGGAAGAGCAATGTGGGTGTTCAATGATTGTATTTTAGAAACATATTCGAATAATAGATAAATAATTTAAAAGTTATAGAGATCATTTGGATCTTTATTTTAAAAAAATGAAAATATTTTATGTAATTTACATCTAATCCATCTATAAAAGATAATACGACCAAAGACCATTTTTGATAAATCCATTGAAATAAAACTGACTATCAAATTTTTTTATGTACGGGATTAATGCCATATTTTTGACCATTATATCATATATTTTTCATGTCACACTTAATTATATATTACTACCAATCGCAACCTTAGTTTCTTCTATATCTTCCTTATCATTTTTTTAAAAAAAGAATCTCTTCTTATCTATTCTTTTATCCTAAAATGTTATTTTAATTCAAGTTGTTTTCCCACGATAAATTAATAAGATGCATTATAAATAATTAACAAATATATATCATTTCAAATACAAATTTTGAATATATTCATAATTTTACATCATTAAAATTTAACCATATAATTAAATTATATTTATTTTTATTTACATAAATATCCAATGTGCTTGGCCCTGCCAGTTGAATATCAATTTTTTTTTTTGGGTAAAAAAGAATATCAAATACGCGCAATACCTTTCTATAACATAGCTTTGACTTTGACTTTGACTATTGAATCCTTCGGTCAAGACATTATTATTATTATTATTATTATTGAAAAGAACTTAAACTAACAAACGGTTTTATTATTATTATTATTATTATTATTATTAAACTAACAAACGGTTCTCATGGATCTCAATGAATCCAAGGAGATATGTCCTATTCACAGACTTTTTTTTTAATTTTAACATAAAAAAGTATTTGATTTAATATTCTGATTCAACATTTTAATTCGTTGTAAAAGTAACCGAAGTCGACATCCCATTGTCGACTTTATTAAAATATTAATAAAATTTAACCATTTTTTAATTAACTATAGAAGTCGACAATAGGGATGTTGACTTCTATTAAAAAAATTTAATTTTTGTTTTCTACTTATTTCTAAATATATATATATATATATATATATATATAAAGTCTCTATATTTTTTACAAAAAAACTCAAAAATATAAAAAAAATCTATTATAGCTTACAAAAATGTATTTACACTACATAGTTTTTCCTACTACTTTACAAACCAAAAAAAAAATTCGATTTTCACACAAAAAAATAAAAAACATATTACATAGCAAACATTACTACACTACATTATTTATCCTAATACAAAAAAACTACTTTACAAACCAAAAAAAATAAAAAATCAATTTCCACACAAATAAAAAAAATTACATAACAAACATTACGAAGACTATGTAAATAATTTTAACAATAAATAAATTATTCTACATAAATTCATTCAAATAGCATGAAAATAAAATCATTTCACATATATCACCATAATACATTTAATAAAATTAACTACAAAAATAAAATACATAACAATCATCATAATATTCTTATTTACACTTCGCAATTTTTCTTACTACAAAAACAAACATTACAAAACAAAAAAAAAAGTTGATTTTTTCAATAAAAAAAACACATTACGTAACAAACATTACACAGAATATGCAAATAATTTACAATAAATAAATTATTCTAAATAAATTAATCCATATAGCATGCAAATAAAATTATTTCACATATATCATCATAATACATTTAATAAAATGGTTGCCGATTTATGATATTTATGTATATATATTTGATGCGGTCGAATCTTGGTTTGACCACGTGTTGGGGTGTGTGTTGTACTCCGAGATGTCCTTGCTGGCGGCCCACCTGCCAAAGAGGGAGGAACGCACGTGAGACTAGCCCGTTTTGTCCCAGCGTAGGCTCTCCGACGCTCAAGTCAGTTGTGAATTATTGGGTGAAGAAGATGATGAGCAGTTAACTTAGAAGCCAGTGTTTGGTTTTTGAGTGTTATGTATGTCTTATCCCTGGGTGGAGAGCCATTGGAAGCTTTTATATTAGAGTGAGGAGTCTGGATGTGACATGGTTGGTGGGAACCGGTCACTTTCGGCATTGTAGCCATGCTGACATGTGCCTTTTGCCCCCTCCATGAATCCTATTGGCGGCTACTCCCACTCTTCATTAATGAGGGACCTTGTTGGCAATAAATGTGTATCTTGGGCATTTATGACCAAGGATTGTATTTATGACTTGGCATTTAATGCGCCGGAGACTGATAGGATAGACCTATGTGCCACTGGGATGCGTTAGGTGGCAGTGAGCTGCGCCTGTCAGAGGTCGCCAGCTGTACTTGTCATCGTTGAATGTAAAACCCACAACGGTTAAGTGTGGGATCCAACCCTCGATAGGGGTGCGCTCGAGGGCGGCGACTCCCTTCAAGGGTCCCCGTGACGTTGCGTTTAGGCCTTACTTAAGCCTCATAGGGTCCTCGAGGGAGTTCATCTTATGGACCCCTTTCGAGGGCCATCATCATGTCGAGGGTTCCGACTCTCTACTTAGGCTATTTGGAGGCTCATACGGTCGTGGCCTGATGAGGTGGCACCTGACTCATCATTAGTCCCCCCACTCTTGATTGTGACGAGGACGTCAGCCTTCAAGAGTGATTTGATTGGTTGGATGTCAGGTGTCCTTTCATTTTTGAATTTGAAATGCCTTTGGTACACGAAAGGTCACCCCTTTTCCGGTTTTGACGATCCACGCGCCTGCCTGGGGAGACGTGGCACGCCCCCGTCCATTAATTTCTGGCGGCCGAAAAGTTATCATGCGAGGGGGCGTGCTTAGTCATAATTACTGTAGGCCTTTTTGGGTCACAGTGACCGATGTGTCAAAAAGGCTGGTGGCGTTTCCCGTGTAACTTATAAATAGTTGGGGGTTTCATCACAAATCGATTTTCCTCTTTACTGGCAACATTCGTACGAGCAATAGAAGCAAGGATATTCAGAGATCAGCATCAGGCATTCATCTTCCTTGTTCATCTCTTTCAGGTGAACCTTTCTTTTCTTTAGCATTTCCATTCTAGCTAAAAAACCCTAGCCGCCATGGGTCCCAAGAGAAAGATTTTGGACTACTCAGATCCGACGCCTGAGGACTTGGCGGCGGAGAGGGAGGTTCGCCTCCCCTCCCAGCCGGTTTCAGGCACCGGGCAAGGTCGTGCCGCATAGACCGCAGGGGTTGCGCAGGCCGGGGCGTCGTCGAGTGGCAATTTGAGAGGAGAGGCGTCGGGGAGTGCTCGCCCTCGTCAAAACAAGAAAGCAACGGGGCCCGTCAAAGGGGATGCCGGGCCTAGTGGGTCTCCAGCCAAGAGCCCAAAGACGCGAGGTGGCGGAATGGGCAAGTTTCAAACCTCCTCACTCCTCCGTGATATTTCTAGCAACATTACGGCAACGGAGGTAGACAGGATCCGGGAAGAGTTCGGGGTCCAATTCCCCATTCACATGCCGGGACCTAATGAGAACATGGTGGAGCCCCGGGAGGGATGCGTGGTGCTCAATCTCCACCATTTTGAGGCGGGACTGCATCTACCCCTTTCTCCCGAAGTTCGGAGGTTACTGGAGTTCGCCGGTGTCTGTCCCAGTCAACTGGTGCCCAATTCCATCATGATCATCATTGCCTTCGTGGTGATCATGAAGTGCTTGAAGGAAGAGGCCAGTCCTACCAATTTTCTGGAGTTCTTCCAGTCGAATGATTCGGTTAGGTCCAACCCAGGCGAGTAGGCTGAGGACGATCCCGGGTTTTTGTACCTATCTGCCTGTTCGGCTTCCTCGAAGGTGCTGGGTGGTTTTAAGTCCTCTCACGGGTCTGGTTGGAAGAGGAAATTTGTATTCGTGGAGGATCGAGGGCAGTTGGGCATGCCCTCGAACTGGCGTCAACCCCCAGTGCTTAACCGGAACTTTTTCCACGAAGAGCCAAGCTTCGATGACGGGAAAGTGGGGGATTTGGCCAAAATGGGAAGGATGTGTGCCATCTTTCTGACCTCAGAGGATATTCTCCGTGCCTGTCGCCTCTCGAACGCCTCCGGCGACCCCGGCCCTAGCGAGTGTCCCGGTACGCGGCGCCAATCCTTCTCCGAGAGTGTCCTTAGGGCCTAAACTTCCCCTTTTCTTTTTATTCCTCACTTCTTTTTCCTTTCGAGGGCTCCCCGATGTAATGACGTTCTTTGCTATGCAGGCCTCAAAATTCTAATGGACGTACGCAAGGCTTTACTGGCTAGGCTCGACCACCAAAGGCGTCAGACCCAACCTCCTCGGCCCAAAGTGACGGCGTTCTATAAGTCTGTTACTCAAAAGACCCGGCAGTCTAGGAGGGATACTATCGCAGGGGAGGGGTCAAGCCAGGCCGCGGAGGCCGCCTGGGTCGAGACCGGGACAGAAGAGGCTTCCCAACCAGTGGAGGCGAGGGAGCCATCAATCGGGGGGGGTGGCGGCCCCGGGGGGCGACAAGGGGGTGGCCCCGCAACCCGAGGCTTCTACCCCGCCGCCGGCTCTTGTCGCCACCAGCGCGCCTGCCCCCGCAACCGCTTCACCAAGGCCTTCGCCAAAGCCTGCTCCTACTGAGGCGTCGCCTCCGCTTCGAACGGAGACGCCACTTGGCAGCCCCCTCGCCGGAGTTGCCCAAACAACTCCCCCCACCGGGCCAAGTCCTGGGAACGTCGCCCCTTGAAGGGCTATGCCGGGGGTCTCTATTCACGAGGGAGGCACCGAGGGCTCTCGAAAGAGGGCTGCTACTGAGGAGGCCGCCCGAAAGGTAAAAAAGCAGAGGTCCGCGCCCTCGGGCAAGGGTAAACGACCGGCTAGCCCCAAGCCCTTAGACACGGATGAGGAGGAGGAACTCCTCAAATGCGCTGACGTGGGGCCCAGCAACCCCGTTCACCTCCAATACCACCAATCCAATCTGCGCATAACCGAGATAGGAGCCAATGAGACCGACACCAAAATGAACTTGGCTCTACTCTGGGGTCTCCAGTTGCCGGCCGACCATCGGTTGCTTTTGAAGTGCTCGATCGCAGAGCTGGAGACTAACTTGGCCAACACCCTAATTGGGGTAAAGAGACATCTTCTCTTCTTTTTTTCCTTCTTTTTTTTTTTTGACTGGTCGCTTTCTGCTTCTAACTCTTACTTTGCTTTTTGTTCCTGGGCAGGTCGTTGTCCCTCTCTCCCATCACTTTCTCCGCCGCGCGAGCATTTTTCACCAGGGGAAGAACAAGTACAAGAGGCTGCTTCGGGAAGAGAGGAAGAAGAGCAAACAAGGGTCTGTCGACATAGAAAAATGCCTCGAAGAGACCGAGGTCCTCACCGGGGAGCTGGCCTCGACGAACGACTCTCTTCGAGGGGAACTGCAGGAAAGCCAGCAGCTTCTCGAGCCTGCCCGGACCCGCATCGCCCAGCTCAAGAAGAAATGCGAGGACTTGGACGATTGGAGGATGCGCGGGAATTGTGCGAACAGGCGGAGACCGCTCGTGACTTTGCCAAAGAACGCCTCGAAGTGGTTAATCAAAAAAGAGTCGAGACGGAGGCCAAGGCTTTCCGCAACTACGACGAGGGTGTCAAGGCCGGTCTTCGAAGAGTTGAATGGACCTTCCCCGGGCGGTACCGCAAGAGGATCAAGCGAGCCTTTTCAAGGTTCCTCGTGAGCGAGGTGTTCGATTATATTCGAACGTACCTTAGCTTTCAGGATTCTGCTGAGGCTGTTGATCTTATCCTCGATCAACTCCAAACTCGGGGTGACTTGGATGAGGACTTTGATCGCGACTTAGTCGGGCTAGCGTTTGACCGCAGCGGGGTACCTGTGGAAGAGGCATCGCCCTCGATGGGGAAGTCCAAAGAGTTCAACTTCCAAGGGAACGAGTTCAACTTCGTCATCCGTCGCCTCGATATACCACCGCCTGAAAGTGCCGAAGGCGTATCATTAGGCGAGGAGGACCTTCTGCTCCCTTCAGCGCCCGCTCCCAAGAGTTGGAAGGACCAGATTGTCGGGCCGAGCTCCTCTAGTGACCCCGAGGGCGAAGATGGAGGTGACGAGGCGGGGGCGACTGCTGACGCCGGGGGCAAGAACGGAGATCAGGAGGAGAGACCTGTCGAAGTTAGCGACTAGGCCAAAGACCCCTCCCTTTTTTGCTGTGATTCCCCAACTCCCCCTTGTATTAGACCGCTTAAGTCCCCTTGTACTTCTATTGCCCTCAGGCTCAATTAATGAAACTTCATTTCTTCTTCGGGCCTGTCCTGTTTCATACAATATAGTTAATTTTTGTTCGCTTTTCGTTCACTGCATTTATTTATATTTTATTATTTTTTGAGTTACAATGCTCCTATGAGGTCGAGGGATTTCCTCGATTCGACAGATGTACAGTTATGCGTTTGTGCAAAAACATGATCGAGTGGAAAGACGTTTTATTATAACGCCGAATCCCTCGACTTCATAGAAGTTTTGCACTAAGTGCTATTTCACAAGAGCTCAATTGATTAACAACGCACAAGAACAACTTAAAAGCAATCCTAACCAAAAAAAAAAAAAAACTTAAAAGCAATCGAGAGTAGCACGAAAACTTTATTTACAAACTTTGCATTTTTACAGCGCCTCTCCCCTCGAAACAAAAGTGTCATCGACACGCTTCTTAATCAATAAATGAAACAACTAATCGAGGATAGGTCAGATAGACTTATCTTATACATAGAATTTCCTGAGATTTGAGGCATTCCATGGTCGAGGCAATTCTTTTCTCTCCATGTCCTCGAGCTGGTATGCATTGTTTTTCGAGACCTTTACAACTCTGTAAGGCCCTTCCCAATTTGGATCCAATTTTCCCACATGCCTGGATACCTCGACCTTCTTGAGGATTAGGTCTCCAAGCTGGAAATTCCTGGGGCGTACTCCTTTGTTATAAGCTCGGGCCATGGAGGCTCGATATTGTTGCATCCTCGATCAGGCTGCGTTCCTCTTCTCCTCGAGCAGGTTTAGCTCAGTGGCGCGATGATCCCCATTCCTGGACTCGTTGAAATACGCCACTCTGGCTGTGTTGTGCAATATCTCAGCTGGGATCACCGCTTCAGACCCGTACACTAAGGCATAGGGGGAGTCCGCTGTTGCTGTTCGAGGGGTGGTGCGATAGGCCCACAGTACTCCTGGCAACTCGTCTGCCCACTCTCCTTTAAGGGCGCCTAATGCTGTCTTGAGGTTTTGCAAAATAATGCGATTGGTGACCTCAACTTGACCATTTGCTTGAGGGTTTTTCATGCGAAAGGTCCCACCACGTCGATACCCCACTGGTCAAAGGGCCATGAAATTTCAACGCTCACCATTTCTGTGGTTGGCTTGTGAGGAAGGTTAGCATAAAACTGGCATTTCGGGCATCTTTAGGCATATTCAGATGCGTCCTCCAAGATTGTTGGCCAGTAAAAACCACTCCTCATAATCTTTTTGGACAAGGACCTTCCTCCTGCATGGTTTTCCGTAACTTCCCTCATGGACCGATTGCATTACTTCGCGGGCCTCCGAGGGGAGGAGACATCTAAGTGGGGGCCCAAGGAAAGATTTGCGGAACAGCCTTTCCTCATTATCCAGGGCATACCTTGCACATTGCCGCCTCAGCCTTCGTATCTGGTTTTGATCAGTGATTCCCTCTCCCCCTCCAAGAAGGCACGAACTTCATCCTGCCAACTGGGTTCGAGCCTCGAAGGGCTGAATGGGCAAGATGGTGGCCGTCTTCTCTCGAATTGAGGAGGAATCGAGGATCTTGAAACTCACTATTTGATTTCTAGTGCCTTTCAGGGCACTTGCGAATTTTGACAAAGCATCCGCGCACTCGTTTTCTTCCCTCGGTATCTGTTCCAAAGAAAAAGATTAGAAGCTTTCCTTCAGCTTTGCAACATACTCAAGGTACTTGGTCATTGTCGCGTCCCTAGCTTCATATGTTCCTCCGATCTGGTTAGAGACCAATTGAGAATCAATGAAGGCCCTGATATGGGAAACTCCCTCTCGGATTGCCAATTCGAGGCCCGCAATAAGGGCTTCATATTCAGTTTCGTTATTCATGACGGGGAAGTTAAGCCTGATGGCGAACTCGACCATATCGCCTTCTGGGTTTTGCAAAGTGATCTCGGCTCCCCCCCCCCCCCCCGTGTGTGGTGGAGGAACCGTCGATATGCAGAAGCTATGGGTCTGTGGTGGGTGGGTTTTCTATCGGTAGTCCAACCCTCTCGAGGAGGAAATCAGCTAGCACTTGGGCCTGGATGGCAGTCCGTGGTTGGTAGGAAATATCGAACTCTCCCAATTTTATAGCCCACTTAATAAGTCTGCCCAAGGTGTTGGGCTTTGAAATGACCTGCCGAAGGGGCTGGTCTGTAAGCACCACCATCGAATGTGACTGGAAGTACTGTCTCAGCTTCCTCGTAGAGTGGATGAGGGCCAGTGCAAATTTTTCTACCTCCAGGTAATTCTTCTCTGGCCCTTGTAATACCTTGCTGAGGTAGTAAACATGAAGGTTCTTCCGGTCTCTTATCACCACGATCACAGAGTTGACCGCTTTTAGGGATACCGTAAGATACAAGTACAACTTTTCCCCTGGATTTAGTTTTGCTAGCAACGGTGGGGTGGCCAGATATTCTTTGAGTTCTTGTAAGGCCTGTTCACATTCGGGTGTCCACTGGAAGTCGAAGACTTTCCTCGACTTTTTGAAGAAAAGTAGATTCCTGTCCGCTGACCGAGATATGAACCTGTTTAAGGAAACAATCCGGCCGCAGAGCCTTTGAATGTCCTTGACTGACTTGGGAGTCCCGATCTTCTGTAACGCCTCGATTTTCTCCGGTTTGGCTTCGATCCCTTTTTCACTGACCATATACCCCAGAAACTTTCCCCCTCGAACTCCAAATGTGCATTTCGAGGAGTTGAGTTTGAGACCAAACTCCCTGAGCACTTGGAAAACTTCTCTAAGGTGTTCAAGATGGTCTTTCTCTTTCGGGCTTTTGACAATCATGTCATTCACATATACTTCAATAATTCGCCCGATCAATTCCTTAAATATGAGGTTTACTAACCTTTGGTAAGTTGCCCCCGCGTTCTTGAGTCCGAAGGGCATGACCAGGAAACAGTAAACTCCCATCTCCACTACGAATGAAGTTTTGGACTGGTCCTCCGGGGCCATTGAGATATGATAGTACCCTTGATAGGCGTCCATCATACTCATCATTTCGCAGCCTGCCGTGGAGTCCACAAGCTGGTCAATTCGAGGGAGCGGGTAGGGGTCCTTAGGGTATGCTTTGTCAAGATCCGTGAAATCATTGCACATTCTCCATTTGCCTTGCCCCTTGGGCACCACCACCACATTACATAGCCATTCCGGGAAGTGTATTGGCACGATATACCCAGCTTTCAGCAATTTGTTCACTTCTCCCTCGATTATCTTGTTTCTTTCGGCCCCGAAGACCCTTTTCTTCTGCTTGATAGGCTTGAAGGTGGGGTCGACGTTTAGGCGGTGCACAATAACCTAGGAGCTAATTCCAGGAAAATCCGAGGGCTGCCATGCAAACACATCCCGGTTCTCTCGAAGGAATTGGACGAGCATTACCTCCTTGGCCTTATCAAGCTGAGCTCCAATCTTAGTAGTTTTCTTAGGATTCCCTGGTTCTAACTCGATGGCTTCGGACTCTCTAGTGGGCTCGATTCTGCTATCCTCGAGCTTCCTAGTTTTCGAGGGGGTCTCTACCGGTCCTCCAGAGTCGCTATCTGAGCCAACTTCAGGGGACTTCCTCTTTCCGGACCCAGGCTTCATTCCCAGTGAGACAGAGTAGCAGGTCTATGCGTCTACAACATTGCATCTCACCTGCCCGATCCCAGCCTCGGTAGGAAACTTCATCATGAGGTGATAGGTGAACACCACCACTCTGAATGCATTAAGTGCCGACCGGCCCAGAATCATGTTGTGCGCGAACGGGGCATCCACCACCAGGTAGTTTACCATTAAAGTTCGTCTGTTGGGCTACTGGCAAAGGGACGTCGGCAGCCTGATCTGCCCCAAGGGGTTAATTTGGGACCCCCCAAGGCCTACCAGGGGCGTCCTCACCGATTGCATGTCAATTCTGCCCATATCCATTTTCCTCAACGTTGAGTAAAACAGGACGTTGGCCGAACTACCGTTGTCGATTAGTGTCTTGGTGATGGCAAAGTTGGCCACATCTACCGTCACCACCATCGGATAGTCTGGTTGTTCGGTTAGACCTTTCGGGCTCTGTACTGGGACCCTATCGCTCTCGTTGAATTCTATCAAGCATCCTTCAATCGTGTTGACCTGCTGGGGGTGACCCAAATCCTTGAGGCCAAACCGGTCATACCGGAGCTTCCTGCCTACTTTCTTAAGCGAGGATCAGGTGTCTCCCCCCACTGGTCCCCCGGCGATCATGAGGATCGTGCCTTTGGTGGGGTGATTATCGCTCATGGGCCTCTTCTCTGCTTTCTTCGAGGTCTCCGGAAGCCTCTGGGGACTTTGCTTCCTTGGGGACGTCGACCGATCACGATGGACCGAGGAGGCTTGGTTGTCATAGTACTCCAATTTCTTGACAAATTCCTGGAGCTTCCCGTCGCGGATCAGGGTCTCGATCTCGTCTTGTAAATTGTAACAATCCTCCATGTTGTGCTCATATTGCCGATGGTAGGCACAATATTTCCCGCTCCTCCGGGCTTTCTTCCCCTCGGGTATCCTCTTAGGCGTTGAGAACGCGTGGCACCCGAGAAGGGAGAAGATTTCAGCCGGAGTCTTGGTGAGGGAGGCATAGTCTTTGTACTTTTTGGTCAACTCTTTCCTTTCCTTGCCCCTCAATTTTTCTTCCCGGGGCTTGGTACTTCCTTCACCCTTCGGAGGGTGCTTTATCAAATTGAGCTCCTCCACCTCCATGTACTTGGAGGCCAGCTGTTGGATCCCGGCGATGGTACGGGGGGCTTGCATGATAATGGCCTCCGCACACTTCTCGTTCTTCAAAGCCTGATACAACGCATGTCTGACGAACTCAACCCCAACATCTTCCACCTTGAGGAGCTCGTTATTGAATCGTTCCATGAAAGCTCGTAGGCTCTCTCTTTCTTTCTAGATCACCCCATATAGGTGAGTATGGGACAGCTTGATGGATATCTTGGCAGCAAAATGGTTCAAGAAACGATCTGCCAGTTCCTCGTACGAAGAGATGGACTGTGGCTCCATCTTCTTAAACCATGTAAGGGCAATCCCTTGGAGGGTGGTGGAAAAGAGACGAGCCCATACATGGAGGTTGCTGGTTGCCACCCCCGCTACATCTTCATAATGGGTCAGATGCTCCACCGGGTCCATAGTGCCGTCACAACGGGGTAAGCTGGTGGGTATGCGTTCATCCGGAGCTAACCGGGACTCCGCAATCTCCAAAATGAAAGGGGACCTTTCCAATCGGTGATTATAGGGAGGCAGATATCGTGTAGCTTCCACCTCACACTTCTCTCTCCTTCACGTCATCTGGAAAGCCGCTCTATCTCATCTTGGAGATCACTGACCTGTTGGCGCATGCGAACCAGTTCCTCTGGTCCCTCCTCCCTTCGCGGGCGCGGACGGTGACCGCGGGTCCTGGACCTGGCGGGAGCATCCATGGCCTTACGTCTAGGAGGGACCCGGCATGTGGCGATATTACCTGACTCGGCAACGTCCTCCCGGTGGTTATGTCGGTGGCTCCCCTCACGTGGGGAATGGCTCCGTGAGGGGGCATGGTGCTCGCTACGGCGGGAGGCGGCGGGAGGTCCTACCTCATTTGGCGATGGAGATAGTCCCCCGGATAATAATCGGATCAATGTTTGGTCATCACAGGCCCCCAACAGCTGCCTGACTCGGCTGATAGGGAGGGTGACCGTATGTTCTGCTTGCTGCATATCCGCTGCATGGGCCGGTACAAGGTTGTGGGAAGGACCCACCCCAGGGCCTGCGTGCGGTATAGGGGCAGCGTGCCCCTTTCCTTTATCTATCACATTGACGGTTTCCCCTGCCCATTGAGTCACTTCGGGGGGGTCACGGTTGCCCCTCTCCGAGAAAGTGCCGGACATGTGGGTTTGCCGCATATTCACCATTCTTCTTCCGTAAAATCACCTCTTGGACAGGATTAGGCCCTTCCTCTAGCGCCAAAATGATGCGGTCGAATCTTGGTTTGACCACGTGTCGGGGTGTGTGTTGTACTCCGAGATGTCCTTGTTGGCGGTCCACCTGCCAAAGAGGGAGGAACGCACGTGAGACTAGCCGGTTTTGCCCCGGCGTAGGCTTCTCGATGCTCAAGTCAGTTGTGAATTATTGGGTGAAGAAGATGATGAATAGTTAACTTAGAAGCCAGTGTTTGGTTTTTGAGTGTTGTGTATGTCTTACCCCTGAGTGGAGAGCCATTGGGAGCTTTTATATGAGAATGAGGAGCCTGGATGTAACATAGTTGGTGGGAACCGGTCACTTTCGACACTGTAGCCGTGCTGACATATGCCTTTTGCCCCCTCCATGAATCCTATTGGCAGCTACTCCTACTCTTCATTAATGAGGGGCCTTGTTGGCAATAAATGTGTATCATGGGCATTTATGACCAAAGATTGTATTTATAACTTGGCATTTAATGCGCCGGAGATTGATGGGATGGACCCATGTGCCACTGGGATACGTTAGGTGGCAGTGGGCTGCACTTGTCAGAGGTCGCCAGCTGTACTTGTCATCGTTGAATGTAAAACCCACAACGGTTAATTGTGAGATCCAGCCCTCGATAGGGGCGCGCTCGAGGGCGGCGACTCCCTTCGAGGGTCCCCGTGACATTGCATTTAGGCCTTACTTAAGCCTCATAGGGTCCTCGAGGGAGTTCGTCTTATGGACCCTTTTCGAGGGTCATCATCATGTCGAGGGTTCTGACTCCCTACTTAGGCGATTTGGAGGCTCATACCGTCGTGACCTAATGAAGTAGCACCTGACTCATCAATATTCTTTTTCAAAAATAAGTAAAAAAAGAAAATTGAATTTTTTAATAGAATTCGACATCTCTATTGTTGACTTTTATTAAAAAATATATTTTTTATTTATTCAATTAATTAAAATAAGGTTAAATTTTACTAATATTTTAATAAAGTCAGATGTCGACTTCTGATTACTTTGACAACGAATCAAACTTTTGGGTTATAATACTAAATCAAACCCTTTTTCATGTTAAAATTATAAAAAAAAAAAAAAAAAAAAAGAGTCCCCCATTCACATTAAATTAAATTTAAGATCCACGTTTTTCTCACAAGTGTTGAAAGTATTTTTTAATGTGTTATTGTCGCCATATTTGCCAGCATGCTACTTGAGGTAAGACTTTTCTTTTCTTTTCTATTTTTTTTGGTGGGATGAAAAAGTTAATCATTCTCCGTGCATACCAGACATGCGCGCGCGCGCACACACACACATATATATATATATATATATATAAAATTTATAAATCTTGAGGTCATGTACCTACGCGTTAAATATGTGCTTATGTGGTAGTCTTTTTATATTTTATTTTTCATGTATGAAATTATATATATTAAATTAAAAAAATATGTGAAAATTCATTTTTATCCAAAGATATTTAAGATTTTTTCGGATAATTTTATTGATTACTAAATTTAAATTTATTTCTTAATATATATCTGACTTATTTTTTGTATATTTGAAAATTAGTTGAAAAGATATGTGATTATTCATTTTTATCTAAAAATATACAAGAATTTTTTAGATAAATTTGCTCATAATTAAATTTAAATTTAGAATTTTATTATATCTAAAATATTATACATTTGATAAAATCTGAAAAATTAGCTACAAGAGTTAGCATCAACCTTTCAAATTATTCTTCCTTTTTAAGATATAAGCTATTGGATAATGAAACTTAAATACAAAAAGTTTTGCACATAATAGCAATCATCATCATAAAAATTAACTAACAAGTGTTTTCATTTAAATGAAACGCTAGTCATTTCAACCTTTTCCATTCTCCGCAGCATCTCGAGTTTTCTTAATTTTCAATCAAAATCCTAAGGTTTCATTGGCCGAATGTAATGAGTTTAATGCAAATTGTGATTTCTTTTTGTTCCTCCTTTAGCATTCTCATTTCATTTTAAGGTTCCATGCGTTTATGAACTTTTAGTTATTGATTTTTTATGACATTTTGAAAGTTATTTTAATTTATTGATCATTTCTAGCACTTTTTCTATATTGTACCAATTACTTTATTTATGTTTCGCATTATTTTTCAAGATTTTGCATATTTTATTGTTTATTTTAATATACTTTTTGTTCCCTTGATTTGTTGCATTACGATGTAGGAAATATTTTTGAAGGTTTCAATACCTATAAGAATTTTTGTTATTTTTTGGTTTTGGATTAATCATATTTCACATAATAATCTTTTATAATATTAAAAATATTATTGTGTATTAATTTTAAGGGTTTACATTGGATCTTTTATCCATGTTTAATATTTGGTTATATATAATTTTTTCTATCAATAATCTGTTTGATCATTTATTATTTATATTTATATTTTATTTTTTATTTTTTATTTTGCTCCATCAATAAGAAAGATTCTATATTTAGGATTTGAGTACTCAATATTTAGTTTCATCGATTATTATAAATTTTGCTTAATACATATCACTAAATTATTATATTTCCGTTCATATATGTGTGTGTGTGATTCATTAACACATATATTTCTTTATGTTTCAACAAATTTATTTTTCTGATTCAATTTCGTCTTTATTTCATCAAAATGATTTATTAGGGTTATGTTACTTTTAAGTTTTTTTCTGTGGTATGTTTACATGCTTTTTAATTAAATTTATTATTTTATTTTCATGCTTTATTTTCAACAATTTAAATTTTTATGATTAATGTTCTACATTGGAATTATGCTATTAAGTTGGTTTTCCCCCCTCAAATCATTATTTTTATTAAATATGTTTAAATAGTTTTATCAAATCTATCATTATTTTTAAATATGAGTTTTCTATAATTAACGTTCTACACGAGGGATATGCTATTTAATTGTATTTGAATCATTCATTTCTTTAATTCATTTACATCTTTTTATTAAAATTTTATTTTATTTTCATACTTTCTTTTGAGTAATTTGAACTTTCTATCATTCGTCATCAAGCTTTCTTTTCAAATGAAAATATCTATGTGGAAGAAATGATTATGTGCATGCGTGTGTAAATCATTCATTGATTTTTCATCTAAAGAAGTACAAAATGGAGGGTTTTGAATTTTGATATGCCTTTATTTCAAAAGAAAAAAAAAACAATTATAATATACCTCATCAATATTTTTATCCGTCAACACGATGTGGTTTTTATTATTTTAATTTTGCAATAACTAATAAATAAATATACATAATAATATATTTTATTATCATTTTCTTTATGAAATTAGTATTCCGTTGGATAATCCGATAATGTTTTATCTTGCCAAGTAAATGAATGAATATCTCTATTTCAATTAAAAAATAATTTCATGAAGATAATATTATTCATTTTTATCCGTAAGAGTCCAAAATTTATTCAAATTAGTTAATCTCAAATATAAAAATTGTACAATATATATCTCCCAAATAATTCTATGGTTCATAAATACAAATTCTTTTTCTTTATTTTAGTCTAACTTATCGGTAAGGAGTATAATTTTCATGTTATCTTTCTCTATTCTCTATTCTATATTTTGTATGTATTTATTGATTTAGACGTATTGTTATTATTTTATTTCATGTTATATATTCTATATTTCTATTATCTACTTTTATATTTAGTTAAATTTTCATATATGTTCTCGACATTTCAAATAATTAAGTCATAATAATAATAAAAAATAAAAAATAAAAAATAAAGATATTATGAAATATAAAAATATGTATTACCTATCATTTTTTTTTATATAATAAGCTAGAAAATTCTAGTTCAGATCTGGCTCGATCGAATTAGTGTTAATCATGTGGTGAGTATTTTTATACTTATCCTATGAATGATCGATAATTTAGGGAGAGTGACCAATCACTTGATAAGTGCAATACATTTGTTATATGATTTGTTTGATTCGATTAAATTAGGTTCGAATTAGAAATTTTTATAATAAGTTGTCGTGCCTTGATACGGGGATTATAACTAGTTATTATATAATTTAAAAAGAATAATTTATTATGATTGGTTGGATATAACTAAATCAAGAAGGGGCAATAATTTTCCGTAAATAATTGAACAAGACATTTCTCCATCTCTCTCTCTCTCTCTCTCTCAACCTTTATCACTCTCGCAACTTCCTTTTCATTGTTCAGAAAGCACTTCGAAATTTCTTGGCCTTCTGTTTTTGCCAACTCAAAATTATTGCATAATGTGTATCTTCCTCACTAAGTTTTCAGTATTATATAATGCTCATAATACTCGGTTCTTGGGTTTTTCATTGCATATGTGTACATTGTTTGATCAGGTACGAAACAACATCAAGACTTCCCTTGTTTTTATTTTGCGGGTTTTTGTCAGTGCACACACAGAGTCCGTGATTTTCAGAGATATTACAACAACAAGGTTTCTGTTTGATCTTCCTCGGATTCAAATGGTTTTCTAGTGTTTCTGTTAAGACTACTTCTTGATTTGCGTTTTGGGTCTTGCAGCCTTATATCATGCTCAAATGTTGTTTTTATCCGTTTCTTGTTTCTTGATTAACTCGATTTTAGGGAAGAGAAGACTTACATTCTCGAATTTCTTGGTTTCGAACTTTAGTCTTGGATAATGTTTGTATCTTTGTGTGTATATATATATATCTTGATTATTGGGAAACTTGGTGTGGAAGAAGAGGACTAACATTCTCCTATTTCTTGGTTCTGAACTCTGGTCATGGATAATGTTTGTATCTGTCTATTATATATATATATATATATATATATATTTCTTGACTCTTGGAGAGAATTGGTGTGGAAGAAGAGGACTAACAATCTCCTATTTCTTGATTTCGAATCCTAGTCATGGATAATGTTTGTATCATATATATATATATATATATATCTATATATGTATGTATATATGTCTTGATTCTTGAGAGACTTGGCGTGGAAGAAGAGGATTAACATTTTCGTGTTTCTTGGTTTCGAACTCTAGTCATGGATAATATTTATATCTGTTTGTGTGTGTGTGTATATATATATAAATATAAATATTTATCTTTGATTCTTGAGAAACTCGGTGTGGGAGAAGGGGACTAACATTCTCCTATTTCTTGGTTTCGAACTCTAGTCGTGGATAATGTTTGTACATATATTTTTCTTGATTCTCAGAGAGACTGGGTGTGGAAGAAGAGGACTAACATTCTCGTATTTCTTAGTTTCGAACTCTAGTCAGTAGTCATGGATAATGTTTGTATCTGTTTGTGTGTGTGTGTGTGTGTGTGTATCTCTTGATTCTTGAGAAACTTGGTGTGGGAGAAGAGGACTAACATTCTTGTATTTCTTGGTTTCGAACTCTATTCACGGATAATGCTTGTATCTATTTATATTTCTTGATTCTTGAGAAACTTGGTGTGGACGAAGAGGACTAACATTCTCATATTTCTTGGTTTCGGACTCTAGTCATGGATAATGTTTGCATCTATATATATGTCTTGATTATTGGGAAATACTGAGTTTGATTTTCTTGAATATTATGAAGTGGGAGATAAGAAAGAAAGCGGAGATCAATGGGGAGAATTGGTACGACTGTGAATGGAGGAGACCAGAAACCTGCTGTTGATGATGTTCCATCTGCTAAAAGGTAACTGATATATTTTGCTGTTCTTTTCTAAATTTAAGATCAAGGCACAACCTCTGATGCACAAATTGCAAAGGAGAAGGATGTTATTACGCCCCTTAATCTTTGAAAAGTTTGTTCTTGTGTTGCATGTATATCAAGGCAATGCATATGTTTGTCACTTCATGAAAAAGCACTTGGTGCAAATTGGAGCAATCAAGAGGCGTTTTATGAGTTTTCTGGTCCATTGAAAGTATTGCTTTCTCACTTTGAATGCCTGAAAGAAAGATGGAGACATTCAAATTAATAGTTTACAAATGTTACCATCCTCTGTTGTTGAGATTGTCCGTACATACATTGTGATTGCAGAAAATATTTAGACGAATGTGCAAAATATTTCCCGCCGGAATTGGTTGGCTCTTGTGGAAACCAGTCTGAAATGATTTTTTACTGCTACTTAATTGAGCTAGAGTCGGGCTTTGAATACGATGTCGAGCTTCAAGACATTTTGCTGGCAGTTCATACAAGGCTAGATGATGATGAGGTCAAAATATGGAACCTTGATTTAGATGTTGATAGGGGAAAGCTAAATGTGCGCATAAAACACGTTGGATGCGCTACACTGAATTCTGAGCAGGTATCCTGATTGTTTTCCCTCCTCAAGAATATGATTTTCGGCCATTTTATTTGCATTCCGAAACTTCTGGTTGCAGGTTGCCCGGTGTCGAAGATTCCAAATCACTCTTTTCAGTGTTCTTTTGGGCAGTAAGTCAGATAACATTCCTGAAGAGCTGGGCCAATATTCTGAGAGAGATGGTTCTTTTGTGTTTAACTATCTTCTTCTACCATTCGTTGGCCGGCATCCAAATATATCGGTTGATTGGAAATGCATTGCTGCTGTTCTATACCAGGACGAAGTTTTCAGGCGTGAGCATACTGATTTTTGTTCCATTGGAGATTCTAGGCACCGTGTGTACACAAGTAATGGCTCAGTGTGTAGCTGCATGTTAGAGAATTCCTTAGTTTCTACGCCTCATAATGATTCTTTGTATTGCATAACCGGCTTTTTGGATGGTATTGATGGTAATGCATCTCTTAAGCTCAGAGGTGGACAATCTATTACTTATAAAAAACATTTTGAACAGAGGTTCGTATTTTTCTTTTCTACAGAAGAATTTATGTTCTAACCCCGGCGAAGTTTTATTTAAGTTGTAAAATAACAATAAGAGACTTCTTGCAGACATGGGATCAAATTACGATTTGAACGAGAAACTCTTCTTAAAGGGAGATGCATCTTTACTGTGAAGAACTACCTTCAGAAATGTAGAATACCGAGTGCAAAAGGTTCATTTAGTTCAGATACATATCTGCACGATTTCTTTTCTTCTAGAGTCATGGCTTAAACGGATACTGATAAGCACAAAGTGGACTTTATGTTAAAATAGAGTCATGCCACATGAAACTCACGTAAATAATACAATTGCAGGGAGGACCCTATTGTCGCTTACGACTGTCTATGGGCTCATGTTATTTTGAGGGTCTAATAGCATCTTCTCTTTCAAGCTGCAATTCCATGCAATACATTGCATGTTAACTATGTGCATTGAAGCTTTCTTCTTTATAGACTCCTCGATTGTTTCATTGTGAATATTGAGAAATAGTTCTTCTGATTAAGCACAGTGCAGATAGAGGCATTGTTCTTTTTGTTGGCTCTCTCCTTCCCTCTCTCTCTCTCTCTCTCTCTCTCTCTCTCTCTCTCTCTCTCACTCAGAGTCAAAATTGATTGAGGTGGTTTATCAAGATTACCACCTGTTCTCTAAGAATAGTAGGAAATTGCGAAGTCGGTCTTTAGATTGAGAATTCGACTACATGCAGCGTGCCTTTCTAACTTATTTTTCGTTTTTCAGGTGCAAAATCAGGTTATACATCATATGAATTACCACCTGAGCTTTGCTTGATCATCATGTCACCCATATCTCTTTCAACGTTTTATTCTTTCTCGTTTCTTCCATCTGTGATGCACCGGTTCGAGTCGCTGCTTATAGCATCCAACTTAAAAAGTATGCATACGGATCACTACATGCAAAATGTTGTTATTCCGACTCCCAAGGTATCTATCTTTCTCTAGCTTCCTACCCTGAAAATATTTTAGTGTGTTTTATTTATTAATTTTATTTTTTTTGAGAAAGTGCCTGTGCCTAGTCGGGGATTTTGGCATCGACCCCTGAAATGTTCTAGTTTGACCAGCCAAGATCCTTTACGGGAGGTTATCTATTGTCTTTAGTGTTGGTGACATCAAGTGGTGCATCTCTCCTTAAAATTTTTCTAGGCGCTCATATATATGATCTTGTGCTAACTTGTTTGTATTCATTAGGTTTTGGAGGCAATCACAACAAAAGAATGCCAAGAGAGCTTTCATTTGAAATCCTTGGCTACTCTCGGTGACTCTTTTCTCAAGTATGCGGTTAGTCAACAGATCTTTAAAACATTTCAAAATCTTCCTGTGGGTCTTCTTAGCAATGAAAGAGAGAGAATAATTTCCAATGTTGCATTATGCAAGTTGGGATGTGAACTCAAAATTACGGTAATAAAGAATTTCTTTTTCTTTATTTTCTAGTTTTCCTTTGTGAATTGGAATCCGAACTCGGTTTATTGTGAATTGTTTCTTAACAAAACTAGTTCCAACTCTCAGGGCTTCATTCGGAACGAACAGTTTGAGCCAAAAAAATGGATAATACCTGGAACAAATTGTGCGAACCATATATTAGGAGAAGAGATGCTTTCATCTAAAAAAGTCTACATTGGAAGGAATAGGAGGATGAAAAGGAAGAGGGTAGCAGACGCGGTCGAAGCATTACTCGGTGCATTCCTTATCACTGGAGGTGAAATGGCGGCGTTGTTCTTCATGGCATGGCTTGGTGTCAATATTGACTTTGTGTGTGTGCCTCATACAAGGAACTTCGCTGCCGATCCAGAGTTGCATGTTAATATCAGATATTTGGAGTCTCTTCTGAATTACTCATTCAATGATGCTTCTCTCCTTGCTGAAGCACTAACTCATTGTTCTTATAAGAGGCCTGAAATTCGCGGATGCTATCAGGTCTTATTTTTTCTCTTTTGTTGGTTAATGGGAACTTCATTTTATTTGAGATTTTGAATTTGATTTGATTATTTATTTATTTTGGATGTGTCATGAGACTTTTTCATTGTTACTCAGCGCCTGGAATTTCTTGGGGATGCGGTGCTAGACTATCTAATTACATATCACTACTATTTCAAATACAACGACTCATCTTCTGGACTTCTAACCGATCTAAGGTCACAATCTGTGAACAATGATGGCTATGCCCAATCAACAATTAAGGCGGGGTTATACGAACATTTACTTCGTAAATCGCCAGAGCTAGACCAACAGATAGTTCACTGTGTTCAAAACTTTGAGGAATTGTCCTTGGAGTCGACTTTTGGTTGGGAATCCGAAACCACTTTTCCAAAGGTAAGCCTTTTCATAAATACTTCTATCCATCAAAAGTTGATCAAAATCGACAGGTTTTCTCAAGAAACTTGGATGACATCATCCATGTATGTGAGAGTCGCTTGAGAGGTTCGTTAACATTTGAATGATGACATTATTACAATATGTAATGCAAGTACAGAAGGGGGGTAATTGTAAGGTAGACATAAATTGGAAAGGAGGCATGTGTAATTTTTAAACTAACACATGGCTAAATGTACATCTCTTGTGATATATGATTGTATATTGCCTTTATGATTGGTACAGGTACTTGCTGACATCATAGAATCTCTAGCTGGGGCGATCTATGTGGATTCAAGTTACAACAAGGAGAGAGTTTTTCAAAGTATGAAACCTCTTCTCGAGCCCTTCGTCACACTCGAGACAATGAGGCTCAATCCAGTGAGAGAATTGAACGAGTTATGCCAGAAGGAGCATTATATTATCAAGAAGTCCGTGGATTCTCGTCAAAACAACGCAACAATTTTTATGGTAGAGGTTGAAGCTGGTGGGGTTGTGTACGGAGAAAAATGCGCTGCGGCTAATAAGAAAGTGGCCAAAAGACTGGCCTACAGAGCTGTTTTGAGGTCTTTGAAAGAAATAATGTGAAGTTGTAGGCATATTTGTTGTTGAATAGTTGGGTAAACATTTCTCTGCTTGTATAACTTCGTATCAATGAATTCATGGCACAACAAAGACAATAATATCAAATGTAATATTAATTTATGATGAGATCGACTTTTGGTTAAGGTTTATGTGTCGAGCAGGAGGTGATTTGGACCGAGTAAGTTGTTGGTGGCCTTTCAATTTATCTGGAGATGAGCACGTGTGAACTTAGCAGAAAGTGTTTCCAGCAAAGACCCTCCAACGTTCATCTTTCGGCAAGTTGTGGACCTACTGGCAACTTAACTGGTCTAGATTACCTTTTACGTGACCTTGACCAAAAATTAGACCTCGTGAGTTTAGTCGAAAGTGTTTTAGGCAAATACTTTCCAATGCTCATTTCTTGGCAAGTTGTTGACTTACCAACACTTACTTTGTCCATATCATCTTATTTTGAAGTGTGTCTATGTATGTATATGTATATATATTTATATATATATATATATATATATATATATGCTTGGAGAATAATTAACAAGAATGTCCTTTTCTTAGTCGTGTTATCATTGTTTGATCATGATATACTATATTACAAATTTTGGTAAAAAATTAGAAAGTCGAAAAGGAAAAGTTGTTGTATTACTATTTTTCACTTTCTGTGCGTCATTAGGAGGTATAATTTCAATTTTTAACGTTATAAAAACAGAATTCAATTTATTTTTGTTTTCGTAGTGTCCTTTCACACTACTATCACCTCCGCGTCATTAAGTAATTTTGGTATCAAATAAATTTTATTTGATATAACAAGCAATATCCCAAAATAATCAAAAACTATTAAACACACATCTACTTAAAAAACATACTATCTTTTATAGCGTAAACATTATTAGGAGTGTGTACAGTTTGATAGTCTGATTGAATCGTGTCGAAATTAAAAATTCAGTAATTTTTTTTAAAAGATGTTGATATTCAATTGAGTTTCAGTCGTGGGGTTCGGTACACCATACTAAATCAAACTCGGAATAATAATCCTCTTTGGCCAAAATGCTTTTACTTCAATAAAATTTTTTAATTTATTTTTAATTAAATTTTGATTATTCCACATAATCGAAAATTCTTTTGGTACATAGTGAACCAAATCGAAAGTTTTGGTTCAATATTCGGTACGCATTTTTGATGTATTGAAATTTCAGTATAAATTTCAATTAGGCATGTACCGATCAAATACACACCCCCCTACACTTTATACATTTGATAGCAAGTGTTGTGAATTAAGCGCAATCATCACAAATACAACTAATATACAATGTTTAATTTTTTAAAAATTAAAATATGTTCATAAAAACTTGTAAATAATTAGTACTTTAGTAGTACTATTATTTTTATTATGTTTATAAAGTTGTAATAATATTAAATTTCTTTAAAAAAATATTTTTTAATTATTTTAAAAACATAAATCGAATGTACCAGGTCCAAAAAATCCCCGACGAACGGGTCTCGAATTTGGCCAAACCCACCCCATTGCCATCTCTCTTAAGTGCCCCATGGAAGTCTCTAGACCCCGTTTCCAGACAAGACTATCACATGCAAACACGATCAAAGATGTGGTGCCATCTCATCCCACCACCTATTCACTATTGAAAAAGACATTTCCTCTTAAGTCTTAATATTGATACATGTTTATAAATATTCAATATGTTTTAAGTTTTACTTCAGGCTAATGTCTGGTTGATCCTTCTTAGTTTACCTTCTAGAAATTGAACATGTAAAACAATTTTTGCTTTTATGCAAATAATAGATGATTTTAATTACTATTCATCACGGCATCAAGCTTGATTTCACGGGACAGGAATCTTAGATATACTTTTTTTTTTAATAATTAGAATCTTAAATATACATTTGTTTTGAAGTATGTAAATGGGTTATTTGAATTTTGTGAAAGGAATGGACCTAATTAACTTAGGCAATGAAGATTGTTTATGTTGCCAAGCAATTTTTGTTAGCTTTGTCAGTTAGATTCGACCATATTGCCTAACCCCACCACCCTTCTGTAAGTGGGTCGTAGACTAGAGCATATATTGGGTCATGACTATGTTTGGACCTTAAAGTTAGTTGTGGTTGAAAGAGATGGTGCAAAGGCAAGAAAGAGGAGCAACAAGAAAACTAGTTGTATATTCAGTTACATGTGTCAATGATATGCTTGCTATATGTGTCTATTTGTTCCAAACTTCCACAGACATGCAACTTATAACTTTAGTATTTCTATTTAGTCATTCGTGCCGACTATCTCCATAAAAATTTTAATGGAAGTTGCTGGTGTTGAAATCTAAGAAGAGATAATGCCAACTCGTGCTTTATCACAAACTAGTCTTGCTAGTGTGTTTTTGTGGATTAATGTCTTTAGGTGACCTAGTTATGCAATTGTTATTGTCCTTCCCACTGAAATCTTGGCTGACTTACAACGCTGAAAGCGCATTACAGGTATTACAGGTTGGGTTGCCTCTAATTTGCCCCTGCACCTGGCCCCTTAAACCCAACACTTTTTAATAATTCCAATTGCAAACTTTAGTGCTAACTCTTTGGCTAAATAGTACTTCGTTAACATATCACATAGCTTGTTCCTTTCCTTTGACCAAAACCTATTTCTCATCTCTTTTGTTAGTACTTCTGTGACAGTGTCAGTTAAATCTTTGCCTGTTACACCAACAATACTGGTGTATGGTGAACAAGTTATCTAAAGATGCCCTATCTTATTTTTTCTTGGTAGGACAAGTAATATAAGTTGTGTTTGTTCCATTTCTTTATCATCAACTCCAAAGAAAATTGAAGCTTCTTAATGCTATTTATGTTGCCATACAGGCCGCAGAGGTTTGGTGCCCCATCTGCAAACAGGGGGAGTTGCAGGAAAATGGTCATCAAATTTATTGCAGTCGGTGTGAACTTAAATTAGAAAGAGGCCGTGAGGTCTTTCTCTCTCGTACATCTCCCTCTCTCTCCCCCATACATTAGTCAAAATAGTCCATTGTTATTCCTATTTTCTTTCATAAAAATGATGGCAGCTTAGAAGGGTGGGGAAGTAATGGACACACACAAAGCTCATTCATCAGCAGCAGGCTACGGGAAACAGATAAGCGAACTTGAGAATCTTATGAATTCTAAGGTCCCCTTTAAATTTCCACTTCACTTTGCTAATGGTCGCTTTAACTTGAAAATTTCTATTGTTCAATTTGGGCACATGACTGCATGTATGCTCAATTTGGGCGTAATTTTTCGAGGATGTGACTCCATCATGGCATTTTAGTTTTTCTGTATTTTCACAGTTTTTCAGCGAGATGTCATACGCAGTCTGTAGAGGATTGTGTTATGTGTTGTCCATCAATTCTGACAATATTCCCTTACAAATATTTTGGAATATGATGATTTCATTTTGAAAAATATTTCAAAGTAGCCAAATTATCTTAGTCGAGGACGTGGGAAAAGTAATTTACTTCATACCTATATATTGGCCCTCATGCTATTTGTAGTATTCACTTCTGCATAACAAATTTCTCTATGCACTTTTAACCCGAAAAAAAAAAATGTCTCCTTCCAATCCCCTCCCACAGGATGAAGGAGATCGACTTTGAATTTATCAAACAAGTGAAAGAAGCGGCGGAAGTTTTAGTCAGCCAAGAATCGGTGAAAAATGATGCAAAGGCCCACAAAGACGAAGGTACCGACATAAAAGGAGGGAGCTGGTCCTAGTAACCTGAAAGTGAGCAACAACCGTTGTCAAGCCTCCTCCTCTTTCTCTCGTTCTCGTCGACCCTATTAAGGGACAAACGATTTGGAAATCATTTGCACTATAGCATGTAGTGCTCTGCTTGTTACGTTTGTATTACACGCGATGTTGTCGTGTTCGTTATATGGCCCTTATATAGGCCAAGTGCTTGTTATTTGGACGTGTTTTGTTCTTGTCTCGATGGTCATCATTGTTTATGTTTAGGATGCATGTGTTTCCCCTAGTTTGTGTTGTTCTGAAAAAAAATAATTTTTATGTATATATTTTTATTGTAAAAAAATAATTTAATAAAAATAAATTAAATTTTTTATAACATAAATCGATAAATAAATATATTTAAAAAAAATTATATAATAAGAGCATATGTTTGATTTCAATATTAATTTTGGTATAATTAAGGCAAGGAAGTTTTTAAAATTTTATGCAGAATTTAAAATTTAAATGTTAATAAAGTAAATGATAAATAATGCAAATAAAATATTAATGTCATTATTTTATTTAAATTAAATTTTAATTCATTTTATTTTAAATACTTGATAATTGTTGGATTCTTTTAAATAAGCATGCATCACACATATGTTTATTTGAATTCATATAAAAAATATTTGAATTTCATACATGAAAAAATATAATTCAATAAGACTAACAATATATGCGTTAGGCACAGGATATCACTATTTTAGAATAAATTAAATAATATATACACACACACACACACACACACACACATATGCAGTAATAGAAAACATGAGAAAGAATGATAAATTTAAAATATATAAGTTTGTGAACAAAAATAAATCAAAGATTGGTGAACAATTATTTATTAAAAATATTTTGTGGCAAACTCAACCTAAAAAATTTATATGTGAACAAACTTAAATATGCCTTTAGTTGAAATATTAAACCAAAATTTTGGATAAAGCAAATAAATAACAAGTTTGAAGAATAAACAATGAGATAATGAAAAAGAAAGAAAAAAATACAAAAAAAGTGATCGAAACTATAAAAAAAATGAAAAAACTGCCATATAAATTAACTTTTTAGAAAACTCTTCTAATTATTGTGCAACAAACTAAATAAATGAAAATAATAATAACTGCAAAGCAAAATAAATCAATAAAAACTTGAATGTGTATGATATTAAAATAAAATGTATAATTTGCTCAAAGAAAAAAGATAAAATAATAATATTTTATTGTACAAACTCTATCAGTTCAATATATCTACAATTGATTATATTAAACGATATGTATTATTTGGAATATAATTTATTATTATTAATTGTTAAGATAATATTAATTATTTATTATTGTTTTTGCAATGTATAATTAATCAAATTCGACAAACAACATTACTAACACATATAGTAAGTATCGAGCATAGGACGAACTTTACTATTATTATTATTATTATTATTATTATTATTATTATTATTATTATTATATACAGTGATTCAACAACAATGACAATTCACCAAAGTAAACTTATAAATATTACACTATATTATTTCGTACTTAGCACAAATAAAAGGCTAAAAGGTTGTCTTCAACTTGTGAATTTGAAGCCAAAATCCCGGAATATTAATGGTATAAGCCCAATATGTATTTGTATCAAACATATATTGACAAACTTTCATTAAGGTTTAACCATTTATGAACTTTTAAGACGGAGTGGAGATACATCAACAACAAATTATATAACTTTTACAACCCGAAAAATCGGGAAAAAAAATCATTAACATAATAATATGTATTTCATTACAATAATACAAGAAAAATACTAGCCAAATTAAATTAATCTAAATCCATAAGGGAAAGAATTTGCCGTCGTCCTCCTGGACCGATGCCTTTCTAACAAGATGCCTAGCACAAGCAAATATGCACTCTCTCTTGCACTCGCCCCCGTTGAAAATCTTGATTTGCATGCAGTCGTTGTAGCACTCCCTCATGCAATGCGTGGTGCCGCCTCTCTCGGCAGCCACGGCCACCACCAGCACCGCCACTAGGGCCGCCACCATGATAACATTGTTTCTTGCCATTGTGTGTGTGTGTGTGTGTGTGTTTAGATATAGAGATGTATATGTATGTATGTGTTGATGATCAAAAATATTTGAGGATTTTGGTGGTGTGCGTTATGCGTATATATAGGCGTAGGAGGTTAACATTTTGAAGGGTCGTGTCTTTTGGTGGAAAATGTTATGTGCAGTGGCTTTTTTAATGATGTTTTGTTTTAAAATTTTGAATTGGTGCTTATTTATGAAGGGACCAAAATTGATTAGAAGATTGGCCATAAAAAGCAACTGTATAATTATTAGTTATCAAATATTAAGGAATATCGGATATTTCACTTCAACAAAGAAAAAAGGAAAATTGGGTATTTTAAAATTATATCTGGTAATTAAGCTCATGCAATTCATAATGCAGTTTATGTACAAAAATTGGATATTATCCTTATTTATTCGAGTGCCATTACTTAGTCAATTTTGGAATAATTCTTATCTGTTTTTGAAATACTTGAATTCGAATTTTAAATGAGCAAACAAAGGATATCATAAGTGATATTTTCAAAATAAGAACAAAAAAAATATATATATTCAAAATTTAATAAAAAGGTGGAAAAGTGGCGGGTTAGGTGAATTATACAAATATAATTTAAAAAATTTAGAATGATTGATCAATAAAAAAATATTTAAATATTTTTATATATAGAAAGTTGAATAAAAATAATTTATTCTATTAAAATTAAGTATTTAATTAGATTATATTAAATTTTAATTTGGACACGGGTCAAGTGTGGGCAATAGACTAGCTCAATTCATATATTCTGAATTACGAACATTTTTGCCATTTAGATGTTAAGCGACTTTCAGGCCCCTACAGAGCGAAGCCCAACCCAATTTGAGGCTGAATTATACTATTCATTGAGTTTTTTAAAAAAAATAATATTATTGAAAAAAATGTGCGGTGAGCGTGGATCGAACACGCGACCTTCAGATCTTCAGTCTGACGCTCTCCCAACTGAGCTATCCCCGCGTTGTTGTTACATTTGCCTCCTAATTTAACTAATCGTTTAATAAAGAGGCTAATTGGTGAAAGTGGAATTTCATTAGCATTTTATTTTTTTAAGCTTTGAAAGAACTAGACAAAACCGCCGTAGTACACGAGTGTTGGTGAGAACAGACATAGCCAGTGACAACTTGCCTATGATCTTACCGATCCAAATCTCCTCTAATATTTTTTGTGTAACATTTTCTATTACATTTACCGTTACATGCAATATGTATTGATGCTGTTAAAATTAGGAAAGAGAAAAATTATAATAAGAAAAAATAACTACAGATATATATTATTAGTATAAAAACACTTAACCTCCCAAATTATGGTTTACCTAATGTCGTACAAATTTTTACGAGTAGTACTTTATTATATGGACTTCTCATTTTTCACACATGACCCCCTATCGTCATTTTTCCCACAATAAAGTGAAAGGACATAGGTTGTGTGTCCTTATGCGAGAGGTCACTTATTGACGGAAAATGATCGAAGGGGGTTAACTGTGAAAAATATAAATTTCAAACGATAAAATGTTATTCGTAAAAGTTGGTATTACAATGTGTAAAAAAAATATAGTTTCGAAGGTTAAGTGTTTTTATTCCTTTATTATTTTCGTAATTCCAGCTACCCATTAATATAAATGATGTGCATTGACGAGTATAGTAAAGAATGTTACCCAAAAATTATAGAAGATTCCTAGTGTGATTTTACTCTTCCATTTTTGTCCTGACTTCCTCGACACCTTATCAAGAAATTGAAGAATTTGTTAAATCTTGCTTTTTACTAAAAGCAGCAGAAGCTCTGATTTTTCGCATTTTATCGTTTTCTTTTCTTACCTTTCTGTTCATATATTTAAGGGTGTTGTCAAAAAAAAAAAAAAAAAAACTTTTGAAAAGGTTAAAAAAAAAGCTATAAAATAGAAGAAGTAAAAATGCATTAAAAACTTGTAAGAGTGTTTGTAAAAAGAAATAAGTAGAACAGAAACAGAAGTTCAGAGTGTTTGGCAAAAAAATAGATGAACGAAATAAGAATGTTCGATGATTTCAAGTTGTGTTTGGACTGATGAATTTGAAAGTAAAAATTTCAAATTCATAATAATAAATTGATTAAACTTGTTTAAATAAATCCATAATGCATTGGATTTCAAATCCTTCACCTTATATTTTAAACTACTTTTTGAATCATTCAAACTTCAGGTCATTTGAAATGCTTCCCTTCAAATTTAAAACTTTCAATCCAAACGAAGCCTTAAAAGATCTAACAATGCCTAATACAAATTGGGTGGAGGCTGGTTTTCAGTTTTTTAATTTAATTAATAGAACATTTTCTATTTTGAATATTTTAATTTTCATATCCCGATCACTCTTGAACGGCCTAATTTATTCATCACGGGCCAATGTCTGTACATACGTCCAGGTCTCTGCTCATTAAAATGCATGTGAATTGGACTTAGTGATCTGTTTATTCATGATTTTTTAAGTTAGTGGCTTAGTCTGAATGGCAATTGGTAGAGGTGGAGACGTGGAGCTAGGGGGTAACGGGTACGATCATTCCCTCGAGTTGAAATCGAGCTAAATTATATATATATATATATATATATATAAATTTTAAGTTTTGTCAAAAAAAACTATATAATATTTTATAGAAACTTGAACTCAACCTAAAAGAGTTTTTAAAAAGTTTGTGTTGTTGGGATGTTGTCCGTCCCTTAGGCTTGAGGATGCCCTACCTTTATAGCCTAATGTCTTCAACAAACTTTGTAATTTATTTGGAGCAAGGGTTCTTTATTCGAAATTTGAACGTAAGATGGTCCGGGTGTTTTTCAAGACAAGTCCATTATTTTTGACACCTTTGTTAGACCAAACTCCAATCATTTCTCTAGACAAGGATACCAACCCTTTGGGTGCTTTTCAGCACATGTTTCTTTATTGGTTGGTCGGCAGGACTTGTGTCTTAATTAAACTATTTTATTGGCCATTCTTGGTAGTTCAAGCCTAAATAATTTGATATGATCGAAAAATTGCCCTACTCAAAAAAAAACAAAAAGCGAAATATATATATATATATATATATATATTGAGGCCCAAACAATATGATAATCTCGGTCGGTACTCAGTCCATTTCTGATCAAACTTACTCCTTTTCTTATAGTGTACTGTATATCTCAACCAAAACACACACACACGCAACTTTTGCAACTCAATCATGTTAGCAAACTCTAGCACCCTTCCAATTAACGAAGCAGAATCAACCATAAGTTTTTTATTAAAATACGTGGTTGGTAGATATAAGCCACATTGGTATATAAAGGACCTATACTTTAATAAAACTAGATATAACAATCATCAATTCAATCCTGCAAGAAGAAAGATACTTGCCTAGCCCAGCCTCATGGACGCCGAGTTCTCGTCTTTCGGCATTCTTCTTTCTTTCTGTATATTCTTAATCGTGCTTTACAGAGTTGCAACTCGATCCGAATCCAAGACAGGATCGAATTTTCCACCTGGTCCAAGAAAGTTTCCATTCATCGGAAACTTGCACTTGTTTGCCAGTTTTCGAGCACCCCACCGTACTCTAAGCGATTTAGCCTTGAAATACGGACCCTTGATGCACCTGCAACTCGGTGATGTTGATACTATTGTTGTTTCCTCACCCGAAGCTGCAAAGCAAGTCCTCAAAACGCACGACCTCACCTTCGCCTTTAGGCCTTCGCTCTTTTCAGCAGAGATTTTGACTTATGGGAAGAAAGGCATAGCATTCGCCCCACATGGTGAATATTGGAGACAACTGCGAAAACTCTGCACGTTGGAACTCTTGAGCACGACGCGTGTCCAATCTTTCCGGCCCATAAAAGTAGAAGAATTTTTAAATCTCTGCAGATGGATAGCTTCTAAGGCAGGGTCTTCAATCAATTTGACTGAGAGAATCGACTTGACCAACTCTGACATTGTCACACAGGCATCCCTTGGGAAGAAGCACGAGGAAAAAGCCACATTCTTATCCACAATCAAAGAATTTATTGAGCTGGTAGCAGGATTTCATATTGCAGATGTGTATCCTTCCATCAAATTGTTTCAAGTCGTTAGCGGAATGAAAGGTAAGGTAGAAAGGCTGCATCAATAATCAGACAGGATTCTCGAAAACATCATCAACGAGCACAAAGTAGCCAATGCTGCAAGGATTAGTACTGATGACAGCAAAAAACAAGACGAGCAGATGTTCTTCTCAAGTTCCATAATGCTGGACATGAACTGCATTTAACTACTGAAAACATAAAAGCAGTCCTACAGGTTAGTTCTCTTTCAACTTCAAGTACCTTTTTCTTCAGTTTTTTTAGAGTACTAGAGATGCAAACAAACCGAGAATATTCGTGAGGGTAACGAGCAATCTTGAGACAAATCATTAAGTTTTTTTTTTTTTTGGGTAAGGTCAAATCATTAAGTTCAGCAGCCGGCTCGGTACTTCTTTTTTAAATATATATATATATATATATATACATATAATATTAATTTTCGAGCTCAAATCTGTGGTTGGAACACAATAAAATATTGAAAAATTTTAAATTCATGCTTGAGCTCGAGCCTACGGTTTCTGATAAATATGAGCTAGATAAGTGAAGCTGAGCTGAACTTGAACAAAGGCTTGAGCCTTAGTTTTCTTGGCTCATCTAGCTCAAGGCCAAAAAAGAGGGGGAATCAGTTGCATCCCTATTTCAGACAGAGTAACTCTTTTCCTCGGAGTTCTCATTGTATCACTTGTGCAAACAGGACAAGTTCAGTGCTGGAACTGAGACATCAGCCACAACTGTAGATTGGGCTATGGCAGAAATGCTGAGAGACCCAAGAATTCTAAAGAAGGCACAAGACGAGGTGAGACAGGTTTTCAATTAAAAGGGATATGTTGATGAATTTCACTTCAACGAACTAAAGTACCTGAAATCAGTCATCAAAGAGACTCTTAGGATGCATCCACCATTACCACTACTACTTCCAAGAGAAAGCAACGAGCCATGTGAGATTGATGGGTACCAATTACCTGCAAAAACTCGGGTCCTTGTGAACGCATGGGCAATTGGCAGAGATCCCAAATACTGGAAAGAAGCTGAGAGCTTTAAACCCGAAAGATATCTTGATAATACAGTTGATTACAAAGGGAAAAATTTTGAGTACATCCCTTTTGGTATCGGAAGGAGGATTTGCCCTGGCATGTCGTTTGGGCTTGCAAATGTCGAGCTTCCGCTTGCAATGTTTCTCTACCAGTTTGATTGGATTTTGCCTGATGGGATGAAACCTGAACAAGTGGACATGACAGAGACCTTTGGCATTACAGCTAGAAGGAAAAATCCTCTGTATGTGATTCCTATCATAAGAAAACCTTTGCCGGTTATGCAAAATCAGAGGGCTCAGTAAAAAAGAAGCATGTTGAACAACCCTCGAAAGATAGGATCACTGGAGCTCGAGGCAGACAAAACTTGAGAAGTATCCGACCTCGGAGACCTCTGTAGTCTATTTTTCAACTCTTCTATAAACCTTCATATTTGGGCCTCCAATAATTTTCCAATACTTGACGCCAAATAGTGCGACATTAATGCGATTTGTACTGTGATAAGGCAAGTATTGAAATATGGAAATTGTGAAATGAGAAGCTATAAATTAGAATCAATGATCAAATAAATCCTATAAGCAGCAAGGTCCAAAAGCCCACTTCATAAATGACATTCTCAAATATACATCCGAGCATGGACTTTGTGCTCAAGCAAAAATTCAGTAGTCAAGAAAAGACATTCGCCAGCATAATCAATCCATCACCTACTTTTTAAAAAATAGGATCTTAACGTTTGTTACCTTCAGCCATCTCATTTTATTTGAGAAGGGGAAATGACCGCTCAAAGTAAAAAATCAATAGGGAACTTTATGAGCATACAAGGCCATGAGGCCAATAATTTCGTTGAGGAGTTCTACCAAGTTGAAAATGTAAATACTAACGTAGTCATCAAGATTGAACTTAGTGTACTTGACCAGGTTCGCCTGATAAAGAAAAGTAGCAGTAGAGCTTAATTGCTTTATTAAAGTATCACTATCAACAGGCTCGAACAGAAAAAGTAAGCTTAAAAATAACATCAAAAGAATTGTGAAACAAAAAGGAAGAAGGAATACATGTAGTATGGAAATAAATGAAACTTGCATAATATTACAAAACTAGTAGAAATTGCCACCTATTCATTACAGAGCAAGAAAAATTGGAATGGAAACTACCAAGCCCCAGAGAGGCTTATTTGACACAAGTACACAACATCACCACGAGGGTACACCTATGCTAATAGGAAAACTTAGGTTCTCTCTTAGAAGCATAAACCACACCCTCAAAAAGTCCAACACCCCTGAAACAACACTAGTTAGGGGGCAGAAAGACAAAGATGTATATATATCAATCTAAATAACATAATCAGACCACTCAGATATGTGTGATGTGTGATCCATTGTCAAGCTAGGCATCTTATCTAGCTTAATGGGATTCTCCTTCCCTCCAATCAATTTAGCAGGGTTCCCTACAGCAGTAGTTCTAGCAGGAACCTGTTTTAGCACCACAGAGCCCGCACCAATCTTAGCCCCATCTTCAATTCTAACATTGCCCAAAACACAAGTCCCTGCACCAATCAACACACCATCACCGATTTTCGGGTGTCGATCGCCCGAGGCCTTACCGGTCCCGCCCAACGTCACATTGTGTAAAATGGACACATTATCCCCAATCACTGCAGTTTCTCCGATCACAAGTCCCGTTGCATGATCAAGCAAAATCCCTCTACCAATCTTAGCCCCAGGATGAATATCCACTGCAAAAACTTCAGAGACCCTATTCTGTATCAAGAGGGCCAAAATTTTTCTACCTTTGGACCATAAATTATGTGCTATCCTATGAGCCTGACATGCCAAGAACCCTTTAAAATTCAAGAAACAGTGGACATAACTAATACAAGCAGGGTCCCTCTCCTTAACGGCCCTCAGGTCATCATTTACAGCCCTAATAATTTCTTGATCCTCCGTGAGAACCCCCATGAAAAGATCATAAAGGGTGCCACTAGGAAGGCTAAAATTGCTCAACTTCATCGAGAGATAATTGGCTAGAGCACGCTCCATGGAATCATGAGACAAGATTGAACTGAAATAATAATTTGACAATATGGGTTCCTGATCAACATCTGACCTGGCTTCCCCCTTCATCACCGGCCATAAATCACGACCCTTTTCATCAGGGCTTACGCTGATGGGCTTTGACTTTTTCTCCGTAACGGACACGCAAGAAACAAGGTCGGGCAAATTGGGTCTGCAGAGTTTTACGTAATTATTGAAGACATGATCGTCGTCGATATTTGAATTGGTTTGAAGGGGAGTTTCGGTTCTTGAAGAGTGTATGCAAGTGGCCATGGTGAAATTAGAGTTCTTGAACGGCATGAAAATTGGCTGATGGGGTATCAATGGCGGCCCTAAAAAATTTGTGGACATAGAAACTGAGAGGTATAAGAAAAAATTTAAGGTGGCGTAGAGAGATATATATATAAAGAGGAAGATTGTGGATATGATAAAAGGGGGGGAAAAACATTTACAGTACCATAATTTAGGTTTTTATCTGAATTTGACTGTTGATTGTCGATTTCATTTTTTTTAGGTTTTCTCTCTTTTATTATTTTTCCCCTTTTGAACTTTTCTCAGTAATCCACCAATATCTCATACTCGGATCTGTGTAAATCAAATCCAAGTGTTCCAGGGGTTGGGTCAATTAATGTGTCCACTTCAAGTTGAGCTATGTACCTTCGTTTCATAATAGATTTGACCAAAATTATACCATCTTTGTCTCGTATTATTTGTTGTTTTAGTATTTTATTTTTATTTTAAAATATTTGTTATTATACAAAAATAAGATAATATTTTATGTATTTTTTTTTGTTCAAATTTATCTTCAAATAAATAATAGTGTAAACACTCCCGAAGCATTTCTAATCATTCTACCGATTATATATTCAATGAGTTATTAATTGGAGTAAATTTGTCAAATTAATAAGATATACTATTAAATTCTCTTTAATTTGTATGAAAAAATTTAAATGACAGATAATATGAAAATGAGGCAATATTAAAGTCAATATTACGAGAGAAAACATGAAAATTTTTATTTCTAAATTCAGATGACAATGTCCTTTGAGAGTTATTTTGAATAAATGGACAATAAAGAAAAAGAAAAAAAAAGAGAAAACCTTGAGGATATGATAATCATCAATGTTACACAACACAAGTATGTCGATACGAATACATATATACGATATTTTAAAAAGTTTAATAACATGATACGTCTTCAACATAATTACATAATATATAATATTTATATTTACATGTATATTTTAAAAAGTTTAATAACATGATACGTCTTCAACATAATTACATAATATATAATATTTATATTTACATGTATATTTTAAAAAGTTTAATAACATGATACGTCTTCAACATAATTACATAATATATAATATTTATATTTACTTTAAATGTACATGTACGTTTATATATGTAACTAATAAATGATTTTATAAAAATAAATCGATATTAATATGAAGAAAAAAAATATATACTAATGATTGTGTCGAAATTCCATTAGAGTGATTTGTTAATTCTATTTAAAAACTAAAAAGAAAAAAATATTTTGTTGAAATATGTGAAAATAAAAAAAAAGTTATTTATTAATGAAACAACACTCTAGACTAATTAAAAGCAAAAAAAATTGATTTTTAATAAATCTATTTAAATTAATTTAAAAAAGAGATTTAATTATTGTTTATCACTTAATTATATACTTTCCAGAAACCAAAAAACCGCAACATGTTAAAAATTTATCAAATACCCTTTAATTATGTGTTCAATGTGCTATTGAAAGTATATAACACTTTTATTATTATTATTATTATTATTATTATTATTATTATTATTATTATTTATCTATCTATTATCAATTAATTTTATCTAATAACCATAAGTTAGCAAGAGGCTAAAGAGATGGAAAGAGTACATCTTTTCTTGTTTTTTTTTTAATCTTTTATGTTTAATATTTATTCTTTTAATGGCATATTTCGTATATTTGAATTAAATATTTGAAAAAAAAAAGTTAGTGGTTAAGATATTTTGAAGTTTGAATTATCAAAAAGTAGTGATAGGAAAAGTAAAATAAATAATGAAATAAAATCACATTGTTGTTAATTGGAATTTTAGTAAAATTAAAGGGGGACAAAGTGAAAATAACCCATAAGAAAAGGATACCTTTAGCAAATGTGTCAACGTCGCGGTGGCTACAAAGACGTAGATAGGTCCCAGCCGCAGTCATAACTAGTGGTCAATAGTGGCGCAAGATCAATTATCACTACACGTCAAATTTTTAAAGCAATGTTCACGGTGTAAATTTTGAAGATGTAAATAGAATAATTGTGTTGGAATAATCGTTTTTATATTAAATCTTTGTAGAAATATAAGAGATTTAAATTTAACTCAATCTCAAAAATTATGTAAAAATATTAGAAATTTAGATCTAACTCAATCTCAAAATTTAATTCAAAAGGTGAAGATTGACCAAATTTTTATTAGATATACCATATCTCAATATTTAATTGATGTAGGATAGTTAACACGCTCTTCTCACGCCCAGGCCCGATTATACGGGAAATAACCTAGACTGTGAAAGTAGTAGCGGGGAACTCAATTAACAGCATAAGACCTAGTCTGTTCTGATATTATTTAAAAAATATTAGGAATTTGGGCCTAACTCAATCTCAAAAATTAACTTTTGGAGTTGAGTTAGGTCTAAGCTTTCTACAATCTTGATAACATTTAAATTCAAATTAATCGATCAGTGAATTAAAAACTGAAAGGTTCATACGAAAAAAGAAAAATGGATGGTGGCTATTGAAAAGTTAAGAATAGCATATTCTTTGAATATTTAGAATCTTTATTTGCTTTTGTAACCCCCTTTTTTTTTAAGGAAAATAAAACAACAATAATGCAATTATGTTACAAGTAGCTTCTCTGTCGTTATGAACCTATAGTAAATCCGCTCAGAGATCGTGTAATATATAACTAATCCATCATGTCGATTAATTATTTCATTAATTAGCGATCAGATTTTAAATATATGATATTATTCTTATTGTTTACCTCTACCAATCTTTATTCGACAATTGGTTTAACGTAAGTTGATTGGTGGATATTATAATCTTATGAAATCTCAGTCACTATCATATATAAGTTTGCACTTACTAATTTCAACTTAATTCACTAACTAATTGCAACTTAATTCTTTAAGTTCGAAGTTATGTTATCCCATTGTTCCTAAAATATCAGATGAATTTGTCTCAAGTAACGTTTCCATTTTTGAAGCGAAATTCTTATTTACACTACGTTTTGGCTCTCTCTCTGTATATATATATATATATTAAACATTTAACTTTGATCACATATTTGATTTATTTAAATAAATAAAAATTAGAATAGAATATATAGCATAATTATAAGCATTGAAATTTTGAATTTGAATTTCCTTTTTCTCTTCCCTCCTTTGTGGGTGGGTGTTGGGGGAGGATGGGGGGAGGTATTTCAATTGACATTTTTAATGTGTCTTGAATAAATTGTATTAAAAAAATATATATTGAACTCATACATGAAACCAAATACTCGATCTAAATAAGAATTTTTTATCCTAATATTTTTCTCTCTCAAATGATAAAGAATCTTTTGAACGTGCCTCTTGTATATGACACATAGAAGCCTAGCAAAAGCTTAATAAATAAATAAATAAATAAATATCTCAATATTCACATGCAAATAATTGTTTGGAATCTGGTCGTGTTCTTGGTACAGGTTCAACATTGGATTCTAGTAGAAAAAGCGGAACTGTTCATCTGTGGCAGAGTTGCATACATGCAAAATGTGTGAGAATAATAGAGAGTAGGGGTGGCAAATGGGCGGGTTGGGTTGGGTTTGGATTGGGTTCATATGGGTTGGGTTTGAAATGGATTGGGTACAAAATGGGTTCAAGTATATGGGTTCAAGATGGGTTGGGTTGGGTTGAACCCAAATGGATCCAAATTTCAAAATGAAAAAATGTGTATTTCTTATAGTTGGAAGATTGTATCTATCATTATTTACTTTATTATTATTATTATTATTATTGCTACTACTTTGAAAAATGTAAAAAATTTTAGCTACCAATTTAAATCGATTCCTATCATCAATTCAAATTTTTATTTCATTATTTGATAAGTTAAAAAATCAAAAAGTTTCACACACACACACTGCACACACACACACACACACACACAGTTTCACACTGCACACACACACACACACACACAGTTTCACACACACGTCACACACACTGCACACACACACACACAGAGTTTCACACAAACGCACACACTGCACACACACACACACACACACAGTTTCACACACACACACATAGAGTTTCACACACATGCACACACACACACACACACACACAGTTTCACACACACACACACACTGCACACACACACACACACACAGTTTCACACACACACACACACACACACACACACGCACTGCACACACAGTTTCACACACTGTGTGTGTGTGTGTGTGCAGTGCGTGTGTCTATGTGAAACTGTGTGTGCGTGTGTGTGTGTGAAACTGTGTAACACACACACACGCACTGCACACACAGTTTCACACACTGTGTGCAGTGTGTGTGTGTGTGTGAAACAGTGTGTGAAAGCATATACAGTTTCACACACTGTGTGTGTGCAGTGCGTGTGTCTGTGTGAAACTGTGTGTTTCACACACTGTGTGTGTGTGTGTGTGCAGTGTGTGTGTGTGTGTGAAAATGTGTGTGTGTGTGTGTGTGTGTGTGAAAATGTATGTGCAGTGTGTGTGTGTGTGTGTGTGTGAGTGATGATAATGAAAGTAATTACAAATTATAAATCCACACATTCCAAACCCATTTGAACCCATTTTAAACCCAATATAAACCCAAAACCATCTTAACCAAATTGGAACCAAACCCAACCCAACCCATTATAAATTTTTTAAACCCAACCCAACCCAAAACCAATTGAATTGGGTTGAACCCATGGGTTTGAGCCCATTTTACCACCACTAATAGAGAGCCACCACCGCCCACCGCAGCTCTTTGTTCAAGCAGCACAAGAAGATGGAGAAGTGCTATGAGAGCATACCCTAGAAAGCACGGATGTTTCAAAAATTAGAGTTGTGCAATGTTGGATATTATGATGGATACGATATTTTTTTGATATTTATTTAATATGTGTCCAACGCACCACGTAGCATATCCACAGATTAAACAAATCCGATATTTCTAATGCCGTGTCACACATACTATCAACAACATATCCAATATTTTTTGAACACGTGGATTCTTCTCACATATTCTTGTGCAGATTCCAATGATAAAAAGATAGTTCAGATTAATGTTGCATCTAATAATATATTTTTTTTATAAAAATCAAAACTCTCTCTTCTTTCCAAAATAGATAGTTTTTGGATCGATCTCATAAAAAGAATTGTGATACAATTGAATTGGTATGAAATTCTTTCTACTTATACTTGTATCAATACGTGTATATAAATTCTGCACAATATATATATATATATATATATATGTATGTATATATAGTGTTGTGTTGGAATTGTGTCATGTCATAAAATATTTTGAAATTCTATCATATTTGTGTTGTATTGTGCTCATATCCATGCAACATAAACTGTGTGTGATATCTTTTTTTTTTTTCAACATTCAATAATAATTTTGATATCAATCAATGAAAATGTCGAAATTGTATTTATTTTTCTTACTTATTTGTCGGTTTGCAAGACAATTAAAGTTAGTTTTTAAGAATTATAATTTTGAACAACATTTTCTAAGAGCATCAATATTTTCTCAAAAATTGTTTAACCGTATACTTTAGTTCTAAAGTTTGACTATGTTTTTTTAATGTAATCATTAGCTAATCTAGACACCTTTGTTGAATAGTATAAATAGGTGGTCTTTTAGCCATTTTTTAACAATACGAAATTAGTCTAATAAAATCACTAATTAATTTTCTTTACATTTTTGAGGCAGTCTCTAATCTTGTTCGATTGATCCTCTCCATACTTTTGTTGTCGATCTGGACCAGTAGAAGTTTAATTAATATATATAATAAAATATATTATCCAAAAGAATACACATATACATGGTAATTTAACGGTCAAATTTTATCATCATTAATGTTGATGCGAGGTCTTTTTGGTTGATTACAAGGCTGAATTTGATATGTTCCAAATGGTATGCTGGCGGCCTAACTGTCAGAGGGAGGAACGCATGTCAGACTAGTTGATTTTGCCTCGGCATAAGCTCTCCAACACACAAGTTAGCTTTAGGATTTTTAGGAGAAGATGAACAGCAATATTGCAATAATCTTGAAGGGAGAAAATGCAAGATAATGTCCAGTTACCTCTTTGGGAGAGCATTTTGCCTATTTATATGAGAGTGAGTTTTTGATTTGACGTAGTTGATGTGATTGGCGAGCTGATTTGTCCCATGGAGTACAAATGAACATATTTTTTGTCACTTTTTGGACTCCAAAAAGGCGGCTGGATCTTACTCTCATTAATAGGAGCTTCATTTCATATTTAATGCCAAAGATAGTCTTTATTAGAGAGCATTTAATGTTCCTAGAACTGACATGACTATTACATATGCGGCAAGTATAAGTTTGGTGGCGGTGGGTACAACTCCTACTTGGATTGCCAGCTAAGATTCCCATCTAGGTCTTGTTGACAAATTTGAAGGCATTTGACTGGGAGGACTCATACCTTTGATGGGGTGAACCTGCCCTCGAAAGCTTCTTTGCATCCTAAAGCCACGTTCTCCAAGTCCACCTATTTAGCCAATAGAGCCTCGAGGGCCTATTAGTGCCTCTTTTCGAGGCTTCTTGGCTGCAGACTCGATTGAGGGTAGGGATGGCAATGGGTCGGGTTTCGCGGGTCCCTGACCTGGACCCGACCCACTCGGGGCGGGTTTGGACCCGTATAATCGGGTTTGGGACGGGTTGCGAGTCTAAAATTCTAGACCCGCACGGGTTCGGGTCGGGTCTCGGGTCCAAGTGAACCCGAACCGAACCCAACCTATATATATATATATATTTAATATATATAATATAAATATATAAATAAATATAATTAAAAAATCTTTAAAATTATTATTTCATTTGAATATGTTTTATTAGATTTGATGTACAATTTGAATGTTTTCTTTTATTAAGTTTTTTGTATAATTTAAAAATTATTGTCTCAAAAAAGTTGTTAAAAAATAAAAATTTTAGTTATTGAAACGGGTTTACGGGTTGGGTTTGGTGGGTATGCGGGTCGGGTTTGGTGGGTTGGGATGGGTTTATGAACCCGGCGGGTTCAACGGGTCCAACCGGCCGGGTTCGAGTCTTTGGCGGGCCGGGTCGGGTCTGGGACGGGTCCCGGGTCCAAAATTTTCTGGCGGGTTGGGTCTCGGGTTTGGTTAAACCCGTGCCATTTCTAATTGAGGGATAACCCGGGGGTATTCTCCTTCTCGTGAATTTCACTAAAGGGCTTTCTATTATACGCGGACATTCTCTTAAAGACATTAAGTCTCTTGAGGGGGTCGGGCCTCACACTTGTAAGTTTTTCTGACTGACAAAAAGTGCTGACGTATTTGAATGGGAGGGTGGATAGCACATCAGTAATTCGCCCACTCTTGAATTGACGATGACGTCAGCCTTAAGAATTACTTTTGTCGCTTGGATCACCAATCACCTTTTCAAATTCAAAATTTGTAACCAATTTCCACACGAAAGGTGGTGCTTTTTTGAATTCTAGTGGCTCACACACTTGTGAGAGGACATGCGGTGTGTGCCTATCCCATGTTAGCTCTGGAGGCATCTTTTCATAATGGTAGAGGCTTGTCCCATGCTATAATTACTGGGGAGTGATTATAGCAGGTGACGTTTCCTTTTACCTTATTGATGGCTAGCTTTCTTGGTATTCCTCACCATATAAATAGCCGGGTTTCTTTTGCGGATATTCTTTTTCACCTTTTGCCCATTTGAATTCCTTGAGTCATTAAATTTTTAATCTACGGATCGACTAATTTAATTTTGAATATTACAAAAATTTAATATAGAGGCGATCATCTCAATTTAGTTATCCTATTCACAATTCTAAAACTCGAATTTTTTGTCTTAGTTATTCCAATTTTTGACTTACTACCGACTGCTCGGATTTGGGTATTATAGAAACCTAATATGACCACGATTCTTCCATTTCAATTACTTCATTCATAACTTTATAATTTAACCTTGAATGATTCTTGAAGGATCTAACGCTTCGCTCCATTAAATCAATTGATAGGTGGGATTTCTCCTTTTTTTTTTTTTTCTCACTTGGGCAAAGAAAATAATTTTATATGGTTAAAATGATGAAAATTATTAGGACCACAATCCACAAAAATATATGCGGCGCACCTCCACCGTTGGCTAGGCAACTTTTATAGCACTCGAAATTACTTAATTTCCCACTTGTATAGATTCTTCATTATTAGGTACCACTCTAGATGTCTTTTTTGCGACCTTTTTATGAAAATGTCGCGCCTTGTACTCAAACGACATGTTTATATCCAATTTATTTATGAATCCTTAGATTATATATATGATATTGATTAAATTTTATTTTATTCTTTGTCATATTTTTATTCAATAATTAATAATATAGTTGGATATATACCTAACGAGATATTGTAAACTAAATCGTTCATCGAATGTGACTATTTCCATGATATCAACAAGTAAATATATCAAAAATTTACTTTCGCATGAAAATCTCTTGTACTATACAAAGTAGTAATGAGTTCATTTGGATAAAAAAAAAATTAAGAGGAAAAACATTTATTTTTTTGAAAAAGAGAAACACTTCAGTGAAATAAATTTGTGTTTAAAAAAAAAAAGAAGAAGCCAGCTAAAAAATCAAAAAGTGGCTTCTTTTAAAAACTATCCAAAGTAACTTCAGATAAAAATAATTTTTTTTAAAACACTTTTCACTATTTCATCCAAACATAAAATTGATTGATTTTTAAAAAAATATATTATAAAAAATACGGTTCTAGAAGTATATTTTTAAATCTATCCAGACTGGCCTTGTATTGAATAAATTGCCAATTTCTCATTTGTTTTAACAAATGAAAATCATTTTTTTTTTGAACTAGAAGCATTTTATTTTTCATAACATCAACAAGAATACTTAAAAGAGAATTTTCGTGGCCCAAAAGAATTGAGATTGATTGATTTACTAAGAAGGAGACCTCACATTATTGTCAGCTCTGGGTAGAAGGGTTTTGTGCAAATTGTCAAACTTTGCGTGAAATTCTTGGAGGAATTGTAGAAAAAATTGATTTTCTTTTTCCTTAAATTATTGTATTTTAAAGAGATGAGGGGGAAAAAAAAGAAGAAACACAAAAAGAAAAGACTTTTTATTCTAAAATTGTAACAAAAGTAGTAATTTTATATTATCAATTTCATATTAATAAATTATCGTACTTGTGATTACGGTAATATAAATTCATCTATCATATCAAGGACCAAATACAGTTCAATGGTACTTGTGAGTCATGTGTGATAAATTTTAGGAAAATATTATTTAAAATCCCTCAAAATTTATTCTCATGTCCAAAAAATCCATGAAAACATTTTTCAAACTAAAAAACCTATTCTGTCAATTTTTAATTACAAAAAAAAAAAAAAAAACCAATCCTTGACTTCTACCCATTTTTGGACAATATTACTCTTGACTTTTCTTACATTCATTTTGTTTATATTTAATCATAAATTAGTTTTATTTACCTATGCTACTTAATTTACATGTATAAAAATCTTTTAATCAAAATTATTCTTTTGAAGATCTTAATCTTTTTTATTTAATTTGTTTAATTTTGAAAATTAAAGTCATCTAACTTATAGCATACATACCTTAAGTTGATGCAAATATTTTTCCCAATGTGCATATTTGAAATTTGAAAAAATGTTTTCAGAAAATTATTTCTTTAAATTTATTGTTCAAATAAACCAATATAAAGAAACTAAAGAAAAACATAATGTGAAAAACAAACTTATTTATGTTTTTAATGTAAAAGGCAATTTAGTCAAAAGATAAATTGTTGACCGTTTTGAAATGAAAAGTTAGTGGAATGGTACATTATTTTCATGAATTGTTTTAAATATGAAAGTTCATTTTAAGAACTTTTTAATATTTTTGGCTAAATTTTATTTCATATTCAAATATATTACAATTTATTTATTTAGTCATGTCTAATCTATATATATTATATTATTATCTATCCAATTATAAAAAGAAAAGTTATTTTTGTCTCACAAGTGGTGGTTATTTATGTGATTTTACAAAATTTGTCCTTCAATTTTATCTATACTATTATAAAAAGAAAACTATTTTTTGTCTTATAAATGACGGTTATTTATGTGATTTTACAAAATTTGCCCTTCAATTTTATATGGAATCAATAGAGATATGTAAAATTGTGGGTAAAATTGAAAATTCACTTGAAATCGATTCAATTCAAATACCAAATTTTGATATGTCAAATTTACCCTTCTAATTAGTAAACACATACAATAAATAAACAAATAACAAGGTCAATGTTGTAATATTACATCCAATTTAAAAAATCTATGTTCTCAACCCACTAACCACTTTCTCTAATTACAATTACTTGATTATTTTTTTCTTTTTGTGTTTTATTCTTTATCATATAATTATATTTCATATAATTATTTTATTTTTAATTATTATAATTTAAAAAATTATTTCAAATAATTCTTAAAAACATATTCTTATAAAAGAAATTTAATAATATATTTATATTTTCATCCTAAAAAAATTTGAAGTACTAAATTATAATATATACTTTTTACATTTTTCACTCACGTAGAGTGTGCAATGTTGCTAGTGTAAAATAAATAGAGATATGTAAAATTGTGGCTAAAATTGAAAATTCACATGAAATTGATTCAATTCGGAGATACCAAATTTTGATGTGTCAATTTTACCCTTTTAATTAGTAAACACATGCAATAAATAAACAAATAAAAATGTCAATATTGTAATATTATATTCAATTTAAAAAATGAATGTTCTCAACCAACAAACCACTTTATTCAATAACAATTATTTGGTATTTTGATTTCTGTTTATTCTTTATCATGCAATTTTATTTCATATTATTATTTTATTTTTAAATTATTATAATTTAATAAATTATTTCAAATAATTCTTAAAAAAGTATTCTTATTAAAGAAATTTAATAATATATTTATATTTTCATTTTTAAAAAAATATTTAACTACTGAATTGAAATATATATTTTTATATTTTAACTACTGAATTAAAAAATATATATATTCTCATTTGAGTCCCCATGGTCAAGAGTTTTAAAAATCTTGTTTAACCAGGGTTGATATATATTTACTAAAAGTGTCTTCAGAAATATTCCTCTCCCGACCATTAACATTTCTTTCCTTACGATACTTCCAATATTGCTTTGTTTTAATATTCCGTATACTCTTTGTCGAATAAGAGAGTGTTTGGCTAAACATATTTTAAAAAGCTTATAAGATGTTTTTGGAGTTTATAAGCTCTTATATCTTATTTTAAAAATAAGTTTCTAAAGTGTTTGAATAAAATAAGATCTTGTAGCTTATAAAATATTTTTTGAGCTTCGGTAAAATTAGAGCTTATATGTTTCTTTAAATGTAATGATGATAGAAAAATAAAGTAAAGTTAATTTCATGTAATAAATATTTTTTTGAGATAATAGAAATATAATCTTGAAAAAATAATTATATTTATGTTATTTTATATTTTAGCATTAGATAGATTATAGGCTATTTGAAAAAAAGTTGAGGGATGCTTACTTTTTTTTTGGGGGGGGGGGGATGCTTACTTTTTTTTTTTTTTTTTAACTTATAAATTCCTAACAACTTATTTTAGGAGTTTATAAGCTCCTTTATTTAAAAAATTATCAAACACTTTTAATTTTTAGGAGCTTATAAACTTAGCTAAACACTCGCTAAGTTTAGTTAAACTAAATCAATGGAACTTACAATTGTGTAGGGTTTCCCATTAAAGAAGACGTTTAAACAATTTATATAAGTGTGCGAGTAGCCTTGAGTTAGATCAAGGAGCAATGTTGGAGAAATGCAGATTTGAAATATGATGTTCTTTCGATTATTAAAGATTGTCCTTCTATTAACAAAGAATTGGACAACTTGCATTTTTATTTTGTACAATGATTTGTGAACCAAGCTGCTCATGTGATTGTTAAATAGTTTGGTTCTATATTAAATTTTATAGATTGAAATTATTGTTTTTTTTTGTAGTACACTGTATTAAATGACATTTTCAATTAATAGTAATATTAGTTTTTATTTCGAAAAACATAAATACAAACTCGCTTTTAGTTAGCATTCAAGAAAAATAGTTGCACTCGTTTAAGAGGTACAATAGATGAATTAAATGGACCAAACTTATCCGCTCACCTTAATGATACACAGACTTTTAACTAGGGGCCTAGGGCGGTCGACGGGTCGGATTTGGACCAAATCTGAAAAATTTGAATCCTAATTCAATAACCTTTTTTAGTATTCGAATTCTATGGGATTACATTCATTTCAACTGAGTTCAAATTTGAGAAAAAAATCCAAAATTTGATAAAAAAAATATGTTCCGGTTAACGGTTAAAAAATTTGAAACTTTAAAATCAAATAAGCAATAAAAAAAATTATTTCTTATATAAAAAATAAAATTTAAATAAATAGAAAATTATTTTATAATATGTATGAAAACTATACATTATTTTTTTGAAAAAACAATTACTTTGAAAAATATAAAAAAGTGTATTATGAGTTATAATAGTTTGAATATTATATTCTATTTAAATTTTTTCCACTAATATTATATATGTAAGGTTGCTAATATAATAAAAAGTATTATTAAAGTTTGAATTTGTATCTTTAACGAATCGAATTGCTTGATTTTATATCCTATCCATTTATTTTAAATTACGAATATACATAATTAATTTTAATCCATCGAATATTTTAATCGATTAAATATTCTAAAATTCGAATCGAATTCGAATTAACTATATTAGCAGCCCTACTTTTAACATTCTAATAATATAGTGGGATCAACTTTCATGTCGATTGATGGAACTGGCATGAGTACTTGTCCGGAGAAGTCCAGCCGTGAGTCTTGTGACTAAAGGACAGAAGGAACCGGAGATTATTATAGCAACACTCGTCATTCTTCGGTTTCCTTCATTTTTTTTTTCCTCTTCAAATTTATATCAATCATTCTTTGTAAAAAAACCCAATATTGCCTCCTAATTATTGCTGCCCATCGATAAGAACATACATGTTGTACTCTTTATAATAGTTAAATAAAATTACACATCATTCGTCTATCTAATAATCCCAGTTAAATAAGTACTCAATGATTAAGATGAAAATTTTCCATTTTAGACGCCTCTCGTCTCTGTCTGTGAATGATGTTTACGTTTCGGGGGGGTGGGGTGGGGTGGGGTTGTCCTTTGAATTAGCTACAGTCAAATGTCACTAACGATGGCCGTTCGACTAATTGAGGAGCCGCCTATACATAATCATAAATTACAGTACACAGCACACAAATTGAAAGCATTGGTCCTGGACCTCCTGGTATTTCCTGATTGAGTTTGAAAGAAAGAATTTCGCCACAAATCTAGTTACATTCGATCCCTTTTGTTTCGGCGTGACTGCTCTTTATGGTTGACTATCCCACTTTCTCCGAAGCCATGTTTAGAAAAACAAGAAAGAAGTGGTAGTGGTCCCCATTTAAGCCACGCTAGAAATTTATATAAAATAGGACGAATTACGTTTAAATGTTTTCGGGTACAGTATAATTACATATTATTTCTTATTGTTTGAAAATTACAAATATGAAATATTTCATCGGAGTTTAGGACCTTCGTGTAAATCTGTACTGTTATATAAAGAAACAAGCACTTTGAGTAACTACCTTTGGTTTAATATGTTTTGCATCTGTCATTTTGTTTTCTATTTTTTCCCCTATTTTCTCTCTTCTTTTTTTTTCCTTATTTTTTCTCTCCCTCCCCTCCCACGACATGTTTCCTTCTTTCTTTTTCTTTTTTTTTTTTTTTCTATGAGGGTATTTAGAATTACTTTTACTTCTGAAGAATTTAGAATTGTTGCCAATGTTGAAAAAAGATTAAATAGTAAAAGTTGGTAATGTTTGAAAATAAAATTGAGAATCAAGTAAAAGTTGATAGTAAAAGTACAAAGTGTTTGAAAATAAAAGTGAAAGACAGTCAAAAGTTGGTAGTTAACAGTTCAAAAAGTTCAATTTATTGACGAAAATACCAAGAAGTACTTTTAAGCTGATAGAAACAGCTTCCTCCCAACTTCTGAACTTCTGCTTTTTTTTAACTTAATTTAAGCAGAAATTGTGTAATCAAACACTCAAAATAACTTTTTTAAAACTAAAAATAGCAAAGTGTTTTTTTAAGCAATTGCAAACACTCTCTATCTCTCTCATATCCCTTCTATCTTCTCCCTCCTCCTTCCTATAGAACATTTTTAACTCATTTGTTTATTATTTTTAATCATTTAATTTTATCTTATTAAATTATTTTACTTTTCACTTATTAAAATTTAATACACATTAAAAAAATTATTCATATAGAAAATACAATAAATAATGAAACTCAAGCACAAAATTAATTTATATTTTTTTAATTTGGCATACGAATCGAATGTGCCTACTTTACTAGTATTAATAAATGTGTTCAAAAGATAATTAACCTGCAGCGATAGTAGTCCCTGATTAAATGATGCAGAAACTTTTGTTTGGGAAGACAAAATCAAATCTTTATAAAATAGGAAAAATTATACCCACGTCCCTTGGGTATATTATAATTACAAATTAATTTCTCTTATTTGAAAAATTACAAATATTTCCCTAAACTTTAAAACCTGCTTATAAATATGAATAATAGATGTTCAAAAAATAACTAGCATGTTGTCTTTGTAATCAATCCGGTTACCAATAGATGCGCTTCGTCGAATTTGATAAAATTTCTCAATCAATTTTTGCTAAATAATTTTATTTTATATCACTACAATCATTATCAAGACAACCACTACATATTTTTTTAATATATTAATCAACTTTATCTATAGGTCTACATTTTGAACTTGTCAAAATTATGAGCATCTTATGTCAAAATCCTATCGAGAACACCGGCAATATAATTATTCGCAGTTACGTCACTTAATAAAGAATAAATTTTAATAAAGTGATACATACCTCAGGAGGCTAAGTGCAATTTTTAAAATTATCAAAATTAATTTGTAATTACATCGTATCTCGACATGTGTAATCATAATTTGGCCTATAAAATATTACATGTATTCTATTTTTGATGAAAAACAGGGGCAGTTGAATGTGATTTTTTTTAATTTACCCTTTTTTATACTCAAAGTTTTCAAAACACCCTAGTTTGAATTTTTTTTTGAAAATACCCTCAAACGGGATTGGCAACCTCTTCTTTACTGTTCATTTGCCACTTCGGTGCACGCAAAAAATTATTTTTATACGTTATATATATTAAATATTTTTTTAATTTTTGACCGGGTTTCCCAACCCCGGTCAACATTTTCATTTTTTTTTAATTAATTTAATGGTTGGCCGGGCTCGCCAATCCCGGCTAACCTATTTTCATTTTTTTTATATTAATTTAATGGTTGGTCGGGATTGGTGAGCCCGGCTAACCTTTTGTCATTTTTTTTGTATTATTTTAATGCTTGGCCAGGTTTGCCAATCCCGGCCAACCTTTTTTCATTGTTTTTAATTATTTTAATTGCTTGGCCGGGAATGGCCAAGCATATTTTCCTTTTTTTAATATTTTTTTGTTTAAAGTTTAATAATTGAAAACTTATATTTATTATATAAAAAATAAAAATAAATACTTGAATTTTAAATGGATAACTTACACAACAATAATTGGATACTTACACATCAATAAAAAATTATTTTGAATTTTAATTATTTCTAGAAAATATAATAACTGAAATAAAAAAGAAAATACTTGGCATAAATTAATAAAAAAGGTTGGTACTAATAATTGATTGAATTTTTATTGCTTTGTACCGACTTATTGGCGTTGTTGGGCACGGTGCCTTGCTCTTTCCCGAACTTGTGATTGATCCATTTCATTATGAATGCGAGTGGTAACGTCACGACTGCGTCGTTGATCCTTTAATTGGTCGGGATTGTGGACTAATTTGAAATTAGCTTCTGGCCAATATGCCTCATCCTAAATAGACTCGAATCTACCCGCGTATATTTGTTGATAGGAATCTACACTATAGTACCATGCAAACAATTGACTGATGTCCATCGAAAATTGCATTGCCACTGCTAAGACATATGAGCAAGGTATGCCAAATTGTTTCCAAATCCCACAAGAGTAGGTACCTGTTGTTAGCTTCACAACAAAGCGACGACCAACCCTGTGGCCTGTGTCTCTTGCAAGAATTGATACCATGCGCTCATGGTACATAAAGTTCTCAATAACATGCGATAGTGAGGCATCTTTGTTGGCACTGTAATAGGCATATGCGTGATTAGTCCATGGTCGGTTATTTGCTCACACGCCGTTTCCCATAGATGAATGCTGACGGAACCAATTTATTGTGCGGTTGAATGTGAGATGGACGAACGCGATTATGGGCAGATAGCGGCCACCCTTGAAAGCGCTATTAATGCATTCGAACATGTTTGTGGTCATTATGCCTGCCCTTTTCCGCCATCGTATGCGGCTATCCATTTCTGCAAGTCGATTCAATCTAGGTATCTTCCCGCCTCGGGTTTGGTTGCTCTAATTTGCTCCATGATGTTGTTAAAGTCAAATTCAGTTTGAGCATTCCCAGCACTCCAGCATAGGCCTTGACGAGAATATTTTTTACCTTTGCGTTTAAATTCGAGCAAAGGTGCTTAAGACAAAATCGATGGCATCCAAGAGGCTCCTTAAATGCAGCAAGTTTTTCGACAACCGAAGTTATGCCGACATGTCTGTCTGAAATGAGACATACACCTTGGTTTTGCCCGATAACATGCTGGCTCAACATTGATTGGTTAGAGAACAAGCCCAGTGCCACACATCGGGCGTATTGCATGATATTTTCTACTGTGGAACTGTTAGTGATTCGGTTGTGTCGAATGCGATTGAGAATGGCTTTCACCAGAATACGGGATGACAAAATGTCTAGGTCCTTTGGCACAAATCCCAACAACTCACCACATATTTCAAACCAATTGATTTTCTCCTGAACATGACCCAGTAAAGCACTACCCTTCACTGGCAATACCCACAAAATGGCAATATCCTCCAACGTCACAGTGGCTTCACCTATCGGAAAGTGAAACGTATTTGTTTATGGTCGCCACCTCCCAACCAATGCAGTAATAAGAGCACGGTCAACCTCAATATAATCACACATAAAGACTCCATAAAATCCCACCACGTACAATAACTGCAAGCACACTACCATGAATTGGGTGTTATTTAATAATATTCCAAAAAGTTATGTGCATCGCCCTAACATCCAACGGTACAATCACCGCGTCTATTGTTATTAATTCGGACCTATGCCCATCCTGGTTGTACAATACATCCAAACTCTCGGGCTTACACAACTGGCGACAAATCGACATAGCTCTTGAAATAGAGTTAACAAAAATCGACGACTGCAATACACATATGGTTTGATGCGGTTATACGAGCTTAGTTATAATTAGATTACAACAACTAATGAAAATATTATTTTAATTATTAGATTAGTCCAATTATTGCAATTTATATTAATAAATTACTAAATAACAAGAACAATTTGGTTGTCAAATTACAGTGATCCCGTCTCTAAAATTTGGCAAATCCGAAATATAAATTTATTGTTACATAAAAAATCCTCATTACGTATTTAACATTAAATCCCAAATATAAATTTATTGTAACATGAAAAATTCCCAATTTCATCACTATCCTAGTGAAATATCAATTTGTTTGAACCTATTATTGTGAAAATTTCGTACTTTTATTTGGTAATTTGAAAACATTGGTATTAATTTTCCAACGACCGCTTTATATTAGCATGTTCTACAAAGTAATCTATCTAATTAATTATTTCAATTGCTAATTTTTTTTTACGACCGTCAATATATAAACATAAATATCATTAGCATTCAAATTGACTTTTCTAACAATAATTGTCAAGTTCAATTATCCAACAAACAATTACAAATCAACAATAATAATGAAAATTATCACTATTTGTCTATAAACAACAAATAGTTAAAGTTACAGTAACAGACCTCCAAATAAACAATAAGATCAGACACAATGCAATAATCACACATACATAAATTAAGAATGAAAATAATTACAAAATAATAATAAAGAAAATCATTCACTACATATACATTATTATTTCAAAAAAACTTACACACTTACAAAAACTTGCTTCATGATTTATTAATTGCAAAATCAAAAAGTATAAAAAAAAATTAGAACACTTCACTATTAAATTTGAGCAAATCAACTACTGCATTTAAAAAAAAATTAACACTCACAATATACTATACAAAGTGAGGAGAGGTGAGGAAATGAATGGGGTGTGGTAGTATATATAATGATTCGTGGTGTACTGAACTTTCAAATTTCAAATTTCACATTGCAAATGTTCTGAAAAGTCTGCACAAATTAATATCTACAAGGACGATTTTGCATGCATACGGCTGAAGGGCACGTGAATCGATGCAAGGCCGAGATTCCCAAGCTCGGCCATTGATTTTTTTTTTTTTTTAAAACAAAGGCTGACAAGCAAGCATGCTTCATTTTGGCCTTTTAGTCAGACCTATAAAAACAAAATCTGACAAGCATGCATTTTGAAAAGATGAACCAATGAAATTTTGAAAAAAAAAAGTTGAAAAAGGTTGGCCGGGATTGGCGAGCCCGACCAACCATTAAATTAATTAAAAATAATGAAAATGTTGACTAGGGTTGGAAAACCCGATCAACAATTAAAAAAATATTTAATACATATATAACGTATAAAATAATATTTTACATGCACCGAGGTGGAAGATGAACAGTAAAGATGAGGTTGCCAATTCCGTTTTAGGGTATTTTTAAAATTTTTTTTCAAACTAGGGGATTTTCAAAATTTTGAGTACAAAAAAGGGTAAATTAAATTTTTTTTCGTTGAATGTAACTGTATGGGTTAAAAAAAAAAAAAACAAGGGGCAACCATGTAAAACAAAAGCGAGGCAATTGAATGTAATTATTTGTACTATCTATACCATACTATTATATAATGGGGAAGACGTTGAAGTAACTACCAGTCCACATACTTGGTCTGCCTATATTCTCCTAAAAACAAGAGTTGAATGCACAGTGCAGATTGTGAGTTATCCGGCGTTAAAAATTGATTGCTCTATAATTTATAAGTGAAGCTAAAACTTATAAACAATATAAAAAAAACTGTAGAGATAATAGCTAAAAGAGTCTCAAAGGCAACGTCTAAACGTACATAGAATTTCTAATAAATGTGTATACTCTTGTGTTGCGGTTGGTAGCAACATAGAATTGTATGCAATGATGGAACTATTGGATACATATGCTATTAATATATTATCAATCTACTGCATTAATTTGTTTGGGAATAAGTATTATTTCATAAAATATCTTTCAAAAAATATTTAGTAGTGGGTTTTTTTTTCCTTATATGGATTAGAAGCAAATTACAAAAAATTCTTAAATTTGGATCCCATCATATAAAAGAGTAATATAGTAAATTATAACTATTCACACAAAATTTTCGTATCTGTAAAACAAACAAATACAATACAAGAAAAATATGTGACAAATATTTTGAATTTGAAGAAAGGATATAATTAAAAGGAAAATAATTTCCTAGTAGACTAAATCCCCTGATTCTTCTCTCCGGATTTGTTTCCGAGGGCTTGAAGCTTGTTCTCGGATGAGTGATGTGATTCCTTCCTAGATTCGCGGGATGGAAGTCACGATTTACCTTGAAGTCAAAGGTCGGCTTTGAAATCGAAGGCGTTGAAGCACTTGCGCTTTGAAGACGAAGTAGAGCCTTTGTGGATGCAGTACGTCGTCGTAGCGGTTGCTTACAATTTGAAGACTTGAGAGTTTTGAGAGCTCGTACGAAGGTTGTGTTCTCGTGAGCTTGTTTCTCCGTGTATTGAAGACTTCTTGATGTCTCTGGCCCTTGAAGACTTCTTGATGTCTGACTCTTGAAGACTTCTTGATGTCTCCGGCTCTTCAAGACTTCTTGATGTCTCTGGCTCTTGAAGACTTCTTGATTCTGGCTTTTGAAGACTTCTTGATGTCCCTTTGAGCTTCAAATGACCCCTATTTATAGGTGTTTATGTAGGGTCTTCAGATTGCTAGCAACTTATTCGATATTTATCTCTTTAATATAAATTATTTTTAAAGAGAAAAATATCATTTACGTGTCTTTATTTAATTGGTCCACACGATCAAATGTGTCACTTGTCACCATTTGATTGGTTTTGGACTTTTAGGCTGCAAGACTTGATTTTATTGGCCGAAACACCTCATATTGACACTTGGCGACCTCTTATTCGTCGGTAAAATAAATATTAAAATAGTAATTAAAATTAACTATTTAATATTGGAATTAAATTTAGGAAATTCCAAAATATAAAAATAGGAAATTTAATTAATATTTAATATTTTAATTTACACTTGTCAATTTTTAATTTGACGAAATTTGATCGCCAACAAATGCCCCCTACTTCAAGGCTCGGCGAAGAACATGCCAAATGTTTGCATGAGAGAGGTGAAACTTGAAGTATTTGAACTTCGTTTCTTTTTTTTTTTCTTTCAAAGAAATAATTATGGACTTTTAAGAGACTAATCTCATTAATTTCTTCACTTGAATCTATTTGGGCCTCAATTCTAACTTGTAAAAAAAAAAAAATAAAATTATTGGCCCATGATTTGGCAACATAATTACAAGATTTTTTCCTTGCCCATGAAATTTGGCCCAAACTTCTCTTGTCTATGATTTTTGACCCAAGTCACCATATTAAGACAACATCAAATCCCATGAAATTCCTTAATATCTCCCATGGCCCACGGTATTTTGTTGAGTTCAGGAGCAATTTTTCTGTTGCCAGCACACTTCTAATGAGTAATTAATTCTGACTCTGCAAATTCTGGCACGTTTAGCCAAAGCCAGTTAATTGTCGCCCAGCTGTTTATCACATCAAATTCCAAGCTTTCCTTTCCAACTCAAACTCCATGAGAAAACCTCTTTTTATTTATTTATTTAATTATTGTTTTTTTTTTTTCAATATACCTTCATGGCACTTGAAGAGGCGTTGATTTCAAGTTGACAACAAGATACATATACCTTCACGTCATTAATCCCTTCACATGGCATCATGGAGATTGATCTTGATTTAATAACAATAGACGATTAACCAATCTCTGTTAGGACTCAATTTATGATAAGGCACAGATGAACTTGAATCCTACTTGCAACTAATTTTTTTTTTCACTATAAAAGCACCTGCTCTCAAACTTAAAGCAACAGTAGAGATCCTCCCCTTTTGGATTTCTTTCTTCTTCATTTGAAGATGTGTGGGCCCCACGGTTATCATGACACCAAGACAAAACTTTATCTTATCAGACTTGGCTTTTGAGCTGGAAACCCCGTTAATCTTGAACTCTCCTCCAGCAACAATATATCTCAATCCCAATGAGGGTGTAATTAATATCCTCTGATCAGTGGACGAAACTCCGTGAGTGCTTAGGCAACAAATAAATTAATTTCACTGATAATTGGAATTCTATTCAAATTCAATCACTCCAAATTTGTGCCTATAAAAGGGCTCATCCGTCTCTGCTCATTCAACGCAAAACAAAACTAAAGTTGGTGCTTAACCGCGAGGAAGGAAAAGAAATCGGTGATTCTCTCTTAGTGTTCGCCACTTTATTTTCTCTGTCTCTCTTTTATATACATATATATGCGTATATGCATGTGTGTACACATATACGTACCGACTGTGGATTTTGTTGTTTTGGCTTTTTGGTAGGCAGTGCATAACTCAAGAGGACACTACACAATTATCCGAAACAAAATCGAGCTATTGACTCAAACCGTTTGTTGTGAGATCTTTGAGTGCTAGGATTTGTGTCTATTGTTCCCTTTGAAAACGTTTGTAGTTTCTTCCTTTGTTCTGCTTGTTATCCTTACACCTTTGCTTTGAATTTACTAGGTTCAATCATGGTCTTTTTCAAAGATACTACATCCCGCTGCGGAGAGAAGCGCTTGATGATTCTCGATGATGAAAACGAGCCCATAGAGAAGGGTACATTCTTGGCGGTCCATGCCCCACTATTAGCCGATACGCGAAGGAGCGGCCGAGATTGGCGAAACCATTGCACACGGAGGATTGGTCTCGAGAAGTTTCTTTGAGCAAGACATCCAAGGTGTGGTTTTTGCGAGCAACTCATCACTAGCAAGCAGACGAGTCAAGCTTCTCACCAATATTTGATCGGCAGTCGGCGCATCATAGAAGGCAATGTCAAGTGACCGAGATTGACAGACATGAAGGATTGCCTCGATAAGTTTCTTTGAGCGAGACATCCATGGTGTGGACTTTGCAAGCATCTCATTACCAGCAAGCAGATGAGGCGCATCATAGAAGGCAGAGTCGAGTAGCCGAGATTGACGGACACGGAGGATTGCCCCGAGAAGTTTCTTTGAGCGAGACATCCAAGGTGTGGACTTTGCAAGCATCTCATTACCAGCAAGCAGACGAGGCGCATCATAGAAGGCAGAGTCGAGTAGCCGAGATTGACGGACACGGAGGATTGCCCCGAGAAGTTTCTTTGAGCGAGACATCCAAGATGTGGACTTTGCAAGCATCTCATTACCAGCAAGCAGACGAGGCGCATCATAGAAGGCAGAGTCAAGTGGCCGAGATTGACGGACACGGAGGATTGCCCCGAGAAGTTTCTTTGAGCGAGACATCCAAGGTGTGGACTTTGCAAGCAACTCATCACCAGCAAGCAGACGAGGCGCATCATAGAATGCAAAGTCTAGTAGCCGAGATTGACGAACATGGAGGATTGCCCTAAGAAGTTTCTATGAGCGAGACATCCAAGGCGTTTTGCGAGGCATGGTGTCTATCTACCAACACTCGTTTGACTTTCTTCTGAGAGTTGTCAATATCGTTATGGGATTTGCGCACTTTGGCGGGCCTTCCAATGACAGGACTTCTACACGACGAGGTGATTTCTAGCGCCATGGAGCTGAACGGAGTTGATGAAAACGGGACGAGATTTATTCCTCACCATTGCAAGTACTTGTTTCAAGCCTTCCACCTACTGCAAGGGAGCGTCGATAGAGGTCAATGTTCTCCAGTCACCATCGGCGATTAGGTGAGCTTTTGGTGCAAGAAAGACGTGAAGTATTGCCAACCATCACTGCGGAGAAAGAAGAAGCCGGCACGTTTGAAGCCAACTTACAATCTTCCTAGCGATTTTGGTGCTCATGAAGGATAGTCCATGGCAGAAGAAGAGTTGTTCTCTTGGCATTATGGGGAGTTTGAAGGAAGACGTATATTTGGCGGCACACTTGGCTTGCTAGCTTTGCACCTTCGTCCTTCCAGTTGATGGCGTCAGCTCAATACGCCCAAGCGCCGCAGAGAAGATTATCCCTTAATGAGCTCTACCCCAAAGTTGAAAGGAGACTGTGCTCTGGAGATTTGTAGTCCAGCATGCTCAAAGACTTAGTGTGCGCGCCACGCAGATTTGCAGAACTTCAAATGTAATCGGCTTGGTGATTGCGTCTTAGAAATTTGTAGATTTGATCGTGCAGTCGGCTCAAAAGCTTATTAACCACAACCAGAGACTTGTAGAACTTGCAAGAACACATGAGGAGTGCAGTCGGCTTGAAGGCTTGAAGACCGCATCTTGGAGATTTGTGGATCCGATCATTCAGCCGACTCAAAAGCTTGTTGACCACATCCAGAGATTTATGAACTTGACCGTACAGCTAGCTAAAAGCTTGTTGACCCCAACTAGAGTTTGTGGAACTTGGAATGCAATCGGCTCAGAGGCTTGGTAATGTAATACCTGCATGGACAAATGATTTTATCCAAAGATATGACTGAACTTAGAAGCTATCCAAGTTGCCTACGTACCCAATGAAGGGATCAAGTCATAACGTAGTTCAAAAATCGAGATGATTTTGAGGGGGAGCCGTACACAGTTTATACTCATGCGGGCCAGGAGTATCCATTGCTTAGCCACCCTGAACCAGGTGGAGTATTTTTTATATTTAGCCACATGCAATACCTTCAGTGGAGTATGTTAGCAGTTTAACCACATGCATTACCATTGGTGGGTACCGTACACAATTTATACTCATGCGGGTCAGGAGTTTGATGCAGTTTAGGCTCGTGCGTCAGGAGCAATCTTTTTGAGTTTGCAGACCTTTTATACTCGTGTCAAGGAATCATCACTTGGGACTTGATTTTGTAGACAATTTATACTCATGTCTAAGAGTATACTTGAATTTGACTTTAACAGTTTATACTCGTATTAAGGAGTAAATTTGAGTTTGAATTTAACAGTTTATACTCATGTTAAGGAGTAAATTTGAGTTTGTCTTTAACAGTTTATACTCGTGTTAAGGAGTACACTTGAGCTTGACTTTGATTTTTTTTTTTTTTCATAAGACAGTTTATGCTCATATCCAGGAGCATATTTGCAGGTTGAAGATGATGATTATTTGCCCCCCGCTTCTTCTTGGGATGGCACAACCATTACATGATCCTTAGGAATTCTTGGCATTTGAAAGACAAGACTCCATCTCATTGTTCCATTTGCTTTCATAATTGGGACGAGCACTGGCTTCCACTTGTATCTTGTCAACTGTACAAAACCATCTTCATTGAATTTTTTGATCTGATTCATAACTTGACGGCGATGTCGTGTTCTTGTCTTTTCTGCAGTACTTATATAGTATAAGTTGACAATGACTTCCACTTCATTGGCATGAGGAATTTTGGTAGTACAAGAAGAAGAAGAATTTTGGCCTCCTACTTCATCAGGGGTAGCATGCATTGTTTTGACTTTTGGCTGAAAACCTCTCTCGGTGAAGAAGTCAGCTAAAGTCAGGGGGTCCCGCTTGCAACTACTTAACGATTTCTTTGATCCAACATGCTGAGTTTTGGAGCTTTTGATCGACTCATGGTGCTTGCGCTTAATTGGAGTTGGATTTCCTGACCATGTCTGATGAATTTGCTTGACGCGTTGCATTTGTTTTCTTTGGCTAGTCACCAGAGTCCACTCGCCGCCATCATCAGTTTTAGTAGAAGGCTTTGTCATTGATTTAGTATTTGCATCAGCACACATATTTTCAACCATATGAGGGTCAAAACTCCCAAATTGGATCGTTGTCGATGCCCCCAGGAATGTAGGTGACAAAACGAGACCTTTCTTGACTTCAGGGATATCATTTGCACTTGCAATAGTTGTGACGCTAGCAATATTTGCGTCCGCAGCATCTTCACTGTCAAGGATTATCTTTCCATCATTCGCTAGTGCCATGATTTTATCTTTAACCACAAAGCATTTTTCTATAGGGTGACTAATGACTCGATGGTATTTGCAATACTTCGGATCGTTCACCCTCCCGCTTTCTTCGGGGCGCTTTGGTTCCGGTAGCTGAATAAGCTTTCTTGCCAGCAGCTCATCAAATATGTGGGAGACATCAGAGTCTGGGAATGGGTAATCCTTCTCTTGCATTTGTTTTAGTGTTAGCCTACTTCTTTCACTTGGGATGTGTTGATTTTCTAACTTTCCTTTGCTCTTGTCATTGCCGGCAGGGATTTTGACATGGGCTGCCTTAGCGAGCATGGACTCTTTGGCGAATGACTCATTGTAGTCATCATTCTTCTTTGTACTTCTCTTTTCATTTCCACTGATCTTTTGCAGAGAAGTTGGTTCCATGATTAGCGATGCTGAGCTCCATGTCATGGGCGCGAGTAGCTAGCTCTTCAAAGTTGTGAGGTTTGATTCCTTGGAGAATGTATAGGAGCCCCCAGTGCATTCCTTGGATGCACATCTCCACCGCAGAAATCTCGGAGAGCTTATCCTTACAATTTAGGCTTAACGCACGCCAGCGGTTGATGTAGTCCACAACTGGCTCATCTTTCCATTGTCTTGTGTTGGTTAGCTTGATCATGCTTACAATGCGCCGTGTGCTGTAGAAGCGATTGAGGAACTCCTTCCCCATTTGATCCCAACTGTTGATGGACTCAGGCTCCAAATCAACATACCAGTCAAAAGCATTTCCCTTTAGCGAACGCACGAATTGCTTTACCAAGTGGTCGCCATAAGTTCCCGCATTGTTGCACGTCTCTACGAAATGTGTGACATGTTGCTTCGGGTTGCCTTTCCCATCAAACTGTTGAAACTTTGGGGGTTGGTAGCCTATCGGCATCCTCAGTGAGTCGATACGTCTGGTGTAGGGCTTCGAATATCTTGGATAATTCTGCGTCGGGGCACCATATTCAGCTTTGATAGTGTTTACAATCATGTCTTGCAGTTGCTGTACAGACAATGTGGCAATGGAGGTAATTGATTGCTCAAGCCTTGGCACGTGCTCGTGTCCTGGAAGTATTTCATGAGTTCGCCCTTTATATGCAGCTCGAACTTGAGGAGGTTGATGCCGGTGACTTGGTTCTCCAACGTTTGAATGCTCCAACTTGTCCATAAGCTGAGTGATTTGGAAGTCTTTATCCTCAATAGTTTTTTGCAAGGTTGCTATAGCTTGAGCCATTTGAGCTAACTGGTCGTCCACAGAGGTTGCCTCAGCAAAGTGGAGTGCTTTGCCAGCAGACTGCCGTTGGGCTTGGAGGATTGGAACCATAAAAGGACTCAGAATCGGAGACCTTGGCTTCGGTTGAGGATTGATTGACAGCATCCTCCGCAGGCTTGTCAGTATCGTCCCTTGTGGTAACACCAACATTATTCTTCTTAGGGGCCATTGAACTTGCTGCACAAATGATTTGATATGTCTGTGGTGAGAAAAGAGATGAGGGGTAGGTTCAGGTCCCACTGGGCGTGCCAGAAATTTGTTCACACAAAATTTTCGTATCTGTAAAACAAACAAATACAATACAAGAAAAATATGTGACAAATATTTTGAATTTGAAGAAAGGATATAATTAAAAGGAAAATAATTTCCTAGTAGACTAAATCCCCTGATTCTTCTCTCCGGATTTGTTTCCGAGGGCTTGAAGCTTGTTCTCGGATGAGTGATGTGATTCCTTCCTAGATTCGCGGAATGGAAGTCACGATTTACCTTGAAGTCAAAGGTCGGCTTTGAAATCGAAGGCGTTGAAGCACTTGCGCTTTGAAGACGAAGTAGAGCCTTTGTGGATGCAGTACGTCGTCGTAGCGGTTGCTTACAATTTGAAGACTTGAGAGTTTTGAGAGCTCGTACGAAGGTTGTGTTCTCGTGAGCTTGTTTCTCCGTGTATTGAAGACTTCTTGATGTCTCTGGCCCTTGAAGACTTCTTGATGTCTGACTCTTGAAGACTTCTTGATGTCTCCGGCTCTTCAAGACTTCTTGATGTCTCTGGCTCTTGAAGACTTCTTGATTCTGGCTTTTGAAGACTTCTTGATGTCCCTTTGAGCTTCAAATGACCCCTATTTATAGGTGTTTATGTAGGGTCTTCAGATTGCTAGCAACTTATTCGATATTTATCTCTTTAATATAAATTATTTTTAAAGAGAAAAATATCATTTACGTGTCTTTATTTGATTGGTCCACACGATCAAATGTGTCACTTGTCACCATTTGATTGGTTTTGGACTTTTAGGCTGCAAGACTTGATTTTATTGGCCGAAACACCTCATATTGACACTTGGCGACCTCTTATTCAGTCGGTAAAATAAATATTAAAATAGTAATTAAAATTAACTATTTAATATTGGAATTAAATTTAGGAAATTCCAAAATATAAAAATAGGAAATTTAATTAATATTTAATATTTTAATTTACACTTGTCATTTTTAATTTGACGAAATTTGATCGCCAACAATAACTTCTATCAACTTAATACAAATCAATTGAATTATACATACACCTTATGATAAAATGGACTATCCTATAAATTGATGGATAAACAATCGGGCTTTGACTTTATAAAAGGCCATAAAATATTCCATAAAACATAATTATGCATGAAATATTCATACAATCATACTCATAAACCCCTATCAAACGCAACCTGAATAAATACTAACTAGTGGTGGCAAAATGGGCTCAAACCCATGGGTTCAACCCAATTCAATTGGTTTTGGGTTGGGTTGGGTTTAAAAAATTTATAATGGGTTGGGTTGGGTTTGGTTCCAATTGGGTTAAGATGATTTTGGGTTTATATTGGGTGTAAAATGGGTTCAAATGGGTTTGGAATGTGTGGATTTATAATTTGTAATTACTTTCATTATCATCACACACACACACACTGCACACACACACACACACAATGTGTGAAACACACAGTTTCACACAGACACACGCACTGCACACACACACACATAGTGTGTGAAACTGTGTATGCTTTCACACACTATTTCACACACACACACACACACACACACACACTGCACACACACACACACACACTGCATACACAGTGTGTGAAACTGTAACACACGTACTGCACACACACACTGCACACACAGTGTGTGAAACTGTGTGTGCAGTGCGTGTGTGTGTGTGAAACTGTGTAACACGTGTGTTACACACACACGCACTGCACACACAGTTTCACACACTGTGTGTGCAGTGTGTGTGTGTGTGTGTGTGTAGTTTCACACACTGTGTGTGCAGTGTGTGTGTGTGTGTGTGTGTGTGTGAAACTGTGTGTGTGTGTGTGTGTGCAGCGTGAAACTGTGTGTGTGTGTGTGTGTGTGTGTGTGTGAAACTGTGTGTGTGTGCAGTGTGAAACTGTGTGTGTGTGTGTGCAGTGTGTGTGAAACTGTGTGTGTGCAGTGTGTGTGTGTGTGTGTGTGTGTGTGTGTGTGTGAAACTGTGTGTGTGTGTGTGTGTGTGTGTGTGAAACTTTTTGGTTTTTTAACTTATCAAATAATAAAATAAAAATTTGAATTGATGATAGGAATCGATTTAAATTGGTAGCTAAAATTTTTTATATTTTTCAAAGTAGTAGTAATAATAATAATAATAATAATAAAGTAAATAATGATAGATACAATCTTCCAACTATAATAAATACATATTTTTTCGTTTTGAAATTTGGATCCATTTGGGTTCAACTCAACCCAACCCAGACCCAACCCATCTTGAACCCATTTTGTACCCAATCCATTTCAAACTCAATCCATATGAACCCAAACCCAAACCCAAACCCAAACCCAAACCCAAACCCAACCCAACCCAACCCGCCCATTTGCCACCCCTAATACTAACAAAATAATTCTATATGTTGACACGAAATATCAAGTCACTGTTCAATGGTATTGATTGTTTGCAAATAACACTTTAGCAATTACCAAAAAACGTAAGGGTAGCTATTCTGTTGGGTTGGTAGGACAAAATTAAGCCCTTTCCTGCAGGATGAATTAGGAAATTATTTTGTTGGTTTGGGCCCTGAATCATTATTTTTTTGTTTTTCTCTCCTCCTGTTCATCTTCAAGTTTTTTTCTCATTTTTTTTTTCATTTGATTTCCATGTACTCCGTACGCATGTTTGCCAATATTGTTGCTCATGATATAGTTCCTTCATTTCTAAAAAATTGTTTGTTTCCTGTTTTACTCCTCGATTGTATATTATAGATGCATAAACCTTTATTTATCTTTGTGTGTCTGTACAGACAGTGTTGTGCTATTTTATACAAGAAAATAAAAATATTTGATTTAAGAAAAAATGAAAGCTTTAATACACTGTTTGACATTAAGAATATATATATATATATATATATATATATTTCTGGTCGATAATGTGGGTTTACACAACTTGAATTCTTGTTTGGAAAAGAAATAAAAAGAGAAAAGAAAACCACATCAAAGAAACAAACACACACAAATCGAACTCCCGGATAAACAATACAGCAGGTTGTCTAAACACAGGTAGAACAGAAATTAGAGAGTCAAGGCATCGCATTCTTTACCGATAAAGAAATTGCATTACATTTCAAACTATCATACAAACAAAAAAAATTGCACCCACCTTTGTTCTTCCGCTAGCCAATGGTCTATCTCCTGCATCTACAAGAAACGAGAGGTTACAGTACTAACCTAAAGCTTAACCTCCACGTCTACACCGGCAGGCAGGTCAAGTTGCATAAGCGAGTCGATTGTTTGGGCAGTTGGGTAAAGAATGTCGATGAGTCGCTGATGAGTTCTAATTTCAAAATGGAACCTGGCATCTTTGTGCACATGTGGAGATTTCAGAACACAATACACTCTTTTCTTTGTCGGAAGGGGTACCGGGCCCATGGTCTTTGCATTCGTTGTTCTTGCAGCGTCCATTATCTGCTTGCACGAGTCTTCTATCAGAGGTACCCAGTATGATCTCAATTTGATTCTAATCTTCTGCTTAGGGGCAACCTGAGGGATCACAAAAATCCACTTTGGTTTTACACAAAAGCTTAGGGGATCACAAAAATACAAACCAGGAAAAAAAAAAGATTGTGTAACCAACCATCTATACGTTGGTTCGCCCTAATTACAGGCACAGCTAATTACTAACCATCCACAGCTTGGTTCGCTTTAATCAGAGACAAAGCTAATTACCAGTGATAATAACTACAAGTTTGCAAGTTCAAGCCTCATCACATAAATCTTCATATATGCTAATAGAGTGGATCCTTAGTACTAAATGACCATCATTCTTGCATCGGACAACACTGGCTTGCATCTTCTAATCAAAGAGTAAAACTAGGAAACTTTTATGCTAAAAATGAAAGCAAAGAAAAATTTTTGCTTCATATTTTCCTTACCAAAATCCAAGAACCAAACTGAAGGTTAACGTTAAAGAAGAGAAAACAGAGGAGGAATCCAAGTTCATGAGCAGAAAAACCCCAATGCTTTGGAGCTTGGAGAAAGGTCCATATAGATGATAATTTGATTGGTTTTCTCAGCCTTTCATGTCTTATGGACTAGACTTATGGAGGAAAGGGAAAACATATCAAGAGTATAGTGGATTTCGCTTTGCCAGCTTGGCGAGTAATATGTTTCTCATGCCAACCTTTTTTATATTTTATTTCTTTCTATAACTTCACAAATCAACTAGCATTTGTCCTAGCTAGTGGTTGCAAAATTCATGCAAACCCATCACCTTGTCCAAATCATCCATATATGCATGGAAGAACCTATTATTTAAATAGGCAACCTATTAAAAGATCCAATGCAGTCCAGTGGATATCTTCTCAAACAAAAATGGTTGTAAATTCTACATCTAATTCAATCATAGATTTCTGCCAAACCAACACGTTAAAAACCACCAGTTTTACCCACATCTCTGAAAAAAAATCCCAGTCTTACATTTTCAGTCATTCCAACGTATGTATCTCATGTTTCTTCTAATATGCATCATGTTTCTTGATTTCCCTATGTCCCTAACTAGAATCAAAAGCAAAAAGATCAAATTTCACTTTAAGACCCATCACCGAATTCTTTTTTGATCATGGAAGGTTGTCTCTCACTTTACATGCCTCCTTACCTCAACAACCTCTCATGTGGCAGTTCCATTTGTAGCCGTCTCTGATCGCTCCATTTGAAAAGCCAAAACCAACAAGTGCTTCATCTTGTTTGCACCTTAGAGCTCCATGATAATTACCTTTAAAGAATGTTCAGTGGTTTATTTTTCATACGCAACCAATAGTTGCAAAACTATGTCCCACATTCTTGCCCAAGTAAGAGCAACACAGGATGATATATCCAATTCATAATTGATCCTTATGCAATTTCATATAAAAATAGAACAAAAGGCAAAAAAGCTTCAGAACATAAGTAAACAGGAAAAGTCTAATTTCAACAAGGTACCATTCGAAATCTTATGAAATGCAGCATTCAACATCAAAGGTTCCATAATAAGCAGTGAGCCTTAGGCATTACCTAAGGAAAATATCTAGTGGAGGAGCTACATATTGCTTACGGGGTTGCACGTGCACCCCTGATTTGAATTATTTCATATATATATGTAGCCAAAAATGTGAGTGACCACCCTAATTGTCCTCAAAACACTCCCTCTGGTGCACCACCGATTTTTTTTTTAATTTAATTATTTGAATTATTTATAATCCATAATCGGTAGATGCACCCCATGATCCTAAGGTGCTGGCTTTGCAACTGAAAATATCGCAGCCTCGTTCAACTCCATTATACTAGTGCTGTTGCAATGACAATTATACAGAAGAATTTCAAACCTTTACAACTACAAACTATGTTCCCCACCCATTGGGCCACCCCACAAGCAAAAGCCATTTTCAATAGGAAACACCAATCAGTAGAGGAAAAAAAAATCTAATAGAACTTTTAGTTCTGAAACGAAAAGGTGGCCATATCTAAAATAAAAAGTGACAAAGAAAGCAAAACGGACGTACTTGATCTGAATCTGCACCGATACTCAGCGTTGAAGCAGAAGGAGCCTCACCCTGAAACCAGTATAAACAAAACCAGAAACCCATTTCATAAATACGAGAAATAAGTCCAAAATTCAAACGAAAAATCAATCTTGAACTGAGAAAAAAGCAGAACCTCAGCTGTAGTAGAGTCGGCACTGGACTCCAAGACCTCAGGCGCAGCCAAAATTCTTGAAGTGGAGACTCGAAAGGGTTTCACTGCGAGCAACTTGGAGGGATTTGTCGCAGAGAAAGAGAGCTGGGGCCTTGAACAGATAGTGGATGAACTGCACACTGGGAACAGTATTGTTGAAGAAACTGAAGCCATTTTCGATTTTCAATTCGGATTTGGTTTGGCTATGAATTCAGAGGAGTGGAAATTGCTCGGCCAATTCTCACTAGCTTTATCCAAAATATTTTCTTTTTTTTGTTCTTTGTTTTTCGCTTTTTATTTTTATTTTGGTATTGGATTGAAAAGAGCGTAATTGGTGGCCCAAAATACATTGGAGCACTAAATGGAGTGGGATTTTTTGGCCTTTTTCTCTTCGTTGGGCTTGTACAAGACCTATTCGGGCTTGTACAGAAAGAGGTTGGAATGTCAGTGGGCCAGATTTTACGTCCACTTCGAGTCCTATATAAATTTTAGCAAATTCGACTGATAAGAATATTCGATTGATTAAATTCGATTATAGATATGCATTATGCAAAATGAGTGAATTGGATATGAAGTCAAGCAACTAAAAAATTTGATCTTAGTTTTAATAACATTTTTTCAGTTTTTTTCTCCAGGATCACCCTTGTATTAAGTCTAATTAAAACGAAAAATTCTGTAAAATGAAATATGATAAGAGAAACTTTGTGAAATGTGAAATCTATTAACCAAGATCCTCCATCGATAGTTAGTGTTGCACACGCCTATTTTGCATCTCAGACTGTGCTTTAGGCCTAAGAAATTACCTTTTTACCCTCCTTAAAACTTGAATAAGTGTATTTTTCTTTATACTCATTGTAAAATTAGCAACTGCCACGCTTAATTCTATAGTATTTATAGTTATAACCCTATGTTGTATAAACCGATAGCGAGACCCTGCACCAGATTAGATAGATCGTACATGATGTGAAGACAATGCAATTACTATTAAAAAATCACATACAAATTTATTTATTTAAAAAACTAACAAATATTTTTAAATATATAAATTAAAAAAACCATTTACTAAAAAAAAAGGTTTAAACCATAAAAAAGAATAAGTGAAAAAGGATTTTAATCACCTTACAAAAATTTTATCAAACGTCATAAAAATAAAAGCTCGTTGAAAGCCTCTGTTCTAGAATACCACCACAAAAACTACAACTACAATGTTTTGCAAATTGATGGTAAAAATTTGAAAAACTTCATAAACTCCTCTAGCTCTCTTGACATGTCAGAAAGCTTCCGGGTGCCTGCAGCATTCTTCCTGCCGCTAGCTACCTCCTCAAGGACAAGACTCAAGGACACGGAAAGGTAGACTAGCTATTCTCTTCCTGGCTCGGAAGAGTGTTGGTCAATGGGCAACGAGTTGCGGGCGTTGTCTTGCAAAGAGAAATTTTTCCTATTTCATTTTTCCAAAGAAAGAACTTGGTGGAGAATGAGAGATACTGAGCGTAAAATTTATTTGGATCCCTAATGTTTGATTTCAATTTCGAAATTGTCCATATGTTTTTAATTGACTTTAATGTTGTCCTTTCATTCATCCCCCAACAAAGTATATATGGCAATAAAATATAAATTGACCAGAACAATCTTAGAACTATCTATTCACATAAAAGAAAGATCAAACTTATCTCTCACATTTCAAAATAAAAGCAAAATAGTTCCTCAAATTTAATGAGAAATATTTTAATGCTAACAATATTTTTGAGCAATTAAGTAGCTCAAAATGCAATTGGACCAAAATTGTGCAATCTCATTACATTAAAAACATTCTCCAACATCTATTTAATTACATTTTGCAGTAATCTTATTACTCTAATATTTTACAATCAAAATCTTATTTAATAATACCCAAAGATTACACAATATTATTAAGAGGGTGTGAATGATTATTAATGAATATACAATTATTAATTGAACACGTAATAAGAAGTCTACAAGAAGAAACACTATTTTGCATTTGCGCATTAAATTCAATAACAACTCGAATTCCATCCATAAACACAACATCACAAAACGGCCTTGTTCTTTTATCGTTTTATTTTTCCCTGCAATCTAGCCTTCTATAAACTAAACCAAGTTGCACCCATACCCTGACTCCTACAACTATTTACGAGTTTTATTAGAAAAAGAAAAGGTGAGAAAAAACTTACATTTCGGATGAAACTGCTCAAAGTAAAAAAAAATTTCTCTACGCATTCAAATTTCTTATCTTTCTTACGTTCAAAATGCTACGTTGGTTTTATGTTTTGTTTGAAGTTCAAAAAAAAACGTTGGAGAATGGTTTTGAAATCCAAATTTGTTGCTAAATAACATGTAAATTCTTTTCCAAATCAATATATTCTTATAAGTAGATATGATTAAGATCTTTAAATACATGGACTATTAAGATCTCCTAGTAGTTTTATTTCATTATTATAAGGTATCAAATTACTAAAAGACCCTATCATTTGGAGGGAAAAATCATCAGACGATGAATGAAAGGATGAGATTGAAGTTCATTTAAAACAAAAGGACCATTTTGAGATTGAAATCAAACCTTAGGAATCAAAATAGATTTTACCCGTGATACTAATACATTTTTCTCCCCAAATTTGTAATAAGAGTAAAATAAGTGATTCCCAACGAAATTTTTAAAAATAACAATAGGGAGTGGTGTGCTAATTTCAAAAAATAAGAGAGGTTTAATAGACTAATACTAATTTTTATACTGCAAGGGTTTTCATTCTGATTAGGCATAACAGAGGGGGCTGTGCAACTAACTACATTTTTTTATGAAGTTAGTAACTCCGTGTACAACTAATAAATAATACACTAATCTTTATTTTTCAAGAAATTTAATTAGCAAAATAATTTATGGTTTTCATAAATATCCTAAAACATTGTTGTACTTTATTTAATTTAGTTTTTTTCTTAAGCGATTAAGTATTTTATTGATCACTTGATTTATTTTTTATTATTTTTATTCAAGTTGGATTTTTTAAGTTAGATCAAATTCGAATATCTTGAAAGTTAATCCAGTTTAAATTTAAAATTTTCAAGTTTAATCCAATTATGTGTCGTTGGTGCCTAAATGAGGTACTTATGTAATTGTGTTGCTTGCCCCCGAAATTCCATATGTTATAATGCAAAAATAGATGCAAATTTATACTATACTAGCATGTAATCGTGCTATGCATGTATATTATAATTTATTGTACTGCATAAAAAGATAAAAATAAAATGTTCTATTTATGTAAAATAACATTTACTCTAAATAATTTTCAATGCAGTTTAATAGTTAAATAAACAATATTTTACTCATATTTGAAACTTAATTATTTTAAAAAAGAAAAGTATTGTTGTCCCAAAAAAATCATATCAAAAATTGAAAAAAAAATTAAAATCTAAATATGTGATCAAAACTAAAGTAATAAATAAAATTTTTAGATATATTAAAATTATGAATGATAAATTATGAGCTACTCTAAGTTAATAAATCACAAAATTATGTATTATTGTCCACATTGAAATATGACACTACATTTTTTTTTATGCACCTAAACATATATGAATGTTAATCATCGTAAAATAAATTAAAATCAAGATTTAGCTTACAAAAAGAATAGTAATAGTAATAATAATATATAAATAAAATAATAATTGAAACACCAAGTACTCTTCATGTAATTTGAATGTTGTGAATTTTCCTTCTACAATCTTTGAAAAAACATTTCGCCCTAAACTTGCGTCAAATAAATTTTAGATGTTGTGAATATTTTGAAACTCCTTATATATATATATATATATATATATATATATATATATTTGATAAATAATTTCCTTTCGTATATCAATTCATCTTTTGATGAATATTTTAATTATAAAATTTCTTACCTAGCGGAAATCAAAAATCCTAGAAAATGGGGAGCATGTAATTGGGCATATTAATGGGTAAGTAAGTGGATGAGTGGGATGTAAATCCAAAAGGAAACAAATAACAATAAATAAATAAAATTTGAATATGTGAACAATATAATACAAAAACAAAACAAAAATTGAAGATAAAAATACGGCAATGAACAAAAAAAAAGTTGGGTAATAAAACTTCCACATAGCGTTAGACTATATAAAAAGAAATAATAGAGATAAAAAGGTGAAAAAATAAATTGTAGATAATATATAAAAAGGAATGCTACAGATAAAAAGATGAAAAAATAAATTGTAGATAATATTGTGTCCACATTTTAATCCTTTCAAAATTAGAATTCAATTTTTGTGGTATGACATATCACATTAAAGACATTTTTCCAGTTTGAGTTGTATAAGTTTTAATTGAATGCTTTTCCTAATTTTTGAGGAGAAATTTATCATAAATGACATTGTGTTGACATTTACATTCCTAATATTTCTTAAATCATAACTAATTTAATTGCATTACATAACATTTTAATTAGAATTTTCATTATCTATATATGTTTTTATTAAACGTTATTATTATATTATTATGTCTTTTTTATGTGTGTGTGTGTGTGTGTGAGAGAGAGAGAGAGGGGGGGTGGGAGATGATGAGGGAGGGAGTTAAATATGGATAGTTGGTGGATTTGAATTAATGATTATGAGAGATAAATTAACAATTAGTACAAACTAATTAAATAATTGACCCTTAACAATTAAAATTAATTTGTAAGTCTAAAAATTGAGAATTTTGTCAAAATTGTAAAGTTTGATCAAAAGACCTACTTCAAATATATAATAGTACCAGCATGTACTGATGTACCCCGTGCTATGCATGGATATCATAATTTATTGTACTGCATAAAAAGATAAAATATATATATATGTATATATATACTATTCATATGAAATAATGTCTACTCTAAATAATTTTCAATGCAGTTCATTAATTAAATAAATAATAATATTTACTCATATTTAAAGCTTTTAAATTTAGAAGGGAAAAATAAAAGTATTGTCATGTCAAAAAAATCATATCAAAAAAATTAAAATCTAAATATATGATCTAAACTAAAGTTATAAATAAAACTTTTAGATATATTAAAATTGTGAAAATGTTAAACTATGGGCTATTCTAAGTAATAAATCACAAAATAATGGATTATTATCCACATTGGAAGACGTGACATTATAATTTTTTTCACGCACCTAAATATTTATGGATGTAAATTCATCGTAAAATAAATTAAAATTAATTTAGTTTACAAAAAAAGAATAATTATAAAAATATAAATATAAATAAAATAATAATTAAATTATGAAACATCAAGTACTCTTGATGTATCTTGGATGTTGTGAATTTTCTTTGACATTTCCAAAGAAACCTTTCGCCCCTAAACTTGCATAATATTAATCTTAGACATTGTGAACATTTTGAATTTTCTTTCATCTCCGTCCCCTCTCTCTCTAGATAAATAATTTTCTTTCGTATCTCAATTCATTTTCTAATGAATATTTTAAGGGATAATTGCAATTTATGTCCTCAGGTTTAGCCTATTTTCGATTTTGCCCCCTTTGTTTCAAAATTTTCAATTTTGTCCTCTCCGATTATCAATGTTTCGATTATCGTTCGATTTTGGATATAATTTCTCGTTGGTGATGATGTGGCAATTTTCTAACCGCAAATTGTGATTTTTCCGGTTATCACCATAAATGGCCAAAAAATCTTCACGTCATCACCGGCTAGAAGTTATGTCCAAAATTGGACGACAATCGAAACATTAATAATCGGAGAGGACAAAATTGAAAAAATTTATAAATGGAGAGGGCAAAATTGATAAAATTGAAACGGATAGGGTAAAATCGAAAACACCCTAAATGTAGAGGACAAAAAAAGCAATTATCTCAATATTTTAATTATAAAATATCTTACTTGATGGAAATCAAAAATCACAGAAAAGTGAGACTACGTAATTAGATATGTTGGGGGTAAGTAAGTGGATAAGTGGGATAATGAAAATTTTAATTTTTGTCATTATTATTTCAAAAGACCTATCCAATCACTTTTATTAATTAAGAAATTCAAAATTTTGAGAGATCAAAATTAACGAAATTGCAGGCAAAGACCGCTACAAAATCATTTTGTAGCTTATTAGATAATTTTAGTTAAAGACCGTTGTATTAGATGCAAACTTTTTATAACGTACATATAGCATTAGATTGTATAAATAACTATAAATAAATAAAATAGGTTCATTAGGAAGTAAAGAACAGTAAATAAATAAAATTTGAATATGTTGACAATTGAATACCAAAAAAAAAATTAAAGATAAAAGATACGACTAATGAAAACAAATGTTGGATAATAAAACTTTCATATAGTGTTAAACTGTATACAAAGAAATGATAGAGATAAAAAGATGAAATCATATATCGTTAATAATATTATGTTCACATTTTAATTTTTTTTAATCATTTTAAAGTTATAATTTAATTTGGGATATGACATATCATATTGAAAGACATTTTTTCAAGTTTGAGTTATATAAGTTTTAATTAAATATTTTTTTAAGAGAAATTTACCATAAAGGACGTTTTGTTGATATTTACATTCTTAAAATTTCTTAAATCATAACTAATTTGATGGCATTACCTAAAATTTTAATTAAAATTTGTATTATATATATATATATTTTTTTTTATTGAAAGCCACTATTAAATTTTTACGAGAGAGGGAGAGAGAGTACAAAGAGTATTAAAAATATCATTATGGATAGTTGGTGGATTTTAATGATTAGGAGAGGGAATTAAGAATTCACAATTAATGTCAACGAATCAATAATTCATTTTAAAAACTCAAAATTCTGAGAACTGAGAATTTGGTCAAAATTATATACTGTGGTCAAAAGACCTTCTTCAAATATATAATAGTATAGATATAGATAGATATAGATAGATATAGATATAGATATGAATTGTCGATTAAAATTGATTAGTACATCAACTATCCACTCCAAAATCATGGTAACTAGCATATGATTTATATCATACATAAGGATGTATTTATTCAATTTAATTATCAAAAAAGGAAAAGAAGATGTCTTTATTCAATTTTACGAGTTGGAACAAAATTAATTTTAATAAATATTTCCTAACCGATCTATAGTTATAACATATAAGTACTTCAAATCAAACATGCGCGAGCTTAAAATACAGCTATAATTAATAATAATTCAATAAAAGTCTCATGTAAGCGTGCATAGAGCTCACAATCAATGATTTTCAATTAAGAAAATGATCTCACTTTAAATTAGAAAATGTGGAACTCATATTCTGAAATTTTTAATTGATAATAAATTGCATATGAATGATGATGACACACACACACACACACACATATATTCCATTGATGAGATTTAATAAATGAATTAAAGCACATTTAAATATATTTTGAGGCGAAAATTTGGAAGGAAATAAACTAAAATTGGAAAGCGGCCGTTACTTTCCGAGTTAAATTCATTTAATTGAGATGGATTTACATTGCCTTTCAAGAACATTAATTAGAACATAAATCAAATCATCTTAGGAAATTTAATCCCAAAAATAATTTAAACCAAGCAGAACCTTAATGGCAAATATTAATTGTTCAAGAACCAAAATTATTTCTGAAAAATACCAATTTTAAAGAGTTGATTACATGTACACCCCCTCGAATTATGTTGTATTACAACTCATAACCCTCTGATTCATTTCAATGAACAAAATTTAGGGGCACTTTTTTGAAAATTTAAGATCCCCTACCCCCAAATCGTAGAAATACTTTTAATATTTATAAAAATATTTTCTCACTCCTCGAATAATAATTTCTGGCTCCGACCCTACCGAGGGAGGGGTGTAGATATAATTAACCATTTTTTAGACTTGAGCAACCAATTAATATTAATACACTATCTTGAGGAAAAATGATAAATTTTGCGCAGAGACTAAGCTCCTAAAAATAGAAAGTTTCTGTTACTTCATAAAATAATAACTGCTAAACCCTCATTAAATCACTTTCCCTCTTCAAAAGATGAACTCATATTCAATGTCCTGATCTTTTGTTTTCAGTTAGTATTTAGAACTTATGATTAATCAATCCCTTTGGTTATATACATATATATATATATATATATATATATGTTTCACCAAACTTAGTTTCATGCAAATAACAGGCATTTGCATGCATCACTTAAGTTGCATATATAGCCACCACAAGCCCTGTATTTCATTTGCATTTCACAAATTTCTATTATAAACAGCACTTTCAAAACAAGAAAAACCCCATTTTCGCCAATGGATTTTCTAGGATTCGTCGTGAGTTTCGGTGTTCTTCTCGTGTTATGGATTGAAACAAGAGCCGCATTCGCAGAAAGAAATGGCAATACGAGGAATTTCATAACGTGGGATGACTTGAAAGTGGGTGGTTCAAGGCCTAATTCAGGCATTGGGTCCAGAGTGATCGTCGTTGATAAGAATGGTAAAGGAGATTCTCGAACAGTGCAAGGTGCAGTTGACATGGTGCCGGTAAATAATGTTCAGAGAGTCAAAATTCACATTCTTCCTGGAGTGTACAGGTTCACAAAATAATGATGCTTCCCATAGTTTTTTCTTTGTTGTTACATTTTAATTGTGTTGGTTTTTTTCTTCTTTCCCCTATTGTATATGCAAGTTAAATTACACTGACAGCCCCTCTTAAGGAAGTGAAGTTACGTATACTCTTATGCTGTATCTATAACTACCCTTTTGTTATTTCCATTTTCACTCAATTATGATACTTTCTTGGTTTCTTCTGAACTTTGTTGCTGTTTCTCTTATTTTGTTGTGCTAGATTTTCATTTGCTCTATTAATTTTTGCAGTGAAAAGGTTTATGTTCCTGCAACAAAGCCATACATTTCGTTCATTGGAGATAACAACCAACCTGATGCAACCGTTATAACGTGGCACGACAAAGCTTCAGACAGGGACAAAAACGGCGGTCTGGTCGGAACTTGGAACTCAGCTTCTGTCACAGTTGAATCAGACTACTTTTGTTCTGCTGGGATCACTTTCCAGGCAATTATAACATCTCTTAGTAGTTTACCATCTAAAATATCATTACATATAGTAATGGATAATTACCAAAACCCCCATTGAGGTTTGCTACAATTACAAACACCCCCCCGGCCCCCTCAATCTATTGAAATTACAATCACCCCCAGATAAAGGGCCTTTTTGCAAGACTGAAGCAAACCTCAAGGTGGTAATTGTACGTAGTTCCAATAGATAGTGCGGTGTGTTTGCTGTAATCGGGACAAACCTAAGGGTTTTTATAGCAATTATCCCGATATAGTAGTTATTGAATCTCAAAACATGCGTGACATTCTCTTAGCAGAATACAGTGGTTCCTCCGCCGACTTTTGGAGTGAACGGATACCAAGCCGTGGCGTTGAGGATAGCGGGCGATAAAGCCGTGTTTTACAAATCCAGATTTGTGGGCTCACAGGATACACTTTTGGATGAAACTGGCACACACTATTTTTTGCAGTGTTATATTCAAGGCTCAGTAGATTTCATATGCGGCAATGCAAGATCACTCTACCAGGTATTGCAAAAGTACCATCTCTTGAACCTTCTCTATATATAAGGTATGCGTATTTCTATTACATTGAAATAAAAATGTTTTTTTATAACAGGAATGTAACATCGCGGTTGTGGGGGGTGCATATTCGATTACAGCTCAGAGCCGGAACTCTCCCAACGAAGATACAGGTTTCTCGTTCGTGCATTGTACCATAGTCGGAAGCGGAACAGTCTACTTGGGGAGAGCCTGGGGAGTTTATTCGCGTGTAATATTTTCGTATAGTGAATTCGACATAGATGTGATACCACAAGGATGGGGTGATTGGGGAGTTCCATCTAGAGACAAGTATGATCATATAACTTCGCATCTAACTTACACACATACATATATATATATATATATATATATATGTGTGTGTGTGTGTGTGTGTGTGTGTATAGATATAGCTATAGATATATAGATGAATATACACAGTAGCGGAGCTACATTGACTTCAAACTTATTATATATTGTACTTTCAGTATTGGGTGAACCACTTAGCTGCTCTCGGGTGCACCTTTGACCCAAGCATTCCCCAACATTAGGGTCCCATCTCCGCCACTGAGTATATATATATATATATATGTATGTATGTATGTATATGTAATTCGAGGTTTCTAACATGCATATGGTTGTTTATGCAGAACTGTGGTGTTTGGGGAATACCAGTGCAAAGGCAGGGGAGCAAATAGAAGTGGAAGAGTGCCCTGGTCCAGAGCCCTGAGTACTGTTGATGCCCGTCCTTTTCTGGATACAAAGTACATAAGTGGGGAAATGTGGCTAAAACTAAACTCATAATCTCCAGCATCATTGTCGTTAACTTCTCGTAGAATGATTATTTCATTTAGATCTTACACTTTCAAATGACGTCTGACAAATGCTGCCAACGTGGTTCGCCACGTGTGTATCAGTTAAAGATTGAAATTAAAAAATAGAATTTTAAGTTCTTTTTACAAGTCATAATTTTTATCTTTTTTGATCTCACAGTTTGTTGGCGTTAGAAAGAGAAAGCTCATGAGCTCTCCAACAATTATTTTTGAAGTCGAACTAACTTTGAATCAAACTTTAATCAAATCTGCTTGTTAAACTCATACGATGGCTTAACTCGTCTTACACCCATACACAAAGGAATTTGCTTAGCAATCATTTCAAATTCTTAAATTCTCTTGGGCCCGACCTGCAAATTTACAATTAAATCCATACTATTATAAGCTAGGATTGTCAATGGGTAGGATGTGGAGCAAATCAATGCGATTCGAATTTGAATCCGATTATAAGTACCGACAATGAAATCCGATCCAAAATCCTATAGGATCTTCATTCATTATTTCAAACCTGAATCCGAAATAAATTCGAGTTCCGATATCAATAAATAACATTGAAGAATTTATAGTTAAAAATAAAATTAAAGAAAGTAGAATGATATTTTAGAATATGTATGAAAATTATACAATATTTTGTTAAAAAATACCTTGAAAAATAATAAATAGTATATTATTAATTATAATACCACATATATTACATTCTATTGAAATATCTTTACTACTATTATATTATATATAATGTATTAATTTAATAAAATATATTATAAAAATTTGGATTCGAATCTTTAATGAATTAGACTACTTGATTCTACATCCAATTCATTTGTTTCGGATTACGGATATTTATTATTGGATCCAATCTATTGGATATTTTAATCGGTCAAATATGCCAAAATTTGAATCGGATTCAGATTAAAATCCACTCCATTGACACACACACACACACACACACTCATCCAAAAAGAAAGGAAAGAGGACGAGGGCTCTAACTAAAGATTTCAATGGTACCGAATTTGAATCTCTACCACTATTTGTTGATATATAACCAATTTTTTTTTCAATAATTAATATACAATGAAATTGCTTGGAAACAACGGAGTAAGATTCAGTGGCTGAAAGAGGGTGACCGCAACACGGCTTTTTTCCACAAGGTTGCTTCGGCTCGATTCAAGAATAATGACATCTCAAGACTTAAAGACGAGGACGGAGTGTGGATTGAGGGGGTCAAGGGCATCCAAGCTCTCATCTCAAAACATTATGCCAAAGTCTTTGAGTCGAGCTCACCCACCGATGTGGATATTGATGAGGTGCTTGAGAAGGTGCAATCCCGAGTCACTCCCGAGATGAACGAGTCACTCCAAGCCCCATTCACTCTTGACGAGGTAACCCTTGCCCTTTCACAAATGTATCCGTTCAAATCCCCCGGCCCCGATGGTATGTCTCCAGTGTTTTATCAATCGTATTGGTCTATTTTGGGTCCGGATGTTGGTGCATGTGTGCTAGAATTCCTAAACTTTCGTACTTGTTATCCTGATTTTAATCATACGCATATAGTGCTTATCCCGAAGTGTAATTCTCCGGAGGTGGTGTCCCAGTTTAGGCCTATCGCTTTATGTAATGTGGTTTATAAGTTAGCGTCTAAGGCAATAGCTAATAGATTGAAGCCACTCCTTGATCTGATTATTTCCCCTTCCCAGTCGGCTTTCATCCCGGGTCGTTTGATTACAGATAATGTTCTTATTGCCTTTGAGACTAATCATTTTTTGAAATTACGGAAAAGAGGTGGTAGGGGCTTCATGGCGATTAAACTTGATATGAGCAAAGCTTACGACCGCGTTGAGTGGTATTTTCTCGAAAGAACCCTTCTCAAGCTTGGTTTCGCTAAATCTTTTGTTGACCTTATCTTACTTTGTGTGTCTTCGGTCTCTTATTCTTTCATGCTGAGTGGTTGCGAGTTTGGTTCTCTCCGGCCGAGTCGAGGTGTCCATCAAGGAGATCCTTTGTCGCCTTATCTGTTTATTTTGTGTGCAGAGGTCTTTAGCTGTCTTTTGCAGGATAAAGAGGCTTCGCTTGATCTCCGGGGTATTGCCGTTTGTCGTCGTGCCCCTAGAATTTCGCATCTTTTATTCGCCGATGATACCTTGATTTTTTATCAAGCTACGGTAGAGGCGATGAGACAGGTGCAATCTGTCCTACGATCTTATGGGAGAGCCTCAGGACAGCTGATCAACTTGTCCAAGTCATCTGTCCTGTTCAGTGGCAATGTTTCGCAGGAGTTGAGGGCTGCTATTGCTGGTATGGCGCACATGGGGGTCGAAGCCAGCTTTGACCGTTACTTGGGGCTTCCAGCTATAGTCGGGCGTCAAAAAAAGGAAGTGTTCGCATCTATTCGGGACAGAATCTGGACTCGAATTCATGGCTGGAATTCTCGAACCTTGTCACAAGCAGGGAAGACGGTCCTCGTCAAGTCAGTGCTTCAATCCATCCCCACTTATGCCATGTCGTGTTTCATACTTCCGGAGAATTTCTTGAGAGAACTTGAAGGGTTAATGGGGGACTTCTGGTGGCATAATAAGGGGTCAAAGAAGATTCACTGGGTGGCTTGGAAAAAATTATGTGTCCGCAAGGAGGAAGGGGGAATGGGTTTTTGGTCCCTTCGGGACTTCAACGACGCTCTCCTTGCGAAACAACTGTGGCGTATTATACAAGCTCCAGAGTCTTTATTAGGTCGGGTTTTGAGGGCCAAATACTTCAGCCCGTCCTCTCGGTTTGCGGCCCGCCTTGGTGGTAGGCCATCGTTTACTTGGCGAAGTATCTTCAGCTCTCTCCCACTCCTACAGGCGGGCTGCCGTTGGATGGTGGGGTCTGGTCGGAGTATCAGAATTTGGGAAGATCCGTGGGTTCCCCTGCCCACATTGGTTTAGAGTTTTCTCTCCACGCTCCAATGCATTGCCGACGGGCAGGGTTGTGGACCTTATTCTCCTTAATTCTGGATCTTGGAATGTGGATTTGGTGCGTTCGGTATTCCTCAAGGATGATGCTGACTCTATTCTTGCGATCTCACTAGGGGTCCAGTCCCGCGAGGATGTCATCGTGTGGCACTTTAATTCCAATGGGCTCTTCTCGGTTAAATCTGCTTATCACCTTGCTGCATCCCTAAGATCAAGGTTTGACCCCGGCTCCCATTGCGCTACCCGTTCTTGGGCTTTCTTGTGGAAGGCAAAGGTGCCTGATAAAGTTAAACTGTTAGGCTGGAGAATCTGCCACGAAGTAATTCCTACGATATGTAATCTGGTAAGGCGTAAATTAGACCTTAATGAGGGTTGCCCAATCTGTTTGGATCATCCGGAGGACTCAAGGCATGCATTGCTGGTGTGTTCCTTTGCTCGACAGGTGTGGGCTCTGTCGGATCTCCCGTGGCAGAAGATTGCGTCCTGGTCAGGGGATGCTGAGCACTGGTTGCGCAAGGTTCATACCGGACTCGATTCATGCGAGTTTAACTTTTTTCTTGTTGTGTTGTGGTGCCTCTGGTTCAATCACACCAAAGTCTCTATGGAAGGCGCGATCAGCTCCCCGATTGAAGTGGTTACAGCTGCCAAACTCTTCGCTCATAACTTGGCAGCAACTAGCACTCTGCGGCTACCAGTTGTTCCAGCCGGGCCTGTTGCCACTTCCACCTGCTGGATGAAGCCGCCTGCGAGTTTCATCAAGCTTAATTTTGATGGAGCCGTGTTCTTGGACCATGGCAGCCTTGGAGTTGGGGTCATCGCCCGTGACCACTTAGGGAGAGTCGAGGCCTGGCTCTCACGCTTATTCTCTATCCCGGGAGATGCCCTCCACGCTGAGGCTCTTGCAGCGCGTGAAGCCATATTTTTGGCACAGCATCAGGGGTGGTCTCACATCATTCTAGAGGGTGACAGTTGTTCTCTGATTGAAGCTCTTAGCAGGTCAAGTCACGATTTTTCGAGTGTGGGCAATTTAGTTTTTGACATCAGATCGGCCTGTCTGCCGTTTTCTTCTGTTCGTTTTCTTTTCACGCGTCGGTTTTGTAACTCCGTGGCTCACCAATTGGCTCGTCATGCGCCTTTGGTTGAGGATGAGTCTAGTGTTCTCCCTTCTTCCGTCCGTGATGTAATTGAGGTCGAAGCCTCCTCTCTCTAGTGCAACCCGTTTTGCTTAGCTTCAAAAAAAAAAAAAAAAACTCGTCTTACACCCATACACAAAGGAATTTGCTTAGCAATCATTTCAAATTCTTAAATTCTCTTGGGCCCGACCTGCAAATTTACAATTAAATCCATACTATTATAAGTTAGGGTTGTCAATGGGTAGGATTTGGAGTAAATCAATGCGATTCGAATTTGAATCCGATTATATAAGTACCGACAATGAAATCCGATCCGAAATCCTATAGGATCTTCATTCATTATTTCAAACCCAAATCCGAAATAAATTCGAGTTCCTGGTATTAATAAATAACATTGAAGAATTTATAGTTAAAAATAAAATTAAAGAAAGTAGAATGATATTTTAGAATATGTATGAAAATTATACAATATTTTGTTAAAAAAATACCTTGAAAAATAATAAATAGTATATTATTAATTATAATACCACATATATTACATTCTATTGAAATATCTTTACTACTATTATATTATATATAATGTATTAATTTAATAAAATATATTATAAAAATTTAGATTCGAATCTTTAATGAATTAGACTACTTGATTCTACATCCAATTCATTTGTTTCGGATTACGGATATTTATTATTGGATCCAATCCATTGGATATTTTAATCGGTCAAATATGCCAAAATTTGAATCGGATTCAGATTAAAATCCACTCCATTGACACACACACACACACACACACACACACACACACATCCAAAAAGAAAGGAAAGAGGACAAGAGGGCTCTAACTAAAGATTTCAATGGTACCGAATTTGAATCTCTAACACTATTTGTTGATATATAACCAATTTTTTTTTCAATAATTAGTATACAATGTACTTATAATTTACAAAATCAAAAATTAGATAAATATACATGCATTTGGAGTAAACAGCACAAACATTATCCATTACTGATTACAACTGTTCCGTTTGTGATTCAATATGACGTCCCGTTTGCATTTTTCTATTATCACTATACGTTAAAAAGTTCTTAACTGAAACTTTTGAGGTTGAAGTCAAGAGAAAATATCAAGATCAATCTTGTCTATCTTGCTATTGCCTTTCAAATTTCAATGTTGCTCCTTTATAAAAGCGTGCTAATATATCCAGGACTTATCTACATTGTTAATTCATAATCATTTTCCAATTAAAGAAAATGAAAATCAAAACAAAAATAAAACTTGGACGTAATACAGTAAACATTAGAAAGAAAATATTAATAAGAGTTTACTGTTGAGAGGCTCGGATGGTAGTTGATATATATATATATACACACACACATATATATATTGGTTGTCCAGATATTCTCAAACTCATCATCCCCTCGAAGGCAGGCTAGTACTGTAAACACCATTTGACTTCTAAATTCCATTGAACAAATAAAACAAATATGCGGAGACTGGTGTCACATTAGGCATTTATGTCATCCGAGGATTAATCTCATATTTACACCTTCCACCAGACGGTTATGTTGATAGCAAAATTACCCGAGGGACCGGGTGCCTGCAAAAAGATGCTAAAAAGAGAGGTAAATCGTCCCGCAGCTATTCTGCAACCCTTTATGAGCGGATATCTGAAATGAAATGCAAAATATTATTGCCCATTTTTCCAGTTTGTTTTTCAAAAAAATACAGTAAACTGTATTCAGAGAGAGAGAGAGAGAGAGGGGGGGAAAAAAAAAGAAGAAGCAAGAATACAAAATCAACCCATTCCAAGTTATATGTCTATGCAATCATATAGAGAGGGACAAAGAGAGCAGTTAATTTACTAGCTTTGTGAGCCGTCACTGTATTTGATAATAGATACAGTACTACTGGTATTGAGGATACAATCACCATAATATATGTAGGACTAGGGATATACATCACTCAATTATGAAACTTCATCAACACTGGCTGAAAATTAGACTCATGTGAGCCCATTCACCGTAATTCTTTTTACAGGGGAATCAACACAAACATTGGAATGATTTTTTTAACTATGAACACAAAATACACAAATACCATGAGCAGTTGAATTTTACCTCAAGTACCACGATTGGGTGCTGAAGCAGCTACAGGTGGACCATAAGAATACCTCCAAGCTCCACATACAGCACAGTTATCCATCTGTACGTCATTTTCCAAAGTACAAAATCTACATGTCCAGATCACATTTTTCAGGCTATTATCCTTAGGCTTTTGCGCTTGGCAGAGCTCACATAATGGAGCTAATGGCTACAATAATCAGCACAATAATCAGCTACATAAGATGACAACAAAAGGAAACATCAAAGAAGAACCACTTTTTAAGCACACTATTTCAATGACACGAATATACAGAATGGTAAGCCAAGATGATTCAGCTACATCATTATTTCATAAATAACCATAATGTTGGCAGAAATGAGATATAAAAGTCACAATTCGAAGTTCTCATTTTTAAATGATGTTGCACTCATTCATCACTGATATGGAAATGCACTTAGAGAAGTGGAGGCAGTCAAAGGCAGAAGTAACAATAAGAACACGAATTCTTTTATCACCTCCTTTCTAGGTTGATTTGGATGTATACTCTCTCAACCGAACATCTAAAAGGTATTAACATATGCATATCTCACAGATTTAACATTCTGCTCGCATTTCAGTACAAGCCATGTTATCAAGCTGTTAATATAAGTCAAATATCAAGTGACAAAGGCATCTTTCAAAGAGAGCATTGAATCCAATTTTGTTGTCTGTTGTAGCAGGCCTGTCCATTATTGTGGGGTTAATTTTTCTGCCACCCAGACTACAGAATGATTTATATTATACAGGTGAAGTGTGATAAGAATGGAACAGTTGCAAAAGAGAGACAGTTCTGACTTGATAACAGCTAGAGAATAAAGAGAGTTCTGACTTAAATCTTAATGGTGACGGAGAAGAACACCAGAAACATGGCATTTCACGAAAACCAAAAATTAGTGAATTAACTCACTGGATTCAACAAAGTGCATGTTGTACATTGCCATGAACCACATTGGTCATTATGCGTCAGGTCATGACTAGATATGGATGAGGAAGTTGAAGCTTCTCCAGATAAATTTCTTAGGTGGTTCTTAGTAGAAGGCATTTCATCTGAAAAGAACTTCGACCCAGATTTTGGAACAAATTTATCCAAGTCGATAAAAATGGATTCTTGTTTGCCATCAGCAGACTGGACCGAAAGAAACATCATCTGATCCCCGGTTCCTTTTCCGAGATTTCACCTTCATATCTTGTTGATCAAACGCAGTTCTAGAGATTTCAGAACAACATTCCTTGTCTGAAGATTCATCGTCTTCAGGTACTTCGCCAAATTCTGAGCCACACCAGATATTATCATGTAATCTTCTTTCGGCTGCCATTGCAGCAGCTTGCACTGGACTAAGTGCACCCATAATAGAACTATCACCACCAATTTTCTTAGGTCCTGAAGGCAGCAAAGCTCCAAGACGGGCTCTGTTTTCTGCAGCAGTCAATGCAGCCTTGCGAAGAGATGAAAGAGAGGGTTTATGGGATGCTCCACCCAAACGCTTTCCAGGAAGATCAAATCCTTGTCCTGATCCACTTATTCCTTTATTTATGAGGTCTTCACATTCCTATGGACATTGTATATCACAGTGAAGTTACATACTATAAGCAATCTGATGATGAATAAGACACTAAGTGATTACAAAAACTTGAGAAAATGAAGAGCATATACACCATCAGAAATCATGAGAGAGAAATTCAGGTCAGTTCCATGGATCCCATATCAATAACATTTTGCCAAGTTTAAATCAACAGGACACAAACATGAATCAATAAATTACAATGGACAAACTTGAAACAGTTGATGACATTTGAAGCTGAAAAACCATGTCTGGATATTGATGAGGGTTCATAACCGTGGTCATCTCATTCATTGAAAATTTAATTTCTCTGTTTTTCGACTTTTTTACAATTTGAGAGCACTAAGATCTAAGAAATTTTTTATTTCAAGATGGTGGTAAAAGAAATCTAGAATGTCGAGTAATGAGTACAACATAATGCTGAAAGAAAGCAGTCAAAGAAAATCATTCGAGAAGCTCTAAATTAGAATTTCGGTAGATGTAAACAAAAATAATATAAGCATATTGTTTTCCATCATTATTCAACACATCTCTGCAGATTGAATTTGATGCTTACAATCTCATGCAGGTCAAAGACAGATATAAGTGTGTGTATATATATATATATATATATATATAAATGATCCTAAATTTTGGCACTCAAGCTGCCATAGCACAATCATATAACCAGCATTCATCTTAAAGCTCACGGTAAAATATCGTGATCTAAAATCAGCAAGGAAACAAGTGAAGTGTTGTAATCCAACCCACCCCCAGTTCAATTCGAGAACAAGATTAATTGCAGAAAAAGGGAGCCAAACTCATGCATTTATTGCAAAGTTATAAAGTTTAGATCCAATTTGAGAAACTTCTAAAAGAAATAATTAAAATGAGTCATGTGAAAAATATTCAAGTCAAATAAGTTGCATTTCACGACTTAAATACATTGATTACTTATCTTTTTCTTTTCCAAGCAACTAACTATTCTGAAAGTTGAGAAACATACCAATGCTGTCAGGTATATATTTCTGTACCAACCATGGTTATGTACATTATATAAATTTAAAATGCATGAAACAATTAGCAGAAAGAACTAAATAGAAGGTAACCCAGCATATCTATTCTCAAAGATGAAGGGACTAAAACGAAAAAAACAAAAAAAGGAGCTCCTCTCCATTCATGATTGTGTAATTGCCAGCCATGGATAGGACTGTCAATTGAACATGGAGATTAAAGTGGACAACCCAGGAAAACACCTCCACCCTGCTCCCCAACCTTGAAAGAGAATTGTTACAGTTATTACTTCTTATGGTGTAGAACACTCTCCCTATCTTCTTTCTAAATATAGTGTCCATCATATCATATGCACTCTCTTCAAGTTCAGCAACAGCAAGCATAACGCTATGTAAACAGAAATTTACCTTTCGAAGATCATCCCAGAGCTTGTAGAAACTGGCATTATGAGGGCCATGAACATTGTGGCATAGCTCGTGGAGCATTGTATCGAGGACACTGTGAAAAGGAAGAAATTCATCATCGTTGTTTGGCCTCCTAAGCCTCAATTTTATGTGCATACCACGTCCTACATTCAAGCCCAGAAGAGCCTGATTCTTCGGCCTGCAAAATTCAGATTCCTGAATTAATCCCACATGGTACAGGAGTATGAGGTCAAAAGGCACAATCTGACTTGAGATGATGACTAACCCATTCCTGATTCCACTCACTCACATCGCTCCACAGTATAAATAAAAACTATTTCAAAAGACTCCAATTTTAAGAATATTTTACATCCATGATTCATCACAATAATTGAAATATTAGCTCGAACTAAGTAGTCAGGGTTTCGAAATTCTTATCAACTCTCAACAAACCAACCCACTGCAGTGAATCCAATATTATGAATTCAAAATTCTCAAGCCCAAAATCCTTCAACCGGAACATGCTCGAAGGGTATAACTTTAATCGCAAGATCATAAAACGAAGAAAATTAAAACCACAAGTTGGTATCTGTACCACATTTCAGAAAGTACTTTGACTCGCCAATTGTGTTTACGCATGATGGGTTGGACCTGTTTTGCCACCCTCTCTAAAATCTTGCGGGCTTCTTCTTGTTTAGGTTTTCTCTTCAACGGTTTGATTTCCCATATTTTGTTGAGATCGCCCAAATTCATTGGCTTCGATTGGGAACGCAAACCCTAATTGGAAATGGGTCTTCTCCAATTTGAAAATCAAAAGACGATAATGGGATTGCTGAGTCAGAATTGAGGTGAATGAAAAATGGCGGGATTTCCAAGTTGCGGTGGTGGAACAAATATATATGAATTGGTCAGAAATACATGATACGACGAGAAAATAATCATTATTTTTACTAAAAATACGTAAAATTTGAAGAGAATCGGTTTGATGATAATCATATCAGTCCGTTGATCATATGCATTTCAATTATCCAATATAGCTATCGTCGCAAGAAAGACATTCAGATCGTATTCGTGAACATTTTTAATATTTTATTTATTTTTAATTGTAACTCTATCTTATCTTGTTAATTAAAAATTTCTAAAGAATTCAGCAAATTGTGATAAAATGAGAAAAAAAAATCATTATTTTTTTCTAAAAATATGTAGAATTTAAGGGGGATCGGTCTGACTGATAACAAAATCGGTCCGCCGATCATGTGCATTTCAACTGTCCAAAATAGCCGTCGTCGCAAGAAAGACACCCAGATCGTATTCGTGAGCATTTTCAATAGTTTACTTATTTTCAATCGTAAAGCTATCTTACGTTGTTAATTGAGATTTCTAAAGAATATGGTAGGCAATATATGATACAATGAGGGGAAAAAATCATTATTTTTTCTAAAAACATGTAGAATTTGAGGGGGATCGGTCTGACCGATACCCAAATTGATCCGCCAATCATGTGCATTTCAATTGCCCAAAACAGTTGTCGTCGCAAGGAAGACACCCAGACCGTATTCGTGAGCATTTTCAATATTTTACTTATTTTCAATTATAAGTCTATCTTACCTTGTTAATTGAGAATTTCTAAAGAATACGGTAGGCAATATGTGATACGCTGAGAAAAAAATCATTATTTTTTCTAAAAACATGTAGAATTTGAGGGTGATCAGTCTGACCGATACCCAAATCGATCCGCCGATCATATACATTTCAACTACCCAATAAAATTATCGTCGCAAGGAAGACACCCAGACCGTATTCGTGAGCATTTTCAATTTTTTACATATTTTCAATTGTAAGTCTATCTTACGTTGTTAATTGAGAATTTCTAAAGAATATGGTAGGCAATATGTGATACGATGAGAAAAAAAAAATCATTATTTTTTTTAAAAACATGTAGAATTTGATGGGGATCGGTCTGATCGATACCCAAATCGATCCGCCGATGATGTGCATTTCAACTGCCCAAAACAGTTGTCGTCACAAGGAAGATACCCAGACCGTATTCATGAGCATTTTCAATATTTTATTTATTTTCAATTATAAGTCTATCTTACCTTATTAATTGAGAATTTCTAAAGAATATGGTAGGCAATATGTGATAAGTTGAGAAAAAAAATTATTATTTTTTCTAAAAACATGTAGAATTTGAGGGTGATCAGTCTGACCAATGCCCAAATCGGTCCGCCGATCATATGAATTTCAACTACCCAATACAAGTATCATCGCAAGGAAGACACCCAGGCCATATTCGTGAGCATTTTCAATGTTTTACTTATTTTCATTATTTTCAATTGTAAGTCTATCTTACCTTGTTAATTGGGAATTTCTAAAGAATATGGTCCGCAATATGTGATACGATGAGGAAAAAAAATCATTATTTTTCCTAAAAATATGTAGAATTTGAGGGTGATCGATCTGACCGATACCCAAATCGATCCGCCGATCATGTGCATTTCAACTGCCCAATACAATCGATACCCTTCGTAATGAATTCGTCAACTAAGTTGTCAAATGTAACATCTTTGCTCACATCAATAGCAATAGTAACTTTGGATTTCGCAGTCCACCCAAATTCAACACCAATAATGATTTCTTCTACCGTAATGCGGTCAATGAATGTACCTATATTTGGTTAAAAAAATTTTGAAATATTATCTTATTATCAATATAGAGGCAAAAATATTATATAACAGGATCGTGTGATTGATAACACATGATCGGTCGACCGAATAAGAACTATTGGTCAATCGATCTCAACTAATTACAGATATTAGAAATATCATGATTGATCGGTCGACCGAACAGTCTTAGTACATAGAACTATCGGTCAATCGACCTCAACTTAAAAAATGATCGAGCGACCGATCATGTAAATCGTTCAACCGACCAATAATTGAACACAACCCTGCTCGTCCACAGAAACACAGAAAGTAGGGAAAGCAGCTCAAGCGCAACAGTGGTGTATCCTTAACCCTACTATCGAATTAATGAACATTTATCAAAACTCGTGACGAAAATGTTGCATTATTGGTAAAATCTCAACAACCCACTACTAAAATCGATGATAAAATTTAATATCTAGCATCGAAGAAATGTTCTTACCCAAAAATATTTTTGGTTTTGAAGAAACCTTTCTTCAAAACTATTCCTCTTCGTAATATATGGGTTACACAGGTCGAAAACTTCTTATATTGTATACACAAGAGTAGATCTTCATCCAGGTTATAACATTGATAAGAACACAAACCAAAATCGCGATAAGAATTGAAGAACTTTTAGGGTTTTCTCATGTGAGGAAGAAACAATTCAATTTTTGTAAATATGAAAAATTTGAGGGACTGGAATATAACTTCAAAAAGATAGCTAAATAAATAACTAAATGAATGATAAGTCACTAAGTAGCCCTAATCAAAAAAAGGGCTATACAACTAAAGACAAACTTGTAGGTTGCATAATAAAAACCAGACTATCAAAGTATTAAATAACAAAATCCCCCAAATGATCCATGTCATGATTTTGCTTAGGTATAATGTCAAATTCCATCTCTACCCCTACAAAAATAAAGTGTAATTACAAACTAATTCTTTTTTTTTTAAATTACAAATACTATGAAGTATATATATCAGTTTAATCAAATTCATCATTCATCAAGGCGAAATATGATTGCAAGTTGTGTTTCTATTATTTTCGATGGATTTTGAGATAAAATTTGTATGATTTTAACAAGTTTAAAATACAGACACTATGTATAAGTCAATTTTTTTAACAAAAATAATGGCAGTATTAGCTTATAAATGGTGATGTTTGATAATGATAATAGTGGTATAAAGTATAATTATTTTACAAAGGTTGGTGAAATACAAAATTGATAGAAATTTTATCAGCCTCGATGAAGCACATCGCTTTGACAGTCGAATTGACTATTATGTTTGCAGAAAAATTATCTTTTAAACATTTATATTCATGTTTACAAAAGCATCTCAAACTACAAGAGGGGTTTTCTTTTTTTCTTCTTTTATTGAGAATCCTTAAGAGGATATTTGTAATATTTAAAATAATAATTAATTTGTAATTACATCACCCACAAAGGTGTGTAAACATAATTTGCCCTAAGTTCAACCATACTTATTAGTGAGATTTTAGTGAATTTGGTCACATACGATATATTCGCTAGCCGATTTTGTTTCAAATTTTTTTTTTAGCCAAGATAGTCCCACCGGATAGTACTGTCTTTCCAAAATGGTCCCTCCATTAAAAACTAACGGGAAACGCACGTGCAACTCACGTGCGCCGTTAATTTTTAGATGGAGAGAGTTACACGTGGGACTACTTTAATCAACTTTGAAAAATTGGGACCAAATCGGCAAGAGCTTCTGTATTGTGGGACTAATTTGGCTAAAATGTATATTTAATTTTAATCATGACTTGATGCATAATTGATTCCTCATCCATACCCAAGGCCTAATTAAATCTCATTATAAGTTTGGAACATTCCTAATTCTTTTATTTCCACTTATGAATTTTCATGTGGGATGGGATTTTCAATAAACTCATTCTCTAACGAGCACCCATTTATGCATACGAGTGTCACTACACTTGATGTTCATGAAACAATACATCTCCCATTTGAAATAGTCATAAATGCAAGTCTTTCAATGAGTCAAGTCGATACCCCACTCTCAATTAGACTCAATAACTTTGAGTAATTTTGATCACGCTTTACAGACTTGTTTCAAGACTTCCATCTCTACTCGAAGTCAAGTCTCACGGCTTTAATGTGATCATGAAGATTCATCCACAGACATTTAATATTTTTTGGCAATCTTCATTATATAACATTAGTTATATTATTGGCAATTTTCATTATATAACATTAGTTATATTATTTTGGCAATCTTCATTATATAACATTAGTTATATTATTGGCAATCTTCATTATATAACATTAGTTATATTATTTATATTTAATGATTGTGGATGAATCTCCATGATCACATTAAAGCCGTGAGACTTGGCTTCGCGTAGAGATGAAAGTCTTGAAACTAGCTTGTAAAGCATGATCAAAATTACTCAAAGTTATTGAGTCTAACTGAGAGTGGGGTATCGACTTGACTCATTGAAAGACTTGCATTTATGACTATTTCAAATGGGAGATGTATTGTTTCATGAGCATCGAGTGTAGTGATACTCGTATGCATAAATGGGTACTCGTTAGAGAATGAGTTTATTGAGAATCCCATCCCATATGAAAATTCATAAGTGGGAATAAAAGAATTAGGAATGTTCCAAGCTTATAACGAGATTTAATTAGTCCTTGGGCTTGGATGAAAAATCAATTATGCATCAAATCATGATTAAAATTAAATATACATTTTAGCCAAAATAATCCCAAAATACAGAAGCGCTCGCCGATTTGGTCCCAAATTTTCAAAATTGATTAAAGTAGTCCCACCTGTCACTCCCTCCATCTAAAAATTAACGGCGCACGTGAGTTGCACGTGCGATTCCCGTTAGTTTTTAACGGAGGATGAATCTCCATGATCACATTAAAGCCGTGAGACTTGGCTTCGCATAGAGATGAAAGTCTTGAAATAAGTTTGTAAAACGTGATCAAAATTACTCAAAGTTATTGAGTTTAACTGAGAGTGAGGTATCGACTTGACTCATTGAAAGACTTGCATTTATGATTATTTCAAATTAGAGATATATTGTTTCATAGAGATCGAGTGTAGTGACACTCGTATGCATAAATGGGTACTCGTTAGAGAATAAGTTTATTGAGAATCTCATCCCACATGAAAATTCATAAGTGGGAATAAAAGAATTAGGAATGTTCCAAACTTATAACGTGATTTAATTAGTCCTTGGGCTTGGATGAGGAATCAATTATGTGTCAAGTCATGATTAAAATTAAATATACATTTTAGCCAAATTAGTCCCACAATACAGAAGCGCTTGCCGATTTAGTCCCAAATTTTCAAAATTGATTAAAGTAGTCCCACGTATAACTCCCTCCATCTAAAAATTAACGGCGCACGTGAGTTGCACGTGCATTTTCCGTTAGTTTTTAATGGAGGGGCCATTTTGGAGAGAGAATACTATCCAGTTGGACTATCTTGGCTAAAAAAAAAAAAAATTGGGACAAAATCAACTGACGAATATATCGTATGGGACCAAATTAGCAATTATCTCCTTATTAGTTGTTATCAATTCGTCTGTTAGAATACTTTTCAATATTTAATTAAGATATTTTATTCATGAAAAAACAAAAAGTTGCTTTGAGATTACAGACGACAAGTCGGATTTTCTTAACAAAGAGAATAAATAAATAAAAGAGAAAAATTAGAAAATAAATACATCCAGATTGCCTTGGTGAATCTGATTATTTGAACAATACAAATGTGGCAATTCCTCTAAATTTCTCCACTTCATAAATTATATAAATAAATATAACCATCAAATATATATATATATATATATATATATATGTATAAATAAATAATATTTAACAAATAAGGAAGACGTCATCATTTCAACTGAGAGGTATAATAAAGAGAGGTAAAAAGGCAAAGGTTACACCATTTTTATAGTAACTTACACTAATTCATATATTGTATTTTCTGAACTAGTTTTCATATTTCATTGACCTCCAAGTGCTGAGGTACTAAGTCATGGAATAAATTATTCCGTTCAGTTCCCATACAATTATAACAAAAATTATAGTTAAAAAAAAACAAATCCGTCAAAATTCGTGACTCAGTGACGTATGATATCAGTTAAGACCAAGGTCCAAGGCCATAAATGAAATGAGACTTGTTCAGCCAACCTGAAGCTCAAATTATATACGCACTGGCCTAACATTGGAGGAGGAATTGTTGAAGTCTACACTCACGAAGGACTAAATTGACTGGCGTAAACATAGGGTAACCAACAATTTGGGAAACTCAAAAAGTGTGTGTTCACAATTAACTGGAGAACACTAAACATATTCCCGCCAAGAGCTTCAAAACTTGATTTCGAAGAAAAAGAATTGAGGAAAGAAATCATTTCAATTGCACCAATAATCCACATGTTCTCTTCATTTCTGAATGGGTAGATCCTTATATCCCATCTAACGTCTCCAAAAACGACCCTGCTTATTTTGCTCTTGCATCCTCCTGCAGCATAGAGGGAGGGTAAGACATTAGCAGTTTCTCTCAGCATTCGACCGTACATTTCACAGATGACAATTGACAATACTCACAAAAGTGAAATATTTTGAACAATATGTTACCCATCATTCAATGAATGGTTACAAAAGGGGCCTTGCACTAACGATGTTACCATGTGCAAAGAAACGAAGTTTTATCAACATGAGCAGAATATAAAAACTGCAAACATAAGTCGTAAGAGTTTTAACTAGTGTCACTAAATGGAGACTAACGAAATCAGTCGGGTATAAGGAAATCCTCAGTTATTCGTATAATGAATAATAATTCACAATAATATGTACCCATTGGAAACAAACCAATTCCCCGACCCCATCACCAGCGAAAAGAGACTAAGAAATAAAATATATACAAGCGGGCATTGAGTAAGATAGAATGGGACGAACCTAAGGGATAGTTGGTATGTAGGAAAAGATTCGGGTCGAAAAGAAATAAATTTTGAAATAGAATAAAGATGGGGAAGGAATGATATTAATAGATCATCTATATTATCTACACTATTGTATAAAGAGGGGCACCACTTAGTAACCACCTTTGGTATCTCTATCTTTTTGGTCTGTCATTTTTTTGTTTTTTTTTTTTTTTTGACTTTCTCTTTTCTCCTATCTCATCTTTCACCCCACTCTTCAATATCTTTTATTACTTCTTTATATTTTTTTTCCTTAATTTTATCTTATTTTAAATTATTTCATTTTTCTCTAATCATTAATTTAATTAATAAATATATTAAAATAGTTAAAAATTATATTTACATAACAATAATAATAAATATCTATAATTTTATACTAATCAAACTTAAGACTGTAATTAAATTATATATATTTTTATTTTGCCAAAACTGCTAGTTCCTATGATTGATATGTCCATGGGATACAAAGCACAATGAATTTGATTCATTTCATTCATGACTGAAAAATAGCAATGAATGATATAAATGAAAATAAATTGAATGCATGACTAAAATAACCTTAATTTTAAGATATTATCTAAAATTTTCAATTTAAATACAATGTACTTTTATATTTAAATAATAATTTTTTTCAATATTTTTTTATCAATGTTCTTTTTTAATGAATTTATATCAATGTCCTATGCATACAAAAATAAACATATAATATGCTTACGGTTTATGTATGTAGATGTTGATATATTATATTTTATATACATGCAATATGTTATTTTTATAGCTATAATAAAGTATTTATGAATATCAATTATCTTATATTCTGCGAATGAAAATTTATAGATACTTAATCACTATACCTAATATAATATATATAACCTAAAACAAATTTAGTATGTAGCTTTGTTATGTATATAGGATATAAATTAGTTAATACTAATTGTGAGTTATCATGTATGGACAATTTATGAGTATATTATACATATTTAATATACGCATTACAAATAAAATTAAAAATCTTGATATATATATATATGTATTTCGTATACGCATTACACAGTACAGATTTAATATACTCATTAATACTTAATGAGTTAAAGTAAACCTTATAATATAAGACATATAATAAATGTTATGCTAATAATATAAAAAATAGTTTATTCTCAATAGATACGGAATACCGAAAAGTTAAACCCACGTAGGGAAGAATCACTAAACCTATCCATGTGGGAATGGGAATGAGGATTTCTGCAGGAATGGAAATTCCTAAATTTAAACCATTCCAATCATGTCACTAGGAATTAATGCAGGAATACCGATTCCATCACACTCCATTCCCACATACCAATCATGCCATAAGTGTCCTACTCATATGTCATATCATAAAAGCCCTAAAAATAAATAATGTGTAGAATCTGACCTTTGATGTTCTTTGGATCGTTCAATGAACTCTTTGGCAATATCACGCCCATGATATGAAGTTAGAACAGTTCGAATATCAGCTGGTCTGTGTTTGGCAACATCTGCGGTCAAACAAGGTTAACACTTAATACATTAATAGACATTGGTCAGAAATAAATCCATATTTTCAGCAAGGAGATTTACATATCCAAATTAATGTACAAATTTAATGCTTACATTCAAGAAAAGGGATAAGATCCAAAAGTGTAGTGTCGTCTGCTTCGCCTTGCCATGGTTTTATTTGGACACAGTTTTCAGGCTGAAGACTACTTTCTAGAGCATGACCACTAATGTATATAATTTTTGCAGGATCCCTGTTCAGCTTTGAGAGGTCCTGCATAAAGTAAACGTCAAGAAAATGTTTATTCTACAAAACAGTAGTGCCATGATTGCCATTCGAGGTGGTATAACCAAAACAAGGCAAATCACACAAGCTTGCAAGTACTTGACAGTTCTGAGACAAGTCAGAAATGAATCTTGCAACTCAATTCCCATTATAAGCACACATGACACAACAAAGATTTAGGACACTGTTCCCATCATGCTAAATCTCCATCACAAACCAAAGACTGCAGTCTGCAACTTAACAGCATCATATTACCCATCAAGAACGTATTCCTTATAAATATAATGCTGACAGACTACAAAATAAGCAACTCACATTGTGATTATATGTTCCTTGCTTCTTTAGCAATAAGCCTAATAAAACAAAGCAAAAAGTTATCTAGTGAGATCTCATAATCATGCAATTTAAGTTTTTCAGCTGAAAAGAGCATCAAATTTGAGCAACAGAATTGAATAGAGCTGCATTATAATAAAGAGGCAATAAATGCTAGAGCATGTTAAAAATCATTGCTCCTTGAGTGCAAGACCCTTCCCAAGTTTCTATCAAGCCATTTTACTCGATAGATCATCAGAGATAAATGCTAGAGATTCCACAAACTTGTGTCATGAAAGATAGGCTAAATATCATGAATTTATCATTCATTTCAAATTGCATTTATCATTTGGGCTACACATCATAGTGGAGTGCTTGCATGTACATTTACTGATATGAAACCAATCAATTTAGCAGCTCAAGGAATCAATATGCACAACATAGTCAGAATTTGAAACCTCACATGTTTATTCTCACAATTTTTTTCTGCTTTTACTTAATTTTACTTTTTTTTATATATATACAGTCACAATTCACTATTCACAACATGCAAACATAATGTTTCACGAAATCTCAGAAATGTGTGAATAGATGTACCCTGTAGTGCTTTCCATCAATATATCTTGTTGCACCCCTTGAAAGCCTGTACCGAATACAGTGCTTTGTATCCAATCTTTCGACCACAGGATCAACATACTGTAATTTCCAGAATGATATGGTAAAGATGCCAGGACAAAAATGAAATTACTAATACGAGGAGCAGATAAGTTACCATGTCTCTTTCTTGGGGAGGTGAAAACTTACCATATTTAGTTGGTCAGAGTATACAACAATTTCGTAAAATTGAGCTAAATGCTCCAGAAAAGCATCCACACCAGGCCGTTTGAATGTTCTCCACCCTCGATCACGCTTTCGAAAACCAGAATCAAAAAGGGGGAGGGCTAAGAGAGGGTTAGGAAAACAGAGTGAATTTGAGACCACAAAACTGAGTTCGTTTGAGGTGGATGGTGGGGGTAGGAGGCGAGCAAATGAGACGTACCTTCCAATCAGAATATATCAATGTCTCATTTAGATCTAGAACAAGGGTAAAAACATGCTGCTCCAGAGGATGTAAATCTGGAAGAAGCTTATCTGATATAGGTTCAGTGAAACCCTGAATGTGACAACGCGACATAAAAATTGTTCCAAGACAAAAAAATCAATTAAAACTTATTAATAATCGTGGACATTTAAAATTGCAAACCTAATGGCTGAAAAAGAAAAATAGTTTCTTACCCTAATTTGTTCTTCAGCTCGCCTCCTTAGATCAATGTAAACGTTTACTAACTTAGCAGGCACTGCAACACATAAACACAAATGAAAATCTAATAGAAATAAGAGATATATCTTAATCGCATATTGCTGCCAACTGATCATTAACAAATGGAAGGGGGAAGAAAGAGAACTTTCTATGTTTTCATGCAGCCAAAGTGTATGGAAAGACCTAAAACAGAAAACAACTTAACCTGTCAAAGCAGCAGCACGCATAAAAGCTTGAAATTTCTGCACAAACAAGTTGTTATAGAGAATTGTCAGCTAGCTCTTGATTTTAGACCTTAGTGCAACCAAGTAAATCTCTGTTGCCAAAGGAATGGCAACCAAGAAGGCTGACTCAGGAACACATAAGGAAAGTACTTTTTCTCATAAAGTAGAATGTAAGCATTTAATGGAGCATTTCTATGTTCCAGTAACTCAATTATGGGTGTCGTGAGCGTCAAGAGTGTTCAGTAGTCAAGTTGCAGAGCAGCATGTATATTTGGACAAAAGGCATCTTAATTTTGAACAATGTACTAAACACGTTATACATAACATAAGTCACCAGACTAGGAAACTCCAATATATCTTACAGAAATGAGATGCCAGAAAAATAAACAGATAAATTCTGAGTAAGAATACACTAAATAGAAAAACTCACATGGGAGAGAATTCAGTACGTTATTTTGTCAGTATAGCGAACTATGGTTTTGTTTTGGAGACACGTCAAAATTTGCAGGGTTAGTAGTAATATTTTGAAGAAAAAAGATGCAATTAAGTTGTCAGAAGTAATCCCACTCTATTGTCCTCCTCGGCACCTCAAATGTGCTATCACTCAACTAATCCTGAATACTTTCCATCAGCGAAGAATCAATACAGCTTTAACAACTTTCCTTCCTCCCACTCACTCACTATTTCCCCACCTCACCATCCCAACATGGAATCAGAACAATGAATTAACATTCCAGACCTACCACCACGTTGTTTCACAATCAATGCAGGTTAGTAGGCTCCCAAAGTAACATAAGATCTATTTCAGGATGTCAAGAAAGAACTACAATGTAAAAAACATGTGAACTAGCATATGCATAGAAGCAAAGTAAAAGGTTACTATGAGACCCACATCTAAAGAAGATGCATCATCCCGAACATTGTAATTGGCAGATGCACGAATGGCCTTTGTCTTATGGTCAACCTCATCCAATGTGTACGCTGCAGATAAACAAGTACATCAAAATGTAATTAATCAAGAACTTCAACAAGTACATCAAAATAATTAATCAAGAACTTCAATTCATACATATCTTTCATTATGTGATATTAGTGCAGCACTTGGCTAAAATTTTTTAATGCAATTGCCATTCTAAACCAAGATATCCATATCATTTCTGAAACTTCCAATAACCACTCAAGTACCCTCCACAACCACAGGTAGGACTACAATTAGGCTTTGATACACACACTTTCAGGAGAGCCTCTAAAAAAAACGTCCAGCACATAATAATTATTAAAATAAAAAAAATAAAAGATTGTAGAAGTGCTCGAATTCGAGACATCTGCTTCTATTTTTCAAACACCTAAATCACCAACACAAACCTCCATAGTCCTTCCCAAAAACAAGAGCAGAAAATACCAACAAGCGCCACACATCAAAAATTTCAGAGGAAACCAAAATTAAAATGTGAGCGAAATGCACGAACCGTAGGTGGCATAGCCCGCAGCCGCGATACCGCTGGTCAGGGAAGCGATGAGTCCGTACTTCAGAAAGCTCCATTTATTCTTCTCTACAGGCGGCGGAGGTGGCGGGGCAGTCGTAGGCTGGGGAGTCTGATCGCCGAGGATTGACGACGAGACTATCGGTTCCCTCGGAGGCTCGCCGGAGGAAAATCGACGATTACTCCTCGAAATGATAGAATAGAGGCGCGAGCCATTTCGAATCAATGTTGCCATTGTTGAAAATTTCTACTGATCGAATTGGGGTTTTGGATTTTCACACATGAAGGTGTTTAGGGTTTTAAGCGGGACTTTTGCGTAGGAACGAAAAAAGAAATTGTTAGTGAAAATTTGGGGCAATTTTCTAATTTTAGTCCTAGATAATAGTGATATTTTCAAATTCACAACCGAACTTTTCAAAATGGCCAAATTAGTCCCACAGTTTACTTAACATTTGTATTCTTTTAATTCTTTTTCTAGTGAGTTGTTGCTATTAGAATATTTTTGTATAGTAGTCTTTCGCGTTTAATATTTTGTCACAAGTTCGTTCATAGTTTAGAGAATTTTGTTAGGTCGATTTCCATACATTTTTCAGTCAATTAAATACTCAATCTTTAAGCTTATATTTTATTTTCAAATATTTCTTGTATTCCTCTTATGCACTTGTCAATTTTCCCAAATTCTTATTCGTATATTGAAGAAAGTTTGGACTTTATTTCATTAATTTTGTAATCAAACGAAAATTAACTTAAAAGCATCCTCCTTTTCCCCATATACTTAAGTGTTTCTTTTGTAATTGTCTTTTATAATTGATACTTATCATATATTTACTCATGATTTACCGAAATGGTAGAAGTACAAAACAAATGTTTGATTTGGGATTTATTTATCGTCTTATTAAATAATAATAATAATAATAATAATAATGAACATAGCTCAAATGGTTTTTAAAGATGAATAAATAACTGGTAAATTATCGAATACAAAAGATTTTAAATGAACAAATGAAATTTAAAAAGAAAAGAAATAAGCCTATAAATTTAGTTGGTCTTCATTTAACTTCAAAACGTGCTGAACCTGGCAAAAAAAAAAAAATCTCTAACATATGAAAAGGTTAGTAATAGTAGAATGTTAAACTCAAAAGACAAGCATACCAAATACTAAAATAATAAAAAAATAACTATAAAAAACTAACATAGGGACAAAAGAACTAACTATCAATTAAATCACTACAAGAAAATTTAGTTTTAACGACCATAGTGGATGATTACTAAAAGCACAAAAATGGTCGTTAAAACTTAGAACGATCAAAATTAAATTGGTCGCTGGTGGTCACAAAAGAGTAATTACTAAAAATGCTCAGTGAAAATTTCTGAATATGTTCGCTAAAAATAAACATTCAACAACTATCCCGTAATGGTCATTGAATGTCAGTATTATCAGTGACAATTTTTTCACTTCCTAATATAAAAGTTCATGATCACTATAGCATCTGCATGATTGCTATAGTTAATCATTTAACGACCGTATTCACTACAAAAAAAAAAAAATTCTTTCATACACTCGTCGATTATTGGCCACTGCAGAAGAGCCCTATCATTGGTGGTACACTCATTGATTTTTAGCCACCATCATCCGGCTACCTCTAGTCCCTGGATGACCCATCATGTGGCACAATTGTACATACCTACAAAGAAAGCATATTTTGCACCTAGTAAGCTTGGAACCTTAGTCTTCAACTAAAGGGAAATGGAGTCCTTCCACTAGAATGTTATGATGACTTTGCTAATTTGTATTTTTCAACTATTATATCCTTTTGAAATTATCCTTGTTTTGTTAATATATTTATTTTAATTATACTTGTTTAATCATGTAATTTAGTCTTTTTTTTTGTAATTTTATCAATATTTTAATTATGTAATTTATTAATTTTGGTAAGTACAAAATTTGCTATTTCTTATTTTTCTATAAATACAAGTTTTTATTTCTTTTTATATTTAAAGTAAGTTTTTAAATTAATTTAAGCACTACAAGTGAATTTAAAGGAATTTTTTTTTAATTTTTGCATGAAAATAGATTTTTTTTTGGTATGAGCGTTTCTTTTAGCAACCATGTAAAATTAGTTATATATAACGAGTTGTTTAGCTACCATATAAAGTTGGTAACTATAAATATATATATTTTGGCACCAAATTAGTTGGTTGCTAGTGATTAATATGTAATACTTTTAGTGACAACTCAATATTTGGTTGTTAATTTGGTCATAGATGATAATTATTTATAGCAATCATGAAAATTTTCTCTAAAAATTCAAATTTTGATCACTATATAATTGGCCATGACTTAGCAGATAATAACGATAATCTTTAACTACCAATGACAAAAGAATATATATAATATAATTATAGCAACCAAATAATTTTTTGCCGCTAAGTCAACATGCCTAGCAATTATTTTATTATTGTCACTGAGAATTTGGTTGCTAAAATTAGATTTTCTTGTAGCGAATTATAGGATTATTTTTGGGTCATTTTGATGTGGGGGGTTAAAAATAACACTATGATATAGGATAAAAAAATTCAATTATTTTCTTGATTACGTGAGCAGCTCGTGAATCGTGACAACATTAATGGCCGCTTCCACATTTTGAGACCAAATTATGCCTTCTTCCCCATGGAAAATGGGATCGTTGAGGTTGTCCATTTCCCCATGCTGGTGTTTCTTCAAGTTTTCATTTTATTTTGTTTTTCCCTTTCATTTCTCATTTATTTTTCTTTTTTCCCACTTTTCGGCTTTTTTGATAGTCCAATTCAGAGGTGTTTACAAATACTTATTTAAAAAAAAAGAAATTGCAGTGATCGAAAAAGTTAATATATATATAAGTTAATATATATATACACACACACACACACAAACGACCAGTAAAAGTGGTGGTATTTAGAAAGAAAAGGTGAAAATTAATAATTGAATTTTAAAAAAATAATTAAAAATTAAAAAAAATGTGAAATGTATTGCAACCTCTTAACTTTTTTAACTTTTTTTTCCCGGTAGAAACAAAGAACAAAACACTTATCATCGCCGTTAGTTTGTGTTGCCGTTTGTTTCTACCGCCGTTTGTTTACTGCCCACAGCAAGGAATTGTCTGGATATTGGAGTTTGGTCCCTTTTCTAATTTTATTTTTTTCTTTTTATACGTCCATATTCTTTTTTAATGTTAAAAAATGTATTGCTGGGTGTGAATTGTAAAACGTTAAAAGTGACTTTGGTTAATTAAGTTCCCTTCTTTCTTGAATTTTAACGCTTCAAAAATAAGAACGTGTGTTAACTTTTAAAACTGCATCAAACTCAATCACATAAATCATAATATTTTACATGGTATCAGAACAAGTCGAGATCTTATACCATAAATAATTTTACCACAATGTGAATTTCATCCTTTTAAATTAGATCTAGACGTGAGAAGGAGTGTGTTTAACCATGATTCATACCTGATTAAATATTTTACGACCTAATTTTTGGTGGTAAATTAGAGCCAAATCCATAATATATGACAATAAACTTTGAAAAGCTTGGTTTTATGATGTAGCAAAATAATAATTATATTTATATTCACACCTAAAATTTTGATAGAAAATAATAAAAATAAAGAAATAAAGAGTAGCAAAAATCTCGTGTGAAACGAGCCCATTGATTTTCAAAATAAGAAAGTGACCCGTATCTACCCCTCCTCCCACTTATAAGGTGGTCACAAAAGCGTGCCAGCTCCACCAAGTATTTCATTGCCACAGAAAAAATCTGAGGCAAATAGCATTTGATGTTCGTATTAATAATAATAATTTGTTAGATTGTTCACCAAGTAACTTAATCATAAGATATTTCCCAAAGTTAGTGATGATATTTTCAATTACGTCAACCCCATTAATCACTTTCCCCTATCCCTATAAAAACCCACCCTCCCCACTTCCCCCATTTCAACCAAAAAAAAGAGAAAAAGGAGAGGGAGAGAGAGAGAGAGAGAGAGAGTTAAAATGGCACTGAAGTGGCTTCTGAATTTGGCACACGCAATACTGCTGGAGCACCCATCCTCTGATGGCGGCGCACCGTGCGCCGAGCGAACGACGGCGGATCAGAGCCGTCAAAATGTCGGAGATCAGGTGAAGATGGAGAGAGGTGTGGATGAAGGGTTCAGAATGCCGCTGCACTACCCGAGGTACGTGAGATCGGAGTACGAGAAGATGGAGGAGTGGCGCGTGGACTTGCTGCTGCGCGAGTACGGGCTCAGTTGCGACGGGAGCTTGGATGATAAGAGGAGGTTTGCTATGGGGACATTTTTGTGGCCTGATCAACTTTAATTTTCGTGAAATTATTGGTGGTTATATACTAAATTTAGATATGTGTATGTTTTGTGTACTTGTACAAATTTTATAATAAATTGAGTGTTTTATATATTTGTTTGTTTGTTTATTTATTTATTTATTTTGGGGTTGTTATTATTATTATTATTATTATTATTATTATTATTATTATTATTATTAAACGTTTTGTGGTGGCATAACTTTATAATCTGAAATCGGAAAAGTGCATTGCATTTTCTGGTTTGAGTTTAATTTATTCACACTTGTGTTGAAATATATATTCTTGAATTACTTTTAGGAACTCATTCATTGTGATTGCAAGAAAAAATAATATTAGTTATAAAATATAGAAGAGACAATATAAAAATTGTCATCGATTTATCTTTTTATGTTGATATTTATTTAGTAATCATACTTTTTATTTTTTCAGTATTATTGATATATTTTTTGTTATTAAATGTAGTTAATTAGTGACAATTTTTCTCTTATTATTTTTAATATTGTCACCAATTTATTTATTTATTTTGGAGTGTGACTGAAAATTTTAGTTCGATCAAATACGGACATATTGTGATTAATCACATGATAAGTGTACTATGATTAATCACATGATACACGTATTACGTTCGTTATGTAATTGGTGTATATGTAGGGAGAATAATCAATCAAACGGCAAGTACAATTATACTTATTTTGTGATATATTGGGTAACTACGATTACACTTATCTTGTGATTTATTGAGTGCTGTTAAATATAAGTTACAGTTATCTTGTGATTATTGAGTGCAGTCAAATGTAAATTACACTTATCTTGTGATTTATCGGGGACAGACAAACGCATATTCTCATAAAAAATTCCCATCAATTAAATTTGACTTTTTTGGGTTTTCTTTTTTATTGATTAATCCAAATTTGTTACAATATTATTTTGCATGCGTGTCACACATTTAACTATAGATATAATGCTTGTATCAAAAAAATAAAATAAAATTAAAAAAACACTATAGATATAATGCGCTTGTTGGAATTGATTCTAATTCTTTTGGAATTATGTTTTCAACTAAAAATATAAAAAAATTTGTATATGATGAGTTTTATGGAAAATTGTGTAAATTGCGAGATTGATGCAATTATGCCTCATTGAAGTATAGGAAAACCAAATTGCCCTTTTCTCGGTAAAAGAAAATTGTTTCTTTTATTTTGGGGGCTTGATAACTGATAAGTTGCACTCTTCTACATGCAAGGCACTGTTCAATTTCATTTTTTTTTTATGTGAAATTATTTATTTTACTTTGTAATGGTAAATGAGTCAAGTTTGAGATTGATTCATATTCAAAGCTCAAGTCGAGTTCAAATCAGTTAGAATGTGTGTGTCTGTGTGTGTTTCTTTTAAATAATGCATAATACATTCATCATCCATACATGTACACATGTTATGATTCGAATTCTAGCATCACACTTCCAACACCTTTTAAGGCAAAATTGTTTATTAAACTAAAAGCTCTGAACGAATAGATTAGGATGGGTTTGAGCTCAAAGAGTGTCTTTTTTTTTCTCTTTTTTTTTTAAGAGTTCGAGCTCAAGTTTAAAATAGATTAGTTGAAGTTCGACTTTGAGGTGAAGCTCGACGTTAAACGAGCCTAGAGTTAGGACCAAGCTCATTTATTTCATCATTTTCTATTATTTATAAATCTGTAATACATTTTTTAGACAATCACATCAAAATTGAATGCAGTATGTAAAGTAAGAATTTTAGTATATAATACCAAATTAAGATCATGTGTTGATATTATATTAAATATTTATGTAATATGTATATATATATATATTTGTTGATAGATATAAAATTAATTTAATATCACATAACATATATAATATTTAAAAAAAAAAAAAAAGGCTCACGCGTCGGTTAATGAGGTATAATATAAACAAACGAGTCAACTCACGTACCCATTGATGGCCCACATTCCACCTCATATAATATATGGGCCATAGCCACACATAACCTTGGGCTGAATAATACTTTATGCTGGACTTTATTTTAAGCCCAACCTATTTGGTTTTTTTAATATTTTTGATTGATTAAAATATCCAATGAATATACGTGAACTAATTATATGTATTCCTTATCCGAAATAACTTGTTCAAATATGGAACTAAGCAATCTTCTTTGTTAAATATTCGAATTCGGTGTTAAATAATATTTTTTTTATTAAATTAATAACCTTATATATATATGTATGATGCTAATAAATATTTTTAAATAGAATATAGTACATATAGATTATATCTCAAAATGCACTAATTATTTCTTGAATTAATTAATTTAATAAAAAATGTATTTTATAATATTCTAAAGCTGCGTCTAGTAAGGATTTATGAAGGGCGATGAATAAGCATCACACCTCATAAACAAGTTTGATAGCTACTTTTTAGCCCATGATTGTAAAGTTAGGGGCCGATCCCCAATCAGGTGGCTTCTGTGATTTCTCATCGCACCCAGCCTATCCCACTCATTAAGAGATTGAGGATTTGAAATTAAAGTTACTCATCTATCCTTATTGACTTACAATTGATCTCAAACCCATTCTTTTAAACGAACTTTTTGTCCAAATCCCGTAGGTGCTTGAATTTTTTAAGACATTGAAATCCTGTGATCTAACTTGTAAGCATGGTGTTGGATTATTTAATATATATATATATATATAGTGTGTGTGTGTGTGTGTATGTGTGTGTGTGGTGACATTCATATTGAAGTTACATTTGTTAAGTGGAGATAAATTATTTTTTTCCCAAAATTTGTTATTAATATTATTTCTACTGGATATAACAAGTGCAATGCAAGTCAAAAAGGTAAGAATTGAGAAATTTAGAGAGAGGCCAAAAAATTAATGCATGGAAGAAAAGAAAAAAAAAACGTCATATTGATTAATTTAAAAATAATAGTAAGTCAGGCAGCAAAATAAAAAGTTAATAATATTGGAAAATAATGCTTTATGAAGGGTGTGATTAGACTATGAAATTAGATTGAGGGAAGAGTTGAACTCTTTATCTTTAACACGAAATTGTCCTGCACTGGTGCTCGCAATTCTTGACAATCGTCTCCTGAAATAAAATGACATATTTCCCAAAATAAGGACACTCCAAATTTCGAGAAACAACGAACTTAGAAGGTGTTTTAAACTCATTGGATGTTTATGAATACTTTGGAAAATTTGGGAGTGAAATGCAGAGAATAGAAAGTGATTTCGAATGGAATGGAATGAAATTGACAAATACATGGGGTCTATTTATAATACACGAAAAGTTGTGGCTCTTGGAGCAAAAGTCACAACACTCGGGCTCACACTGGTTTGGCCCTGAGTGCATCGCATCGGCTCAGGCACATCCGAGTTATTGAGCTGCACTTGGGCAAGTGCTTTGGCTTGGTCCAACACACCGCACTAGTTTGGGTTAATTTGGTTTGATCCAACTTCAATTTTGATCCACAATTACAGTTTGGACCGCATCTAAAAAGAACATACTTTGATTGAGTTCAAACCAAGCCCTCCCCAGGGAGACAACCTTGTCTACCACTAGCCATTTAAATAGAAGAAATTCTTGTCTCATTAATTTTCAATGTGGGATACAAACATTTACTATGCTCCATTTGGCTTTTCCATCAAGCTATTTTATGCATTTAATTTATCATTAACTCGAAATTGATTTTGAGCAATTAAATTCATTTTTTTCATATCTATTTGAGATGTAGATTACGAATGTCCAACTAAGTTTTCCAAATGACAAATGAAGTTATATTAAATCATTGGCTAAATTTGATCACTCACTAACTTTCAGAAACCAAATTTCTAACAATTAACAATTTGAAATGTTTTGTCACTTAAGGCATAAACACCACAACCAATAGGTCCAATATTATTTCTCAAAAAAAAAAAAGAAGAGAAGGAGATCAACATTCTAAACTTCTAAATATTGTTTATTGACATTCAAGTTGGATTGTCTTAATAAGTTTTGAATTTTTATTGAGTTTAAACTCAATAATAATAAACATATATTCTATAAAATTTGAGTTGGAATTGGATACCACGATTTCTGACATACAAATCCAAACCACCGACAAACCCAACTAGAATATGTGTACCAGAAGCTATAATGTCAGGCCGTCTAACAAACAAACAAGAAGCCAAAGGATTCCTGGCCTAATAGTGAGGAGGAGGCCCAGGACTTAAAGAAGTTACGTTCATTTTTCACGTATTTGGGTTTTGTTATACTATATAGTAATTTAATTATATATATATATATATATATTTGTTATTTGTCTTTGATAGAATTTTGAATGCTATGAAAATTATATTTGATTTGAATTATCAATTTACTTATTTGAAATGTTATAGACTGCCTTAAAAAAAAAAAGAAACTAACAATAGATTTAATAACTGGGTAAATAGCTCATGAAGGGTATTTTTCTTTCTTTTCTTTTCTTTTTTTTTTGAAAAGTGATTAGTTATAATCAATATACATTAATACTGTTAAATGAGAAAAATAAACTATTACAATTAATAATCACCCAATTTCAAAAATATCAAAAAATACAAAATTATTATACAATAGAAAGAAAATCAATATATAATTAAAATAATATTAGCATTGCTCAAAACTCAAAAGCGCGACCTATATGAAGCACCCACCAATGCCAGGTGCGTGACGCGGGTCGGAATTCCGGACTGTAGTCGGGGCAAAGCTCCGGTAAATCGGGTGGGCAACCCAAAAAAAAAAAGCGCGACCTATATGAAGCACTTTTCTAATTTATTGTTGATTGGCATGTCATAGAAAAAATCAGTACGCATAAAGGAGCAGCACGGCCATTGAATCAAAGAATATTTGAACAACAAATTTAATAAATTGAAAAAACAGATAGAATTATTTATTGAAAGACAACAAAGTGAGGAAGAAAATGGAAAGTTTGATGCTATTCAATTGAATAGTTTTCATCTAATGTTTTAATTTTAGTTATTAGATATGAATATGATGATGTAATTACCAATTGTTAGATGATTTAATGGGATGATGCGTTAGATCTTTTAAGCAACGTTTAGACTTCGTATCCTGACATTATGAATATAACAATTGAGTTAGAAGGATTGCTTCTATAATAGGAATATGTAGTATCCGATTTTGATCAGATGGTTAATAAGTTTGAAACTAGGTGAGTAAGATATAAAACCCAAAAAAAAAATAAAAATAGTAGTATAAAAAACTGTTAAAAAGATAAAATTATTACATTATTATAATTAATCCAACAATTATATATATATATATACACACACACATCATTCGAGTAATTTATCTGACTGAATAGTACTTCATGAGTCGAAGAAGACAAAAATGTTTCTTGGTAGAAACGGAGCCAACAGTGGCGGGACATTAGTGGTGGTGGCAGGCACGAGACACCTCTCGTTTCAAAGATTCATGTGAAAATATCATTTCTTATTAAATTTAAAGTATAAATTCCAACACATATTCATTATTTTTTTGGATATGTAATAATGATGTTATGTTTAACAAAGCTTTTGTCACCTTGTAATTGAAAGGGACACAAAAATCGAAAATAATCTTTGTTATATTGTTATTTTACTTGACACATACGATTTGTTTCTTATTATTAGTCGTTTTACTATCAAATTTTTACTTCACAATATATATTGTTTCATGAAAATAATAGAGCAATTAATGTCTTCCCCCTCTAATTATTATAACAAATATTTAATGAAGATAAAATAATTAAATAAAGTATAGGAATTATAACTATTAAATTTTTCTTAATATATGTAGCATAACTTTAAATAACTATATGAAACGGATGCAATAACATAGCTCTGACCAAATTAAATATGTGAAAAAAAAAATCTGTGCAAAGTTGGGCTATTATTAATTTAAAGTAATTCAAGCTCAACTTTGTTAACTTCAATAGGGTTGTCTTGCTTTAACAAAAGTTGAGAAATTACGTGTTCATGTGTTTTCAGATATTCTCTATATCCCATAATATTAGTCATTTTAGAGATTTTTTTTTATCCCATAATATTTATCACTTTGAATATTTCAAGATAGCATTAATCCCCCCCCCACACCCCCCCCCCCCCCCCCCCCCCACCCCACCCCAACCCAAAATTTTACTTCATTTATTATTTCTAATGGAATTTGATGAGGTATGGGGAAGGTAATTTTATCAATTTATTTTAAATTTAGCTAAAAAGAAGGCTATTTATTAGAGCAATTGGTTTGTGTAAAAAAACCTAGGACGACTAATATTATGAGACAGAGAGAATAATAAATAATGGGCAAATAACATTAATATTTTCTTAAGTTTTTGTATAGAATAACTTTAATTTACGATCTTGCTTACAGAGAAATTCTTAGATCCTAATCTTCTAAATTAATTTTATTCAGTCCCTCATTAATTTATACTATTAAATCCGTTCATACTTGACTCGCATGTTTCATTTGTCAGTTGAAGCAAAAATTAAATTACTATAAAATTTGGGGAGTAAAAGCTCCCCTTTTAAAGATTAATGACTAGATTGAATCTAAATTAAAATTTTAAAAATTATTAATATGATTTGCCTAAAAATGAACTCACAATAGTATATACATAAAACATAGATACACACGTTTTTTTGATACACATTTGTGCGAATTAATGTGTTCATGTGCGTGTTGATATGTATGCCACTCGAGGTTTTTTTTTAATGATAAATAGACAGGTAACGTAAAAGAACTCTTTGAAATATTTTATTAACTTACATTTAAAATAATTAATGTAAAAGTTTATAAACTCTAAAACTAACTTATATTTAAGTTCTAAAAACTTAGAAGCTTCTAAAAATTAGTTCATTCAGAAGAGTTTGCTCATACGGCAAGAATTGAAAAGTTGTTATAAAATCACGCCACATCTTAATATTTATTTAATATTAAAGATAGTTAACATTACCCCCACACAATTATATCTTAGGCGACAATATTAGTGTGTGAAATTAGTATAGGCGAGAAGCCCAATATCAACATATGTAGGACCTAACATATTTTGATGCAATTTTGAATAACACGGAGTTGGGTCTAACTTCTCGCCTAATAACAACACGTAGCCTAACATATTTTAATACAATTTAGAATAAAACATGGATTTCTCAAAATATTAATTCAAAAAAAATAAGAATTGCTCAAATGCATTAATGCAACTCCATTTTAGTAATGCTTTTGCACAAACTTCTTATTAAATTATATAAAAGGATGACAATAATAAAAATATGATTGAATAAACGCATGCCTATGTTCTTAGGCATCTAGTGTTTGTTGAAATTTCGAGTCGTCGGCCGTGTTGATCTCCTAAACCACATGTATACTTGAACTGGTACAAGCAAATTCAGCCCCCTACCCCAATTCCACACGGCCACAATCACGAATTTACACGTTACATTCCACAAGTAGTTGGACTCTAATGATTCATTAATTTCATTCTAATTAATCACACCAATACGGAATGTCATGCTGATAATTATCCTTAACTTCTAACTTGGAACTGTGACACCGTTTTAAAATTTCGCTCGCCACTACCATCTCTATATATAGGAACCCTTCCCTTCAATCTTTTACCCCCCACCAACTACCCCCCACACATTGTCATCCCTCCACCGCCCACACACACACACACACACACACACACACACACAGATATTACATTGACAAAAGATTATCCAAAGAAAAAAAAAAGAGAAAACTAATGGGGCACAAGAGTCTGAAAAATTTGGCCAGCAAATTGTTATCATCTCAACCGATGAATAAGATGACTACTCAGTCATTTTTTTTTGCGTCAATATTGTTTTCATTCGTCTTCTCCTACTCGTCTCTGTATCTGTCTCCTTTAATGTTCATGTATTCAGAAAACCTCATGAACTATATTTTCGCTTCAAGATCTTTTCAGTTCTTGACGAACCATGCAATGAACAAGAATTGCGTGTTTCTCATTTGCAACGGTCTATTGGTTTTCGTCGTCAAAACCTCCGGCCGCTTCGTCCGTTCTCCGTCGGCTTTTGACCTGAACGACATGCTGCAGAACAAGATTGGTGACGGCTTGCAAGTAGAAATAGAGACGGAAACAGAACCCCAAGTAGCCCTCCAGATAGAGATGGAGCCCCATTTAGAGAAAGATGTGATATCAATTGATGAAAGTGGGGAATCAAAAGAACTAGAAGAAAAGCCGAAAGAAGTTCCAATTTCGATTGAAGAAATTAGCGACAAGGACAAGGAAGCAGACGACGGTGAGTTGGAAGACGCGAAAAGTGCCGAGAGTGAGGTGGACAAATGCTGCGTTTTTGATGATGATCCCGGACAAGAAGAAGAAGAAAAAAGAGAAGATGATCAAGAACTGCATGGAGGAGGAGGAGGAGGAGGAGGAGAAGACGTGCACGAACAAGAAGAAGAAGAGCACTGCAACGAAACTTTCGATGAAATGGAGAAGTTGAGCACTGAAGAATTAAACCAGAAGTTTGAAGATTTCATAAGGAGGATGAAGGAGGAGATTAGGATTAATAATATTGAAGCTCGACACCAATTAGTCATGGTTAATTAATTAAGTAAATCAGTTTAGCAATATAATAGTTGTGTATTATGGGATCATATTCATTTTTGATCCATTTTTCTGTCGCTTTTGCACCATTATTATTACTTAGTAGCATATTGTTGTATAAAAATGTCACGATATAATTAAATTAATATAAACATCAATTTCATTTCAGCAGTTGCTTTGTTTATTGCTAATGAATATGATCCACAAATTCAGTTCAGACATTCAGGCACATTATAATTAAATAATTTGGGGTGGGAGCAAGTATGGCCAATTTTTTCCAAGTGTCATGCACGTATTCTGATATACTGATGCAAACAACACACACACACACACACACACACACACACACACTTTATTACTGAATCGATGAAATCAACAATATTGTTGAAATAGCACTCATTCATCGTTTTACGCATTTCATGTGTTAACTCAACTAATTAATTACAATTAACTCCTTTTAGTTTCTGAAGAATAGATTGCGTCTATGGTAATGACTATTGCATGAGATGAAAAAACTGAAACGTTTCAACAAATCAATATCGAATATTAATATTAATTTTGCACAAAAAGAAAAATTATCAAAGGTTTTATAAAGTTTTGAAAGGGAAAACATACCCACCAATGCGGGAGTACTCATTGTTAATTCAAGCTTTTATCATAGTTATTTTCCCTATTTTGTAATTAGATTCAGAGCATGTTTAGATGAATTTTTTTTTAAAAAGAAGTATTTATTTTATTAAAAAAAAAAAACAACCCTTTAATGAAATTGTGTTGGCTTGGGGTTTTTTTTTTTTGAAAAGCAAAAGTCAGAAAAAGTGATTTTTTTTAAGTTATTCAAAGTAATTTAAAATAAAAATATTTTTTAAAATATTTTTAATTATTATATTTAAATATAAAATTATTAAGTAAAAAAATTATATTATAAAAAACACAATTCTAAAAGTATTTTTTTTCTTTTGTAGATCTATTCAAACGGATCCTTAATCAATCAGTTGCTATGGTTATCGAAAATGAATATTTATAATATAATAATTTTAGAATTAATACCAAAGAAAAAAAAAAGAACATGTGGCGGTGGAATTGAACATGTAGCAATATATTGCTTATCAAGTCATTCGGCCAATTATTTCTAAATCCGAATACTGATTTTAATGCGTATAACATTGGAGACAATATTGGTCCACCTAAGAATTGGATTAATTTAGGTTTTAGGTGAAATCTGCATGAATATCCAGAAAAAAAACAGAACCAATAAGGCGATCCATAAGTAGTTCAGATTTGGACACATGGAAAGTTTTGCACAGTTACTCCTTTGACCTTTTGGGCTTCAATTCAGATAGAAACAGAACTACTACTTGAGGAAGGGGTAAGAAAATGGGAGGCACTTTGATCAATTAAAGCTTATTTAACATTTAAATTCTTAAATGTTCACACCTAGCTAGTTGTATGGAGTTAATTAATCGTTCTAATTATCACTAACATGGTGATGTTATGGTTAGAGTCTACCATTTTTATTTTTGAAGATGTCTAAATCCGACTCTCACTGAGAAAGTTGAGTTTGTTAATTATTTAGGAGTATTGTGAATTCATGGTCATTAATCTATAATATATATTTCAATAAGGGGTGTGATTTAATTGCACTAATGTGTTGGTGGAGCTACAGTGATCGAATCGGGCATTCTCGATCAGATTTAGCGAAAAAAACATTTTGTAACAGTTAAATTTTATTGATTGAGGAAGTCATATCAAGTCTTCTAACCTAATTTTGACTTTCTTGAAAATAAAAAATAAAAAACCTTTTTGATTAAGTGACTTATTCTCATTATTGGGACTAAAGCTTAATGTCTAGATATTCATGGACCAATAATTAAATTTTCGGGAGTACCGTTACGCATCTTTTATAAATAGGAATGTAGTTGGTTTCATGAATTTGTGACGAGATCAAGAGACATGTATGAAATAGCTGTTGTTTTACCTAGCACAGTAGTAATTATGCGACTTTACGAAGTATTTAAAAATTCGGCTCGGTAAGAGTAGATCTTTAGAAGAAAGAAAGAAAGAAAAAAAGGAAAATAGATAAATAATAATGTGATATATATCAGCTGACGGCTCAGAATTAAAGACTATACTTTCATAGACCAATAAAAAAAAAATTACTCCTTCTGCTCCATAATATTAATTGTCTTAAATTTTTTCATACAAATCAATTACTATAATAAATAATTTTTTTTAACTAAATTTAAAATAATTTGACAAAATTATCCTCATCAAATTCTATTAAAAATAATAAATGATGATAAATTTAGGAGAAAAAAATAAATTCTCCTTTAAAATTCTTAAAGTGATAAATATCATAAAATTAAAAAAAATTAAAATAATTAATATTATAGGATAGAGGGAGTGATGATTTTTTTTTATTATTTCGGTGAGTGGGAGAAAAAAAAAACTACTGTTAAAGTAGATAAAATTTACACACATGAGTGACATGGACACCTAATCAACCCCAAGATTTCTAGAGTGTAAATTAACATTGCACTTTTCTCTAATTTTATCAACCAATTAATTAATTTAATACGTCAATATTTTTAATAGCACATACGTACACACAGTGGAGAGAAGATTGGGGTCCAAATTTAATAATTCCAAATTCAAAATAAATTGTTTTTTTTTTGCGAACTTGAAAGAGACATCCATTGAGATTATGCTAAGTGACAAATAGTTTTGAGGCTGCATCAAAGGTTTGGATAGTCGTTCAGTTTCATATCAAAACAATATATAAGAAATTAAATTTGGACAAATGGTAATTTCCACTATATAAAAAAGTACAAATGTTGATCATAACAATTTAAATGATAATGTCAAACTATTACTAATAACATATATCAAATAGTTATATACATTTAATTTTTGATTTAAATGATAATGTTGTGTCCCCACAAGATTTTGATTTACATTATAAATGTGCCGTTAACTTATACTAGTGACAACTTAAATATAATATGACAAATTATGTCCACACTACACCATTTGAGATATAATGTTGTAATAACGAATTAGTTCATCTAGTTTTAAAAGTTATCAATATTCATTGAGATATGTGTCATTTTAACAAAATTCATTATTCATTTAAATGAGACGAAATTGTGAGTTGTATTACTGATATTTTCGATGGGGCTTCCACATATGATTCGCTTTGTATTGATAAGTTTAAGGCAGATATTTTATATGAAATCCATTTCAAAATAATAATAATAATAGTAGTAGTATTTTTATTATATTATAAATGATAATACTGAATGGTGACTATAGTATTATAAAATAAAATTATAAAATTAATTAAAATTTTTTGTCGAACTTGATGAAACACATCTATTGATAATTTGGATAATTGTTATCAATGATTTCTTTTGTCTTGTATTTCAATATATTATATTTCAATCAATGTTATAGCTTTCGCATTGCTTTCGAGCAATTCTTATTGTATTTTTGAAAAAAAAAAAAAAGAAGTGGATATATATGGTACCTTCCAAGATCCTGGTAAGTGAGCCAGGTGGCTGAAGAATTAATTTTTCGAGATTTTTGAAGTGACTAAGAGATGTGGCTGCAATTTCCCGGCTTTCATTTTCGAGGAACAATTGTGTACTTTGTGCGGGGATTTTGAAGATGCAAGGGGGCCTCCCTCATGATTGGGCCACTTAACCAAAGTTTAGTCAATCTCACAATAATTACTGAAAATACCCAGTCTTCAATCACACCCATGTTAATCAATCAAGAATCCCATTCCCATTCCCCACTGCGACGGCAATCTTGATAATTCAACGGGTTTTTTTTGGTAGACACTTCAATTTTTTTAAAAGATTAAAATTATGAAAATAATTGACAATATTAAATAGTAAAAATAAATAATATTTTTTTAAAAAAAAATAGTTATTGAATTTTAAAAAATGACTAGTAGCTGAAAAAAAAAATAGTATAAAAGATGTTTTTAAATTTTAGCTTATTAACTTTTTTTTTTTCCTTAATAAAAACAGCAAAACAAAACACTATATTACTAACTTTTTTTTTAAAAGAGTAGTAGAAATAACACTTTCTCTTGTTATTTGCAAGCACCCCCTAAGACTACACGGGTTTACACTAATGAAGCACTATTTATTTCGATAGTGGTTACATTATTATATATATATATATATATATATATATTAATTTTAGGGGTACATTAGTGGGGATAAACATAGATTAGTCCCTAAAACTTTAGTTGAACTTTCAAATTTTATTATCAATCTCCTTCAGGGAGATTGGCAAGCTTTTAGAGAAAAATTTAATTGAACTCTCAAATTTTATATGTTGCCTCTAAAATTTGTATAAGAATAAAAAAATTTCTATATTTTTTACGATTGCGGCTATAGGGCTAGGTTTTCTTTTCTTTTTTTTTTTTTTTGAAAAACCTCGTTATACAGTAATAAAGGTATTTTTATAATTTTTAAAGGCGAATAAAATAGCCATTCAATATCATATCTATTGTATTACAAGATGAATGTTTTATGACAATGTTATGAATTCGAGATCCACAAATTATGTGGTTAGTAGTAATTTAGTATATATTCATTCAAACAACAACGATAACAATAATAATAACAACAATAATGCTTTAAAATTTCGCATTTTGATTTAGTTAAATATTGCTTCTTGCGTGTGCCTTTATCTAGTTTTATGATAGATAGAATTAGCAGTTGATAATCGATAATTCTGAGTTATTAATTAATTATTGTTAACACACACACAAAAAAAAAAGAGTAAATGTGGCGATATAATAAGTGTTGACAAAAATATTGTGCCTAATGAAAAAAATTTACTATTATGACAAATTGTGGCAATATAATGAGTTGAGTTTTCACTATATATATATATGTAGTGAAAAAAAATTATTTTGTCACAAAAGTACAATGTCAATGTGATGGGATAATGTCTAAATTGTTATTATTGATAATTAATGACGCTCCTAATGTGATAACTTTGTGACAATGTAAATCTTGTCACAATATCAAATTATCACTATAGGGGTATGTTTCTAATTGTCAATGGTGGCAATTCAAATATTAATTCTTGTTACCATCCAATCCTATTATAACAGATTAAAAGTTGATGTGACCAAAAAAAAATCAATTAATGACAATATTTAAAGTATTATCACTTAATATAATTGTTAGTGATGATTTATATGTTGTCATTCTTATATTTTGTTACTAATATTATTTTTTCTTGTAACGCAACTTGTTATTGGAAACTTTATATAATGATATATCCGATTGATTTATTAAAAAAAAAAAAACAAAAGAACACAAAAGCAAAATAGGTAAATTTGACGACAAGAGTTTCTCAGCAAAAAGAAGAAGCACATCAAAAGAAAACATCAAAATACCTTGAGTTTTGACTACATCATATATTTGAAGAAATTAATTCATGTATGGGAAATTTCATCCCAGCCAATAAGAGACAGTTTCATCTAATGACAATGTTACATATTAGGCTCATTAATAATATTTTATTCATTGGAGTTCCACTTGAACATGATTTCCAATTTTCGTACGATGATTCACTAAAACACTACTAAAATAACATTAGTTATTAGAGCATATTCATTTGGGCAATTATGGATTGATTGACAAAAATGAATTGAGACAATTCGCCATCTTCAACAGTGGTCTTAAACAATATAACATGTAAAGTGAGTTTCGCAGAATTCAATTAAAAGAATCTTTGTTTCAAAAAATAAATATATTTACTAAATACTTAAAATATAAAGTCCTTTATATTAAGAAATTTAATATCTTATACTTGTAATGCCATATCAAATATATCCTTCAAATAAATTTGATTAAGCTACCAAATTTTACAAATCACCTCTAAAAATGTTGTGCTAGGGTTATTTGAGCAACCACCCTCTCTCTCTCTCTCTCTCACTCTCTCTCTCTATATATATATATATATTGACGTGGCATATTTTCGACCGGAAGACCGACCTCTCGCGTACCCCCCATGGATCCCATCGAATCCTCTCGACGGGAACCGAATAGCTTTGCGGCTCCCCTCCTTGTCGGCTTACTAGGCATAACGATTTCTTCTAGAAGTCCGCTCCTCGACAACCTGACCGATATGCGTGTCGATCGGGCCCATGCCGCGTTCAACGGATCCCTGCAGGCATTAAATGCTCCGTCAGACGAGGCATGGGGGAGCCACCTAACCCCATGCCTCATTAATGACCCTACCCCCGAGTCTACAGGGTGCGCACGTCGGTCCCCAGCAGCCTACTTGGCTAGGTGGGCCCCCGGGAGCGGGGCCTATTTGTATATGGAATAAATACCCCTGCATTTATGGTAAGAAAAACATTAATTATATTCAACACCCTTACTCTGTTCAAATTACTAAAAAATCGATCCGCTGACTTAAGCATCGGAGGGTCATAGCCGAGACCCATCTCGGCTAGCTCACGTTGCCGTTTCCCTTTGTTGCAGGCCAACTTCCCGATCAAACACATCCATTTCCATAACCGACCAGGGTAATCGACCGGAGTCGAACAGCTCCCAGAATCGACCCGCATCATATATATATATATATATGTTGGTCGACAATCACTACAAGGCAATAAATAAATTAGTGATAATATAATAAATGATAATTAAAAAATTGTCACTAATTTTATATATTTGGTGACAAAAGAATTTATTTCATGACAAGAATAATTTATACAGTGTCAATATATAGTAACAACATAGTGTGCAAGATGACAACATTGATAATTAGTGACAACATATTTACAGTGACAATTTAGTGATAATGAAATTCTATCAAAAATTGTAGTGATAATTTTGTTTGTTACCACAAAAGTGTTGCTAATTGACAATGGTAACAACTAAAACATTAATTTTTTTCATCGTTAAGTGATATTATAGCAGTATAAAAGTTGTTGTCACTAAATAAACTTAACTAACGACAATATATAAGGTATCGTTATTTCATATAATTATTGGTAACAACTTTTATATTTTGTCACTAATATTATTTTTTCTTATAGTGAATGATGACTATAAGCTCTATTTCTTCAAGGTCGTGTCTTGTTATGTATTTTTTTTTGGGGGAGGGGGGGGGGGATTGATATTCTATTGCATATCTATTTATTATATTAATATTTTTAAATAAAAAACAAATTATTACATCAATAATCGCTAATCATCAAATATAATGAAATCACTCTACAATAAAATCATAAATCGTTGTTCAGCCGACTAATACCCATGTTTGTAGACTTAGTATTCAAGCTCCTACCCCTTGAGTTGAAAAGCCACCGCCTTAGTATTGAAACAAAGGCCTTTTAATAGCTTTTGAAAAGTCGTCTAATATCATATTTGTAGCAGTGACATGAATCGAAACCATAATCGTAATGGAAGTTTGATTCAACTAGTATCCTGGAAAAACATCATCATTATGGCAAGGAAAAATTGCAAAATTAACGAGCAGAATGCGGAAACTAAGTACACGTTTAAAGATAATTCCAATTAGTCTTGAGATTATGGTGCATGTACTGTGAAAATGGCACCACTTTATTACAAGTCCACCGGCCAAGTAGAGACAATTAATCGCAATGATTCGGTCTGAATAATTGTCTGAAAATATTCATATTAATCTTAATCTTGTCATGAGTAGGTAATCAGGACATCAATTGTGGACTGAAATCTCGATTGTTTTTTGTGGTTGTCTGTGTATTAATTTTACTGGCTCAAATTGACAACCTTGTTTTTTTTTATTATTCAAAAGACATGTAATTATGAACTCGAAGAATATGTTAATGACCAAATTTTGGATGACTACGGAATAGGGTTATGTTTCGTGAACTTAATCTGATCAATATTCATGTTAAAAAGGTTGTGTGATTTTAATGTGTTTGCTGTTACTATTTGTAAGAATAGTCTGTGGAATAATCTATCGTTAGTCACTAAATACTTGCGTGAACGATTTTGTTGCCGCTATTTTTATTACAATTAAGGATTAAATATGTTTCACTACGCTAGGTCAAAATCTATAGTTTGTGGTAGATACACAATGTTACTTTCTTTTGCATTTGGTATGACAAAGCACCTTTTAAGACGATAATCTGCATGAAATGGTTGTGCCCCCATAAGCACCATGAGTCCGACAATTAGTCCTCGATGAGTTATGTTCTTTCGAATCAAATGGTGGTGTTGATGATAAATGTCAAATATTTTGGCCATCTTAAAGTTAGCTTAGTTAATTTTATATGTTTTCTCTAACTATTTTTACGAATAGTACGTATGGAATAATCCGTTGTTAGTCACAAAATACTTGCGCAATGATTTTGTTAAAATTTCACTATTATTTTAAGATTAAACATAAAATATTTTATTAGGATCGAATGATTACTATTAGGCCAAATTAAAGCTATATCTTATTGCATAGGTTTCGTTTTCAAAATACGAGCTTAATTTGAACCGGTAATTAAAAGGTTTTATGTTATAAGAATTTCAAAATATAAAATTTGCACACTTTGGATAGCATTTCCTTGAATTCTTTATTTGGTCAAGAATTTTGATGAGGAAACGAAAAATATGTGAGAACAAAGGAAATAACCAACAAAAGAAAATGATAAACTATAAATTTGTATAGCTGTTGCAGTAATAAAGAGAAAAAAAAAAACGTGAGCGTTTCTCTCTTTTTTGTGCAAAAATTGATTTTCTTCAATTGCATGATATTGTTTGTCAAATATAGTTTATTAATTTTTCTAGCAACCAAACATGTAAAATTATATATATATATATATGTTTTATTATTATTATTATATATATATATATGTTTTATTATTATTATTATTATTATTTTTCATTTCGTCAACAAAATGTTTGTATCAAATTTGAGTTAATTACGGATTAGCTGTGGGACTCTCTCTTCTGAAACAAATAGTTCTATTTCACGAGATGGAAATCTGAGGATGGCCACCCAAAATAATTTTTTTTTGAAATGGATTTATTACAATCAATCAATTACATAAACAGTTGTTATAATTAACACATTAGTATTCCAAATGAAGACTATTGCAATTAAATGTCATCAAATGATCATTAAATACAAACTACTATACAATAGTAAGAAATTAGTATTAAACTAGAAGAATGCCCCTATTCACGAGAAATCGAACCCATAACCTTAAGGTTATGAGACTTCTACCACACCACTAAAATAAGATCTCATTGACGCCACCCAAAATAATATTAAAAATTATAAATTTGGAGCAAATTAATAATATAAATGAATGCCCTTTTGAACCAACCTATCAATTTCCAGAGGAACAAAAATTTGAACAGAAATTTTAGCCTCTAAATCAAGAATGCTAAAAGTAAATGAGCTCTAAGACTACTCTCGTATATTTATCACTCCCGCATAATTGTCCTTTAAGAGTGTGCCCGACTGAACTTGTAAGCTCTTCAAATTATTTTATAAAATATTAAGTAGGTTGTAAACTTTCTAAAAGTGTAAATTCAATAAAAGAATTTCCTAGTTAACAAATAAAATGTTTTAAGCTTAAATATGTTAGAAGGTTTGCGGATCTAATTTCTACTCATAGGATATAATCGGCGAGTTGGTTCTATGTCAAATCATTATGAATGGAATGTATATGCTGACTTTTTGTGTGATGTTATAATGGCCGATGTTGCCTAATATTAATAGTTTCTTTAGTTCAAAAGAAAAAAAATAAGTAAAATGTTTGGAAATTATAAGCTCATAAAGGATTAAGTGCAAATATCATATTTAGTTCTTAATGTTTTATTTTAATACCACGTTAGTCTCTAAAATACCATTTGTGACCTTACAGTCCCTAAACTTATAATTTGATTTCACGTCCGTCCCTCTAGTGAATATTTTGATGGATTTGTTTGAAATTGTGTTATGTGACTAGCATGTGCCTATTTTGAGGGCAAAATTGTCATTTCATAATTATACAATACAAATAAAAAATGTAATTATAGATTCCTGATTGTGTCCTTATCCTCCAAATCGAGATGAAGGAAAAGCCTAACTTTTCACTCCCTTTTTATTCTTTGATTGACTGGAATAACCTTTTCTAAATTTTTTTATCATTTGGCTACTTAAACCTTTTTTTTTTATATCTAAATTGTATTATAATCATGAAATGATAATTTTGCTCTCAAAATAGGCAAATGCATGTTTTCTGGCAAAAATCCATCGAAAAATTCACCAGAAGGACGAACATGGAACCAATTTATATGTTCAAGGACGATAATGTCACACATAGTACTTTAGGGATTAAAGTGATACTAAAATAAAATATTGAGAACTAAATATGACATTTTGAATTATTAATAAAGAAAGCATTTTTACCATTTTAAAAAAAAATGTATCTTATTTGTCTTCATTATTACCCTAAAAAGAGCTATTTAAGCTTTGTCTCTTACCAAAAACACCTATCATTTATATGTTCTCTAATTGTTAGATTCTTATTTCTATTCAAGCGCTCTAATGAAAACATATTGTTTAAATAAAATTTAGAATCTAATAAGTTCCCCAAATATTTTATAAGCTCAAAAAATTGTAAGGACTTAAAAAAATAAATTTAGGCACTAAGATCTAAAATTGTTCACGCGCGTGCACACACAAATATATATAGGGAGATAAAATTAATTCCATTCAGGAATAGTATATAAATATAATATTACTTCATATATATTTTGGGGTTGATAACGAATTATTATAATTTTATGAATTATACATGAAACTGTTCCAAAGCAACTTTTAGACAGATTAAGGATCCATTTGGATGAGCTTTAAAAAAAAGTGCTTTTCGAAATGTACTTTTTATTGTAAAGTTTTTGTTTAAGTCAAACAGTTTTGCGTTTGGATACAATAATTAAATATGTTTTAAAATGTGCTTTTATTTGAAACTACCATAGGGTAACTTCTGAAAAAGCCCTTTTTGGATTTTTTTTTCTATCTTCTGCTTTTTTGTACGACAAAAATATAATTTTAGGATAGTATGTTGCACATTTTATGATTTTGGGACACCAACTTTTCTAATTTTAATTTTACGACATGAATTTAAATACTTTTGACACATTCAGAAAAAAAAAATTGATTTGTAATTGACATTGTCGCAAAAAATTGAACGAAATTAGTAAAATAAGTTGATCGTTGATGATTTAATTGGAAAAATAGGACACATAATCTGTGATGTGTATCTTAGCTAGAAAAATTTGATGAGTCACCTTGCTAACTCGTATTAAAATGCTAGGAATATATAGTCACGTGTTGAGCACATGACCATTATATTATTTTCTTTTTATTTTTCTAGAGGACAAAGTTTGATAATCCCTAAAAATCCCTGAATTCCTAAATCGAGAAACACACAAGGAAAACCCCAAATCCCAAATCTAAGAGAAACGATAACCCTAAGCTTCATTCTCAAAAACTTTCATTCGCAAAACCATTGTTGACGCATATTTTGTTCAATTTCTGAGGTTGGGGTTGCATACCGATTGGAGAATGCCGCAACCTCGAGAAGAGGAACCCAATATTCTACAACACCCCCCCCCCCCCCCCCCCGATATGGTATGGAAAACATCCTGTGCTTTTTTGAATGAATGTGTTGTACATTGCCTTCTTCGTTTTTTATTCATAGGGTTTTGTAAACACTTAAGTATAAAATTAGAATGAAATGACAAAAAGACCCTTGCTAAAGCATGTGCCACTCACATGTCGTCATTCCAGTGCAGATTTTTGATCGGAAAACTCGTTTAGGTTGCAATCTACAAAACCTTGTATAGATTGGATGGGAACCGGTAAGACGGCACACTTTGGATGGCAAAGTGAAAAAACCCGCATAGTTGGGGTGAGAATATGTAATTATCTCTATTATATATACATATATATATATATATATATATATATATATACTTGTAGCCCATATCATTATTCTATGCTACATTTGGTATATTATGATTGATTGAATGAATATCGTGTGTTTGAAAATAATGCCGTGACTTTACTGGAAGAATTAAATAATAATAATAATAAATAATAATAATAATATACTATTATATAATCGGGAACATTCTTTATAATTAACTTTGGTCTAACAATATATTTTGGTCTATCACTTTTCTTTTTTCTTTTTTTTTTCACTTTCTCTCTCCTCTATCTTTTCCCCCATTCGTGTTTCTTTCTCTTCCTTTTTTCTCTCTCCCTCCCTCTTCCCTCTCTATCTTCTTTCATCTTCGGATGCTCTTTAATATCATTTTCGTTTTACTTTCATTGTAATTATTTCCTCTTTTTTATTATAAATTATTTTATTTTTACTTATAACTAATTTCATAAATTTATTAAAAATAGTTATAAATATTTTGATAGTATAAATACTACCAAAATTTTGTTATATCATTAAATTATATGAAATTTTTATTATGTAGACATATCGAGTATGCTAATATTACTACTACTAATAGTAGTAGTAGTAGTAATAATAATAATAATAATAATAATAATAATAATAATAAACTTGAATTAAATAAATACACATTATCCATCAAACCATCCAATATAAGACGGAGGTAGAGGGGGGCCTAGAGGTGCAACTGCTGGTTGCCCCCTTCAAATTTATATATCAAACTAAAATTTATATGTATTTTTTAAAAATTTTAAAATTTGTCCTCTCAAATTATAAAAATACCTTTATTATTTTATAGAAATTTAATGCCGTTCCCTTTAATAAAAATTTATGATTCCATTCTTGATCCAATATATTGTACCAAGTACAGACAGTATCTTCGAGACTGAGATGTGCATGCAACGTTCCAATTCATGACTAGCGCTTCATAAATGGGACGGCCAAAAATATGGGCCAATACAACCCAAAAATCTATGTAACGCGTAACTGGATATTAAACGAAGGATATGGGTTATTTACTCAACTGCGACTAGGATATGTGAGTTGGACCATGTAAACAGGGACGTTTACTTAACCATGTTAAAAATGTCTCTCCTCTGACGAACAATATAATGGGAACATTTTCATAATGAAATGCACAAATATTTGATTGTAGGATTAGAGATACATAAAAGTTATAATTAGTTTTAAGAGCTTCTAAACTCTTAAATATAAATTTAGACGAATTAACAACTTCCAAATTTCACCTCAAACGTGATTTCACACATATTGATATTTGCTAACACAAAGACAACCCTACTAGAAAATACAATTTAGCGATGAATCTATTAATAAAAAACGGGCAATTTAACCAAAAAAAAAAACCCTTGTGATGGATTTTTCTATTGCTGTTTTTTTTTTTATTGTAGTGGCAGATTTTTTCCATTAGCTAAATTCGCGGGTAAGCTATTTATGTACAGATTTTTGCGAAAATTCGTAGCTAAATTCATGACCATTCGACAATTTTCTATTAGTGCAAGTCAACATGACTTGAAAATAAAATATGAAAACGTAGAGCGAACGTTGCCAAAAATATTATATTAACAAGATTAAAAAAACGAGCTGATTCATTGCAGTACATGATTAAGTCATTTTGTTATTAATTATTAATTCTGAAGTATGAGCAACGTGTGTTGATTATAGTGCCGGATCTTTATTTTTAATTTGACAAGTTAAAGAGTCATTTTATAATTTATACCCATTAATCATAAGAAGTAATTAATTAAGAACTTGCATAAGATCATCTGATCAACAGTCTTGAGAATTACTTGAAGTGATCATTTCACGAGACGAGGAGGAGGAGGAAGATCAAGTAACTGAATCGGCTCGTAAGTCGAATTTTTAGAATGTTTAGTACAATTTAGTGTGTAATTAATTTACCATGTTTATTTATTCTGACAATCATTAATACTATCTGTATTAATGATTTGCGCTTTTTTATTTTTTATATAATACGCACGTACACCATCCACACACTCGCACACTGGTAGTCTACTTGGGATATTTACTCTTGCTCTTTTTGGTTTGCTTAGTTGCATCAATTTAACGGAACAGTAAACGTAGTCGTAAAGTAAATTGAGTGGTTCGAATAAGTTTTGATTCGGTCTTGAATCATTGAATGGCAAAGTTCAAGTATAGATACTTGAAATCTTTGATAGCTTTTATCTTTCACTTCATGTTTTATACATTTATTTTTTTAGTAAAAGTGGTAATAATAATTAATGATATTACTATCTTCCCTTAGAAAAAAAAAGTTCAGTTTATTAATAAATTTTTATTACACATTCGTACTAACTTTAAAATATTCATTGATATAAATAAGAATGCCATTATTTTATTTTTTGACTAATAATATTGATTTACGCATATATATATATATATGACATACAACAATATCGATGATATGAACGATGAAATAATAATAGTCCTACTTAAAATGAAAATACTTGTTTAATTATTTTTCCTTACTGCACCGGAGCTCGAATTTGAATATATCTTTTAAGTGTTTCTTGACATATATGGTTGACAATTAGGAGAATTTTAGTGAAAATTTTGTTTTTCTTTTATGCAAATAATTTGTTCCAATGGTTAAGATCAAAGTCCTAAAAATCACATCCTAGGAGCTATTTTCTCCTACCAAATTAAAGTCGAGTGAATAAGAAGCTTGTTTAAATAATTTGGAATTTAGGGGCCTTACATTGTATTTATTTTATGCTACTTGAATGTATATATACCCTATTATATCGATCATGCATTATAACATGATAATACAACAAAGTAATAAAACAATATTGACATCATTTGTACAATCTAACAATTCATATTTAATTGAGTTAGACGCATATATACGCAAATAATGGATATAACATGACATGATCCAATGCATTCTTGCTGATTAACTTTTGGATCGTTTTGTAATGATATTGTTAAATAACCACCTGATCTAAAAGTTTAAATTGTTAAAAAGAAAAGTTATTAAATATGTATTATCTCCCACACGCCCCTGTACGTGCAAGTGGATCAACTTGATCTGTTAGATGAGGAGAGCCATTAAATATGTTAAATAACCATTTCATCTAATCATTTAATCCGATCGAGATGAGAACTTTCAAATATTTATTATCTCCAATAGATATAATACTACTGTGTATATATGTAACATCTCGTGCACGCAGGTAAATCGGCAGTATGGCCAGTGATGGTGATGAAAGTTCCCTATTAACAGCACTTTTAACCGACACAACGCGTAACGTAAGAAAATTACGCCGAGTTAGAAGTTCTACTTTTGCTGATTTTGTACCAGGGAGATATGACTTCATGAAGGAGCCTCCACAGCTTCCACCTCCAAAATCCTTCTTAGACAAAACTGTTCCCAGTATCAGAAGACTGATTGTTTACTTAATTCTCTACTTAGCCATTGGCACAATTTGCTTTTACATTGCAAGGGACCAGATCGAGGGTGACAAAACAAATGGACTTCTGGATTCTGTGTACTTTTGCATTGTGACGATAACGACTGTTGGATATGGAGACTTAGTCCCTAATAGTGCACCCACAAAACTTCTTGTTTGTGCTTTCATCGTTCTAGCGATCACTCTGCTTAGCCTAACTCTAAGCAAAGTGGCGGAGTACATTGTCAGAAAGCAAGAGAAATGGCTCTTTGAGGCGTTGCACATGCGCGTAGAACTTGGCCCTGCTGAGATTCTTAAAGAAATCGAGACGAACAAAGCTCGGAACAAGTGTCTTACGATGTTGGTGTTTGTTGTGGTGCTTCTTGTAGTTGGGGCGGTGTTTGTGGCTACGGTTGAGAAACTAGATGTTGTTGATGCGATTTATTTTGTCTGCTCGACCGTCGGGACTTCGGGTTATGGAGATAAGAGCTTCTCGACGAAGGCGGGGCGTGTTTTTGGTGTGTTTTGGATTTTGATGAGCACTGTGTGTTTGGTGATGTTGTTGTGTTTTGTTGTTGAGCTTAACGTCGAGCGCAGACAGAAAACATTGGTAAAATATGTTCTTATCTGGAAAATGAAGAATGCGGGTGTGGAGCCGAGTGATTATGTTTGAAATGGGGATTTTGGGCAATGGCCTGGTCAGAAAATTTATGTATTGACGGGTCAATCATGTTATGTATTGGTGATAAATAATAGGGCGAATTACACTGACTATCCCTGAGATTTGTCTAATTTACAAAAAATCTCCTATTTTTTAAAAAATTATCCAAAAACTCCCTAAGATTTCAAAAATATTACAAATTTATTCGAATTTCCGAAAATACCCCTTCCTTTTTTTTGGGTGATTTACACTGACCACCCTGAGATTGAGTTAATTTACAAGAAACCCCCTATGGTTTCAAAAATTACCAAAAATCCCCCGAAGTTAGACCAATATTACAACTAGCACCTACTTAGGTTGACTTATTAACAATATTAAATCTTTTTTTTCTCCTCTATAATATTGTTATCATAAAATTTTCATGTAATAGATTTGAAAAAAAATGTGATTATTTATTCAAATAAATATTCTAAATTTAATGCATTATTTAATTTATAAAGGTATCTACCAACCCATCAAGTATGTTATATTATCGCTAATACGGAGTAAATTTTAAGAGAAATGAGTTAGAGTCCTCAAGCTAAATAAAGTTTTCAAGTGCATTATTTAATTTCAATTTTTTATTTCAATCAATGTTTATATTTCTCATTTCACATAATGGATATATACGATGCATACAATTATATTTTTCTCAAATATAAATTTAGCACATATTACGTATATTTAGTATAAATTCATAACATTAAATTCGGAATATTTATTTGAAGAAATAATCACATTTTTTTTCCAAATCTATTAAATGAAAATTTTATGATAACAATATTACAGAGGGAAAAAAATTAATATTGTTGATAAGTCAACCTAAGTAGGTGCTAGTTGTAATATTAGTATAACTTTAGGGGGTTTTTGGTGGTTTTTGAAACCACAGAGGGTTTCTCGTAAATTAGCCTAATCTCAGGGTGGTCATTGTAAATCACCCAAAAAAGGGGAAGGGATATTTTCGAAAATTCGAATAAGTTTGTAATATTTTTGAAATTTAGGGGGTTTTTGGTAATTTTTGAAAAAGTAGGAAATTTTTCATAAATCAGCCAAACTTCAGGGGTGGTCAGTGTAATTTTTCCTAAATAATATGTAACAAATTAATGATGTGACGAAACAAGATCAATTAATGCACTTATGTAGTATGTGCATATGTAAAATGGAAACGTAAAATATACAATTTTTTTATACTATTAAGTTTGACTTTATCTGTATTTTTTAGAAACAAAACAAAACACAAAAAACTTTATGCGTACTCTATTATTAGTGGATATACACATACATACATACATATATATATATATATATAATTACAAACTTTTTTTTTTTATGAGCAATTTCTATACAAGTTTGTAATTCTGCTATTAGAGCCATCCATTTTGTTTGTCTTGCAGTTGCACCTCTTGTTTGAATATATAAATATATATATATATATATATATGAAACTCAAAAGAATTAGTGTACAAATTTTGTAATTCTTTTATTATTATTACTCTTATCTTTTGCTTTTTCTTTTCTTTTTAAGAATTTGGAGAGGGAACGAAATTTTGTAGAAAAAGGAAACACAAGTAAATTACGTACTAAATTCCAAGCACAAAGGAAATTTAATTTAAAAATGCAAAATAAGCTTTCTTCTATTTTTGTAGGAAATAAATTCTCCTCAGTTGCATGATTTTCCATCAATTTTTTTTTCTTTACTAATTTTCTTAACAACCGAACAAGTAAATATCACTTTTCTAATATTCTCTATTTAAGAAATTCATTTAATATGGGTGGCATTTGTAGATAGATTAGTCCAACAAAATAAGTTAAAAGAGCTTTTGTAATAGCATCATCAAAGATAAATTTTTTTATGCACGACAATTTTAATTAAAAAACCATTGGTAGAAGTAATTTGTAAAGTTTGTATTTTTCTTCTTGAAATGCGTACGGCCTTCGTTATATATTAGTGGAGGCAAGTTTTATAATCACTGCACAAATGTATGTGTTTCAGTGAATAACTAATACATTATAAATTTAATTTATGTGACTGATTTCATTTATAATAATTCCGTTAATAAACTTCTTGTTACTGATTATTTTTTTAGGTTATGTTTAAACTGAATTATATCACTAATCTACCACACATACCTCAAATTGTAACAAAATCTTTCTGTCACAATTTTTATATAAGTGAAGGAGTACTTTCTTATAATAAATTTTTGAAGACAAATATATAAAGAAATAAAAAACTATCACATTTGTTTCCTCGATGAAATAATTGTTACCAAATAGGATGTAGAACTAGCGACAATATAATTAGTAAAATCACAAATAATAAATAAAGGACAACTCCACATAATATGTAGCACAAATTAGAGCGCTTTCGAGCAAGACTCCCATTAACAAGATGCAATTTAGCTCTTTATACGACAATCATTGTTGCAACAATCAAGAATTGGAGGTTGCTTGCTTTTATCAAATGCCAAAGTACCAAAATATTAGAGTTGAAAGGGTCCATGCCTCCTATGTCCATAAGAATACCTACCAAAAATCAACAAATCAACAAATCAACAAATCAAAAATTCAAATTTGTTAAATATAAAGTCTAGTATTATCCAAAACATTAGTATTTGATCAAATTATACTGCAAAAATTAGTGTATTCATCCTCATACGGGTCGTATTCCTTAGGTGGATAGGATGTCACGTACCTTGCTAATGGTTGGGCTGACCCATAATAGTACGGGTTCGATCCATTATAGTAGGGAAAAAAAGGTCTTGCCATGGAATAGTGGTCATGTGGATGCCTGACATAGGATGATGGGTCGGGCAAAGCCTGTCCATACCTAAACGGGTCATCAAGGGCTCCATTGTTATTGTACCCGTATCCATGATTGTACGAATCGTAGTCGTTGCCGTAGTAATAACTTCTACTCACTTCCGGGTGGCGGAGCTTGACCCATTTCACCTCTGCATGGTACCCGGTTCTTGCCAAAGCCTTTAAGAGTAAGTTCGGATCCACCAAGGCGTACACTCTAGCCAACCCTTCTTCAGAACTTATGTCCACGTTATATTTCCCTAACCAAAAACAATCCCAAACAAATTATTATTACTAGTAATCAGGCACACTTGACATATATGCAAATTACATATTTTGAAACTATAAAATTGTGACCATTTATTAAAATATTTGTAAGTATATATCGTTTATTATTTTTATTGTATTTACTAATTTTTATTATAATTGATAAGGTTGTTTGAAATAAGATAAATTTATACGATTAAATCATAAATATAAAAAATGTTAAAGGAGGATGCGAGACCGGGAGAGAAAATTTAAAAACCCAAACCTCCGTTTGGTTCTTGGATTTTGGTAAGGAAAATATCATGAAATTTTTTTTATTTACTTTAAATAATAGTACTCTATGCTTTCATTTTTTATCCTTTCCATTTTCCTTCCACTGTTTCTCATCAAAATCCTTGTTCCAAACATAGCCTAAAAGTGGGGGGAAAGTTAGGAGATGAAAGACACCAAAAAAACCACAAGCCACCAAATAGTTATTAGATAGATCTTTCTATGATATAATAATATAGATTTTCATCGATATTAATTCAAGGATTTATTCTTCTCAAAATGTGTTGTTTTAATGTAGCAATACAACAAGAAGCAAATTTAAACTTAGAACTAAGTAGGAGGTCGTCAGGATATCAAAATTTTCAAAATTATTTATAATTTCATTCGTAGTTTTGATATTCAAACATATCAATATTTTAAATTCAGAATATATTATCGATTCATTATTCAATGTATTATATCAGGTGCAACATCTTACCGCAAATCGAGCCGAGGACTTCGAGCATCCTCATCTTACACGCCTGGCAATGAACATTCACCTTCAAAACACAATTCTACACAACATCCATTCAAAATTATCAGAATTTTGTCAGAACATTTAAAGCATCAAAAAAAATAATTGCTATGTTAAGTGGAAATTAATGTTGCATTTAAAAAACAATAATTAAAATATAATCTTGGATTGGATTAATTACAGCTTCGGCGTAAGGCTCCATGACTTAATTTTTCTCCAACTTAGGCTTATTCAAAACTGAGGGGATATAACTTTTGGAGATGAATTATGGGTTTTTATTTTCTGAAATTTGACTCAAAAGATTTTTAAGATCCTCCACCCCCTCTAGCTAGTGGTTAAAATGAGAAATAAATCTTTGTGTTAATAAGGAGTGTATATAATTTCCACGTCCAAAATATATAATAGGTATATTTATGCCAAGAAGCCGTTGATTAAGCCAAGATTTTAGACAGCATTTGGCTTTTTTTTTATATATTGGGATTATATCCTGTAAAATCTTCCAAATTATATGTCAAATATAAATTCATTAGGGCAAGTGTAAATGGAGCCACTAGTACAATTTTCACTCTGTTTGAAATATATTGAATATTTAACGGGTTGTAGATGCGTATTTAAGGATTATTATCAATTTCAATACATGATTAGTATTGCATAAATGTAAGGCTGGAATATGGGCAAAACCAAACACGATCAACTGGGCCCGCAGATATGGCCCTTTTGAGATCGACAATCAGGAATATTTATTAATGTTGCATATTATTCTCCATTTTGTGGGGTGATCTAATTAGTGTTCATTTAAATTTAAATTTGTCTTACTATTGTTAACTTATTTAAAATTATTTCATTATTATTATTACTTTTTTTTGATACAATCATCTTGGGACACCCTATAAATGTCAATCGAAAAATACTTCCACACACACGCACGCACTCACTCACTCAAAGGGGAAGGGATAGAGGACAAGAAGGTTCAAACTCAGGGTCTCTCTTATACCACTTTCAAACTCCCACCACTCGACTTTGAGCCTAATGACTATTTCATTATTATTGATCATATGTTACTCATACAATTATCACCGAAGCATTGATTTAATAGTTGAATTAATTATTCTCATCTTGAATATCTAAACTCCAACCTCACAGACGATATAGAATTTGTCAATTATTTGAAATTATTATAAGTTGACGATAATCAACATGTAATATCTGATGCGATCAAAAATAAAATAAAATTACAAATGTGTTAATGAAATTGTTGTGAATGTTGGGTTTAGTACCAACGAATTATACCGAAACAAATATTTTGTGGAGACAACCTTTTTTAAAACCCAGTGACTACACAAGGACAAGCTTTTCACGCTAAGGGCTTTCTTGTCACGCCGCAAGTCTTTGAGCCCTTCGGACACGAGCATTGCATCTGAACCTATCAAGTGTAATCTGAAATTGGATCATAAACAACACGCTCAAAAGGAATATTTATGATACAATTGAGTTTTTGTGCCAAACTAATTATAGGGAATTCAATTTTTTCATGATTTACCAATCTAGAACGGAGTATTACATTTCCGACCACCTATTAGTCAACATTGTTTGAAGCCATCTCATTGTCGATAAACATTTTTTCTCTAGAAACTTCTAAATTCTTCGATCTATTTCCAGCCGCATGATTTCTGGTTGTTGGGAGTAGCAAACGACTTGCTTCCACGTCCTCTTTTCAATCCTCGATTTTTCGGCCATCGTCGGAGCTTCGTTTGAAAGACTACTTAATCTTTTCCTATACCCAAGCATCACAACCAACCCTCCCTCCGTAATCTTTTTCCTAATATGTTGAGCCACTGCATTTCCCAAGCGATTTTGACGACGCTGGCGAGCAGCGACCTTATCCCTCTTTTCCATGGAGCCTTTTCATTTTTCCTTCTCCTACCAAGCATTTGAAAGACACCCTTGTGTAATTCATAACCTTACAATAAATTTCCACATAAACGATTATTTTACAAATAAAAACCACGTGATATTTGGATACAGTCAAAAAGTTCGAAAATTTGATTAAATGGCATTTTTAAGAGATTTGTCAATTTTGTTTAACGGAAACCGTTCAAAACTCTAATGATGACTTAAAGCTGAGGTGTTTTTGTCTAAGGACAACAAAATTTAGTGGGGGTCCTAGTAATTTTTGAGAAGATATATATAGTTTTTAATAATTTTACATAAACTAGGAAATATTAGGTGTAATTCGGCCAATATAAATTATTGATGCGAGGGTGTTTGAGATTATTTTTGTTTTTGAAAAAAGTAGAGTTGTTGAAAAAGTTGGAAAAAAAAATTAAGTAGTAAAAATTGATAGTGTTTGAAATAAAAATAAGACTCAGTTAAAAATTAATAGTAAAAATATAAAATATTTAAAAATAAAAATAAAAAGCAATCAAAAATTGATAATTAATAGTACAAAATATTCAATAAAAAATTATGTGCGGTTGGATTCGGTATAATGCAGCGTGAGATGCCCGATGTCGGTATAATAAAAGCCATATGTGATGCCATCATCGGAGGAACACGCCATAAATAAAAGTCAAAAAGACTAACTAAGAGTTGACAATGCACACAATTAGATCAATGTGTGTTGTACCACTAACTTCAACCCAGTGAGCCCCGTGTCTTAACTCGAACTATAAGTTTATAGTACTATACCCTATTTGTTAGACTGACAAGTTTACGCTTCAGAGCCACTTCAAGTTGAGAAGCGAGTGAATTTCGGTCGAACCGGGCTTGCGCCATTTGCGAACTAAAAGATCGAACACTTTGAGAACTTCCAGTCATTTCTGGAGGAGAGGTCCCAACTGGATCGGACAATTCAGCTCGTAACTCAAATTTTTTTCAGGTAATCTAGTTGAGGTTAGTGTTTTTACTCTCTGTTTGATAGATCTTGGCTTCTTTTGTCTCGTCTAATGCTCACAATCATTGCTACTATCTGTAATGTTATATGCTTCCATGGTGATACCGGATTTATGGGAGTTATCCCTTTTTCTTGCTTTCGTTTTCCCTGTTTTTCCTTTTTTTTTTTTGGCTTGAATTTGGGTGGGTTTTCGGATCTGACGATGATAATGGTGAAGTGAGTTTGCGAAATTTGAAATTGTGCAATTGTGCGCATGAAAATATGGCGTTCATGGTTGAGAGAGTCCTAAGAATTTTCTTGATGAAAATTTGGTGCTTTTTTCTGTTAGTTTGTTGTTGCTGTGGTTGGGAAAGTCCTAAATCATGTCCTACAAGTCTAGTGGAACAGAAATTTTTTTCTTTTCCTGCAGTATAATCAACATCTATTCTTATATTCTCGTCTTCGTTTCTTTTGAAACGTTCTTTCGAATCAGAAATTTGGTTTAAACAATTTGGAAATTGGATCTACTACATTCTTGGTGTTGAATTTTTGGACCGTTCTAATTGTTGATTTTGCATAACGTGTTATTCTCATTATAAGCTATTTCAAGCTGAATATAGTATTTCCGAGTCCCTCCATAGATATTCCAGCTCTGGGGGAGAAGAAATTAAAAAAAAAAAAAAAAGAAAAAAAAGAAAGTGAAAATGGTAACGTAGCCGTAGTGGAGGTATGCTCTGGAGTATGGTTGTACTGGCAGGCGTGTTTGAGGCTATGAGTGTGAGTTTTATTAGCACAAGAATTGTATCAGACTTCCAATTAATGAGAAGCCTCTCGTGTGCACAGGGTATTCCGACTACATAGTCCAATAGTCACGAGTTGGAATGGCCAGTGATGGTGAAAAGTCCTTGTTAACGGGGCTACTAAATCCTACAGCTCAAACCAATCAAAAGTCCAAGCCTAAGAAAAGAAGATTTCGGCGCAGTAGAAGTGCTCCTTTGGCTGAATTTATCCCTGGGGAACTTAACGGCACAAATGAGGGTCAACCACTTCCACGTTCAGAATCCGTTTTAGATAAAATACATCCCAGTTTCAGAAAGGTGGCCATTTACTTAATTTTCTACTTGTCTATTGGTACCATTTGCTTCTACTTTGTCGGGGACCAGATCAAGGGAGTTAAAATAAATGGGGTTCTTGATTCTGTTTACTTTTGCATTGTGACTATGACGACTGTTGGATATGGAGACCTCGTGCCTGATAGTGCAGCCACAAAGCTCCTTGCTTGTGTGTTTGTCTTCTCGGGGATGGCTCTAGTCGGCCTAACACTAAGCAAAGGAGCAGACTACCTTGTGGAAAAGCAGGAAACGTTGCTCGTTAAGGCAATGCATATGCGGGAGAAAGTTGGCCCAACTGAAATTCTTAAAGATATTGAGACCAACAAAGTCAAATACAAGTGTTTCATGATGTTGGGCCTTCTTGTAGTGCTCATTGTGGCTGGCACTGTTTTTCTGGCTACAATTGAGAAATTGAACGCTATTGATGCATTCTACTGTGTTTGCTCAACCATCACAACTTTGGGTTATGGAGATAAAAGCTTCTCGACAAAGGCGGGACGTGTTTTTGCTATATTTTGGATTTTGACGAGTACTATTTGTTTGGCGCAGTTCTTGTGTTATATCGCTGAGCTTAACACAGAGAACAGACAAAAAGAACTGGTCAAATATGTCCTTACCAAGAGAATGACAAACGTGGATTTAGAGGCAGCTGATGTTGATGAAGATGGGAATGTGGGGTGAGTTATTTATGGTCAAATGACGACTCTGAGAATTGCTTACTAGATTATTTTTTCTAATTTAGCTCTCTCTTTCTACTTTTATGCTTTTGAAATGGTATGTAACCCTTGTGTTTACATGCCGAGTTAAAATCTCTGCCTGTTGATTTTGTTCTCTTTGCTCGTTATGTAACAGAGCTGCTGAATTCGTCATATACAAACTAAAAGAGATGGGGAAGATCAGTTCAGAAGATGTCGCACTTCTTCTTGAAGAGTTCCAAAACCTTGATGTTGATCAATCTGGAACTTTATCAATCTGTGACTTGATGCTTGCTCAATCGGGCCAAACAAAAGAATGATTCTGTGAGTTTTTACTCCGAAGAGTTATCTGAATTTCTCCAATATTTGTGCATATGATGTGAATTATAAGAAAAATGTGCACCTTGGCTTGCCTCCAGCTCATATACCATGAGTGATTTGTTTATGCTTAGCTCATCTTCAACATGAGAGAATATTTCCCTAAGCATTATACGTATCGAAAATGAAAACGTATTTGGTTCAATCTAAGAGAAATGTTGACGGATTGAAATTAAAATGCAATGGTAGCTGGAGGAAGCCTGTGCTTTCAGGCTTCCCAAATTTGACAAGAAATTTGATGCCATAGTATATTTTTATATATAAAAGTCCAGTTTGTTCATCTTTAGTGGAATTGCCTTTTCAAATTATGAAGTGAGTGTAATATGAGCCTAGCAGAGCTCTCTGTCTGTCTTCATTTGCGGCTCCATGGAAGAGGCATTTGCTCGAGGGAACAGACGTGAGAATGTTTTTCACCTCGGCCTTCTTGTTTGGTTTTCAATTTTGCATGTACAACTTCGTTGGTATTTCATGTGTTGGTGTTGGGAATTTGATATTAGTTACTTGAGTTACTAAAATAACTCTTAACCTTCCGTTTGGTTCTTGGATTTTAGTAAGGAAAGTAGAAAGGAAATTTTCTTCTTTATTTCAAATGATCGTATGTTTTGTTTTTATTTTTGATCCTTTTCATTTTTCTTCCACTTTTCTTTACCAAAATCCTTGTTCCAAACATAACATAAATGCCTAAAGAACATCAACATTCAAATTTATGTCCACGACGGAGTGTGTACAGTTTACTCATAAATGATCATCCCACACTATTGATGCTGATGTAATTTGCCCATAGTTTTTATTTACGGCGATTCATAAATTGAGAAAGGAAAGGATATTAACGCTCTGTTTGGTTCTAGGATTTTTGTAAGAAAAATAGGATGGAAAATTTTTTATTTGCTATAAATGATAGTACTCTATGCTTTTATTTTTGATCATTTTATTTTTCTCCCATTTTTCTTCACCAAAATTCTTATTCCAAACATAGCCTAAATGTTTGTGTCGTTATATATTATCTATCGTTTAAGGTTTTTTTTTCATTTATATGCCAGTTAAGGTTTTTTCACATAAATAAGGAGAATTTAATAGTGTACTTATTTGATATATTTATTCTTATTAATGACTATTGAAAATATAAGTGGTAGAATAATTAGAGAAGTTATGTGGATGTTATACAGTTATTAATAGGAGGGTGAATATTGTAAAAATGTATTAAATATTACTTTATTTTTTTGTAAATTAATAGACATTTTGTAATAAAATAGAATGTCAAAACGACAATTAATATAAAGCAATGTTAGTATTAATTATAGTGATTTCATTCTATTTAAGAATTTTTTGTTGTTACCATTATATATGAAATGATTAATTTAATAAAAAATGTTATTAAATTTTGGATATAAATTTTTAATTAATAGGATTAATTTCATATTCAATCTACCTATTCTAAATTACCAACAATTGAACGATGAATCTAGTTCTTTCAATATTTTAAAATTCAAATTAAAACGTCAATCAATCAACTGACCTAGCTAAATAGCAACAATGGCCATCGGGCTTGCTATTAGTTTTCTTTAATTTTTCACGGGCACTTCGTAGAATGTACTAGGACATTTGGTTTTTCAGTTTTTGTTTCTAATCATCGAACGAGGGCATTTTTTTTACATAATATGTCTAATTCCAATATTATTTCAACATCTTTAATTATACAGATAATATTTTTTTGTTATGATTTGTATTTCGAGTTACATTTGTTTGTGGTGTTTCACCCCCTTCAACTATACATATAAAATTATTGATTTGTTCTAGTTTGTATTTCGAGACGAGGCTTGTAAAAATATCATATAACAAACTCTCTTCAGAAATGATATTGAAAATATTCAATTAATTTTTTTTTGAAAGTATCAAATCAAATAAACTTATAAAATACCTTGATTATAAACTTCATGCATAATCAAATTTTAGCATGTTATTGCTGAAATCTGTAATCAAACATGTACATATTATATTGGGAACACTATTTGCATTATTCTGGAATAGTTACATGTTCCAACGATAATATATATCTATTCATACTTGTACCATAAAACTTTTTTTATTTAAATTTACATGTTTCAATGATAACATTTATATATTCGGATTGGTACCATAAAGCTTGTGGAATAAGTTAGACGCTAGTAGCTGTGAAAAACTTTAACTTGGAAGATATTAAATTCCATAAATTATACAAAATATTCTTTTATTTTTAAATTAAAATTTTTGATATACATATATATATATATATATACTTTTCACACATGATAAGGAAAGTTTGGAGATGATTGGCCTTATCAGAAACAGTGAATTCACGGCTGTAGCTCTATGCAACTCATCTGCAAAATTCAAATCCAATCAAGAGAAACACACACACACACACACACACACACAAAATGAAACTATTTTGAGCAAAAGCATAAAATAATTCCAGGATTTGATCGTCTGATTATTCAAGGAAATTTCACAATTCGTGCCCCGTCTGCTACAAAATTAAACCTAAAAGCACATAAAAAGAAAGCGTTACTCGGCTTTGGCACCTTCTTTTACTTCCGCCGCTTCTGCGAAGGACTCCGCTTCTCCGGTCGGCGGTTCGCCGGCGACGTAGTCCAACAACCCTTCGCCGGCTTTTTCACCGGGAGATTCGGCCGACGGCGGCGAAATCCGGTCGAAAACGACGACGGCGCCGAGGAAGAGCGCTGTCGAGACGAGGAGCGGCCAAAAGTAGTTCAAAACATCGAGAAAGCTCGGCGCCAGATAACAGATAAAGATGATAAGGAGACTGAAGGTTAGGGCTGAGATAATGTGGAACTTGAACTTGAGAAGCTTTTCAGGGATCTCCATGGCTGAGATGGGAAACTCTCTCTATCTCTGTCTGTCTGTGGCGAGATTCTCTGCTGGAAAAGTGTTGTAAGCTTTAATGGCAGTGAATAATTACAGTGCGTGTTGGTGATTTGGTTTGGTTTTATTCTTTTATATATACCTAAAAAAATAATAATAATAATAATAAATAAGAACTTGAAAAGGCGATTCCCCAAATTTCCCATAGGTTTATAAAAAAAACAGTACAAGTTGTTTTATTGGTAATTGGAATTTAGCGTTTTTGTGTCCACCACTCAAAAAGAAAAGACGAAAGAATAATTAGTGGTTTTTGTTCACTTACTAACTTTATTTTCAAGGAAAAGTCAATTGGGAATTATTCTCGCTTTGACCGTAGCTTTGGTAATTTGATGCTTTTTGCATCACAAGAAAAATGTTCCTCGTCAAGGGTCTCCACCAAGGGTGTGTATAGTTTGATAAATTGATTGAATCGTATCGAAATTAAAATTTTAGTATAAATTAAATATCGAATCAAAATTTTGAATTGGTATTCGGTATAATTTTTTTTTAAATTTTAGTATTTGGTTCAATTTCAGTATTGAAATTTGACATATCGTACCGAATTGAATATCGAATTTATATTCATTTATATATCTAAATATATTAGATTTATTATTTATATTATTATATATACATATGCATATATGATCTCAAGTGTTAGTACGGAGTCGAGCATTATTGGCTTGTGATGAAGATTTCAATGTCTTTTTTTTATGTTGGAGTTGATTTGATAAATATTTTAATATTTTATTTTATGTTGAAATAGAGTTGATAAATATTATGATATTTTTTTTCATAATAGTTTTTCATTTGTTGGAAATTGGAATTGTATTAATGTTGATGAATATTTCAATTTTATGTTAAAGCTTTTTTTTCATTCGAATTGTAGCTATTAGGTTATTGAATCGTAAGTCAGAAGCATGTTGTAGGAGGAGATTTATTTACAGAATTTTCAGTACGGTACGTACTGTAACGACTGAATGCACACCCCTAATCTCCACCATCTTCAAAAATTCTTATATGAAGTGGGTTTCGGGTGAGCGACAAATTTATTTTATATCATGTAATTGGATATTGTTCGTCACATAAATTATAATCGTTTGGTGCATGTTAAAGTTTAAAATAATTCATAAAAAAATTTTAACTAGCAACTCATGACTCATATGGTCAAGTAGAGGTGTGCAATCGGTTAAGACAGCGTGTTCGGTATTTTCGGTTCAATAAACCGAACAATTTGATTTTTCGAAATTGTGAACCGAAAACCAAACCGAAACCTTTGGTTCGGTTTCGGCTTTAACCGTTTAGTTTCGGTTTTTTTTATTTTAACCAAAAAATTAAAAAAAAATACAAGTTAAACAATAAAAAAACAAAACCAAGAAAATCGAAAAACCAAAAAATCAAAAAAATCGACAACCGAATCCCATGAAAATCGAAAAACCAAAAAAATCGAACAAGATAACCTGCTATTACTAGAGTCACAATCACTTCAAATTACATCAAGTTTTGCATAAAATCACTTCAAATTACATCAAGATAACCTGCTATTACTAGAGTCACAATCACTTCAAATTACATCAAGTTTTGCATAAAATCATCTCAAATAACACTCCAAATTACATCAAACTTGCAGCCAAATATCAAACTCTAAAATATTATCAAAACTTGCAAGGTTTACATTAAATTATATCAAACTAACACTCCAAAACGTTGACCAATTATTATTATTAAATAATTATTTTTTATATTATTAATGAAAGAAAATTGATTTTCTCAATTAACCAAAAATCGAATAATTTGAGTTTTCGATTTTTTCGGTTTAACTGTGGTTAAATACTGAAAAAATTGAAAATCAAAACTTTAAAAAAATTAAAATCGATAGCCGAACCGAACTTACTTCGGTTCAATTTGGTTCAGTTCAGTTCGATTCGATTCGATTTGGCTATTTTGATTTTCGATCGGTTCAATTCAATGTCAATTTTTATTTTGGTAATATTTAGACATTACTCTTATAATTCTGGAGATAAAGCATCAAAGATTAGTCCCCCGCCCAACATTTCGATTTTTATTCACACCCATATGATGGAGGCTTTATTTAAGCTATGATTAGATGTGTAAGCAAATAAAGTAGAGTTGCGTCAAAAATTAAATTTGATGGCGATGGAATTTGATTTTGCTTGAAGCTTCGGATGGGCTTTAATTATATGTTTCAGTTAGCAATTGAGAAGAAAAATGAACAAAGCTTTGAAGCATTAAAGCGTTCTTGAGTTTTTTCCAAAGAAAAAATATTTCAAAAAAAAATTATATTTGGATAGATCTTTAGAGGAAAAAAAAAATCCAAAAAATAGGACTTTTTCTAGAAGCTACTCAGAGTAACTTCAAGTAAAAATATATTTCAAAGTATTTTTAATTATTATATCTAATCACAAATTTTTTTGACTTAGAAAAGTTTTTATTGTAAAAAACACAACTTCGATAAGTATTTTTTTTTAAAACTCATTCAAATGGATAGTTAGACATATTTATCATATATGTGGAATATTGAGAGCTATTTATAGGAGGAAGTTTTATGTGAGGACAGCCCTTGATAGTAAGGGAGGACGGATTTTTTACTATTTTGACACAAAAAAAGGGTTTTGCTTAATATTTTGATATAAATTTAATATTTATTTAAAAAAAACCTAAGTTTATATTACTTTCAAAAGAGTCGATAATGATAATATCGACACTCAATAAAGTAAAAAATAAATAAATAAATAATGAAAGTCAATATTGACAATGCCGATTTCAATTAAAAAATTAATTTCTGATACTTAAAAACAAAAAAAGAAAAGTAGGGAGTCGACCTCAAATTTTTTTTTTTCAATGAGATGCTGTCACCATCTCTCCCTCTCTCCACATTACTAATCAATTTATATTTCATGGGCATGATGTCAATTATATATGAGTATTATATATGTATTATATATGAGTATGATGTCTCTCTTTTTTCCATTAAATTTCCAGAAGAGTATTATATATGTATTAAATTTCATGGACATGATGTCTCTCTCTTTCCATTACCATATTTATATATGAGTATTATATATGTAATAAACTGATAACTGCACCATAATTATTAACTATAACACATTATATTATTCCTCTTACGATATATGGGTATTGTATATGTACTTTATATATATTAGTTAATATTGTGAATGCCGACTCCCCCAAATTTTCTTTTTCAATGAGATTCTGTCGCCATCTCTCTCTCTCTCCATTACTAATAATTTTAAATTTCATGGGCACCAATCCTCCAATTAAAAAATTATTCCAATTTGTTGCAAAATGCAAATATTAAAAAAATCTGAAATGGTTCGCTACGATGAATCAAAGTCACTTTTATTATTACAATAATGTGATTTTATTTTCCTTTTTTTTTAAGCAAAGAATAAATATCATAGATTAAATTATCCAAAATATCCAAGAGTACGTGAAACATAATTCGTATTTTTTATTCAAAATTGCATCTCATACATTAATATAATATTGGTTGTGCATTCAATAGTTTCTAAGAAATCTTTTGGCTAGATCCGATTTAGTCGATCCCAATCAATCATATATCATGCGATAATACTAGGAATGCAAACGGATATTAAACAAAACAGATATGTAGTATTTGAATTCGTATCCAATTAACTTTTTCAATATACATATCTGATGAATATTCAAAACATCATATCAAAATTCGAATTCGACGGTATTTTGTAGGTTCAAATATATCCGTTTCCAATAATATTTATGAAAATTAAATAAAAATATGGATATCTAAATATCCGTTTTTGCTTATAATTATCCAAATTCTTATTGAATATCCGAATCTGTTTATCCAAATATATGAATCTATTTATATAAACAATAAAAAAAGAACTTATATAACTTATCTAATTATTTTTTTTCTTTATATATATATATACACACACATATATATAAGTACAATATATGCTCATTAATATATATATATAAGTAAAGTTAAATATGGTAATGGAGAGAGAGAGAGAGAGAGAGAGAGAGAGAGAGAGAGAGAGAGACATATATAATACTCATATATAAATATGGTAATGGAAAGAGAGAGACACCAAGTCCATGAAATTTAATACATATATAATACTCTTCTGGAAATTTAATGGAAAAAGAGAGACATCATACTCATATATAATCCTCATATATAATTGACATCATGCCAATGAAATTTAAATTGATTAGTAATGGAGAGACAGAGAGATTGCGACAGCATCTCATTGAAAAAAAAATGGAGCTATTTTTCTTTTTTTTTTTAAATTATGATAAATTAATTTTTTTTATCTCCACTTTCTTAAAAAATTATTTTTTTTACTTTATTGAGTATTGATATTGCTATTGTCGACTCTTCTAAAAGTTGACAATGAAAAAATAAACTTAAGTTACTTTTTAAATAAATATTAAATTTATGTTAAAATATTAAATAAAATACTTTTTTGTGTTAAAATAGTAAAAAGTCCTGAGAGGACTCAGCACGCTCTTGCAGCTTAAGTGGATGGCCAAGTGTACTATCGATATGTATAATGCTGAGGGCTATTTATAGAAAGAAGTCGTGATGTGATAGCAACCTTGGACAGGTAGTGAGGACTGAGCACCCCCTTACAACCTATGTGGATAGCCAAGTATACTATCGACATTTTTTTTTTGGATGGATTTTTTTCTTTTTTGAAAACCACAATACGGTATTATTCATTCAAAGAGTCCGAGTTCACAATAGATAAAACTAAAATCGGGGATATCATTTTCCCCTTCATTGAACGTAGAAGAATTCCTAGCCAAATAGTGAGCTGCCATATTGCCAGAGCGTCGAACTTTCAAAATGGACCAAGTAGGGATGTGTCATAAAATCTCACGGATGTCTTGCAAAATGTTCCCAATGCTTGAGGTGTCCTCATATGGTGAAAGTAATTTATCGAGAATGTGGGTGCAATTGCACTCAAGTACCACCTCAACCCAGCCTCGGTTCCGTGCTAATGACACTGCCTCAAATGCCTCACAAGCTTCCACATACTCCGGATGAAACATGCCACTCACACGCTTGCACTACCAACCTACACATTTCCCTTCCTTATCTTGAGCAATAACGCCCATGTCGATCTCCCGTTGAGCTTTAAACACCGCGCCATCAAAGTTTACTTTGATACACCGATTTCTTGGGCACTGCCACCTAGTCAAACTCGTCTGGTTTAAGGAGGATGGGGGAACATAAATAGAATCAGCACAAGCATGTAAGTAGTTGAGAGCGAAACTCGATACCTCTTTCGAAGTCGTTGAGATCCCCTCCATGAGCTTTCGATTTCTATTTCTCCATAATGCCCATGCCAATGTAAGTGTCTTGTTAAAATCCGAGTGATCCAGCTGTTGACGTATGCCCCGCAACCAATCTTCCCCCGAGCCTTGCCATCGTGAAATAACTCGCTACGGCATGTTACTAAGGGCCCACACTTGCCTCGCAAATGGACATTCCAATATGACTAGTTTGTCATGCTCAGTCCCCTCCTCACAATGCGGACATCTCCCACCATTATCACAATGCCGTGCTTGCAAACATCGAGTTGTTGGAATCACCTCATGACATAAACGCCATGCAAAGATCTTAATTTTGGGAGGCACCCGGACTGACCACAGAAATTTCCAACTGGGAGTTGTCGATGTGCTTGCATGTAAATCAAAATGAATGAGGGAATGGTAAGCACTTCTAACCATAAAACAACCACTCTTTGCAACATGCCATACAAGTGCATCATTTCGTGGCACTCTCCCAAGAGGAATAGAGCAAATAAGGTCAAATAAGGTCCACAACATCCTCGAGAAACATTTCCTTTATCTTGTTTACATCCCACTCCATCCGGCCTGCAACTAGCAGATCGCTTACCCGAAGATGAGCTAAATGCTGGTTGACAGGAGTGATAGGGTGATAGGTATGAGCGCGTGACACCCAGGATCGTGCCAAACACGAACACGCCGCCCATTACCCACGTGCCACCTTGTGCCCCGACTGATCAAGTCTTGAGTCACCCAAATACTACGCCACGTTAGCGACGGTCAATGCCCAATCGTGGCAGTAAGAAAGTTAGTGTTGGGATAATATCAGGCCTTTAAACCCCGACTAAGCAAATTATTTAGTTCTGTAATGTGTCTCCACGCTTGTTTTCCTAACATTGCTAGGTTAAAAGCCTTTAGTTGCCGAAACCCGAGACCATCTTCCACTTTCCACCTGCATAAAGCCTTCCAGCTAAGCCAATGAATTTTTCGAGTATCCCGATTGTTCCACCAAAAACTAGCCATCAGTGACTCAAGATTCCGAAGCAAACTATCCGGTAGTTTAAAACATCCCATCGCATTAGTCGGGATAGCTTGCAAGACCGTCTTAATAAGGATTTCCTTTTCGGCTTGTGAGAGAAACTTTTCTGTCCATCCTTTAATGCGATCCCAAACCTTAGCACAAATCCCCACAAATACCACCCTCTTCGACCAACCCAGGATACCCGGGAGCCCAAGATATTTCTCATGGTTCTGCTCCAGTCGAACACCTAATCTGTTCGCTAAAAAACCTCTAGCCTCCCCCTCCATGTTTCGGCTAAACACCACAGTCGATTTATTGAGGTTTATTTCCTGCCCCGAAATCCGACAATACTGCTGCAACACCCGTTTAATTTCCTCCACCTCGCCCTCAATTGCTCAGCCGAAAATTAACGTGTCATCAGCAAATAACAGGTGTGATATCCGTGGCGCTCCTCTGCAAATCGCCACCCCTCTAATAACACCACGTCGTTCAGCATCTTGTAATAAATAGCTCAAAATCTCTGCGCATACTAGAAAAAGATAAGGTGATAGAGGGTCACCCTGGTGGATGCCCCTCTGGGGGAGAATATGACCAAAAGAAGAGCCACTCAAAACAAAAGAATACGATACGAAATGCACACATAACATGATTAATTCAATAAAAGACTCCACAAAACCTAACCTTCGGAGAGCCCGCTCAAGGAAAGGCCACTCCACCTTGTTATATGCATTGCTCATATCCAACTTAAGAGCTAAAAAGCCCTCCCTGCCACTAGTCTTACAATTAAGAAAATGGTTCAACTCATATGCTACAAGGATGTTATCAGTAATGAAGGCCTGGCACAAACGCACTTTGGAAAGGTGAGATAACATAGTCCAAAAAAGGTTTTATCCTATTCGTAATAGCTTTAGAATCTATCCAATACACAACATTACATAAACTAATGGGGCGAAGTTGAGACATGGTTTCGGGGTGATCACATTTAGGGAGAAGGACCACATGCATACAATGTAACTTAGGATTAAACTGTCGATGGTTAAGCAAGGCAAAAATACAATTAAAAACATCAGATTTCACAATGCGCCAAAATTTTTTTAAAAAAATAAGGGAGGCATACCATCTGGCCCAGGATATTTCAAGGGATACATCTGTGAGAGAGCTTTCGTAACCTTCTTGGCATTGAAAGGTTCTAGCAGATTAGCATTCCACTCTGGATAAAACCTTTGGAACCACACACTCCAAGACTACATCAATTTCCGACAAATTCGGGTTACTCGTCGAGAAAATACTTTTGAAATGGCCCACAATTACCCCATGGATATCATCCTTATTCTCGCACCATTCTCCATCCTCATTCCAAATTCGATTGAGATTATTTTGGTGAAAGCGTTTGGTAGCTTATGCATGAAAAAAATGGGTGTTACGGTCCCCCTCTTTTAACCACTGAGCTTTTGCCCGCTGGTTCCATTTTATCTCATCTTGTGCGAAGAGTTCTTCCAATTTTACCTTTAACTCGTGCTCTTCATGCTTAGTTTGTGCCGTTATTGTGCCTCTTCTCAATTCCCGAATTCTTTCTTCCAACTTCGAAGCCTGTTTTTTCAAGTCACCCACCTCAGTTTAGCTCCAAGTTACAAGCCCAATCCGACACTGCTCGACTTTTGCCCAAAACCCATCCTTAGCTGTTCCGTTCCAATCATTTGGCCAATATTCTTGTATCGATTGAGTGCACGATTCCCTTCGTACCCATAAAGCCTCAAATCGCCAGAGCTTATGTCGTCGCGGTCTCTGTGTTCTGATCGGACGCAAGTCAATTTGGATCGAATGGCTATCCAAAGCCGTAGTTTCCAAGTGTTGCACCTTACATGTTGGGTAGCGGCTTGTTGCGTATTTTCCGCAAGTGTACGGATCGCTCAAGTAATAAAGTGAAAGTAAGAGTATCGTTCCCACGAGGAACGGATTACCAAACACCAAACTTATAAATTTTCTATTGTTTAAGCTTCGAAAATTGATCAAGATAAGGTGGAATGAAAATAAACAACTAAATCAAAGTGAAGAAATCAATAAAAACAAGCTAGGGCCTAGGCATCGTCGATTGAATCCCCCCCTTGTTACCAATTAAACTCCCATTGATTTTAGTTAATATACCTCCCCACGATCCAACTCACGAAAATATTTGTAATCTCCTTTCGAAAGTAAAACAAACGTGCCAAGGAATGCTATGTGTCTACTTTCGTGATCACATACGGATCTTGGCCCATTACGCACAAGAGTTGTGTTAGTTAAAAAGTCCTTGCTAGTTAACCTAACCGATCGCACAAGAGCACGATTATTTCTAATCTATGCGCCCCCTATGTCTATAACACAAATAGTTAGATTTTATACACACCCTTTCGTAGTCAAATATAAAATCTCAAAACTTGTAAAAATTGGGCAAAAATTCACAAGTAATAAAAATTTTGAATTATAGATAGGAAGTATGTAAAATTAAAATCAAAGAGGTTCAACAAAAATCTACAAGGGTTTCATCAACGACTAGCCTAGAACCCTAAGATTTAATTAGCTAGACATAGCGAAAAGAAAACAAAACAAGAACATAATGAAATTAAAAGAAAACATAAAAGCAAACTCGGCTTTTGACAATAATCTTGATGGATGGAGGAGCTTGGCTTTTGAATTGTCACCCTTCATAAGCTTTTGCCCTAGAATTCCCCTTGAAATATCAGCCAAAAAGTCCCCTAAAATCGTGTACAAGACGTCCCTTATATAGGTGTAGGGCAATGGTTGTCAAAATCTTAATAGGAAACAACTTTCCTTATTGGCGTATCGCATCGGGACTGGCTTCGGAGCTCGGGACGGCTTTGGCCATCCTAAATCGAACACTTAAGGTTGTTTCTGTGTGTCTTAGGACGGCTTCTTCATTGGGACGGCCAAAATCGAACAATTTCAGCAGCTGCTGAAGCGTCAGGACGGCTTCGTAGGATTTGGGACGGCTTAAGCCGTCTCGGCGCATGCGTCCATTTTTTCAGCTCAATTTCAGCCCCTGATTTTTTGCAATATCCTCACGAAACTCTTGTGGGTTGATATAGACATCAAAACCTTGAAAAAATGAAGCTTTAAGGGCGTAAAAACACTTTAAATTGATCGAATTAAGGTTTTGTTACATAAAGCACAAGTTTTATCCTTAAAACTTTAAAACGTTAATAAAAATCAATGACAAGCACACAAAGCTTGCCCATAAAAGTGTATACATTTTAAGCTTATCACGGTTCATCCACTCGGCACTTGCAACCGCCAAGTCGATCCTCTCTTGGATTGTATGTGGATGCTCATGATTATTTGACCACGTAAAACGATCACCTCGGAAGCCCAAATCGGAAAGACCACATTCACATAAACATGTCTGAAAAGCCTAGATCTGTGCAGCTGATCTCAGTCCACCTCCCTCCATGTCCTAAACTGCCAAAATCTCATTAAAATCTCCGGTGCACAACTGCGGAAATTGAGACTAATTTCGCAAATTTGCCAATAAAGCCCACGACTGCGGTCTATCTGATATAGCTGGAAAACCGTAGAAACCTGTAAACCTCCAAGGTATCATCGCCGGGGCAGCTCCCACAGTAACATTGATATGATTCCTCAAATAACTCTGGAGAGTAACCATTGTTTCCCGTAGTCCAAAAAAGAGCTAAACCCCCACTTTGACCCTCGAAGCAACACCCAAGCCATGCATCCCATACCTCTATTTCAAAATCTCAATTTTTGCCGACGAACACTTGGTCTTCGTGACAAAAACCAAGTGGGGGTGCTGCTGCTGGATAAGAGTACCCAGCTCGCGAACCATCAAAGCCCCACCCAAGCCTTGATAGTTTCAACACAGTATCCTCATGGTGCCCGGTGGGATTGCACCGCAGTCTCCGCCGATGATTCAAAATCTGGCAAACATTGCACGGATGGGCGAGATGGTTTTTTCTGGCGAGGAGCAGAAGTACTAGGTTGATAGAAGGAAGAAGGTAATTTACGTTTGCTCAGCCCGTGGGACAAAATGGAAATTTTTTGGCTTTTAGTTTTACGATTTGGTGATCTTTGGTATGGGAGACTGAAGGTGATGATGGTTGGGCTAGAATGGCTTTATGTGAGAGAGTTGGTGTAGTGATGATCTGATATAGTTTACGGGTAGCGTTGCTCTGTTTTGGTGGAAACGGGCTTGGAAAAATAGTGGGTTGGGCTACCAGAGGATTAGTGGTGATGGAAACAGAAGAATCAATTTGCATGTTTGGATTATGAAAAATAGGGTCAAGCAAATTCATTGGGCTAGGAGTAGGCCCAATAGGGATAATCTGCATTTATTGGGCCATTTGTTCTATATAATAGTGCAATGGATCAATGCTAGAGGATATAGCGGGGTGTTGGCCCGAGTGGGTTGTAGATAATGGGTGGCAGGTGTAATATAGGCTAGGTTTGGATGTTTGTGCATGGTGGGCAGGAAGGGAGTGAGTTGGGATTTGATCGAATATCTCTTCAAGAATGGAAATAGGATTCTTACCAAGTGGCCTCTTAATCTGATTGGGACATTCCTTATTTTGACCCGATTCAGTCCCCTCTGAGATGGAGGTTTCCTATAATGCTTCCTGTGATTGTGGACAAGGTCCCACGAAGTACGGCCGATGTGCTCGAATTCCGACGGCAGCACCCCGGCCAACCCCCCAGCTAGCGGTTCTCATATTCAATAGTGCTCGAAGCCACGGGCCAAACGGATAATTTGGGCTAGGGTCTTCAAGCCATCTTCAAAGAGTTTAGGACATGACCGTGCTTGGTGATCAAACAACCCACAAACATAGCAATAATTCGGGAGACATTCATTCATAAACGTCACTAGTATCTCCTCATCGCCGGACACTGGTTGAAGTCTCATTGCCCTCTTGATTGGTCTTGTAATATCCAGACTAACTCGAATACACATACATGACGAAAGAGCAACCCCCTTCTCAAATTCCAAATCAATCTCGCGAAATTTTCCAATCGAGTTGCCAATGACCATAGCCAACTCCTTCGTCATTTTACTAAGGGGTAAATTGTGTATCCGTACATAGAAGTCGCACCAATTTAGATCTATCCCCATTGGATTCTCACTTTCGTTTACCGAGCGCATGACCACTAGGTGTTTCTCAAACAACCACGGCGTGCTCGACAAAGGTCTCCTCTTATCCAAAGCGTGGTTGAAGGACATTAGAAATCTACCTTCTTCCAATTTGGACATAATCATTCCCCGGACGGGGTTCACCACCTTCATCATAGTTTCCTTGAACACCTCAAAGTGAACCGGGTGTTCTGATAGAATTCTATCCATGACACAGTGCTATGACAGTCGGGCTTTTCCTTCCAGACCTCATCAGAGACAACCACTTTCGTAACCTCATTCTCGGATAGTGTAAGTGCTTTAGCCATCCATTCTAACTCATCCTCCATGGCTGTAACAGAACCCTGGTTTGGTAGTCCCAATCTGATACCCGAGAAGATTTAGTATTACTAGAACCTGAAACACGACAACACAAGAAAAGGAGACACAACGCAAAAAAACTACGGTGAGACAGAAAACAAAACAAAGACTAGAACAAAATCCTAACCAACCACCACTAGGCCCTACAAGATCTAGTAGGGGCGGTTACAGGCATGCATATGACAAGTTTCAGACCCAAGCTTGCGGCTCTTTCCTGGACCTACGAGCAACAGAGAAAAAGGAAAAACACGCAAAGGTGACTGACAAAACTGAAGAAAAATATAAGGGGTTAGAACGAGACAATAAGAAAATTAAAAGAAAGACGTTAGAGATGAAAAAAACTAAAGAAGAACACGAAGTGAGAAGACAGCAAAACTCCCATGATGAGAGGAGGCTCCCATGACGAGAGGAAAAGACTCCCAGGATGAGAGAAAAAACCCTAGGTACTATCGACGTGTTGAAAACATGGATGAGCGCAAGACCCTCATTAAATGCACTTATCGCGAGCAAAAGGCCTATAATTGGCAACTCAAAGAGCAAGTGACTACACTTAAGTGCATTTAGGGGTCTAAACAGATATTAAATGCGGCGTATATATTATTTTTATATTCGTATTTGATTATATCAAAATTTGTGTCAATGACTTAATTTTGAGAAAAAGGCAATCCACGTGGTGATCAAGGAAAATCTGGTCTTGTGGGAATGCTGGTTTGGGTTCCCAACCTGTCAAGAGATAAACACACGTGAGTTTAGCTAGAAGTACATCCGGCAAATGCCCTCCGAGGAGAAAGAGAATACTTGAGGAGAGTAATAGTAAAGCTTATGTATAATGCATATATGATATGGCTATATAGGTGGTATTTATAGTGGATTGAGATCCTAGTCAACTCCTTGGAAATAGGCCTAGGCTAGTGAGTGTAGAGATTTCTAAGGTTGCAAGGCCTATGTACAAATAGGACACTCAATCCATAGTTGGCTGTGACAGAGTAGGTATAGCCTTGCTGTCGGAGTCAGTGATAGGTGTCAGAGAAGACAACGACAAGGTACGAATTGTACTTCCTACTCGAGATACCATCCTCAAGATGTGGTAATTGATAGAGGGGGAGCCTGTCGTCCAGATGGGTCCTCTCCTCGATTCATCATGTTCTTCGAGAAGAGCAAGATCCTATTTGAGAAGGAAGATAGCCTCGAAAAGGCCCATCAAGCCCTCACGATTGAGGAGGGAGACAGCCTCGAGGAGACCATCAAGTCCTTACAATTGATGAGGGAGATAGCAAAAGTACACACATCACTAGTCCCCCCACTTTCTGGTTTACTAGATTGAGCAACCCAAGAAGTAGTTGAGTGGGATACCAAAAGTACCCACATCAGTATTCATTTAATTTTATCAAACATCAACACATATACGAATATTCAAAATCAATATATGTATCTGTATTTATATCCTGTCGAATATCGGATGAATATCGGACATATCAATATTCGATAGTAATTTTTAAAAATTGAATTCAATTATAAATATTTGCACCTTGATTGTGAATATTTGAGCATCTTATTCAATTGCAAATAATTGATATTCAACTATAACTAATTGAACGTTCGAATTTGTGTATATATAATTTAGTCATATTTTTATATATAATATATTTATTTACAATATATATATATATATTAATAACAACTAAAATTCATATATGTTTAGTTATTATTTGTATATCTTTGGGAGCTATAAAGATATGATATCCATTAAAAAAAATTCATATATATTATTAGAAGCAATAATTTATTAGTTATCATTCCCTAATATGAATTATTTTTTTATTTTTATATATCTTAAAATATATCAAATTTAATGCATATGATTGTTAAAAATATATTTTTAAAAGAACTGTTAAGCATGAGATGAAATTTAGAGAACTATGTCTATAAATACATCAACTAATTTTACAAAAAAAAAAACATTATTAAAAGCACATGCAAAAATTAGCATACATATAAGTTATTTTTTTCAAACATTATTTATTGATTATAATTAAGGAATATAACTAAATTACATATTATTAAATATATAAACAAATATGTATTTGAATAGAATATTAAACAGACCGGATATCTAATTACCCTATCCATATCTTGATCCTGATCCTGATCCTGATCATCTTATAATCAAATATATTTAATTAAATACAAATAATATCCGCTTTAAATAGATCCAAACACTTTATTCTATAAACGAATACGGATGTAAACAGTAATTGAATTTCAATTATGCATTCACACAGTAGATCATTACGTGTACAGGGGCTATGGATTTGTTCGTCAGAGAACATGCGTTCAACTTCAACCGGATGGAATTAACCAGCTTCATGAATGGCGTATTAAAATATGGCCGAAATTAGCCATATGGTCGAGCCGAACCATACTACAACAATGTTGTCAAGTGCAATTCATTTATTGATCAAATTTAAACTTATATGTGATTTGTTCATGTTATTTAAACTTTTCCAATCGAAATATACTTGAATTTAGTCTAGTTACTAAACAAATGAAATTTTCGATAAACGTTTACAACATCCAGCATTAATCTTCGTATATATTATCATTTATGCATATATTAAATAGAATTCAATTTGAGTTTCAAAGTTTATGGTGTCATTTCACTAAGGTGTCGTCTACTTTTATTTGAAGCAAATATCTTTTAGTGGTAATTCATGTTCCATTTGGGCCCGTGACTAAGTAGCCAGACCCCGCTACCCAACCCAAAGCCCTTTCAAACTAGCGGATAAGGAAAGGCAAGTACATTTAAAACTTAAAATACGATGAATTATTACTTTTTTTAAAATTTACATAAATAGTTAGGTTATTTTAATAAATAAATTTAATAATAATAATTAGGTTGAGTTAGATTTGTCAAGCATGAACTTGAGTGGTACATTTTATCGAAAATTTCTTGTATGAATCGAGTGTATGAACCCCACCCATACATCCTGCGGTCCAAATTTAATCATATGTTATATGTATTTTATTAAAAATCCAATACATGAATACGTGGCTGATTTTGAACCACATTATGCATACACCTGATACATGAAAGAATTTCGTCCATTTTATCTCGTGTCCCTTCTTGTTGTCCACACATAGACGAATAAAATGCTGTCCGCCCGTCCCCTTTTGGCTGTGTCTTTGCTGCTTCACTGTCCCTATTTTATTCTCATTCAAATCTTGAGAGCTTACGTGGGCTCAAACAATTATGTCTTATTGTGGATGGAAAGCCCAAAAATAGAAGCAAAGCTCTTGACTAGTGCATAATCTAGCGCTCCCATACCATACCAAATTTGTGAATCTATAATTTAAGAAAATAAATAAATAACCGCACAATGGTAATCAAAGCGAAAAACAGTATTGCAGTAGACCAACCAATTTCAATGGCAGACTTATTATAGCCAAAACACATAAGTATATTTTCCGAAGTTCCTTTATATGGGGGTGAGATAGGACCTTATTGAAGTAATAAGAGAAACACGAGACCCAATAAGCAAGAAGATAATACAACTGGTTTCTGAAAACTTATCTTGCCAACAACCGAACAGATTTCAAAAATCTAATGTAGATTCCTCCTCTCAAATTGAGACTCATGACAATGGGGGTCAAGCCAATCCCTAGGGGAACTCTTGGATGCACTCACCGGCATTTTTCCAGTACCAACAAGCTCCCTTAAGTTATCCACCTTATTCTCCCTCCCAGTTCCGCTGTATCGTTTATCGGCCTCCTTAAGTTTCTGCTTGAACTTCTGCTTGCGGCTAGTATAATTCTGGTCCTGCTGTTTTGCTTGAGATGGAGGAGCTCCGTGGGGTCCAAGGTATATACTCTCTTCTTTTGCAGCCTACCAAGATTTTAGAAAAGTAAAGTAGAAAAAGTATTATTATAATTGTCAGATGATCCAGACTGTCACTTATCATTTCAGTGCTTTTGTATTTACCTGAACTTCAGACAGCTTTGAATCTTCTACTTTTGGATAATAAGTAGAATCTGTTTTATCGTGCTCTTGGTCCTCAATTCCCAGGCTCGGAATTACAAATCCATCAGTGTCTAGCAAAACCAATTAACATGTCAATATGCAGACACAAATTATTCATTTGAATGAACACCAAAAACCATCATATTAAATTGCATGACATGAGACAAAACAACTCTATATAGATCCAAACAAGGGTCAGACGGACAAATACTATGCTTGCTTTAGTTAGTATTTACAAGTCATAAGAAATTATAAACATCATAAGACAGGAATGTTTTCACTGAAGCTGTTGAAGCTACTGAAATTGAATTTTACCAACACAAAAAGTCAATATGAGATTTAGCCTGGAAGGCCCCCTTCATAGTGCAGGAAACATTTATAATGAACATCTAATAACGAACAATGCAATCAAAAACCAGGAAAATAGCCCACTGATTGAACAAATCAGAATTTGCATGTACTCACCTTTCCCCAAAAGTGAACAAGGCGTCAAGAGTTGAACTAACACGCAACAAGCAAATTGAAAAGTGTTATAAGTTGCATTGATCATAATGCAGAGAGGTTTAGTTGGTACATCCCCTCATTTTCGCACAATGCTCGTTAAACTCATTTTTATCTTCTTGCATGTTTTGGGGGTACTTGACAATTTCAAGACACCAACATATCTACTATGCATCAATACATTGCAACATTTTTGATGTCCTGTGTTAGAATATTAGTTATGATGCTGGTGAAGCAAATGCTTTCGGAACATATTGGCAGGATGAAGCAAATCCATAAAGCATCAACAGCATGCTGCTTTAACTTGTTACCACGTGATTAAGCATCAAGCTACTGTTTTTTTTTGTTTTTGATATATTAAGCATCAAGTTACTTAACTAGCAATTTAATCCCTTAGAATCCTCAAAAATCTCGTCTATAACATCATCACCAACCCGTTTCACAAAGACTAATCAGATAGTCTAAACTTCGCGTGAGAGACTGCATTTTATAGTTATATTCAATCGCACAACTCCATCATCCAAAGGGTCATCAACACCACTCAAGGAAAGAGCATATAATTTTTCAAAAATAGCAAATAGAAACATCAATGAACGACATAACAAATACAATCAATAGACAAATAAAAACTCAAGAGTTCAGTTCAATTTGATAACACAAAATTGAGGTCCGTGATTGAAATCCTGAAGCAATCTCTTCACATGTTAAATGCTCTAATTCATCCAAATGCTGAAAAAATAACTGATTCAATCAGACTGAATTAAAATGGCCAAGATCCTCAATCACACATGCCACCCCAACCAAAAGGTATAGGCAATCAACATAACAAAAAAACGAAAATAGTTTGATTACCCCACTCATCTTCTTCAACGGAAGGAGTGGTTTGCACTGGAGAAGAGTCCATTTGGTGCTGCTGTTCATCGATTTCAGCTTCCCACCAAAAGTAACTCCGTCTCGATTAACCAAGATATCGCAGTGCCGATCCGGATTGATTGAGGGCAAAGCTGAAACTTTAATGCCGACGATCTAAGGATTGAATCGAATCTCGGGTGTCAGAATGAAAGATTTAGGCGGAGGAGGAAAACAAAAAAGGAAAGAAAAAAAGTAAAACCCTAGCCCTAGAAAAATCTATTCCTATGTGCCATTTGGCTATGAACGTGGCGACTAAGTAGCGCTTTCCAATACCTGCTTAATCACGGATTCACGGGGAATGCCCTTTGGGTTGCTAGTTTTTCACTTTGTGACACGATAATATTCCCGTTTCTTTATATTTTTAATGATTTTGCGCGAGGCATACGGTCCGATTAAAAGAGGCGAATATGGCCTTCAGGACCTAGAATGGCTGGGACCCTTGATACTCTCTCTCTCTCTCCCCCTTGTTTTGGACTAATATGGTTTAAATTATTATTTTGCAAAATTTACTACATTGGTCCCACCTCATAATTAATCTCTCACTAATTAAAGCCACATTAGATGTATATATCAAATAAAAAATATAAAAATTTATATTTTATATTTAAATTTTAGTAAAATAAAATTATAAATATTTATTAATTTTATTATGTGAATAAATTTTTTTAAGTATTTATTATATTTAAAATAAGTGCAAACTGAAAAAAGACATAATAAAATAAAATTAGGATATTGAAAATAATTATATAAAAGAGTTGAAATATATTTAATAAATATGGTATGAGAGAGATGAAAGAGTAAAAAGGTAAATATATCACTATAGTGATTTTGGGATTGCGTCGGCCAATTTAAATTTAATCACATCAAATATTGACCAAATGAATATTCCATGTCCATTCTGACCTGATCTTTTACCTATTTAGAAAATTAGAAAAACGAACAAGAGGGAGAGAAGCACAATATATCCAAGCATTTGCCATAGTCCATCACGTGTGATTTTCATATAATTTGAGCCAATCATTTTTTAAATACACCATAATAGCCCTTCAATTCTATAAGGAAATCTGCTTTAGGCCCCGCGTATTGAATCACACACGCTTTTGTCCCTTCATGCATAGTGTCCAATAGTTTAAAAAACCATAATGTCTAAAATTGATAATTTAATGATAAAATTTATCTGGAAATTAGAGCTTGATTAGAAATTGTGAAATTGAATGGCATGCTTTAGCCTTAATGGCGTGTACAGATAGATAAGAGCTTCATTAAGTATAAATATCTTGAAAAATCTCATGTCTTCTCATAAATATGGCCTTTGGTAAAACGGATGAAGATTCAGTCAAGATAGGTACTCCCCTCAATTGCGATTTTTCGAGTGTGGACTCAATTTCGCTCGCTAGATGTGGCACCATTCAATGGTAATGGTATAGTCAATCTGCACGGGATTTCCCGTGGATAGCTGATAAAAATTATTCTAGCACAAAGGTGGGTATGGGTATGTGATGATGTCGTCTCTTGAATTCTAACAGGAGTCCTCCAATCCGATGAGAGAGTAAGGGTTGTTGGTTGGGTCCTTGATTTGTAGGGATGAACACATATGAATCTAGCTGAGAGTGTTCCCGTATAAGACCTTTCAATTATCAAGTCAGTAAAGATCGAGCAGAGAGAGTGAACGCTTAGAATATAAGATAGATTTGAAATCAGAGAATGACGTGCCATGTAAACAGTGGAGACCTTCTATTTGTAGAAAATTGTTGGAAGGAACATAATTATGGATGAGGTGTCCTTTTTTCAGTGTTCCGTACAAGAATATTCCTTTGATACATGGTAATGGAAGCTTTGGGGCAACGATTTGTCAAAGACCGTTATCCTAGGGGACCACTTCGATGAAAGGGAGGGGGACCACTCCGAGGAGGTCATTAGAGCGTAGCTCGAGAAAGGACTGGTGTACTTCGAGAAGGGACCGTGGAGATATGACTCCGAGGAGGGTGTTGGTGATGGTGAGAGCCTGGGCTCCGTGTCCGAGGTCAAAGTTCTCTCCATGGACCTAGGTTCCGTGAGCGACACATGGCACGACTTAAATAGGTCCACGTCCAAGGTCTTATACTAGATGATCGATAAGGATTGGGCCATGTCATGGTGGAAACGAGCACGTGGCGAATTGAATACCCCCACATCATTCAGGGAACAAATTTTTCAGCTCATATTTAGGATATTAAGGGCCTTGGCAATCAATTAGAGAATTGTATGTTCAGTTTGGTTCGTCATGAGAGCCACGACACGACTCATCTTCTAGCTAAATTTTGCTTATACTCCCTGACCTACTTAATCCACTTGTCTAAGTGGATAACTCTTCTTGATTTATAATATTGCTTCTTTCCCATCAATAAATAAATGAATAACTAGCGATTTGAGGAGATTGAGGGGGATCGCACGACTGGGACCACTCTATTCTGTTACCACTCTAATAAAACTACTCCCGGGATGACCTCAAAATATGTCGTGTGCCTAAGCTGGAGGATTACATCCAAAAAATTTGTTTGAGATGATATTGCATGGGTGACCAAATTGTACTACAATATATGTGTATATATACATATATCGTATTTATACAAGTACTACGTAGATTTTGAATAAATATTTTCAAATTTTCAATATGCAATATATACTAAGGGATATACACTATTTTAAAATTTTCAATATATGACACGTATTAAATTCAAACACTAGTAATCACAATTTTGGAGTATTAAAAAAAATTCAAATTTTCAATTGAAGTCGTGTCACTTGTCCAATTGACAACCACATTATTACATTTACAACCAATTTAGAAAATCACCAATTAAAACATAATTTATTTCACTAATCTTATAATTTTAGTTGAAATTCAATTTTTTTTCCATTATAGATGTTCTGAAATTGTAAATATTTGAAGTTATCACACTTAATTATCAGACCCTATAAATAAAGGATCAAAAATAAAAGTGAGCCAACATGTATAACCTAAAATGTAACTTGCCTTACTGATAAAGAGAGATTGTGGTAGTGCATTTGAAAGATGTGGGACTGAAGTCAAACAATATCTGTACATATGGGACTGTAATAGCAGATTAAAGGGACGAGGGATTAAAGTATGACAAAACTAAGCGTGAGAAACGGATAATGAAATTAGGCTCGTTATTATTACTTTCTTTGAATGCCCCAAGAAAATATTAATGGTTTTAAATGAATTCTTCTATAAAAATATATTGTATAAGTTCAAAGTAAAGATGTGATATTGACACTTTTAGTTGACATGGCCTCACTTATTATTAGATCATACATTTAGGGATAGAATCCTAAATACTGTAAAGATAGAAAATGAGCAACAGGTAGAGAATGTTGTCTACACTTTAATTGTTAATATCATTGAGTATTTTACGGGAAGATGGTCGGATAATAGTGACCAAATAAGAACTTTGTTACAGAATTTAAGATGTCCTACTTACCTCATTTAGGTGGTATAAGGATGTTTTTCTAAGTCGTGTCTTAGAATTACCTGAAAGTAATTCACCCCATTGTAAATCTAAATTTATTGATGGATTACCTGCATTATTTGCAGAAAGAGTTAGGAAAACCCTTAGAAATGGTGAAATTAATATTAATTATGATCGATATAGTTATGGAAATCATATAAGTACATGTACGAATGAAGGACTAGCTTTATGTAATGAAATAAAGTTAAATCAATAAATTAAGAAGCATCACCTTAATGAACGAAAGCAATTAGGTGATTTTTGTGATCAATTTGGTATGAATCCTGTTATACCTAAACCTGAGAATACAGGTAAAAAACTTAAAGTTTATATTCCTAAAAAGAAAAAGAAAAAATATTTTTCAGAAAAACGAAAAGAGAAACGTTTTCATAAAAAGAATAAAAGAAAACAAGAATGGAAAGATAAAAAACAAAAATATAAACAAGCTAATGCATGTTATAAATGTGGTAGGATAGGCCATTATTATAAAAATTGTGAAGTTAAAAAGAAAATTAATGAATTAAATATTGACAATGATTTGAAAGAAACATTATGTAAATTAATGTTAAATTCTGATAATGAACATGAAGATATATCTAGTTCATCTAGTGATAATGAATTTAGTGATTCTGATATATCAGAAGATATGAAAGTTTTGGAAAATGAAAACTATTTTTCTGAAGAAAATGATAAATCATGTCAACCTTGTAGTCGAGGCCAACCTTGTGAAACACGAGATAATACTGATAGATATTACCAACTGATTTCACAATTTCAAGCAATTGAAATTAATATGTTAAGTCAAAATCATATTTTAGATCTTTTAAAACATTCAAAAGATCCTGAAGTGAAAAAATTTGTTCTAGAATATATTACTGGTGAATCCAATTCTGTTCAAAAGAATTTTGAAAAACCCATTCAAAATAATCAACCATATACTATGGTTGAAGTAAATAAATTTTTGAAACAAAGACAACAAGTAGAAGTTCCTAATACTATTTCTGATTTACAAAAAGAAGTTGAAAATCTTAAAAATTAAATTATATGTTTAAAAACAGAAAATTAGTCTTTTTTTTTTGGTAAAAAAAAAATTATGGATATGTCTCATTTTGAGAATATTCAATTTTCAGAAACTGAAAATTTTTTATCCACCCTTGAAATAGTGACTTCTCAAAAATGGTATATCAAAATAACCCTTTTGATTGACAATAATTTTGTAAAAGATTTTACTGCACTTGTTGAGAGTGGTGCAGATTTAACTTGTATACAGGAAGGAATCATTCCTACCAGGTATTTTCACAAAATCACTCATACTTTAAGTTCTGCTAATGGTTAAAAATTGAAAATTAATTATAAATTGCCTAAAGCTTTTATTTGTCAAGACAAAACTTGCATCCCTATTAGTTTTTTATTAGTAAAGAATATTACTAACCAAGTTATTCTACACACTCCATTTTAAAAGAAGATATTTCTGTTGATGAAAAAGGTTTTATTGGCACATTTCAAGAAAATGAAATTATTTTTGAATTTATAACTGAACCGTTTACTAGAGTCTTACATGAGAGAAAAGACTTAATTCTGGCTAAAGACAAACATTTGAATTTTATGAAACATGAGATAAATCTCTTAACTATACATGAAAAATTAGAAAATCCTAAATTACAGGATAAAATTAAATTAATTCAGATTGAATTCATATTACAAACTTGTAATGATCACCCTAATGCATTTTGGAATGACAAAAAGCATATAGTTTCTCTACCTTATAAAGAAACTTTTGATGAAAAGAATATTCCAACAAAGGCTAGACCTTGTCAAATGAACCGGGAATACTTAGAATTATGTAAAAAGGAAATTGCACATTACTTGAGAAAAAACTCATTAGACATTCTAAATCACTTTGGTCATGTACGGCTTTTTATGTTAATAAACATGCGGAACAAGAACGTGGTGTTCGTAGACTTGTAATAAATTATAAACCATTAAACAAAGTTTTAAAATGGATTAGGTATCCTATTCCTAATAAGAAAGATTTATTGGATAGATTATATGAAGCCAGTATATTTTCAAATTTTGATTTAAAATCAGGCTAATGACAAATTCAAATTCATAAGAATGATAGGTATAAAACTGCCTTTAATGTACCAATAGGACAATATGAATGGAATGTTCTGCCTTTTGGTCTAAAGAATGCACCTTCTAAATTTCAAAACATAAAGAATGAAATATTCATTCCTTATAGTGAATTTATAATTGTTTATATTGATGATATTTTAATATTTTCAAAAACAATTGAAATCCATTTTAAACATTTGGATATTTTTAAAAGAATAATCATTAAAAGTGGTTTAGTAATTTCTAGACCCAAAATGTTACTTTTTCAAACAAAGATAAGATTTTTAGGCCATAATAGTAAAAATGGTCAAATTATTCCTATAAATAGGAGTATAGAATTTGCATCTAAATTCCCTGACATAATAACTAATAAAACTCAGTTACAAAGATTTTTAGGAAGTTTGAATTATATTTCTCCTTATTATAAGAATTTAGCCTAGGATACTGCTGTCCTTTATGAAAGATTAAAAACCATACCAAAACCTTGGAGTGAAGCTCATACCCAAGCTGCACAGATAATTAAACAAAAGGTTAGTAAGTTACCTTGTTTAATGTTAGCAAATCCAAAGTGGAATAAAATCATTGAAACTGATGCTAGTGATATAGGATATGGAGGAATTTTAAAACAAATATCTCCTATAGATAAAAAAGAATATTTAGTAAGATATTATTCTGGAAAATGGAATAATAGTCAAAAGAATTATGCTACTATAGCTAAAGAAATATTAGCTATTGTCAAATGTGTGTTAAAATTTCAAGATGATTTATATAATCAGAAATTTTCTGTTTATACGGACTGTTAAGTAGCCAAATTTATGCTTAACAGAGATTTTAAACATGATGTTTCGAAACAAATGTTTGCAAGATGGCAAGCCCATTTAGCACCATTTGATTTTGATATTTTTTACAAAAAAGGGAAGAAAAATAGTCTTCCTGATTTTTTGACAAGAGAATTTCTTGCAGGATCATGAATGCTCCTAGGATTTTATGTATCAATTTCTTTGATAGAAGAATATATCAATATCTGTACAAAAGTCCAGTGAGATATAGATTTTATCATAGAATTGGTATCCCCAGACTAGTGACCAGATCTAGACAGATCGATAAGATAATTAAAAACATAGAATATGTGTTGAAAAATAATAGTTATCTTGATCAAGATATTCCTTTAGAAGAAGATGATAGAGAATACCTTGAAATGAATCTAGAATTGTGGATTGCAGACACTAAGTTACTGCATTGGAAGATAAATTTCTTTTGTATTTAATGCAGGAAAATGAGTAATCGAAGAATTTTATTTGATACTAGTGCTTTGGAAAGAAGTATCTTTGAATCTATATTTCAAAATCATGATTTACTGATTTATAAACAATTAGTAATCCCTGGAATCAAGAAAATTGTTAAGTGGGATAGGCAACTTCAGATTATCATAAAAGATATGAAGTTTGTCTTAGTCAATAATCGTTATATTGATTCTCCCTTACCTCCTACAAATACAGAATATGCATTTATCCATGAAATTTATGGTATTTTTCTTGATGTGTATGACTTTGTACATAAGAAGCTTCAAGCTCTTAGTTATTAATAAAGTTTTTGCAGAATTATGGCTTCATCATCTCAGAATCAGATATCTCGAAAGATAATTTATGCTTTTGATCACTTTTCTGTAATGGTCTACCAACATCTTTACCGCAATCATAATAATATAATTATCAAACCAGTTAGGATAAGTGGAATTCCTAATCACCTCTTATGGCAGAAACAAATGAAACGAATGAAGAATGATCTTCGTTATTGCCTTGATCAAGACCGATATTTAGACTCTCCTCAAGAAGTTCATGTTGAGGATTATCTCAGTTTTATTCATTGGCATGAATATGTTTCTGATGTGTTTGTATGCCAAAGAAATCACTGACTCTATTATTGTATAAATTACATAAATAAAATGTCTTTTCAGATTATGGCTGAAAATGCTAGAAGACAAATTATTGAAGTTCATCGAAGAGAAATGCTTCGAATGGCTCAAGAACCTCCACTTCCTTTAAATCAAAGACATATGTGGTCTATTCAATCTTTGGATAAAAAATCTGGACGAATTGATAAAATAATTTGACATCTTGAATTTACCTTACAATTTGACATGAGCGAAGAAAATCGCCATAATATATTACATGATATTGCTTATTGGAAGAGTAGAAAAACTCATCTCCATCAAATTATTAATGAAAGTTGTATTGCTTAACTTTCACTTTATTGTCTGACAGGACAAAGATTCCACGAGGACGTGGATGACCTCCTCAAAATAGAGGAAGTGGCCATGGCAGATATATGATAAATTAGATGGGTAATCAAAGGTTATACCAAGAGAATATTTCCGGGATTGGATCACCAAAAATGGATGAATCCATGAAAAAAGAATTTGCAGAATTCTTGAAACAGAAAAAATCTAGTCAAACTGGTGAAGGTAGTTCTCAACCTTCTTTTGCAGAGAAAACTGTTGAAAATGAAACAGAAGAGGCTTTGCCTTATGTGCAGAATTCGCACAAAGAAATAATGTTGATACTAGAAAATCAGGATGTGAAAATGTTCGCAGATCCATGGAAAATCATGGAAAGGTACTTTGATACGGCTTCATCGCCATCAGGTACTTATAAATCCAGAATTTCTTATGAAAATATTCTGAGTCAAATAGAATCATGGATAATTAAGCCCTTTTGGCCTCAGGGTTCCATGGTAGAAATGAGTTATACAACAGTGATTATAAAGAAAATTATAACACCTGAAGAATGGGGTTTAAGCCCTTTTGTGGACAAAGAAATTTTTGTTCCTTAGTATAAAGCAAAAATGAAATTTAATTATTGGGATTACATTGATGCTTTCTCCAAGACATGTTATTATCAAAATCATAAGCAAAAGCATACTTGGTGGTTCAAAGTATGTCCCGAAGTGTATAAACACACTTCTATACCTAATTGGTTTCTTCAATGGTGGGTAATTTTTGGTCCCTCCATACAAATCTTACCAGAAAGTTAGAAAGAATGGTTTACTCAATGGGTTGATATAGCACCCAAAATAATTGACTCTATAAATAGCAGTTGTTGGACAGAGGGAATTGCCTCATTCCATTTTTTCCTTGAATTTTCGATCCCTTGGATTTGGAGATGGGAGCCAGAAATTGGCTATACTCTACAGAATCTCCCTTGCCTGAAAATAATCTTTTTCACTTCCTTTTGGCGAAAAATGCTCAAGATTGATCCAAAAATAGATCAATTACATGGACAACACACTTTGGACTTGTTAAAAACAACCATTGAAGAGTATCAAAGATTAAAAGAAGAAAAAGCTCCCTATGGTGATCATTCAACTTTTAACCATATTTCCAGACAACTTCATATGAAGAAAGCCACTTTAACTAAAGAAGAGATTATTAATGCCTATATTGCTGAAATGCAAAAAGACATGAAAAAGAATTTTGGTGTCGATCTAGACACAGTTTCTATGTCTACCTCTTCAAAATCTCAAAAAGAAGACGTTTTAGCTGGAGAATCCCAAGACCCTTTTGCAGAAAAAGCATATTTTTCAATTTCTGAAGTCATTTCTAAATTGAAAAAATCTGAAGGTAAGAAACCGGCAGATGATTGGAGCCAATGTTAGCCATGATGATTGCAAAACAATGAAGTAAGCCATGACGCCAGCAAGCAGAATTATTGAAGTTAATGTGCGATAAAGGTGAATGTGACCGAATTGCATAATTGCAATTACTGTGCAGAATGCGGTTACTGTGCAAGATGCTTGAAGATAACTTTGACAGCGACCTGCACTCACGGATTTGAAATAATCATTGTAAATGATTTGTTTTTCTGTCTATAAATAGGTTAGCCAATTCATTTGTATGGATACCAAGCAACAACTAAGCATTCAGTAGTATAAGTGTTTTTCTAGCATAGCATCCGTTTCTTCTGAGCCTACATTTCTTATGTAATCTCTTGTTCATATTAATAAATAAAAGTGCATAGTTCCAATGTAAACTCTTCGTGGTTAGTTTTCTTTTCTATTTTCTGTATTTAAAATTTTATTTTATGTTTTAAGCCCAAAATGCAGGGTTAAGTGTGTTTGTGTGTTTAATAATGTCTAACTAAATTTATTAAAATGATTATGGTACGGGAACCATAATTTTCTTACATCCTTTAGGAATAATTAAGCTAAGGTTGAAATGTTTTGGCCAGGCTGATTTATAAGGTTATAATATTTAGATACGATCTTGGTATGTTGGTTTGGTAATTCTGTTTTGCCCGCTCAAGCCATGTGGAAGGCGTTATAGCGCTGTTTGGATTACTATGACTGGATACCAAAGACAGGTCTAAATTATTGTATAAATCCTTGATAAATTATGACAGGCCTAATTATTTTTGTAAAATCTTCTTACCTTTGCAGCTTAATTGTCTTAAAGGTCAGCCGGTCCTCGTTATGGTATCAGAGCCATGTTGTTAACATAAATTGGTTATGACTTTATTAAACACACAATTTTTTATGCATAAAAGCATGAATATTTTTAGAAATAAATAAAATAATGTTAAAAATAGTATGCACCAAGAGGACTTACATTTGTTAAACAAATGGACAATTCCACGAATTGAAACTAAAAATATTTATGAAATAGGTACCTTTGAAAGAATGGGTATTAGACAAATTGTAAGAACTACAAAAGAAACAATATCTTTACATAATGAAGATATGATAATTAAATTACTCAGTCCTAATCATATAGAACCATATCGTCAAACTCATAAGTTTATACATATAAGCTTAGTACAAGTCACCTTTAAACCTTTAACTTTAGAAGGATTACCAGAAAGTTTTTTAGCTGCCTAAAGAGATGGTAGAAACCTTAATTGGAATCAGTTACTCATGGGAATAATCCAGAGTAGTTGGCACATGGCCAGGTTTATTTTAATGTTTACCAAAATTTACAATTATATTTAACAGATCATAATATATATGATGCATTAACATTAAATGTTAAAACTCATGGGTATAATTATGCTCCAAGATCTAAAGTAATCTGTGTGTGTTACAGAATTTCATATAAACCTTTACATACTTTGAATCCTCATTGTAAAACTCCTGATAAATTGTTAAATGAAACAATTGTTATTGAATCAAATTTTGATAAATCAAATATTACCACTCGTAAAGCTGCACCTAGGATTAATAATGTTGAAACTAATCCTACAGAAATTGAACAAACTCCTGAAGGAGATGTTTTTATACAATTTCATTCCAATACACCTAAACAAATAGGGTATAAATCTGGAACTAGCAGACCAGGATCTAGTCAATCTAGATATTCGTTTATATCACCTTTGCCATATTTTGTTGAAACACCTTCTAGAGCATCTACATCTAGAATTCAAGAAATAAATGCTGAAAAAGAAAATGCAATTCCATCTAGAGCTTCTATGTCTAGAATTAGACAAGATCATTTTAATAATATAAAAATTCATGATAAGAATTTTGTCAAGGCATATAAAAATAAGGATGAGAAATTAGATCTATATGATATAGATCCAACTGAATCTGAAATGGATTTTAAAATTTAAAATTGTTTAATGGATAGTAAAAAAATTGATTTCAGTCCAGGTAGTCTGGCGAGAAAAACTATTCAAACAGAATTTAATTTACCCAGATGGGAACTGTTTAAAAAATGATTTTTTGAAAATCGTAATTCTGATGAACTAAATCTGATTCAAAAAGAATTTTATGAATATTGTTCAGAAAAAAATGAAATATATCCTTTTATTTTATGGTTTTGTACATCATATGTTGAAAAACAAGTTTTGATGTTAGAAAGAGAATATATTCTTTCAAAAGAAAAAGTTTTGAAACAAGTTTTTCCTCCTCTTACTAATTTTGAAATAACAAAAGATGATAAAACTAGACATTATAATGCTTTTTCAAAATTAATTGACCATAAAACATTGGTCATTACTAATCAACATATAAATAATATTTTACAACAACGGAATTTTGCTAATTTGTATCTAATAATTATTGGTGAACAATTAACTATTGCTAATGAAAGAATTTCAAGTCTTATTGAGAAAGCCAATAGATTACACCATCCTATTCTTGATCAAGTAGAAAACCCTAGTACATCTACATCTGCTGAACCAACAATCCAAGTAAAAGATTTTAGGAAAAATGATTTTTTGCCATTCGAACTATGACGTTTTTTGGACTTTGCCACTTAAACTTTTTTTTTTTGTCTTCGGTTGCCATCTAAACTATACGATTTTTTGACTTTATCATCTGAGACAGATTTCCGACCCAAAAAGTCACCGGAACAGTACCACGTGCGTGGCACGTGATTTTGCTGGGGGTATTTTTGTCATTTCACATGTAGAAAAGTTATTTATAAAAATATGGTTACTTGGAGTCGAACCCAAGTGGTAAATGAGTGTACCCACACCCATTACCACTTGGCCAACCAACATAATTGGTAAATGCAAGACATATTCATGTATTTGTCCATCACTTGTATAAATTTAAATAAACATATTTTAATATCAATTTGATTACTTGTTTAAATTCAAATAAATATATTTTAATATCAATTTGATTACTTGTTTAAATTCAAATAAATATATTTTAATATCAATTAGAAATCCACAAAAATAAAATGAATAAAAAAATGTTTTTTAAAGAAAATTTGATATTTCTAATGTAATTATTTTTTTTAAAAAAAGGGACAAAATAAAGTTGATTAATTTTAATAATCATTCTAAGAACTAAATTTTACCTTGCTAATGAATTAATTTTAAAAATAAATTGATAGAAATTAGTTTTTTAAAGAAATGGGATAAAAATAATTTAATTAATTTAAAAAAGAAATTGATAGAAATTATTGTTTTAAAAGAAATGGGATAAAAATAAAATTAATTAATTTAAAAATAGATAAAATTTATTTCTTCAAAAGGGAAAAAATAAATTTGATTAATTTTTTAAAAAAATTAATTTATTTAAAAATAATAATATAAAAAATTAAATAAAATTTTAAATTTAATTAATTTAAAAATGGATAAAAAAATTTCTTTTTAAATTTAATTAATTTAAAATGGATAAAATTTATTTTTTTATATTAGTTTTTTTTAAATAAATTAATTTTTTAAAAAAATTAATCAAATCTATTTTTTCCCTTTTTTCAAAAAATAATTACATTAGAAAAATCAAATTTTCTTTAAAAAAATAATTTTTTATTCATTTTATTTTTGTGTATTTCAAATTGATATTAAAATATATTTATTTTAATTCATACAAGTTATGTACAAATACATGAATATGCCTTATATTTACCAAATATATTGGTTGGCCAAGTGGTAATGGATATAGGTATACTCATTCACCATCCAGGTCTGACTCCAAGTTACAATATTTTTATAAATAATTTTTCTACATGCGAAATGACAAAAATACCCCCAACAAAATCACGTGCCACGCACGTGGTACTGTTCCGGTTACTTTTTTGGCCGAAAATCGGTCCTATGTGGTAAAGTTAAAAAATCGTATAGTTTATATGGCAATAGGAGATAAAAAAAGTTTAAGTGGCAAAGTTCAAAAAACGTCATAGTTCGAATGACAAAAAATCATTACCCCAAGATTTTAAATTAAAATCTACAACAGAGTTACAAAAACTTTTGGAAGAACAATTTAAAAAATTGAGTTATTATTATTATTATTGTTGTTGTTGTTCTTGCTATGGATCGAAATCTAGATAATAATAAAAAAAGAAGAAGAACGAACGAACGAGAACAATAAAAACATATTAGTAGTTCCCACGATTTACTTTTATAAAGCAATATTCTATCTAAACATTTTATTTTATTAATCAGCGACATTCCAATAAATCAAATGGGATACGCAATTTCAGGACAAAAGAATGATTATTACCTAGTTCATAGTTGTCATGAATTATATTCATCGATCGCACCATAACAAGTTAACAATCCATGGCATAATAAATCTTTTAAAATAAGTTCAAGCTAACGCATATTCTTTTTTTGGCATGTTCATTACAATAATATTATTTTAATTTATTTACAAAATTAGTAAAGGGCACGTGTTTTTCTTAGTTACAAAAGCGGACATAAAAAATGTAGGATATTGAGTTGAATAATTTGAAGTGGTGGGTTAAGAATGGATTGAGTTACTTGATCCAATTTATAGAAGGAGGGACATTAATATTGGTATTTATATGCACGGGCAAGATAAGGAAAACCAATGTGCATGCGACAATAAACCACGAAAGAATTATATTCTATCTAGAAGTAAAGTTGGCGGAGTGGTTGAATTCACTATCTCGGTTTTGAATAGTTAAGTTTGAATCTCACAAGAAATGTAAAGCTTGTGTTATTATGACAAATATGGCCTAGTCCCACAAATTATGGCGAAATTAATATTGGTCGATGGTTGGATTTCTTTATCGAAAAAGTTACATGAAATATCTTGACATGACTTTCTAACCATTTAGGCGGGGGAGGGAAATCCAATTAAAATATTAAAAATTACACTAAATACATGCTATTTTGTCGCCATCAACTTTAGTAAATAAGATACTAAATTGGATAGTGGTGGCCATGATAAGATGTTGATTTTCTTATCTTACTAGTGTTTTTTAAATATTAATTGCAACTTGTAGTTTTATAAAGGTGAAATGAAGATGGCGATTTGAAAAGTTTTTGGTGTAATTTGATAGGTCAAAGCAATTGAGATAAAGCAACAATTAAAAAAAATTGAAATCATGTGGAATGATTAGAAATGTATTGATATATTTGAGATGCTTGGACTTCTCTCTTTCATTGGTGACAAGTTATTAATGTAAGGTTGATTTAACAAATGCATGTGTTTGATTATTTATTTTTTCTAAATGGTGTCCTTGTGTTGCAAATGGATTTGACCATGACTTTGGATGAATAGACACTTGATAAAAATAGATCAATTACAGTCTTTTAGGGAATACATTGAGATAAAATCAAGGTAAGTTTGAGCTAATATTTTCAAAATTAAGATAAGTTTGAGCTAATGTTTTCAAAACTAGATGGAACAGGCTAGGTTAATCAATTTGAGTAGTAGCTGGAATGTAGAATCTGATGATGTCGAGATTTGGTTAGCTCCTCGAGGGTGATGTGGACCAACGACTCAATGATCGGGAGAAAAGAGTCCTTGCCTTGCTATGATGGAAAACATTTGAGTTTAGCTGGAAGTGTCTCTGGCGATGACCCTTTGATGCTTAAGTCAGTGAATCGAGAAGTAATATATCAAATATAAGAGAGAATCGAGCAGTGAAATGGCAGATCTCCCTATATTGTATGTTACGTTTTCTAAAACATGCATAAGGTATTTATAGTATTCCCTAGCCCTTGGAGTTGGTGAGGTTTATGGGGCATAGGACTGCAAGTTCTAGATACAAGTTGGACTTTAGCCCTAACTTGTGGTGATAGAATAGACATAGCCCTGCAAGAATAGGGAGGTAAGATAGCATACAGAGGATATTGATAGGAGGTTGGATGGTCCTCGAGGGACCAACCCAGCTCGAGAAGAGCTTCCATTGAGAAAACCTCTATCGAGCATCAGCCGCATCGATGATAGACTCCAAATCTCGAAGGCGGTCATTCTTTGAAAAGAACCATGCCATGTTGGCACGACATGTAGTGCCAGGTGTGGGTCCCAAAGGACACATGTCAAATACCCCGTATCATTAGTCCCCCCACTCTAGAATGTGATGTGAAGCCGCACGTTTTAGAGTAGTCAAAAGGTTAAGCGGGGTATCGAGGATACCATCAGGTGGGAAAACCTAACTTTTGAAATTCAAAAAATGATTATCAAGGAGACCAGGAGTCCAAGTGACTTGACAGTTGTAGTATCGAGCAACGATGTGACATTTGGTGTTCCCAAGGCTACTTTTCACTGCTCTTATAAATAAGGTTTCAGGGGTCTGCCATTGGGCCCTACCAATTAGTATAATTCCTTGTCAATTGTGCTAGCAGAACTTTCAAACAAACAACAAATTCAGGTTTTTAGGTTTTCTAGAAACTTCAATCTCTCCAAATCTTTAGGTAATCCTTCATCCTTTTTTTTTCCTTTTTTGATTTTGTTCTTTCTTTTTTTGTCGAATGCATTGTAAAAATGAGTGAGGGAAGGAGGGATTCTCAAAATCGAGACTTGAGCGGCGGTTCGTCGGTGGGTGGCACGCCGACAGCAGAGGAGGTTTCGTTAAACAACATTTTAGAAAGAGATATGGACCATTTTAGGGTGGCTCTAGTTGGCTAAGGAATCAATGGGGTGTTAACTTCAGTTGCCCAACAGGGAGCCGCAGAGGTGGCCAGGAGATTGTTCCAGTCACTATTTCGCCTGAGGGATGAGGCCAACGAAGAACCCATAAAGGAAGTGGGGGACAACATTGAGGCTGAAGTCGAGGATGACTTTGAAGGGGACGAGCAAAGGGCACATGGCCCGGGGAGGACCATGTTGCATTACTCAGAAATTAGGTCCTTCCTCGAGGACTTAGAGCTCGAGCACATACGCTCGAGTTTCTTTATCGAGCCCTCTTTCTTTGTTGTCCAGTTGGGGCCCAATGATCTAATACACTACCTGCCTCCAGGTTGCATCGCTATCAACCTCCATCAGCTTGTTTGAGGGCTCTGATTCCCGATCCCAGAGCCAGTGACCAACATCCTCAATGACCTCAATATATGCCCCGTTCAACTGCTCCTAAACTCCTATGCTCTCATCTATATGTTCGTCATCTGCATGCAGTGCAATGGGAGCCGACATCGATCAGGAACTTCGACTTCCTCTTCCAAGTGAGCGTCTTGACTCGGTCTACCATTGGAGAAAACCTACAAGACAATTGAGGGTTCTTCTTCATGTCAGCCAATCATAAAAGAAAGCTGCTTGACATCCCCACTTCCTCTTACGGTAGCAATTGGAAGGAGAAATGGGTTAATATAAAGAGTGAGAAGCCTTGGAATGTAAGGACAAGGTGGAGTCGGGCAAAAAGTATATCCTCTGCAGGAAGAATGAGGTCGACCATAACCCAAAGCTGGGTTGACCAGAAGAGGCCTCTGCCAAGGCCGAAAGCTAAGGAGTTGATGCTCGAGGTTGTACTTGCTATGGTAAGACTGTCACTTGGTGAGTATCCTTACAACCCAATTAGGATGGGTACAGATTAGGAATTACTAGGGAATGTATGTGTATATTTGTAACTATATCCTCAACCATTGGCTAATCAAGTGTGTTTATTTTGCAAATACTGACTTGTTGAACATGTTGAAGGCAATCAAGTTTCATCAATGCTGGTGAGGCTAGGTGTTACCCAAAGCAGAAGCAGGGTACGCCCTACTCGAGCTGATCCGGCTGAAGAGCAAGCAGAAAACATTGAGGCCGCGAGAGCCTCGAGTTCTCTTGCCCTGGTAGCAGAGCAAGCCCCATCTAGTGGTAAAGGGTGGTGCAATATCTGGAGGTTCCTCTTTACCTGAAGGGACCCAAAGAGCCAGAGCACTCCTTCTGCTCGAGTGGTCCTACCGCCTATGATGATTCGATAACCTGATCCTGAGCAGGCTCACAAACTTATGGAGTTGCCCATCGTCGAGGGCAAGGGCAATGGTAAAGTGGTCGAGGAGCCCTCGAATAAGAAGAAGAAGAACAGTACTAAAGTGGCCAAGGCTCGAAAGCCAAATAAATGAGGGTTTGGCTTGTTAGGACCTGTCTTGCTAGCTTCCCCAAGTCGCTGATCGGACTCTCTGAGCCCAAATTCGGGGAGGTGAGCAGCGAAAGGGTAGCCACCCTCACTAGGAACAACCCATAGCTTATCCGAAATATGGCAATTTACTCCTAGTTTTGCTCGACCACGAGTATCTGACACGAATTATAGACCGCCAATTCGAGCAGGTGCTCATGTCACTTGTGTATGGGGTAAGTCTTTAGTCGATGCGTTTACTTTTATGCAATCATCCTCTTTAGACTATGTGCTCGAACTCACTCTTACATATTTGTAAGGCCTGAACCAGATGATCTTCCATGCAATGAGGCTGATGGCCACCTATAGAAATGAAGTGAAGCTCGAGCATGAACTGGCCGAATATCCCAAGGCAACGACTGAGCTTCAAGATGAAGTTGGCCTACTGAACACTAAGATCGCCGAGGATACTAAGGACCTAGAAGGTTATACCAAAAGGGTTGAGGATCTTTTGAAAAAAAGTAGCTGACCATCAAGAATCTAACAAGAAGCTTGAAGAGAGGCAAGATGCCTTGGAGTTGGAGAATGAAAAGCTTCCAGCTTGCCTTGGTTACAACGAAGGGTAAGAGGCTTGTGCTTATCCAAAGCAAGTTCACGATCAAGAAGGAGGCAGTTTGTCTTTTCCTCGATGGCCCAATATTCGAGTACATATGCCTTTAAAAAGGTTACCGGGACTTGGTCGATAGGTTCAAGAAGGCTATCCAACAAGCCCTCAACTCAGATGGGTTCAAGGAGGGATTTGATCTAGACCTTCACGATGTTACAAAGGATGAGATCCTCCATCACTAGCCCGCGACTGAGGGTGGTGGCTCTAACAGCCTCAAGCAAGACAAATTTGCATGGGCTATCTCGGTAGTCAAGGCACATATCCGTCAAGCGAACGATCAAGTGGCTGGGCAAGCTCAATATGCCCCCCAAGATGCTAAGACCTTGCTTAAATTGAAGTCAGCACTGCCTTTGAGGGCGGTCGGGAGGTAGTGGATCTCAACCAGAAGGTCGACGAGGGCCAAGTGGCAATGAGTGACCAAGGGGTCCAAGGTGGCCAAGAGGCGAGGGGCAAGCTAAGAGCCGAAGGCGGCTAAGGAGTTGCACAAGGTCTTGAGGGTGCTGATGATGGAAAGTCCTTCTTAGAGGAGCTCGAGCGAACCGTTGAGCATCGCGAACCCCCCAACGAGCAAGCAGAGAATACCCCAAGTGGCGTCTAGAAGGAGCCGCTGGTCAATCTGTTGTAACCCCCCCATTCCCCACTTATATATGTTGTTTTGTTTTCTTTGTAATTTTAAAGATCGTTTTAATGAATGTACTCTTTTTTGAATTTGTGCAATTGATTACTATGTTCTAAATGTTTCCCATCATGCAAGTTTAAATTGGAAATTCTTGATGTATCTTTGGAACAAACTCTATTTTAAATAAGGTTGTTATCATTATAAAAACTCCTTTCATAAATCAACTTGAGCCAGAGAAGATAAAAAGTGCATAAATCACTAGATGGGTCTGAAGATAAGAGGGCACAAATTGACCAGAGGGTATTGCAATCGTGAAATGTCATTTAAGTCTAAAGATTACAATGTTATGAGGGTGGAGTTAGAACCCTTGCTTACATTGTTGTCTTAAAACATAGAACTTTCTCAGATTTATTGCGTTTTATGGTTGATAAAGCTCATTGCCATGGAGATCCTTGAGGCGATAGGAATTGTTTTTGGAGATTTTAACGACACGATATGGTCCCTCCCAATTTGGTTTGAGTTTCCCCACGTGTTTGGAGACTTCAATTTTCTTGAGGAACGAGTCCCCAATTCGAAAGTTTCGAGGAAGCACATGGCGATTATAAGCCTTGGCAGTGTTTGCTCGAATATTGTGCATATGCTTTCAAGTTGCATGGCATTTTTTATCGAGGAAGTCGGGGTCAAGAGGCTTTGTTGTAATAGATGACTCGGGACGTTTCATGGAGAACTTCCGCAGGAATGACCACTTCGAAGCGATAAACAAGGTTGAAAAGAGTATTGCCTGTCGTGGCCCAATCAAAGGTTCTGTAGGCCCAAAGCACACTGAGCAATTCGTCGGCCCAACAACCCTTGGTCTGTTCAACTGTTGTCTTTAATCCATGGAGAAGTCTTCAATTGGTAACCTCGACCTGCCCATTGGATCAAGGGTTTTCGACTAATGTGAATTGCTACTCGATTCTCAAGCTCCGACACTAGTCTTGCGTCTTTTTGCTTTGGAATTGTGTCCAGTTATCGAAAATGAGGACTCGAGGGAGACCGAACCTACTTACCACATTTCTCCACAAAAAGCCGATGATGACTTTGTGAGAATTTTGGGAATAGCCTCAGCTTTTGCCCATTTAGTGAAATACTCGACTGCCACGATGATGAACTTCTTCTGTCCTAAAGAAGGCGGGAAAGGACCGAGGATGACAATTCCCTACTGATCGAAGGGCCAAGATATTTTGACAACTACCATTGGGGCTATCAATTAATAGGATAGGTTGGAGTGTTTTTGGCATTCCACACACTTCTTTACGAAGCTCATGCAATCCTTCATCATCATAGGCCAAAAGTAACCTGCTCGGTTTACCTTCTTTGCTAGTGCTCTAGCGCTACTGTGATTCTTGCAGCACCCATCATGGACTTCCTCGAGGACCTCATGTGCTTCATGTTTGGTTAAGCACCTCTTCGGTGGGCCTAGGATGGACTTGCGAAAGATGCGGCCTTCTAAATAAAGAGCAAATCTTAAGGCCCAATATCTTACTTGGCGGGCTTTCATTGGGTCGACCTGGATGATTGTCTTTTCGAGGAAAACTATCAACTCTAACATCCAACTCGGGAGTTGCTCGAAGGGCATCATGCCGGCGGCTAGCCGACCAGGGAGGTCGACCGTGGGGTTTTTCGACACCATGAAAGTGATCTTTCTTTTTTTAGTTCCCTTTAGGGAACTAGCCAATTTCGAGAGTGAATTAGGGCGTTCGTTCTCCATTCGTGGAATTTGGGGAAGTGTGAATGCCTTGAACTCCTTGCTTAACCTTTTCACCTCCTCGAGGTATCCAACCATCATGGTTTCTTTGGCCTTGAAGGAACCATTGAGCTGTCCGACCACTAACTAAGAATCGGTAATGGCCGCTAGATCCTCCGCACCAGCTAGCAAGGCCATTTTCACTCCAGCGATTAGAGCTTCGTACTCCACCTCATTATTCGTGTATTGAGAATTCATTTTGATGGCGAAATTGAGCTCTTGTCTGTCTGAGTTGCATAGGGTGATGACCACTCCCTCCCCCGAAGAGGTCAGAAAGCCATCAACCATAAAAGTCCATGTTGGGCTCGTGTTAGGTTTATTATCTTGCGCTATTTCGAGGAGAAAGTCTGCAAGAACTTGTGCGTGGATGGTCGTCCTGGGCTGGAAGGATATGTCAAACTCTTCTAGTTAGACCAACCACTTCGTCATCTACCAGAAACATCAGGTTTAGCCATAACTTGCTTTAGGGGCTCGTTTGTGAGAACGATGATGGAGTAGGCTTGGAAATATTAACTGATTTTTTTGGCTAAATGGACCAAAGCCAGGGCGCATTTCTCATTTGGAAGATAATTCTTTTCGGGACCCTATAAGAGTTTGCTGAGATAATAGATCGATCGATGCTTGTTGTTGACCATGATGACTAGTACTGGACTGATTGCATTGTTTGAAACAACTGTGTAAAGATAGAAAGGCTTTCTCAGAGTGGGCTTTGACAACAATGGTGGAGACATCAAATATTGCTTAAGGTTGATGAGGGCTTGGTTGAATTCGTTCGACCAGACAACATTTTGAACCTTTCTTAGGGCCTTAAAGAAAGGCAAGTTTCAATCAGCGGACCTGGATATGAATTGGCTAAGGGCCACAACCTTTCCTACCAGTCTCTGAACTTCTTTGACTGAATCAGGTGCGTTAATATTGAGGATAATCCTAATCTTGACTGGATTAGCCTCGATCCCCCTGTGGCTCACCATGTAACCGAGGAATTTCCCTCATCGGACCACGAAGGTGCACTTGGAAGGATTCAGCTTTAGACCGAACTTCTTGAGGGACCAACGTTGTTCAAGGAGAGCTTCCATTCGAGGAAAGCTCCATCGAGCATCAGCCGCATCGATAATAGACTCCAAATCTTGAAGGCGGTCGTTCTTCGAGGAGAACCTTGCCATGTTGTCATGACACGTGGCTGCCAGTGTGGGTCCCAATGGACACGTGTGAGATATCCCATATCATAATCAATTCCAGCTCGAATCGTCCCCCTAAACAACACTTTAATTGATTGGTCAAAACCCCATAAAAACAGAAGAAAAATGTTCTATATTAATTAAAACTGTTGGACTATTTCAACGAATACTAAATAGGTCAATTTTTCTATATTTGAGTACTTTGTATGTTACTTATAGCAATAGAAAATAAATATGAAAGAACTAGCATTAATCAAGAGTATTAAACAGATGTATGCCATGCATAAATAAGAATTTATAATGAATACATGCTATTTTATCGTCATTGACTTTGCTAAATAAGATACTAACTGGGCATCGAGGCAACCACGATACAAGGTTGATTTGCCTTAATAGTGTTTTAAATATTGCTTGCAAACTGTAGTTTTGAAAGTGTGAAATGAAGAGTGTGATTTCGAATGTTTTTGTGTAATTTGGTAGTTCAAAGCAATTAAGAGAAATTAACAAGTAAAAATAGAAAATGCACTTTCCATGAATATGACAAAAAATATTTAAACTGGAATAGACATATTAATAGTGTATGACAGTAAAATTTTCATAGAAAATATAATCACATAATAAATCTGAATTGTAGAATTTAAGTTAAAAAATAGTAATTGAGATCAAGTCAATACACGTTTGTTTATTTTATTTTATTTATTTTTTATATAATAATAATAATATCACCATGATCACCATTGGGAATAGTCATATATAATATGATATCACCACCTTTAAAAAAAAATGTTTTCATATATAGCTTTTAAATTTTGAATTTGTCAATACAATGAAAATTCATTTCAAGCCCAACTGAAAATACCTGAAATACGGGATATTTGTAATTTTTAAAATTATAAAGAGTAATTTATAATTATATTATACCTAAAAGAGCGTAGATGTAATTTGATCATACAGGTGGGGCACCTAAAACACGATCCATAGAAAATCATTAATAATTATATTTAAAAGAAGGTTATGTGTTTAATTCCTTATGAGTGCGATTATTATTTCAAGCTTAATAATAGGTTATTATATTATATAATAATTTATATTTTATTATTATTTGATAATTGATTGTAATAATTTATTTTTGATGATTGATTGTAACAATTTATTTTTCAGTTGGAATATGGATAAAATTAATTAATTATGATATATTATTAATATAATTGATTAATGGTAATAGATGACGCCCTATCTAAAAAACTTTTATTTATAAGATTTAGGGTTTGGGCCAACACCGTTGGGCAACGAAGGCTGAATTTGGTGATTAGGTCCATACTAGGCCCATCCAAATCAACGTACATTGTTAGTCAACGGTAACCGGATCAACTTCTTTTTGCAATTCAAAAGAATACGCAATCCTACCCGTTCAAGTCGATAAAATCCGATCTCAGCCGTCCACTTAGGTCGAAGTTTTAGAATTGCGCAGATTCTGGCTCCACGATCCGACATGGCATTAAACTGGATTTAAAATCCGGATTTGACGTCCGGAGTATAAAAGCCCAGCCCCGAAAAAGTGAAGCCGGGTTCGAAGTGCGAACAAGTACAAAACAGAAATTAAGGGGAGAGAGAGAGAGAGAGAGAGAGGGGGAGAGGGGGAGAGGGAAACATAGAGGAAAAAAAGAAAAAGAAATTCTAAAATCAGTGGGAGTGGGAAGAGTGAGCAGGAGCTTCGAAGCGAGCTCTTACATCTTGGGATTTAGCCTTCTGATTTCTGTAAGTTTCACGTTTTCATCTTCAATTCTGATTTCAATTCTTAACTTTTGCAACTTGAATTGAGTTTGTTTTTCTGAATTATTATCGGTTTTGTTGTTGAATTGCGCTCTTTGCAGGCTAGGGTTTTGTGTTCTTTTTGAGAATTTTCAACTACTTCTTGCTTTTTGCTGCCTTTTCCTTTTGGTGGGTCTTTTTTTGATGAGCTAATGAGTCTGGTGTATTTTTTTAGATCTTTGTGTGAGCATGTTAAATCTCTTTGTAAGCATGCGTTCCCTCGATTATCTATCGCATTGTTTGGGATGCAAAGATTTTAGAAAACGATTTGAACTGTTTTGTTTGAATTTTGCATGCAGTTTATTTCCTCGTTCACGAACTGCAGCTTATTTACTCCTTTTGTTTATAGTTTTCCTCTGCAGATGGAGTATTGTATGTATGATAGGTTGATTTTTTGTTTCAATGTGCCTGGTTGATATTCATGTTCACTCAAAATTCATTTCTTTTAGCATTTTTATCATTGTCATTCTTCACTTAATTATTTTGATGATATATGGAAACATCTGTATGAATTTTGCTTGCAGTTTATTTGGCAACAGAATAAAAGGGTTTGTGTGAGGCTTGCTCCTCAGTTTTTTTGCTGTTATGGGTGAGGGAGATGTGGTATCTGAAAAGATCGAGCCTTTGGCAAATGGCAATGTGGAAGTGGAGAAAAAGGCTGAGGTAGAGGAAAAGACCGAAGATGTGAAAGATAAGAAAGAGGAGCAGCATGATGAAGTGACAGCAATGGAAGAAGATAAAAAAGATGATGAGAAAGTTGAAGCTGAGCAAATGGATGTGGACAAAGAAGAAGCCGTGGAAAGCAATGAAATTAAAGAAAAGACAGAGGATGATAAGGTACCTAAAGAAGGCGAAAAAGAAGACGGAAAGGAAGCAACTGAAGCTGACAATGGAAAGGAAGAGACTGAAGCTGACAAAGGAAAGGAAGACACTGAAGTTGACAAAGAAATGCAGGAAACTGAAGCTGACAAAGAAAAGCAAGAAACTGGAGGAGGAAAGGATGAACTCAAGAATGAGGAGGAGGAGGAAGAGTCTGAGGAGAAAACCAAGAAACGGACTGAGGATAAGGTTGATGAGGAGGATGAAAAGCCAGAGGAGCCTAAAGAAGAGAAAGGCTCAAAGAAACGCCCTAGATCAAAGAGTAGCACCGGAAAAAAAGGCAAGGACAAGAATGAGGAACCAGCAGAGAAGGAGAAGGAAAAGATTGAGCCAACTGAGAAAAAGACAAAAGGGTCTAAAATCTCAGTGGTGAAAAAGGAAAAGGAGCCCAAGACCCCAGCTGCTTCCACAGTTGAACGTCCTGTACGTGAACGGAAATCTGTGGAAAGGTTGGTTGCCACTATTGAGAAGGACTCAGCTAGGGAGTTCCATATAGAGAAGGTGTGACCTTTAAAATTTCACTTTATCCTTACCACCCCCTTTATGGGTAAAGTTCTTTGTGTATGTAGTATGAATATAATGCCTCGTTGAGGATTTTCTCTTTAATGTGTAATTGTTTGTTAACAGGGCCGTGGGACTGCGCTGAAAGATATCCCAAATGGTATAGTTCTTTACCAACTCTGTTCTTCTTCTATCAGGATTGCTTTGCACATCGATATCTGTATTACTGTGGTGCTGATTTGCTGCACTTTTGTTTGTAATTATTTCTTCTCTTCAAGCTGTGTGGTTAGGAAAATTAAACTTTGGCCATTCTGAGCAATTTGTGAGGAAAATTTCACTCTTTCTTTTACCCATTTGATTAGGAGGAAGTTCCAAACTCGCTCGGCCCCCTTGGATATATTGCTTACAACTAGTCAAGTGATGTTGCGTTCTCTGGTGCACGCATAGTGTGTCATTTCATGGATTTTCTAGCTATTTCTAGTTGAATCATATAAAACCTGTTCAATCTTGGCATTTTTCTTACTTTGGTTTAAACCAAAAATGCATGTGTTGGTTACTGTAGAAAAAAGCCCATGCATTTTCTAATGTCTGATCATCTAAGACATTTTTTTAAACGATCTTTTAAGAACTGCTCTGCCTTGGAAGCTACTATTGCTTCTTCTCCCTATATCCTTTTTAGGTCTAACATATTTTTAATTGCCTCATATTATGTTGTTTGGCCTTTGGAAGAGCTTAATGTCCTTCAGAAATGGCCAGTTGTTAATTGTGTCATTCGTCTGACATTTTTCCATCCAAACCAGAAAAAAATTCAAAGAATATGGTCCAGTGACAATGTGAGGAATTATCCAAGATGAATCAGGGTTTATCATACTGCCTTTTGGAAATCTTTTCTATTCTTGTATCTTCTCAGTACAATGGATAACTGCTTTTGTTTTTCCGTTATTCTCGGTTATGGTTATGTTCGGGTTCATTTATGAGCTAGCTAGAACTATATTGGTATCTACTTGCATACTTATGAGTCTGTTCTTTGTGCTAATGACTAGAATGGAAGAGTGAATAATGAGAAAGAAAGTGCAGCAATAAATGTGGTGTTCCACTTTTGGCTGAATGCATGTAAGCCAATTAAAGAGTTTTGGTTGGATTTGTAATGGGAGAATATTTGTAATCCTCCTTTCTGTGAGTTCAATTGTTAGTGAAACAGATAGAGATCAGGACTTCTTACTGCCCTTTGCTAAGTGAAGTGATGGCCCTAACAGCGAGTCACTGATTGTTGCAATTAAACAAATAGGGATGATTAAACTATTATGGTATTTGCTGTTAAATAATTCTTGTTTTTGTTGTGTTTTTAATTGATGTTCATTTCTTTAGCCATATGAATGAATTTGTTAATGTTTTTGAACCATATTGTTATTTCAGTGGCATATAAGTTGTCAAGAAAGAAGACTGATGATACTTTCAAATTGTTGCATACCATTCTTTTTGGAAGGAGAGGAAAGGTAAATCTTTAGAGTTCTTACTCTTAGGAACCCTGATGCTATTCATGTCACTCTACAAGATATTTCTTTTTGTATTGTTACTACTGTCTACCCCAAAAAAGTTCTCTTTGGAAAATGTTTATTTCATTAATATCATAGTTTGGGCTATATTGTCCTCATAAAATCTATTATTAGACTATGGAGAATCCGAAGTATATCAACAAACTCCATTGCAGCCTTTCCTTTTTTTGGAAGTGCAATTCGCTTGAATTTGTTCTGAGATCTTCTGCAATATCACTTCCGTAAACTATACTTAAATCAGTGTATGGCACCAATATTTCGCAGTCAATGTTGGATGTCACATGCTTTTAAGTTTTTCCTAGTGTGGGGGATGTTGAAACTGAATATTAAGTTCTATTCTCAATTTTTCACATACTCCTGCAAATTTGCTTCAGAATATTTGGTAAAGTTAATTCATTACTCTTATTTTGTTGATCTGGTATCCGTTGAATGGTTGGTATGTAGTGGTTAAACTTCTTGTGGTTTGGATGTCTTTGGAGTGTTTATTTGTTTTCATACTTATTTATCTTGCCCAGGCTGCTCAAGTGAAGAACAACATCTCAAGATTTTCTGGGTTTGTTTGGCATGATAATGAGGTAAGAAGACACTAAAGAGTGACCTGGTGTCAAATTGTAAATTATTTCTTTGCTTAGATATATTATAACTTTCACATTTCCAATGAACATTCTCTCAGGAAAAGCAAATGATTAAAGTCAAAGAAAAACTTGACAAGTGCGTCAAGGAGAAACTGATAGAGTTCTGTGATGTCCTTGATATACCAATTTCCAAGGCTAATACGAGGAAGGTCTGTTGATTTCTCTCAACATCTTTTAGGTTGCAAAGCTCATAGTGTGCATGTAGAAGAATGCTGCTGTCCATGTGCTTAGTAGGAGATATTTGCTCTTAATTTATCACTCATTTCTTGGTCTGAATATTCTGGTTGTTGAGATCCATGGTTGGCTTTTGCTCTATGAAATATCTTTTCTACGTTAACAAACTATGCAAAGTGAGCATTTTAGTGTGCCACAGAGTCCTTTTCTTGCATAACTTTAAGTTGCAGATTTTTTCTGTTTTGTTTTCAGGAAGATATCATTGCAAAGCTGATAGAGTTTTTGGTGGAACCTCATGCTACAACTTCTGATTTGCTTGCTGAAAAAGAGCAGGTTAGACACTAAGTTCATTTTGTGTAGAAAAAATTGTTGCATTATTTTTTCCCTTTGCCTGGGTTGAATATGTACATCCATATCTTATATGTTGACATGTCAATTAAGGGAAAAAAGAGAAAGAGGGTCAGCAAATCATCATCTGGGAGTAGTCCCCCATCAAAGGGCTCGGCTAAGGTACATTTTGGTTGCTATTTGAGTTTTTTTTTCCCTGTCAAGGTTGAGTGTCTTCAATCAAAGCTAGGATTATTGCAGGAGATGTTCTGGGTTACTTTGAATGAGATACTATGATCTTTGTGCTACTATATCTGGATTTGTTTTTAAATTGACATCAGCTTGTTCGTTTTAGAAGATAAACGGGTTCTTGTTTAATTAGGGTTGCGACTTTTCTTTGCACTTTACGCTCAAGGTTCTCTAGAAAGTGATTGTAGTTGGCCCTCTTACATGGGATGGGATCAAACAATATCTCTAGTATCTTGTTAAATTGACTAGGCATGAGAGGAAGGTAGAAAATGTAATGGCTTCGTTGTCAACTTTGTATGTACCACTGCAGCATGCACAAGTAGATAGTTCATTGTGCGTGGTATACAAGTATGCACATGCATGCTGCACATGACCAAAAAGGGAGGGGACAAAAAAATAAAAGAAAAAGAGAAGTGAGAGAGAGAGTGAGAGAATCTCTTCGTTTTCTTCTTTTCTTTTCTTTCTTTTTTTTGTGGGGTAGGTGGGTGGGTTTTAAGTCCACCCATATAACGTAACTTAAGGAATGGAGTTGAATGCAAGAATACTGGAAAAATGATAACATGATCTTGTTTTCTTGCTGCGGGGCTTCAGCTAATTGGGTTCTACCTAGATGTTGCTAATGCATGAGAGTCATCATGGAGGCTGCTTGAGGTCTAAGTTTCCAATTGCATTCGTGGGCAAATTCCCAAGGGAACCAACCAAAAAATTAGAAAACATAAAGAAAGAGATAGATAAGCTGACTGAAATATCTTTCTATATGATTGTTGATTTCTTGGTGGAAACTTCCCTGTGAAACTGGAAAGAAGAAAAGAAATCTAAGTGATAACGATGTTAAAGATGTGTGATACCCTACAAGTCAATTCTGGATAAGTGTGTATTTTCACCAGTCTTTTGTGTATGATGTTCTCAGAGTGGAAAGAAAGCTGAAAGCACATCTAGAAAGCATGGGGAGGAAAAGAGCACAAGTCCAGAGCCAGAAGATGGATCAGAAGGAGAGAAAGAGGAAGATATAAATGGAGTACCTGAAAGATCAGATGATGAGATGTCTGAAAAAGCTGAGAGTGAGGAGAAAGGGAGTGAATCTGAAGATGAGTCAGATGAGGACAAAGGGAAGGACAAGCGAGGATCTACGAAGTCTTCTGCAAAGAAGGGACTCTCTGGAAAAGCCAAAACCAAGAGTGTGGAGAAAGGAAGTGAATCTGAAGATGAGTCAGATGAGGACAAAGAGAAGGACAAGCCAGGATCTACGAAGTCTTCTGCAAAGAAGGTACACTCCGGAAAAGCCAAAACCAAGAGTGTGGAGAAAGGAAGTGAATCCGAAGATGAGTCAGATGAGGACAAAGAGAAGGACAAGCCAGGATCTACGAAGTCTTCTGCAAAGAAGGGACACTCTGGAAAAGCCAAAACCAAGAGTGTGGAGAAAGGAAGTGAATCCGAAGATGAGTCGGATGAGGACAAAGGGAAGGACAAGCGAGGATCTACGAAGTCTTCTGCAAAGAAGGGACGCACCAGAAAAGCCAAAACCAAGAGTGAGGAGAAAGGAAGTGAATCCGAAGATGAGTCCGATGAGGACAAGGGAAAGGAGAAGCGAGGATCAACAAAGTCTTCTGCAAAGAAGGGACACACTGAAAAAGCCAAAACCAAGAAGGTGACAATATCTAAGAAGACCAGCCCTCAAACAAAAAAAGCACCTGGAAAATCACCACCAAGTCGCTCAAAAAGCAAAGATGAAACAAGTGCAAAGAAGTCTTCTGCTAAGAAGAAAGAGGAATCAACCAAGAAGGTTTCTACTCCGAAGAAGTCCTCATCAAAGGAGAGCACTGGTGAGAATCATTGTTATTCGCCTTTTATCTCGTGTGCTGATTTTTTAACTGGCTCCTTATAGCAGATTCTTTAGATTATTCCCCTATTATCTCAAGGGGGCCTTTAGTGAGAATCAGTTGTCTGAAGTTATTGTTCTTTTTTTCCTTTTTAAAACGCAGGAAAGAAGGTTCTGAAAGTGAAAGATAAGGCTGAGGAAATATTAAAGCCAAGCGACGATGAACTCAGAAATGTGATTTGTGATATCCTCAAGGAGGTTGATTTCAATACGGTGGGTATCTGCGATTCTCTACCTTTATGTTTGTTCCCCCCCACCCCACAAGGAGATAGTGGGAGGCATACATTTTCTCACACCTTAATGCCCTGGGTCCCTGCCTATCAAAAGTTATCATAGATGGATACATGTTCCGTAATCCCTCTACAACCTTTGGATAGTTTACATTTTCATTGTAACAAGGGTTTAACTTGGCATCATCTGTCCAAGATATATAAAGCTTGATTCTTCATATGATGAGTGATGACTGAGCATTCATATGAAGAAAATTGGAATGCATTTTTGTGTTATTAGTTATTGCGATTAGGTTATGTTTTTATCTTTATTTTAGAGTTTAAAGAACTGAAAAGTGAGATCAATTTACTTCTTGCAATATAGTTTTCGGTTATTTTAGGCACAGTTAATATTCTTAATATTTTTCTGATGTACCTGCTATATTCCTTTTTGTAGGCTACGTTCACAGATATTCTGAAGCTACTTGGTAAGTTTCCCCGAACTTATTTTTCATAAAATCTACTCTCCTGTCAACTCGGAATTCTTTTTCACTATTCCAGTGCCTCTCTGTTTCTTAAGTCAAAAATCTCCATCATCTTTTTACTTTGGAAGACTGCTATCATGATTATGATTCTGGGCTGTGCTATATTTATGTGATAAATATTTCTGCCATGTGCTGCCCATGCATGACAATGTTCAGGAAAAAAAAAAAGGATTGTGAGACATGGGTGAAAGAGTGGGAGTAGATATGGTAAAAATGGTTAATGCACCCAGCATTTTCAGACGAGGCTTGGTGGATTTCTTATGCTTGGGGAAGCTGTACATACAGCTATGATTAAGTGTGCTGCTTAGTTATAATGTTCTAAATTCGGTGGCACTCAGAATTTGCTATTTTTGTGGTGGAATTCAACTCCATATTTCAATTTTGCATGATAAAATCTCATCTTGCCATTTCAGCCAAGCATTTCAACACGGATCTGACACCAAGAAAATCAACAATAAAGCTCATGATTCAGGATGAGCTCACGAAGCTAGCTGACGCTGATGATGGAGATGACGAAGAGGATGAAGGTGATGCTGAGAAGGATGAGAAAAAGCCATCTAGTGTAGATGTTAAGGCCTGACAACCTAACCGGAAGAGACATGGAGACTGGTGTACACTATAAAGTATATACCTTACTTTCTTCAGCTTCATCATTCTCGTCATCTTAATTTATGTACGTCCTGCTATTATGTAGTGGAATCTTACTCACCCTGAATCGACCTAGCTGTAATTTATTGCTGTTAGTGTTATTTGACTGCTCAACTACTGTTCGTTTAGGCTCTCGTAGAACTAACCGATGGAGCTTGTTATGTACACTGAGATAAAGTTGTAGATTTTATTTTTCTTTCCACCATGTAACGACTGTTGAATAGGCGAAAAGAGTTATTTCTTCGGGCATCATTTTGTTTCATGTTTGGTACATTTATGTGTTTGATATATTGACAAACCAGGGGTAACGTGTTTGCCCTGCTGTTGTATGTTTATGTCTTGTTCTTGCTTTTGTTGTGGGGCATTGTGTTGCATAAATGTATTCTGAGTTTTTATCGTCCACCGTTTTTGCAACCCTAAAATCTACATGGCTGATCTGAAAGAACTCCAAGTTTCTGTTGTTGCGCTTTTCGAGTGCGTTAGTACAGTAACACTTTTGTATTATATGTTTTGTTACACTTTTTTAAATACGTTGCGTGTATTTTTGAGCGGTTGCGGTTAGGAAGGAGAATCTGAATTTCTTTTATTTCTGATCATAATAGTTTCTTTTGTAATTTCAATTGCTCAATGCTCACTAATATCAAACATTCGATCGTGTTTTGTTACTCTCGAATGTACTTACTGCTTTTAAAATGAAATTGTCACGTGTAGTTTTTTCAAGTTTAAATTTCAACTTTCGTATTATTTTGAACTCAGATTGTCATATGCAGTTTTGTAAAATATTTATTTCAAATTGCAGGTTTACAAAGCACGATCGAATGTGTGATTCCGGATAGTTTGTGCGGTATGGTAGTTTAAAACAATTAGAAGAAAATAAATAAGCAAAAGCAGAAACGTATTCTATCAATACTGCCAAACAGTAATTATATCGCTAAAAATGGGGTTGGGGGGTGGGGGGGTGGAAACAAAATTAACTACAAATAACAGTGAAGTCCTCGATGTAGGAAATATGAGGATATAATACATACCTAAAACGTAGCAAATAAACTACTGCTGCTGCTACTAATAATAATAATAATAATAATAATAAGTCAACTACACAACCTTTTGAGATATGTAACAATAAATTCACATAATTTTCTGAATTCCTCTTAATTATTTAATTAATTGGATCAGATTTCAATGAATGCATATTCAGTAGTCGAGGAACAAATTTAAACTTATATATTTGAATTTTGATGTATAGGTGCCGCGTGGTATGATTTGGTTGAGGACAAATTTGCTACTAAACAATAGATATGGTGCGGTTTTAATATAAACTAGCTACAAGTGTACACTCGATATGTGTGTAGAATAAAAACAAAATAAAATTTATTATTCTTTTAAATTTATTATATATAATATAAATATTTGTCATAATAATTATAAAAAGAATCAAATAAGACTTACTTCTATAATCAAAAAATAAATAGCAAAGAGAATACAAGATTGAGTTGAATAATAGAGAGAGAAGAGAATGGACAAAAAAAAAAAAAAAAAGACGTGGTGAATAATTTAGAGGAGAGAGAGATGGGAGATGATAAGTTAAATAGTAGACAGGAGAGAGATTGTAAAGAGCAAACTAACACTATATAGTTAAGTGAAGTATGGTAATTATAACTATTAAATATCATTTACAAAAACTCTTAATTATTAACACAAAATTTAATAAAGACAATGTAGTCAAGTAAGGTATATGGAAATTATAACTATTAAATATTTCTTAACATGGTGCATTACTTTAAATGATTATTATTACTATTTCGAAAAAGTTCACCATAATTGGTTTGGGCCAAATTTAATTGCATGACAAAGCCCAGCCCATTAGGCCCATCTAAATCAGCCGCAAACTGTTAGCCAACCGTAACCGGATCAGCTCAATGCAATTCAAAAGAATACGCAATCTTACCCGTTCGATCCAGCTAAATCAGATCTTACCCGTCCACTTAGGTTCCCTCGATCCGACATGGCATTACACTGGATTTAAAATCCGGATTTGACGTCCGCGCGATAAAATCCCATCCCCAAAAAAGTTAAGCCGAGTTCGAAATGTGAATGAGTACAAAACAGATTTGAGAGAGAGAGAGAGAGAGAGAGAGAGAGAGAGAGTCTAAAATCAGTGGGAGGGGGAGAGTGAGCGGGAGCTTGGAAAACGAGCTCTTACATCATTGAAATTTTTGCCCTTATAACTTGTGTAAGTTTCTTGGATTCGTCTTCAAATTCTTAACTTTTTGCAGCTTAAATTGAGTTTGTTTGTTTGTTTTTTTTTTCCTTTTTCCGGTTATGGTTGTCGGTTTTGTTGTTGAATTACTGCCTTTGTTGGCTAGGGTTTTGTGTTCTTTTTTGTGAATTTTGAACTACTTATTATGTTTCTGCTGGCCCTTTTCATGGTGCAATTATTTGGATCTTTGTGAGATCATGTACAATCTTTTTGAATTATTTCTGTCACTGTGTTTGGAATGTAAAGATTTTCACACAATCTGTTCCGTTTGAAATTTGCATGTGGTGTTTTTATCGTTCATAAGCTGCAGGTTATTTGTTCCTTTTGTTTATAATTTTTCTCTGGAGATGGAGTAACTATATGTATTCTAGGTTGATTTTTTGTTTCAATGCGATGTGTGTGCTGTGTTTACTGCATATTCTTAGATTCTAGCATTTTTTTGTGAAATTTTTACTTAATATTATTACATTCTAGCATTTTATTTTTATTTTGTCTTCACTTAATTATTGTGATGATTTACGGAATCATCTATATGAATTTTGTTTGCAGTTTACTTGGGAGTCAGAATAAAACAGGGTTTGAGTGCAGTTTACTCTTGAGTTTTAGCTGTTATGGGTGAAGAAGACGTACTGTCTGAAAAGATCCAGCCTTTGGCAAATGGCACGGTAGAGGTGGAGAAAAAGGCTGAGGTAGAGGAAAAGAATGAGGATTTGAAAGATAAGGAAAAGGAGCAGCATGATGGAGTGACAGCAATGGAGGAAGACAAAAAACACGATGAAAAAGTTGAAGTTGAGCAAATGGATGTGGACAAAGAAGAAGCCCAGGAAAGAAAGGAAGTTGAAGAAAAGACCAAGGATGAAAAGGTAGCTAAAGAAGGTGAACGAAAAGAAGGAAACGAAGAGACTGAAGCTGACAAAGAAAAGCAAGAAACTATTGGAGAAGATGGAGGAAAGGAGGAAAACAGGAGTGAGGAAAAAGTGGAAGAGTCTGAGGAGAGAAACAAGAAAGGGACTGAGGATAAGGTTAAAGAGGAGGGTGATGGGATGAAAGAGGACAAAGAAAAGCCAGAGGAGCCTAAAGAAGAGAAAGGCTCAAAGAAACGCCCGAGATCAAAGAGTAGGGCTGGGAAAAAAGACAAGGATAAGAATGAGGAACTTCTTGAGAAGGAGAAGGAACAGACTGAGCCAAATGAGAAGAAGACAAAAGAGTCTAAACCCTCAGTAGAGAAAAAGGTGAAGGAGCCGAAGACCCCAGTTGCTTCCACAGTTGATCGTCCAGTACGTGAACGGAAATCTGTGGAAAGGTTGGTTGCCACTATCGAGAAGGAGTCTGCTAAGGAGTTCCGTATAGAGAAGGTGTGACATTTAAATTTTCGCTATGTTCTTTCCATCCCCTCTTGTGGGTAAAGTTTCTTTGTTTATGTATTGCGTAGCGTGCATCTAATGCCTTGCTGTTGAGGATTTACTCTTTGATGTGCTAGTGTTTGTTTGCAGGGTCGTGGAACTGCACTGAAAGATATCCCAAATGGTATAGTGCTCAACTAACACTGCTCTTCTTCTATTAGGTTTTTGTCTCACATTATCTTTCAGCTTTTACTTTCCAATACTTATGGAGAACTTTATTACATATGATGCTATTTTGCTGCATTATGGTTATTTAATTTCATCATGAGCAATTTGTGAGGAATATTTGACTTTTTCTTTTGCCCTTTTAACTAAGAGGAAGTTTGAGTGCTGCCTGTTCCTGTTGAATGTATTGCTTACAAGTTACAACCAGTCAAGCAATGGTGCATTTTTCTGGTGCATAAATCATGTGATGTTTCCTGGATTTTGTGGCTATTTTCTATTGCATATATCAATTGATGTTTCCTGGATTTTGTGGGTATTTTTAGTTAAAAAGTTCATCACCCCTTGGATCATCTACATTTTCTTATTTTTATGTTCTCCAGAAATGCATATATGGGGTACTGCAGAGAAAAGTTGTGCATTATCTAATTCCTGATAATCTTAAAAAGACAATCCTTTTCAACAATCCTTCCGGAACTGCACTGCATTTGAAGTTAGCATTGCTTCTTTTTCTCTTTTTCTTTTTTGGGATGAACATTTTAAGTGCCTCATATTATGTTGTTTGGCCGTTGGAAAGATCTGTATGTTCCTCAGGAGTGGGCAGTTGTGTAAGTGTATCATTTGTTGGACTGATTCAGTCCGAACAAAAGAAATCCAAAGAACATGGTCTGGTGAAAATATGAGTGATCCCAGATGAATTGAGGTTTATCATACTGCTATTGGTAGTCTTTTCTACCGTTGTATCTGCTTAGCACGATGGACGCTTCCTTGTAGTTTTCTTTTCTTCTTCATTTTGGTTATGTGGGCATTTATTTGTGAGCTAACTAGAAATGTAACAACTAGTTGCATATACATGGGTGTATTCTTTGTACTAGTGACTAGGAGAGTGAATAACGAGGAAGAGGTTGTAGCAATAAATGTGGTGTTCCACTTTTTAGCACATGCACGTATGCCAATTAAAGAGTTGTGGTTGGATTTGTTTAGTGAAGTGATGACCCTAACAGTGAGTGCCTAATTGTTGCCTTCCAATTGATGTACGATAGTTGTGTGCAAGTGGTAAGAGTTTCATGGCTTCAAACATGACCTGTTGAAACACCATCACCTCCTATTGGAGCATACATGCATGCTATGTCCAACCTCATATGTGTTGTATGTATGTCATTAGCTTACTTTAGTTCTTTCTGGGCCTTGTTTTTGAGTTCTAAATTTGCTTGTCTTTTTTTTGGGTTTATATTGTTATTTCTCTATTTGGTATCTTGGCTCTTAAGATTTCATTAAAAGATTGTGGTATTCACTGATAAAAAATTCTTATTTAGGTTATGTGTTTCTGTATGATGTTCATAGCTTTAGTTGTATGAATGAATGAAATAATTATTTTGAACCATTTTTGTTATTTCAGTGGCCTATAAGTTGTCAAGAAAGAAGACTGAGGATACTTTCAAATTGTTGCATACAATTCTTTTTGGAAGGAGAGGAAAGGTAAAACTTTAGAGCTTGTGTTCTTAGGATTCCAGATGCTCCTCATTTCACTTCTTTTACAAGGTTCTCTATACATAATATTACTACCCCAAAATATATTCTCTGAAGATTGCCTATTTCATTATCTCATGGTTTGAGCTATATGTGCCTCATAAAATCTATTATTAAACTTGTGCTATGTAGATTCTTAAGTATATTGTAGACCTCCATGGCAGCTGTTTCTTTTTATGATTGAAGTGCTATTCTTGCCAATTTGTTCCTGACACTACTGCATTACCACTAGTGTTAGCTATACTCGAGTTAGTGTTCGCCACGAATATTTTCCAGTCAATGTTCGAATATCACACGTTTTTGAATTTACTGTTTCTTGTTCATTATATTCCTCAGTGTGGGTGATGTTGAAACTGAAGTTTTTAGTATTAGTCTCCATCTTTCACCAAATCCTGCAAATTTACTCCACAATATCTAGTAAAGTTGATTCAGGACTTTTATTGTGTTGATTTGGTAGTTGTTGAATAGTTGGCTAAACTTCTTACTTTTATGAATGACTTTGGAATGTTTATTTTCTATACATATTTAACTTCTTCAGGCTGCTCAAGTCAAGCACAACATTTCAAGATTCTCTGGGTTTGTTTGGCATGGTAATGAGGTGAGACAGAGCTACTTGGTATCAAATTGTACATGATTTCTTTGGCTCTTAGATATGTTATAACTTTCAATTTCCCTCTGAACATTCTCACAGGAAAAGCAAATGGTTAAAGTCAAAGAGAAACTTGATAAGTGCGTTAAGGAGAAACTAATAGAGTTCTGTGATGTCCTTGATGTACCAATTTCCAAGGCCAATACGAGGAAGGTCTGTTGATTTCTCTAGACATCTTTTAGGATGCTAAGTTCATAGTGTGCGTGTACAATGCCACTGCCCATGTGCTTAGTGGGCATATTGACTCTTGACTGATCACTCATTTCTGGATCTAAATATTCTGGTTGTTGAGATGCCTGGTTGAGTTTTGCTTTATAAAATGTTTTTTCACCTTGACAAACTCTGCAAAGTATACCTATTAATGTGCTATGTGGAGTTTTTTTCTGGCATAGCTTTAGATTGCAAATTTTCACTGTTTATTTCCAGGAAGATATGATTGCAAAGTTGATTCAGTTTTTGGTGGAACCTCATGCAACAACCTCTGATTCGCTTGCTGAAAAAGAGCAGGTTAGACACAATTGATTTTTTGTACAGAAGTTTGTTTCATAATTTTTTTTTCCCTGCCTGGCTTAAATATGTACATCCATATCTTGTATGTTGACCTGTCACTTCAGGGAAAAAAGAGAAAGCGGGTCAGCAAATCAGCATCTGGGAGTAGTACACCCTCAAAAGGCTCAACTAAGGTACATTTTGGTTGCTGCTTGAGTTTTTGCAATCATGGTTGAATGTCTTCAATTAAAGTTAGGATTATAACTGGATATATTCTGGGTTACTTCGAACGAGATATTAGAATCTTTATGCTCTTGTGTTTAGATTGGTTTTGCATTAATGCCAGCTCATTCATTTAAGAAGATAAACCAGATCTTTTCTAATCAAGGGCCTGGCTTTTCTCTTGCACTTTAGTGTTCAAGGTTATATATGACGTGATTATAGTTGGCTTCGTGCAGGGGGTGATACAGTATCTCTAATAAAAGGAAGGTGTAAAATGTAATTGTTTTGTTTTCTGTTATATGTTCATTGCTGCAAACACATCTATATACATAAACAGATGGTTCATTATGATTGGTATACAAATATGCTTATGCATGTAGCACGAGTTGAAAAGGCGGTCAAAGAAAAAAGACCTTTGTTTTTGTTCCTTTCTTTTGGGGAGTGTGTGTGTATGTGTGAGAGAGAGAGAGAGAGAGGGAGGTGGTTTCTAACTCCACCCATATGACAAAACTTTGGGAATGGAATTGAATGAAACTGTAATACTAGCAAAGTGAGGCCATGGTCTCGTTTTCCTTCTGTAGGACCTTAGCTAATTGTTTTCTACCTGGATGATGTTAATCCATGACAAATATCATGGAGGTTGGTTGAGGTCTAAGTTCCTTTCGGATTCATGCACAAACTGTAAAACAAATAAAAAACATTTGTAAGTTAAATTAAGCTCACTTAAATATATTTTATATTCTTGTTGATTTCTTGGTGGAAACTCTGCTGTGAAATTGGGATGAAGATAAGAAATCTAAGGATAACAATGTTGAATTTGATGTGTGAATTGATGCAAATCAAATTCCTTGATAGTCTTGGTGTATGATGCCTCAGAGTCGAAAGAAAGCTGAAAGTGCATCTAAAAAGCGCGGGGAGGAAAAGAGCGCAAGCCCTGAGTCAGAAGATGGATCGGAAGAAGAGAAAGAGGAGGATGTCAATGGAGTTCCCAAAAGATCAGATGATGAGATGTCTGAAAAAGCTGAGAGTGAGGAGAAAGGAAGTGAATCTGAAGATGAGGACAAAGGAAAGAAGAAGCGAGGATCAACAAAGGCTTCTGCAAAGAAGGGACACTCTGGAAAAGCCAAAACCAAGATGGAGGAGAAGGGAAGTGAATCTGAAGATGACTCAGATGAGGACAAAGGAGGGGAGAAGCGAGGATCAACAAAGACTTCCACAAAGAAGGAACTTTCTGGAAAAGCCAAGACCAAGATGGAGGAGAAAGGAAGTGAATCTGAAGATGAGTCGGATGAGGAAGGAAAGGAGAAGCGAGAATCAACGAAGACTTCCGTGAAGAAGGAACCTTCTGGAAAAGCCAAAACCAAGATGGAGGAGAAAGGAAGTGAATCTGAAGATGGGTCAGATGAGGACAAAGGAAAGAAGAAGAGAGGATCAACAAAGACTTCCGCAAAGAAGGAACATTCTGGAAAAGCCAAAACCAAGATGGAGGAGAAAGGAAGTGAATCTGAAGATGAGTCAGATGAGGACAAAGGAAAGGAGAAGCTCAGATCAACAAAGTCTTCTGCCAAGAAGGGACAATCTGAAAAGTCCAAAACCAAGAAGGCGACAATCTCTAAGAAAACCAGCCCTCCGACCCAAAAAGGCACCTGTGAAATCACCACCAAGTCGCTCAAAAAGCAAAAATGAAACAAGTGCAAAGAAGTCTCCTGCCAAGAAGAAAGAGGAATCAAACAAGAAGTCGTCAACTCCAAAGAAGTCCTCATCAAAGGAGAGCACTGGTAAGAATTATTGTTATTCCCCTCTTATCTCTTATGTGCTGAGATAACACTTTCAACTGGCTATGTGCAATAACTGATTCTTTAGATGGTCTCCTATTTGTGACACAGTGTGGAACCTTTAGTGAGAATCAGTTGTCTAAATTGGTTTAGTGTTTTGTTTGAATGCAGGAAAGAAGCTTCTGAAAGTGAAAGATAAGTCTGAGGAGACTTTAAAGCCAAGCAATGATGAACTTAGAAATGTGGTTTGTGATATCCTCAAGGAGGTTGATTTCAATACGGTTGGTCTCTGAAATTCTCTTCTTTTATGTTTTCTGGTTGGGGAGAAGAGATGGCAGAAAGCATGCATGTTTTCTAATCTTTAATGCACTAGATTAGGCCCTACCTATTGAAATTCTTGTGGTTGGACACATGGTTCCTAATCTCTCTAAACCTTCTGAAAAGTTTACTTATTTACTTTAACTAGAGTATAACGTGGGATCATATATCTTTTATTCTAGGCATATAATATTGACTCTCCACATGATGACTGAGCATTCAAATGAAGAGATCTGGAATTTATTTTTTGGTCATTTGTTATTTGTGGTAGAGTATATACTACTGTTAAAAGTGAGATCTACTTATTTCTTGCAAAACATTTTTCAGTTATATTATGTCCGGTTTGTTTTCTTGTTCTGTTTTTGATATACCTGTCGTACATTTTGCAGGCTACCTTCACAGACATTTTGAAGCTACTTGGTAGGCTCCTGTGAACATTTTTCCTTTACCATTAACACCCCCCCCCCCACCCCACCCCAACCCCCCTCCTACAATATATTTTCACCTGTCAACTTTCTTTTCATTCACTCTCGGGGGCGGGGGGATTCTTTTCATTCGTCCACCCTCGCTCTGGTTCTTTAATTTTGTCAAAATCTCTTTGCCCTCTGCTTCAAGGCAGGAGGGTTGGCCTTGTTTTATTCTTGTTACTTTGGAATACTGTTTTTGTGATTATGATTTTGGTTCTGCACTTATTGTTATGATATATGTCTTGCTGTGTGCCACCCATGCACAACAATGCTATCAGAGAAAGGAATCACAGAGTGGTGAGCTAGTGAAAGTTTGTACACTAAATTGTTAATGAATACAGCAATGCCATATGAACCTTCATGGTATTCTGTCCACTTGCGGAGGTTGTATGTGCAGCTATGACTTAAGTATACTGCTTAGTCAGAACGTTCAAAATTTTGTGGCACTCAAAATTTGTGCTTTTGTGAAGTTTCCCTTGATGGAATTCAATACAACATTTTCATTTTGCAATGACAATTCCTCCTTTTGCCGTTTCAGCTAAGCATTTCAACACGGACCTGACACCAAGAAAATCAACAATAAAGCTCATGATTCAGGATGAGCTCACAAAACTAGCTGATGCTGATGAGGGAGATGAAGAAGAGGACGAAGGTGATGATGCGAAGGATGAGAAAAAGCAACCTACCGTAGATGTTAAGGCCTGACAAAAGACATGGAGACTTGTGTACACTAATATACCTTACTTTCTTCAGCTTCATTTTTCTCTTCACTGTAATTTATGTAGAGGTCCTGCTATATTGTGTAGTGCTATCTTCCTCGACCCGTGTTCGCCTACCTGTAATTTATTACTGATAGTGCTGTTAACTGCTTTTGTTCCTTTTAGGCATTCATAGAACTAACCGTTGAGGCTTGTTATGTACAACCAGATAAATTTGTAGATTTTCTTTTCGTTCCTCATGTAGTGATGATTGAATAGGAGAAAAGAGTTGTGGCTTTCCAGGTATCATTCACTGTGGAGTCAAGCTTTTGATGCTTGGTACATTATGTGTGAAATATTGACACAGCAATAGTAACATGCTTGCCCTGCTGCTGTATATATTTTGCAATCTTCTCACTTTTCCTGTGGGGTGTCTTGTTTCATAACATATTCGAATTTTTATGGTCAATGGTTTAGGCAAGCCTGAAATATGCCCTCTGATGTTTTGCTTTTTAAGTGCATTTGTAGTGGCAGTTTTTGTGTATGCTAGATCTAATACATGCATGGCCCTCTGAACATTCAGTCAGTGGATTGTTCGTGGCACTGTTGCTTGTACGTGGCTGCTGTTTTTTTATGTCGACCAGATATTTTATCTTGTTTCAGAACCATTATAGAGCTGGATGTGTTAAAAATTCTTTTATTTTGGGTGCCAACTAAACACAACCACTGGGGGTGTATGGGTGGGACCTGTATCTGGTTCAAGGAAGAATTTTCTTAGGTTCGTGGTTGAATTGGGTGAAGAGCTCCTCATGTTAACTGCTTCTCTCAGATAATTTATTCATCTCGATAAGAGCTGTAGATTGAGGTGAATACTATTTTATTTTTATCTTTTTGTATTCTGAAGACAGTTATTTGAAGACTTATATAATTCGAGGATTATATGTTATACGCCAGATCGTTTGATGGAATTCAGTACAGAACGTAACAATGTCTGTGCGCCCGAAATCGATATAAATTAGGAATTTTTGGGCATGAAATCGAGATAGGAAAGGACTTTAATTCGTAGAAATTAGAAACATTTCTTCGGACATTACTGATATGGGAAAGGTGAGTGGGTTTGGGATTGATATGACATAGCCTTTATCTGTTTTCAAAAATATTTGTTATATTTGATACATGCACAAGGTATCAGAAATATTTCGTGGCCCTTTGCCCTAATTAATACTAGCATATTGACTGCACTAGATATAGGCCTGACAATGGGTAGGGTTTTATTCTACCCTAACCTTATCTTAAAAATATCTGATTAAATATACCATATATCCTACCCTATTCGATTTAAATATTTACTCATTGGGTATGTATATTGGGTATATTTTATTTTTAGGGTAGGGTAGGGTATGGACCCTACCCAATCATATATATTTTTTTTATTTGTCTTTTTTGGATATTATGTTTTTTTTTTTAACTCACATACACAGTTAACATATACACACGCATTTACACACATTGCACACACACACAGTTGTTTTCACACACACACACACATACACATTTTTCACACACACACACACACACACACAACACATATTTTTCACACACACACACGCACACACACACACACATTGCACGCACATTTCACACACACACACACACACAACATACATTACATATTTTTCACACACACACACACACACACACACACACACACAACACATTACACATTTTTCACACACACATACACACACACACACACACATTGCACGCACATTTTTCACACACACACACACTGCGCACACACACACACATTTTTCACACACACACACACACACACACACACAGCACACACACAGTGTGTGAAAACACACTGCGTGAAAAAATACACTGCGTGCAGTGTGTGTATTTACACACAATGTGTGTGTTTACACACAATGTGTGAAAATTGTGTGCAGTGTGTGTTTTCACACTGTGTGTGTATGTGTGTGCATACACAGTGTGTGAAAACTGTGTGCAGTGTGTGTTCACACACTATGTGTGTGTGTGTTTTTTCACACATTGTGTGTGTATTTTTTTTTTCACACACTGTGTGTGTGCAGTGTGTGTGTTTACACACAATGTGCGAAAACTGTGCGCGCGTGTGTGAAAAATGTGTGTGTGTGTGTGTGTTTACACACAATATGTGAAAATTGTGTGTGTGTGTGAAATGTATGTGGTTGTGTGCAGTGTGTGTGTTTACACACAATGTGTGTGTGTGAAAACTGTGTACAGTGTGTGTGTGTGAAAAATGTGTGTACAATATGCGTGTGTATGTGAAAAATATGTGTGGTGTATGAATACCCATTGAGTAAGAATGTGTTTAGTGTGTGAATACCCATTAGGTACATTACCCAATGGGTAGGAGCGGGTAAAACCCTACCCTTACCCATTCATTTGTAGTAGTATGGGTTAGGGTAGGGTATGGGCAGATTTTAAAATTTTAGGGTATGGGTAGGGTATGGGTAGGGAATGAATGGGTACGGATAGGGTAAAACCCTACCCATTGACAGGCCTAACTCGATATATGTGTAAAATAATAATTGATATATAATTTAATCAAATAGTTAGATATTATTACAAATTTAATTTTTTGTTAAATTCTTTATGTAAATACATACTTTTCTTAGTTATTATTATATATACTATCTTTTTAATTATTTATAATATATTAGTATTACACCTGTGCATATTAGCATATGATGAATTTGATAATGAGTTGTTAGATGAAATAATAATTAAAATTCAATAAATAATATAATTGTGTTAAAAATAACTTCAAACTTTCATAAAAGTGGAAACATAATAGAATTTATAAAAATACCAATAATAAGTATAAATAATGTATAATGACTCAAATAATAATGATAAAGAAATTGTAACACAATTTATGGAATTAAAACTATGGATTCTTTATAAATTTTGTTTAATGTAGTTAAAAAAGATAAAAAGAAAAGAAATGTCAAATATAATTTATAAAGAATAACAAATAAAAAAATATATCATATTGGAGCACTGTCTCTATACTATAAATGTTATTATGATTTTGATATTTGAGGACATTGTACACACGTATCGCCAATATTTTTGGCCTCTAATTGATTGTTTTAGTGAATATCTTCAATGAAATCAAACTTGATAGGCATTGTAGATATGCGTTTCTTAAAAATCTTAATACTTTGTGTAGATATGAGATAAATAATGTTGTTCATATGAAGACATTAGATAACAAATATAGCCAGCAGATATGTTATTTCCAGTGAGAGAGACTTAGTCCCAGAATCGACCAGTCGTCTGAGAAAAGTTGTTGTATGTCATTAATCTATCTTTTCAAGTATATGCAATTAAGCGCACATCACCATGGATGCCGAAAGACAAATATACAACCGTGTGAACTTACAGTCTCATACATAAAAAGACAAAGTAATCATGTTTTGAGTTTTTAGGATTTAACCTAATTATATATATCGAAATGGCTAATTAGCTAACATATTAAATAGTAAAAAGTTAAGTAAAGATAAACACGATTAATTAATTTACATCTCCTTCATATAAAAATTGAATTACCATTTATTTAAAACAAATGGTAAAAAAATTAGGTAAAAATATATGGATTGCTACTTATCAAACTTGGAAAAAGAAAAAAAATTGGTCAATTAAACCTTTTCTTTCTTATGAATAATAATAATAATAATAATAATAGTTGGATTGAGTATTATAACGTAATTATTTTTTTTAACACCTTTTCACATCATCATATTCAAATCCAATGGCTAAAAATACTAGTTGGGCTATACCCACATGGGTAGCATGATCAAAACTCACCGGCATCATCATCATCATCATCATTATTATTATTATTATTATTATTATTATTATTATTATTATTAGTACGACATTTTTTCTTGATTTCCTTTAATTAAAATAAATCTCAATATTTTATTTCTTGCCATTGACATTAAAATCAAAATTCATCGATAAAATATCGAACTACTTATGTTTTTGTCTTTATATAATGTTAAAAAATAATTCGCACCCTCAATTCCTTCATAATTAAATCATAATTTATAATAATTAATGCACCTTTTCAAACTTTCTAAATATGATTAATCTAATCAATGCTGTCAGACAATAGTAAATCTTTAAATGGTTTTATAAATATAATTTATACATGTGCTATGCACGACTTCTTCTTAAAGGTGATATTTTTTGTGTTCCAAAATAAATATCTTAAATTTTATTTTCTATTGTAATTTATTTGTTCAAATATGCTGCATATTTCATTAAAAAAGAATAAATAATTAATTTTCTCATCAATTGTGCCCTTCTTTTAAATACAATCAATTGATTTTAGATATGACAAATTGCTAATGAAATTCAACAATTAAACAACATAAGATATTATTGTTGAAAAAATTTACATATTTCAAATTGATACAATCATTAATTAACTTTTGTAAAGTATCATCTTTCATAGAATTGTTTTTTCTATTGTTTTACAAAAACATTAATTATAATAAAAATTCAATCAAGATTTTGGCATAATATTAATATTACTGTTAACTATATGTAAGATAAAGAAAAATACAATATTTTATTCGAATTTTTATTTAGTATCAATCGAGGAAAAATATAATATTAATAAATTTGAAACACACAATTTATTATTACAAATATTTATATTAAATTAAAATTGATTGTAGAATAGGAACTAATGAGTAGATACAATAAGAGGAAGATTAAAATTAAAAGATTTATAAAAATGGGACAAAAGAACTATTGTAGTAATTTGTTCATTATTAATATATTTTACACCTATATTGCTTTACAGAGCATACATTGAAAGAAAAGAAAAAAAAAAGGGCAAATAATGAAAGGAAAATTATTGGTCCAAACCATGTCCATACTTTTAATATTAAATAGATCAATATATAAATTCAACACTCATTAGTTAATAAAATCATATACAAACATTTCTCCAAAAAATCCAAATTTAATAGGTACGCAAGTACTCACCCATATGTAAATGAAATTGAAAAAAAATAGAATGCAAGGGGCCAACATAGCCCCTCAATTCTTTAAAAAGTATAGAGAGAGAGAGAGAGAGAGAGAGAGAGAGAGAGAGAGAGTAAAAAACCAATACAAAATAAATAAATCATTTGAATAATAAAATAATGACAAAGAAAAAAACACAAAAAATTAGAGTAATAGAAATTACTTAAAATATATTTATCGAAACATGATTGTAGAAATCAAATATTGAAAACAGATTTTGGATGGATTAAAAAAACAAAAAAAGTAAAAAAATAAGATATGTTGTTATTTGAAGAATGACTATTTTTAGTGAAAATATTTTCAAAAAAATAAAGACCATGATAAAAAAAATAAATAATGAATATTATCAATTTAAAAAAGTGTACCAATCAAGACCCAACAAATTGCTTAATTTAAGCACAAAGTATAAAATGAAAATTCGAATAAAGTAAAAATTCAAGCAATAAATGGAGAACTTGAGTAATAAAGTAATGACAAAAGGGGAAAAAAATAATGACAACAAAAAAAGACAAAAGAAAAAAAAAATCTAAAAAAGCTTGATTCAATAAATAAACCACTTAAACTAGGACTTGAATGAACCAAAGAAATCAAACGATCTTAAGAAAAAAATATCAAAGAAACTTGAATATGAAGAATGAAAATTAAGTGAAAAATATGAAATATGTAAAGATATGGATACAAATAAAAATAAATGATGAGAGAGTTATCAATTTAGAGGAAAGAAAAAGATTTATCAAATAAATCAAACATATCCCATCGACCCATTCGGAAAACAAATATATAATCTAAAATAGAATAACAGAAAGTACAACAAAAAAATAACTTTAAAAACAGAAGTAAGAACAAAGAAAAGAAAGTACAATAATATTGATATTATTTAAAAAATAACAGATGATCACTAAAACTAAATACGAATAAATAAATAAACATAGTATAACAAAATAAAGAAGATCATAGAAGATTATTGGGGATAAAGAGTGAAGAACTTACCAATAAATTTTATGATTGAAGAAAGGATACTCAACAAATCTTCATCAATGTACATATATAGAGGGGAGGGCAAGTTTGATTCCCTCATTGCGTTTCAAATTTATGGTAGGGATAAGTTTTTTCATCATTGTGTCAAATAAAGAGGGAAAGAAAAAAATAAAGAAAAATATAAATATGAAAAAGTGCAAATTAAAGAAAAGTGATTAAGTTAATAAAATTTGAATGATTTGGATAATTGAGGAACTAATTAATTAGATTGGTTTTTGGAAGAAAATCGAGAAATGAAATCCATAATTAAAATTAAACAACAATTAAAGTTGATTTATCAATTAAAAATAATTAAAAATTCTTTTTCTTTTTTTTTTCTTTTGTGGAAACATAATATTATTAAGGACCGATGTTCGGGTTCAAAGCATCCATAACTGTTGCAGGAATATTTGACCTGCTAAAATATGGGTGACTAGATTCGTTGATCGTTGAACAAAAGAAAAAGAAACAAAAGTAAAAGAATCTGTAAGGTTCTGAACATTTGCAATAAGATGACCAATTAGTGATAGATCACTTTGTCCGCTATGAAGCTTGTTAATCACGTTCATATAATCGCCCTCAATGCAGATAGCTCGCCATTCTCTCCGTTGCGCCAATCGTACAGCTTTGTTCGCTATGAAGCATTCCCAGCTAAAATATGGGCGGCTAGATTCGTTGATCATCAAACAAAAGGAAAAGAAACAAAAGTAAAAGAATCTGTAAGGTTCTGAACATCTGCAATAAGATGATCAATTGGTGATAGATCACTTTGTCCGCTATGAAGCTTGTTAATCACGTTCATACAATCGCCCTCAATGCAGATAGCTCACCACCTTTTTCGTTGCGCCAATCATACAGCTTCGACAACAACCATCATTTCCACGAACTCAGGTTCTATGATGCCCATAACTCGCGCGGTTAGCCAAACCACATACGCCCCACTGCTATCGCACGCCATCACACCTATTCCAGTCTCCCGACACAAACCCCCATCAAAGTTTGTTTAATGAGACCTACCTGGGGCTTCTACCAACGCTGGGGCTTCCTAATGTTAGGCTCTTTTGGAGCAGCAGTCCAAGGAGAGCTACAGGCCGCAAAATAATTATTAGCAAAATGTGCCGCGTCCAAAGGATTAAGCACATCTCCTTCAATCGCACGTTTGTTATAGCACCAGCAAATACTCTAGAACAACGTTAGAAAGTGCCCAAAATTAGATTTATCAAAAGCCGATTGGACACATAGCAACCAATTAAAGCTACTATCGCCCCACACTTGCACAACGGAGAGCGGAAAATTGCAGCAACCCCAAACTTGCACCGCAAACACACAAGTTAAGAACGTGTGTCAAAAAGGGCAACATAGATCATCTCGACAACGTCTCTTGCGTAGGCTCACCACCGTCGGCAGCGAGTCCCGGGCCACTCACCAAGCAAAGACTGATTTTCGACGGGGCATGGGCTGTCCAAATTTTTGCCCACAGAAAATGGCTCATTTGAGCAGAAGATGACGCATCCGAGCGCCTCCAATTTTCAAGCGCTTGGTGGTATGCACTCTGAACCTGGAACGGGCCCGTTTTCGAAGCCTGCCACACCCGAACATCTTCATGATGGTTACGGCTGAGTGGGATGCTCAAAATGGCAGCTGCGCATGAGATGGATATTCCAGTTGCGCATTGTTGGGTTGAGTAGTTGTGATACTCAGGCAATATCCGTTGAAAAATATGGCTGCGTGAATGGTTTGCCCATACTAGGCCTCAGCAACCATTTGTCCTAAATACGAATGTTCACGCCCGAGCCAACCCGCCAACGAATCCCTGAAGGAACTAACTCCTTTGTACCAACAATACTACGCCAAGTGTATGATGGCCTAAAACAGAGCATGGCTTGCAAGAAGTTAGAATTACGGAAATATTTGCCTCGCAGCACCCGACTCATCAAACAGTCCGATTCGGTCAACAAACACCATGCCTGTTTCACAAGTAATCCCACTGTCCGCTTTCATCTTGCAATGATCATTCCAACATACTCAATGAGTTTTCCTATTATCCATACTATTTTACTAAAAGGCCCAAAGAAAACCCTTAATCTCATCTACGAAGGTGGCTGGTAACTTGAAGCACATCATCGCGTAAGTGTGTATAGATTGGATGACAGATTTAATGAGTATCTCTTTGCCCGCCAATGATAGTGTCTTAACCTGCTATCCTGTAACTCATCGCCATACCCGATCATGGATTGAGGCAAAAATAGTTTTCCTCAATCGGCTCACTATCGAAGGCAATCCTAGATACAAGCAATGACTAGCCACCTCCCGCACACCCAATACATTCACAACTTGAGCCCGAACAACAGCCTCCACGTTTTGACTAAATACCACATCCGATTTATTGATATTAATTTCTTGACCAGATACTCTACCATACTTCTCCAAAATACAGTTGATTCTCTCTCCCACAGCCACACTCGCTTGACAATAGACAAGGGTATCATCTGCAAAGAGAAGATTTGACACCCCCCCCCCCGACTCACTGTTATGCCTCTCAGATAAGGGGAGAGGTGATCACCTTGACGGATACCCTTCCCAGGACGCAAAAAAACCAAAACTGGAGCCATTCAGATTTAAGGAAAAGGACACACTTGACACGCACAAAATAATGAGATGAGCGACACGACTAGGAAAAGCTAACCTAACTAAGACTCTTTCAAGAAATATCTATTCGACTTGTATGCTTTGCTGATATCAAGTTTGATAGACATAAACCCTTGTTTGTCTTTATTCTTATACTTCAAGAAGTGGTTTATTTCGAAAGCAACCAGCAAATTACTGGAAATAAATCGGCCTGCTACGAATGCTAATTGCACAGGAGAAATGATATTATTAAGAAAGGGTTATATTCGGTTTGCAATGGATTTGGAGACCAATTTATAAATAGTGTCGCACATACTAAAAGGTCGAAATTCAGTCATGAGTTTAGGACAATTAGTTTTTGGGATAGGCACAATGTGGGTGTAGTTAATCCGAGCCACATCAACACCATTAATCAAAAAATCAAGAGTATAATTAATGATGTCCGGACCAATAAGATGCTCGTATTTCTAAAAAAACAATAGCGGAAAACCATCGGGACCAGGCGATTTTAAAGGAAACATATGTTTAAGAGATACTTTTATCTCATTGACCATGAAGGGAGCTTCACGGCAATGCCTTATATCATCATCCAATCGCAGTTCCAAGCCGTCAAGTGCATCCTCAATCTCCCGCAGCAGTGGGTTGGTAGACTAGAAAACACCCTCAAATACTGCTGAATAATATTACTAATTTCCCCCGGTTCTTCTGTCCACCTCCCCCGCTCGCCCTTTAACCGTAAAATATCGTTTTGCCGCCACCGAAAATTAGCCCGACTATGAAAAACCTCGTATTTTGATCACCCTCTTTCATCCAGTGAGCTTTCCCAAACTGTTTCCAAAATCCTTTCTCACGTAATGCCAGTTCCTCAAGTCTATTCCGGAGGGTTTGTTCCTCCCATTAAGAAGCCGTGAACACAGGCCCCTGTAAAGATAAAAAACAGGGAGACGAAACGTAGCGAGTGTGGAAGCCAAAGGATTAGAATTAACTTCGAACAATCTCGTTACAACCAGGACATGATACAATCAGAGAGAAAGCTCAGAGAGAAACTAAGAAGTCCTCAGGAAAAATGACATAGCCCTCTAATGGGAGGGAAGGTGGGTTTTTATATTCTGTTTCCCCCCTTTCCCTGTAAACAGTTGTACAACTTCCTAACTACCCCTAACAAACACTTAATCATGCTAAAACGTAATTTTCTTATTAAAAACGTAATTGCTTCTTTTCTCTTCCTCTTGGTTAAAGTCGTGCTCCTTGTCTAGAGTTGCTAACGTTTGTTTAAGTGAATCCCACGTTTTCTTCATCCTTTAACTGTCCTTGTAATCGCTGCCTCCCTTTCAAGTCGTGTTTTCCTCCTCCAGCATTTCTTCTATCCCATACCTGCCACTAACACTTACTAAAATTGGTTATTACAAATTTGGAACATTACAACTACCCCCCTCATCACAAGATCCTTGTCCTCAAGGATCAAATTCAGGGAATCATTGCTTCAGGGAGTACAGATCCTCCCAAGAATTGTCCTCCTCAGATGCGTTGAACCACTTTACCAGGACTTGTGTAACTGGCCTGTGATTTTTATTAACAAGACGACGATCAAGAATTTTTTCAGGAAGAAGAAGTATGTGACCGTGTGCCGTGGTATGAACTGGTAGTTGAGGATGACAAAGTTTGTCTCCATGCTTTCTCTTCAATTGTGAAACATGGAATACTGGATGTATGCGAGCGTCCAAAGGCAACTCTAATCTGTACGCTACATTTCCCACCCACTGCACCTACCTTAAATGGACCAAAGAAACGAGGCGACAACTTATGATAGGGCTGTGTTCGCACCGAAGTTTGCCGATACGGCTGTAGTTTCACATAAACCCAATCTCCCACCGTCGAAAACTCTTTCACTACGATGCTTATCAGCCTGAACCTTCATCCTATTCTGAGTAGTCGTCAAGTGGTGTTTCAATAGCCGTATAGTAGCCTCCCTATGCTGGAGACTTCGATCCACCGCATCTAGCGTGGAATCAAAGGCAATGTATGGGTGATGAAGGGGAGGCTTCTGTCCATAAACCACCTCATATGGAGAAAACTTGGTGGAGATGTGGTACGTGGTATTGTACCACCATTCCGCCAACGCTAGCCAATGGCTCCATTCCCGCGGTCTCTCCCCTGCCATACAGCGCAAATAGCCTTCCAAACATTTATTAACCGCCTCCGTTTGGCCGTCGGTTTGAGGGTGGTAAGCCGTTGACGGCAACAGCTTCACTTGTAATTTCTCAAACAGTTCCTGCCAAAATCTGCTGAGAAAAACAGCATCCCGATCACTCACAATGGTCCTCGGTAACCCGTGCAACTTATAGACGTTATCCAAGAACAACTGAGCCACTGTTGCTGCAGTATACGGATGCTTGAGCCCCAAGAAGTGAGCATATTTGCTCAACCGATCCACAATCACCAAAATGGAACATTTGCCAGCTGAATTGGGCAACCCATCGATGAAATCCAAACTTATATCCTCCCAAATCCTTTCTGGAATAGGCAAGGGGTTCAATAAACCAGGGGGAGCACACGTCTCACCCTTATTTTGCTGACATGTCACACATTCCCGTATGTGTTCCTGCACTTCAGTTTTCATTCCCTTCCAGTAAATAGCTTGTTTCATCCTCTGAACAGTTTTGGTGACTCCGGAATGCCCACCTACTGCGCTGTCGTGGTAAAACTCCAACAATTGTTTTTTCACATCCTTATCCATCCCAATCACCAATCGTCCCTTCCGTGTCAACACCCCATTTCTCCATGTATAATGGGGTTTTGAAGTAGGATCCTGTGCAAGTTTGTGGAGCAGTTTTTGAATGGATGGGTCACGAGTCCAACTATCTTTTATGGCTTGAAGTAAGATTGGGATTAGGGGAGTGGCTAGGTGATGGAAGGGTGCTGATGTTAGACGACTGAGCACAAAGTATGGACTTGGGAATTTGAAAAGAGGAGAGTTGGACACACAAAACAGAAGCTGGAATGTTGTCAGACGCGGCACAAGGATGGGGGACTCGTGATAACGCATCAGCCACAACATTATCCCGTCCCTTCTTATAGATGATACTATAGTCATACCCCATTAACTTGCTCACCCATTTTTGTTGGCTTGGTGTTGAGATTTTCTGCTCTAACAGGTACTTCAAGCTTTGGTGATCAGTTTTAATAAAGAAATGCTTACCTATCAAGTAAGGCCGCCACTTTTGGATAGCTGTAACAATAGCCAACATTTCCTTCTTGTAAGTGGATAAAGATAGGTTTCGTCCCTGACAGTCCCTTACTCATGTAAGCTATGGGTCTCCCTTGCTGTAACAGAACTGCTCCTAACCCCAGATTGGATGCGTCCGTTTCCACAACAAACTCTTTGGTGTAGTCGGGTAACGCTAGCACCGGAATGTCACTCATTGCTGCCTTTAGTTTCTCAAAAGCCACCGTAGAAGATTCAGTCCATCTAAAGTTGTTTTTCTTAAGCAAATCTGTGAGAGGTCTAGCTATCATACCATATCCTCTAACAAACCGCCTGTAGTAGCCCGTCAATCCCAGGAATCCCCTCAATTCTTTAAGCGTTAGCGGTTGGGGCCACTCCCTCATGGCCTGAACTTTAGATGGGTCCGCCTCCACCCCTTGGCTAGAAATGATATGACCCAAGTATTCCACTCTTTCCACAGCAAAACTGCACTTACTTTGCTTAACAAACAGAGTGTTTTTCCTCAGAACCTCAAGGGCTTGTTTCACATGCTCCAGGTGTGACTTAAAGCTAGAGCTGTATATCAGTATGTCATCGAAAAACACCAAGATGAACTGTCTCAAATACGGTCTAAAAACCTCATTCATCAGACTTTGGAATGTAGAGGGCGCATTTGTGAGTCCGAAAGGCATGATGAAGAATTCAAAATGGCCATGATAGGTCCTAAATGCTGTCTTAAAGATATCCCTCTCCCTCATCCGAATCTGATGATATCCGGACCTAAGGTCTAGCTTGGAGAAAATACGTGCCCCCCCGAGCTCATCCAATAACTCCTCAATAACGGGAATGGGGTATTTATCCTTCACTGTATGCTTATTCAATTCCCGATAATCGATGCACATCCGCCAAGTACCATCCTTCTTTTTCACCAACACTACTGGAGAGGAAAAAGGGCGTGTGCTACGTCGTATCACCCCCGACTCTAACAATTCTTTCACTATCCTCTCCATCTCATTCTTCTGCAAATTTGCATACCGATATGGTCGAACACTGACAGCCTTGGTGCCCTCCTCTAAATTAATGCAGTGATCGTGTGTTCTATGTGGTGGTAATGTCTTTGGCTCCTCAAAAATATCATGGTACTGATGTAACAACTTTTCTAAACTCAGCCCCTCGGACGTTGTCATGCTACTGCCCTCAAGAGCGTGATATTGGGTACGAGGTGCTTCCACCCCATCCGCAAAGGTCCCTGCGCACAACACCGAAAGTGACGCTGGATTTCTCAACAACTTATTCATCTTCTTAGCTCCAACTAGAGTGGTAGATTAGGGGTTGCATCCCCCATAACGCCACCTTCTTCCCTTGCACACTGAATTCCATTCGCAACTGATCAAAATTCCAACGAATATCTCCTAAAGTGACTAGCCATTGGATTCCCAACACCATACTACACCCTCCCATAGCTAAGATCATGATATCCGTAGTGGAACACCTGGCCCTGCATTCACCATGTAAAGTTGTGACACATGTGGGTGCTAAAGATCTTATTTCCATCTGCAATAGTGACTGGAAAGGGTTTGACAGGAGTTAACTTGCACCCCAGTTTCTTCGCGGTCTCAAGATCAAGGAAATTATGGGTACTCCCCGTGTCTATTAGGATGTGCAAGGTCTTGTTATATGCCGCCCCATTAATTCGCATCGTCCTATAATCATGTACCCCTGCCAATGGATGCATGGACACATGTGACACCACTGTTTCCTCCTCTTGCTCTTGTTCCTCTAGCTCACTATCCATCGCTGCCCTATTAACCTCTTCATTCAATTGATTGTCCTCCTCCTCCACATCCATCACAAAAATCTGCCTACGCTTTGTACATTGATGTCCTCTTTCATACTTCTCATCACACAGGAAACAAAGTCCCTTAGCTCTTTTCTCCTCTAACTCTTGTGGCGTGAGTCGCCGAGAAGGTACTAAGGGTCCGTGTGCAGGTCTTTGGCTAGAATTCCCAACAAAACTGCCCGAGCTAATATTGTGGCCTGCATTATCCGACCACCCCATGGTTTTAATATTGTAAGGAGGGGCAAGGGTCTTGGTGGTATTTGAGAACTTAGGTGCCGAAACAGCATTATTACGTTTAGAGTTAAGTGCAATGGCTTGTTCCTGGAGTTTGGCAAGGCTAATAGCCTCCAACAATGTTTCGGCCGAAACATTCTCACTTGCACAGAAATCTCATTCTTAAAACCCCCCAAAAAACAACTTAGCGCATATGATTCATTCAATTCCAAGCAACTCAAAAATTCATCAAAACGATCCAAGTAATCCTTTACACTCCCAACCTACTTACAAATTAACTAACTCAGCCATGGGATCCTCATAAGTCAGAGTACCAAACCTGTCATTGAGGGCACGAACATACTCTTCCCATAATGGCAGTTCTCTCGTGATTCGATTTTGTAAGAATATTTGATGCCATTGGAGAGCTCTACCCTCTAAATGCACCGTTGCCAGTCATACCTTCGCATCTGTGGGTGTCCGATCTACATCAAAAAATTGTTCACACCGATAGACCCACCCCCTAAGATCTTCACCGGAAAACTTGGGAAATTCCACCGACGAGCACCGTGTTGGCAATTGATATATCCCCACAGGACCGTAACCCCCAGGGTGTCCTCGTCCCTCACCACTGGTGCGATTTTCAGTCCGCACCCCACCTGCTTCCGTGTTTGCCGTCGGAATTCAGTGAGTTCAACGTAGCGGCAATCGCAGTGATCATTGTGCGTAACTCCTCCATATTCTTCTCATGTGTTGCTGCGTTACTTCGGACTTCTTCGGCCAGAGCATCGACATCCCGTCGAAGTTCCTATCCGCGCGTGTTCATTGAGATCAGATTTCCGTCTGCCATGGATGAAGTAGTCCAACGCCACCGACCAAGGATCGGTGGCTCTGATACCACTTGTAAAGATCAAAAACAGGGAGACGAAATGTAGTGAGTGTGAAGCCAAAGGATTAGAATTAACTTCGAACAATCTCGCTACAACCAGGACATGATACAATCAGAGAGAAAGCTCAGAGAGAAACTAAGAAGCCCTCAGGAAAAATGACATAGCCCTCTAATGGGAGGGAAGGTGGGTTTTTATATTCTGTTTCCCCCCTTTCCCTGTAAACAGCTGTACAACTTCCTAACTACGCCTAACAAACTCTTAATCATGCTAAAACGTAATTTTCTTATTAAAAACGTAATTGCTTCTTTTCTCTTCCTCTTGGTTAAAGTCGTGCTCCTTGTCTAGAGTTGCTAACGTTTCTTTAAGTGAATCCCACAATTTCTTCATTCTTTAACTGTCCTTGTAATCGTTGCCTCCCTTTCAAGTCGTGTTTTCCTCCTCCAGCATTTCTTCTATCCCATACCTGCCACTAACACTTACTAAAATTGGTTATTACAAATTTGGAACATTACACCTACCCTAGCTAAGCTAAGGAGGATAAGCACGGTGGAGATGAGTAGCACAGTAAAAAAAGAGCGATAAGGATTCAAGACAGTCCCGATAGAAAAGTGAGTGAAGTGAGAAGAAACCAAGCAAACACGGGCTCCGCTCTTAACAGACTTCACAAAGCACAAAGACCAAAACATGAGCAGACACACCATGGCTCTCATACGAGAGAAAAAAAAAATCCAAAACCCTAACACTAAAATCGTAAAATCATTCAAAATTCTAAGAATTGAGAATCGAGTCAAAATTGAATTTGTTTTACTCATAGACCACTCTCAAATATATAATTGTATAGATTTTGATTCTTTTTAGGATATTTTCTGGTAATATTTTACTTTCTAATATTTTGTTATGTCATAGTCTTTTGTTAGTTTCTTTACTAATCATTTTTTAGCTAATCAATAATTAGTTTGAATAATAATAAAATTTCATTAATATTTTTTTTTGTTTTATAAAGTTTAATATTATCATGGGAAATATATTGTCGAATTTATTTCTTCTATTCCAATATGCAAGGTTTCTGGATATTTTAAATATTTGTTTATAACTATGATGAGTAATTTAAATTGATAAGCAATGAAGATATTATTTAATTTCAAATTCAAATGTATTTTATATTTTTGAAATATAAAATTTTATAAGATTTAAGCATTTCACTTAATTTATAGCAAGTAATTTAAAATAGTTAAGTAGTACTGGTAATGAGCTTGTGATTTAACTTTAAATTGTTAAATAATACACGCTTTCCATAATTCAAAATCGTACTAAATAACTAAAGAATTAGTAATAAGTATGTCACTATGTCTAATTAACTAACATATAAAAAAATAAATATATTGCTAACACTTATCATAAATTTAGACCAACTATTTCGTCATATATAAATAAAGATATAGATTTATTAAATTTATGAAAGGTTAAAAATAGAATTTAAATAATTTTTTTTAGATTAAACAATAAATATAAAGTAAAACAAAATTTGAGAAAAGTGATATGAGATAAAAAAAGAAAAAATATATGTCTTTAGTGAGAATAAATTATAGAAGAGAGAGAAAAGTAGTTAAAGGGTATTTTGAAAATATCACAATTACATACACTAAACAAAAAGTCAAAGGAGTTCTCACTTAATATATATTAATAATATTGCCACACTCAATGTGTGTGTGTGTAATAAAAATGATATAATTTAATGATATATTTATTAATTTTTTTGATAGTATCTATTCTATCAAAATATTTTTAATGATTTTGAGTAGATTTACAAAATTAGTGATAAGTAAAAAATGATATTGAAGAGTATTGAGGAGTAAAGAGGATTGGGCCGGGGGGGGGGGGGGGGGGAGGACAGGGGGAGAGTTAAAAATACGTGGAAGATGAGAAAGGATAGAGAAGAGAGGAAAGAGAAAATAAAGAAAAAATATAAAAAAAATGACAGACCAAACAACTTGTCAGACGAAAAGTAATTATATAATAGCATAAAATATAAACATATATAGTATAAATGTACCCCATTTTTAGATATAGTATCACTAAAGGTTATAATCTTCTTAGTGCGTGTATTATATTAAAATTGAAAAATGTATCAGAAATCTTCAAATATAGTAGGATTTGTCTATTGTTAGATAGGGTAGAAAAAGTTTAATATTAGGTAACCTTATTTTATTAGAGTACTTGTTACCTGTTTTACATATTACGTTTATCTACGACTTAGTATGTAGGTTGCCATGTCCTACTACTTGTTGTTTCCCTGTAAATTTAAATTTTATTTATATGTGTGAGATCCATTCTAGTAAATGTATCTTATCCATTTAGGATACGTTTGCTACTTTGAAATAAATTTGATAGATATGTTTACTCGCTTAATTTATTATTTGCTTGCAAAATTTTAGGCCTATGATTATACAATGACCCAAGATCTGTTTGACAAATTTATTTGATTACATATCACACCTAGAAGGTTGTGATACGTTTTTCTTTCTTTTATTTATTCCTTTAATAAATTTGGAAAGATAATCTTACCCATTTTTATAAATAATAACATCTTTTGAATCCATATTACCAATTGACTTTTACATAAATACTCAAATTTTTAATGATTGCAGGTTTTTCAAATTTTGAATAATTATATATTTTGTAAGAAATGATCTAAATAATAATGTTTTTAATATAATTTCATCAAACAAAAAATATATATTCACTATATTAATTGATATTCAATATTTAAATATTTATATTAATCAATACAAACTTTAGATAATACGAAGTTGAAAATATTTGTAATTATCAAAAATTGAATGTTCACAATATTATGACTTATAAAAATAAATTTACTAATTTAAATGAAATTAATTAAATAGATCATATCAAAAGGTGGGTGATAGTTTTAAAAGTGAGACAATAGATAAATATATTCATGATTGAAATGATGCTATAAATTAATTTTGAGGGTGAATATGAGAAACACTTAAAAAATTGGAGGACAATAAATTATTTTTTCACTTAATCCAACATAGTAAATCCACATAACCAAACAATAAACTAGTAAAAATATGTGATATCTCGAATGAACAAATAAGTTAACAAACAATAAATAACTAAGGATTTGATATAATTTCTTCATTAATAATCCATATTTAATGGATCACATCCAATCATGTCAAAACGAGCAAACATGTCCTTCTCATTTATCTTTTTTATTAATTTTTATTAGATATATTTTAACATTTGGTCTATCACCAAACATAATAACATGTAGAGCATTTTGTCATACAAATCTTAATAAAAAATATTATGATTTATATTAATTTCAACAAATTTCTTATTGCAATGTGTTATTAATTTTTTGTAAAAATATTTTTTTATTGAATATAACAACAAAAATTTGATTGCTTCTTAAAATATTAAATTGGCGCTTAAAATGTATTTTATATTCAAAATTAAATTGATGCGTAAAATGATATATCCATCTCTTAATTATAACTTTAATGATATTTATGTAGCTTCTTAGTTAATTTTATTTTTGATCAATGTTCCATATCACTATTCATCATTTGTTAATTTATGTCAAATCGCTAAAATTATAATTAAAGCTCCATAACTCCCATAAATCAATAATTTTTATAATAATTACTTAATTTATTTAAATGAGTAAATAAATATTTTATAATGATAACTATGAATTTGTTTTTGATACAAATGATAACTATGAATTTATACTAATAAAAAAAAATCTTTCAATTTTTAATTTAGAAAATAAAATTATTAACATAAGATATTTAATATTATTTAATTTGATACTCTACTTACTTTTAAATTTCATTATAATATAATTGATATATGTACATATTTACCACTCATTTTAAAACGAGGGGGTTGGGGGGGGGGGGAGAGGGAAAGGGAGAGAGAGAGAGAGGAGAGAATTAATTAGCATTGATTAACTTTCCTACTTATTAGGATTCTCTCCTCATTAAATCTTTAAATTGAGAAGGTTTGAAAAGATATGTACCCTATTTTTAATAATTCAAAATAAATAATTGTAACTTACATAGCAAGTTATATGTCAAAATAAAATATATAAATCTGTTAAAGTTAAATTTAAGTACATGTGATAATTAATTAAAGTCATATCTAATGTTAGGTAATACAAAATTACCTTTTATTAGAAACCCCCATTATAGTATAGGGCATAATTAACATTTAACATTGGCAGTTAAAATATTAGGAAAACTCATGTTTCATAAACTAATTATTGGAAGCTAGTCATGTCCTGTGACACCCCCTCGCTAGAATCATCCTATACGAGCAGGGCTTACTTAACGGTTTTGCTGAGTGCCTATTTTTCAATCGGTACCCAATATTTGCAACTTATTCTATACTACCCAATAACAAAATAGATATAAGACTAAAACGTAATTAACTTACATAGAACTATAGGGTAACAATTATCCAAGTACAAATACTTCAGATAGTGATCTTCCATTTCCTATTAAACAAGCTAATCTCCTATACATGATAAAGGACTATGTACTAATGACTTGTAACGCACCGATCGCCTTAGTCGAGTCCCCTCAACTTATTTTCCTAAAACTGAGGCAATGAACAGACAGAACTTTGGGCGGTAAGTCCAAATGACTTAGTGAGACTAGAAATATACATATATATATATACAGAAAATAAGATTCATAAAACCAATAAAAAAATGAATTATGGAAACGTGCGTTGTAGCATGAAGTACGTATATATAAATTGAACAAGATGGATAGCGAGCCATAAACGGTGTCTCCAACCTTATAACTATCCAAAACATATAAAATATTATAAAACCCTTATGCTTCCCATGTCAAGGAACGACCTCGACTACTATAACATGACAGGAAGGTGTACCCTGTGCCCGGGTCAATACACCGATCCAACCCTACTACAGTCAACCTCCGACTATATATAGGAATCGAATCCCACAGGATGGTATCACGTAAGAAGATTCTATCGACGGTTCGTTCCACCCAATATACCCCTCTCCCGTGTGCCTGCGACTGAACTTTCCAATGGTGTCCCCAAAGGTAGACAGATATAATAAGACTAGACAAACATGACTCACAAACTTTCAATAAAGCAATAACTTTTTTCCACGCCCGGGATACATAAAAATATAATTAAAATATGATATCCCAAATGTGTCAATAAATCACTTCGGGATATGTATCTGACAATATCAGAAATGCAATATGTTTGGATGTAACTTGACTTATAATTTGGGAAAATATTTTGTTAAAATGTGAGGAGCAAAATATAATTTCAGAAAGATCGGATAACATAAATCAAATAGGGTAGGTTGTACAAGAATATTTATAATGTATAGTTCAATGCCCTAGCAAGAAAAGTAGAAGGCACTGACCTTGGCGGTTTAGGTCTCACCAATGTTTAGGAATCATGCTAACTATGTTTACTCGGTATTTACCTAAAATTCGCATTAGTAGGTAAGATTAGAACACTATATTGCAATTACTCATGATTAGTAGTCACTCTTAGGGAGTAATACAACTAACTTAGATGTATAATACTTGCACATGTATAACCTCATAAGTAGTGGTGACAAGTGATCTAACTTGTGCGCAGTATCTACTTTGCATAAATGCACAATTAAACAATATTTACACATATGCACACATATTCTTAACTTTCAAAATAACTTTAACTACATGTATACATATAGTTCATAAGAGCAACTTTATCTTTTAAATATGTAGGTATGTGCATATGGACGATCCTTATGTTTCTATACTTAATCATGTGGACAAAACATGGATATAGGCATATTCATAAGATAACTAATGTTTAGACATGTAAACATGCAAGCATAAATTAGCTATTTAAAGTAAAAAGAACTTGAATTTAAAGCACATAAAAAAGTCTAGGATTTAGACACTTTCTAATTATGAAAGCAAACTTTAGGATTTTTTCTATGTATGAGTGTGCGAATGTGTGTGCCGTGTGTGCTAGTGTGTGTTGTGTGTGCCATGTGTGATTGTGGGTGTTTGTGTTTGTGTTTGTAGAGTGATTGTGGTGATGAACAATGATGGTCAAGCCCTCTATTTATACTAGTTAGCCAAGAGATAACATTATTTTATAAAAATATCTCTAGCATTAAATGAGGTATTAAATGAATTCTTACAACTAAGCTTGGTTATTAAATGAATTCTTCTCATAATCCTACAAATGTTACTCTAAGTTGGTTAGGTGTTAACTCTAATTCACATGAATGGCACCCTAGGTTACATAGGTATCGATCACTCTACTTCAAGAAGATGGATACAAGTGTTATCTCATCCAAGATGATCTTTACAAGTGGGGTTCTAGTGCAAGATGAATGTGACAAGTGTTATGACTATTTTTATATATGCGTTGCCCTAATACACATGATTGTCAATCTATGTTAAGAAGATGAGGGTAAGTGTTACTCCTTTCAAGTTTATCCATACAAGTGGTGGTAGGATAGATACAAGTGTATATATGAACATTTAATAGCATATCTTTGTAATATCTTATCTAACATCTTTTCTAGAACACGTGATACAAAATGATCATATTATATGATATATATATACATATATATAATTTTGAAAATATACAAACATATATATATAAATTTTGAAATATATATATATAAGTAATATATATAGGACTTTATTACAAATAAATTATTAAGTTGTAATTCTTGTAAATACATGTATATAAATATATATATAAATATATCGATTTATATATATATGATATATATATATATATAGTGTAAAAAAAATAAATTTGGAGATAGCAAACACATAATTATCATACCTATACTATGCATAATTCACATATAAAAATCTAGGATGTCACATAACAAACACTAAACAATATATATATAGTTAATTCTAAATATTTGGAAGTACCGGCCGTTATAAAATTTTAGTGTTTAATGCATATATATCATAAGAATCGATTTTTAGTTAGTATATAATTATTATACCTATTTTGTGTATAAAAATCAGGATGTCATACGTCCCACATATTATTGGCACTAATCAACTCTAGAAAACGTGCAAGTGGAGCACTCAACACTATAAACTAGTATTCAAATTACACTTGAATAAGATATAAGAGGGAACCTAAATACGTATCCACTATATATATATATATATATATATATATATTCTTCAAATAACTAATTAAAAAAGACAAGACAAGCCCCTCAAGAAAACAAATAAATTTTCTTTTTCTTTAGGGTACAATTTGAAAAAGAATAATAACAATAATCTATTGCCAGTGACGAACTCAAACTGTTACATACAGATTTGAAACATATATATATATATATATATTCACCAAAAATATATTTATAATATAAAACTACATAACTACCATATAAACAAATTCAAAATAAGCTAGAAGTCCCCATCAACAATTAATCTACTTAATAATCATTCATCGGCAAGTCAAGCTACCTTGGCCTCCCACTAGCAGTGGCCGACCCGGGCCCGACATGATACCCGGAACCCACCTTACCGGACCCAATCTGCCCGTACCCATAAACGGGTCCACCCTGATGACCCATCATACTCATACCATACATCCCATCGTACCCCACCCCAGTATTCCCCATATTCACCACACTGCCATTCCCTCCGCCGCCGCCACTGTCCTCTCCTCTTCCGGCCATGGCGCTCTTCTCCCCCTCCATGTCCCTAAACCTCTGCAGATAGGTTTTCAAGGGCTCCACGTATTCCTCGAATCCGAGGGTGGTCATGGCCCAGAGCAAATCATCGCCGTTGATCGTCTTCCTCTTCTCCCGCTGGCACTTGTCGGAGGCCTCGCCGGTGATGAAGCTGATGAACTCCGACACGCATTCCTGCACCGTCTCTTTGGCGTCTTTGGATATCTTGGCGTTGGCCGGCAGAGCCTTTTTCATGATTCTACTCACGTTGGCGATTGGGAGGAACCTGTCCTGCTCTCGAGGGGACGTGTGATCCCGTTGGCCCCCCGATTCATTATCTGAATCCGCCATTTTCGCCCTCCGGCACTCACCTTTTCTCAAGAATACGGGGAGCTTAGAGAGAGAGAGAGAGAGAGAGAGATAAGAGGTGGGGTACAACAGGAATACTTTGTGCAGGCAGAAACAGAGTTTTGATATTTAAGGGACTGCCAAATTTTCAGGAAGAAATCACTGGGGATAACACAGTTAGGAATTGGACTAGAGGATATTACAGCTCTTTCCAGTACAAATTTGAACAAAAAAAGAAAAATGTACAAAATTCTGAATGACAAACACAGAGGTAGAATGTTCTGGATTTTACACTCAGCTTTTAGAGACTCGGCAATCAACTCACAGCATCGCCCCAAAAAAGACTGAAAAACAGAAACTCAGATGAAATCGAAGATGCAAAATTCAATCAAATCGGAGAGAAAATCGAAGATTCTGGATATATTTCAAGGTTTGACTAGAGGAATTATCATAATTTCCCAGAAAAAGAGTGAAAAATTTCGGCAATTCAATACAAAAATAGATTTTAGATGCGACTGCGGCGGCGGCGAATTCCTCCGTCGACGAATATTCGGGTGCCGGAAAATGGTACACAGGACGACGGGGCTTTTTTAATGGGGGGAGAGAGAGAGAGAGAGATTTGGAGAGGAAAGAATGTGAGGTCCGTTGGATCAAATGCTATAATAACGCCATCGGAATAGACACGTGGACGATTGTGGACCGTTGCATGTCGATAACTAATGCGTTTCGGGAGGAGTATTTCCCACCTTACGATGGGGGGTGAGTGGGAGGGATCTTGACCCTCCATTTGGCTGGCGGCACGTGGTCGTCTTTAACTGGTTATTTATTACCCAATCAGGTACGACTATTGGTTTACCTGGACCACCGTCATCAACGATAAATTGTTTTATCTTTTTGCCTAGCTTTATTTTGCTGTATTAAATTATTAAAAGATTTTGATCATTTATTATGTACCCATATCAGCACGGAGGGGAGCAAGTTAAATTTTTATAAAATATAAAATATATTTCTATCATTTAAAATTTTTGCAAAAAATGTATATAAAATTTAATTCAACATAAACTTTAAGAAGGAGTAATATATCCTCCAGCCCGTAAGCTCCGCCACTGAACTCAAATAATTATTCACATACTTGATATGTGGCTTGACTTTTTATATGGAATCGTCTACTATACAATAGTATTACATTAATTTTTCATTACACTTATCAATTAATGATTATATGAATTAATAGACGATTTTGATAAGAAAAGAAAACAAAACACAAATGCACATCGTATGTATTGGTAAATGTAATAAAAAAAATATATAAAATCATCTTGTTGGAAAAGATTCAAATTGATTTTCTTTTTGGTCGTGTAATATGGTTCATGAGATGCTCCAAATTCGTGTTTTATTTAATTGTACTTGTAAGTCTTAGAATATGTAATTATGCATTTTAACCGATAATTCACCGATCTACATTTATTTGGAAAACACAAATCTTTATACGTTGAGGGAATTTTAAAAAATTCAAGGAATTACAATGAAATGCAAGGAGTGAAAAAGGAATATTGGCCTTTGAAAGGCAGAATAATATGATTTTAGGTAAAGGACACTTCCAACTTGAGAATCTTTTCCTTGCCTGAAAAGGTACAAAATGTAGTTAAATTAGAAAAACATCTTATAGCCATTTGATAACAGAACAAAACAATGTTAGAAATGATCTTTTTTCCTGTAATAGAATTGTTATATGTTACCCAATTGGGTAATTGGATATTGTCTAATTGATATTTTTAATCGTTGGATTTGAATGTGATAGTATAAAAAAGTGTTGAAAAAATGAAATTATTATATTATTATACTCAATCCAATAATTGAAAACATCAATTGAATACTGTTGGCGATTAAATTTTTGTCCAATTAAAAATTGACATGTATAAATTAAAATATTAAATATTAATTAAATTTTTTATTTTGGAATTTTTTAAATTTAATTTCAATATTTAATAGTTAATTTTAATTAATATTTTAATATTTATTTCATTGGTGAACGAGAAACCGTCAAGTGTCAATAGGAAGTATTCCGGCTAATCAAATCAAGTTATGTAGTCCGAAAGTCCAAATCAAATCGAATGGCGACAATTGGCTAACTTGGCACGTGGATCAATGAAACATGACACGCAAATAATATTTCTCTTTAAAAATAATTTATATTGAAGTGATAAATACCAAAAAGGTCGGTAGCAATCCGAAGTCCCTGCATAAATGCTTATAAAAGGATGTCATTCGGGGCTCAAAACAAAAAAAAAAAAATATCAAGAAGTTTTCAAGAGTCAGAGAAGTCAAGGAGATCTCGAAGTTCTCTCAAGTCAAACTCAAGAAAATTTGTGAAGATACAGGTGAAATTCCCAGCGTTCTTTGCGAAAGTCATCAAATCAAGGTGTTAGTCCTGCGCTATGGCGTTTCTTTGAAGTCAAATCTATAGTGATTATGACGACGTTCAAGGTGTTATTCACAGAAGTTATCAAAATAAAATATTTGATCTGCAATCAAGGTGCTAAACCATAAAATCGATATTTTTTCCCAAGTCGAATTCAAGTTAAATTCATGGTGTTCACGGCATTGAACAAAATTTTCGGTGTTTGAATTGTATTCAATCTACAAAACCTACGAATCTTGTTATTAGAAGGTCAAGTCAAATTAGACAAAAGAATCACGGGATTAATCTTTTAGGAGTTTTTTTTCACTAAATTATATTCTTTTTCTTAAATTTCAAATATTTATCATTTTTTTTATCTTGTAATTTGTATTTATAAATTCAAAATTTTGTGTGAACAAATACTACTTAATTGAATAGCATCTGTTGAACTCTATAGTATTCTTACTCTTGAAGCAACTAAAAAGCATTGATTATAGTTATTCCATCTTACTCAATAAAAAGCAAAAGCCACAAGGCTGTTTTCCAAGAGAAAAGCTACATTTGATGTTTCTTTCCTCATTGCTCCTGTATGGAAACAAACAAGTTCTACGATCTATTAGTCTCTCTCTCTTTCTCTCTCTCTCTCTCTCTCTCTCTCTCTATATATATATATATATATATATATATATTTGGGTTCTTTTTTATTTTTTATTTTTAGTTTTTGTATGACTAATCCACTTTTGTCGCTTCTGAATACTTATTTTAATATCCACCTTTTTAAAATATATTTTGTAAAAATACTTTTCAATATTAATAAAAATTTTAAACAAGTACTCCCAAAAAATAAAAAAGAAAAGCCAAAGTAGAATTAAATAATTTCTTATTTTTAAGTTAGAATAAATTACGTTTACACTCATTGAGGTATGTGTATTTAAAGATTAGCTCCCATGATTTTAAAGACTACAAATACACCTTGAGTTATGTATTAAGTTAATAAAATTTATCTTTCATTAATGCCGAACGTAATTGCGAGTTGTAGAAGATATATATAAAGTCATTTTCTTTATTTTCAAGTAGTGATGGTATCCGAATATATATAATGATGTACAATGGTAATTGTGGTAGTATAAAGTGAAATTAATTCAAGAAAATTGGTGGAATAACAAAATTGATTGAAGGATTTTGCTAGGCTTAATAAGGCATATCTTTTGGCGATTGGGTTGATTTATAACTGAAGAAAAATTATTTTTTAAACTTCTCTATTAATTGCTATAAAAAAAAATTTAATTTTAAGAGAATATTTATAACTTTTAAAATAAAAAAAATAATCTATAATTACAGTATACTGAAGAGTATAGAAGTAATTTACCCTTTTAATTATTATTCCCACGCATTGCAGATTGCCGCTCCAGCAATAGTGTCAATGCAATTTACCTCACAAATTCTCAGTTTTGGTCACAAAAAAGAAATGGTAGAAAACAAAAGAGGAGTGTTTTCCATGAACGCACAAACAAAAAAGAAAAAAGAATTTTGAGCTGATGATGATTAAAATATCTATCACATCATTAGCCCCATTATGTGTTTGGGGAGAGAGAGAGAGAGAGAGAGAGAGAGAGAGAGAGCGGGGGTTGTAGACGTGTAGTTGACCACAGCACAATCAAGGGTGAATGGGAATGGGAATGGGAATGGGATTGTTTCTTAGTCTTTGTGTACAGTAACTGCATTCAAGGAAGATTCTTTTGACCTGACACACAAAACCAAATAATGGCAACACAATCATATATTCGATGAAATCTACACTTTCTTGTTTTTTTTTTTCCTTTATTTTAGGAAAAATTTCGCCGGATTTATTTTCATACTATTTAGGTGGTACATAAGTTACTCCAAAAAAAAAACAAAAAAAAGGAGGTATATCAGTTGTATGTCATAATAAAAAAGGGTAGAATATAATTTGTCCACGTATTATGACAATTTTTTTAAATGTATATATTTATTTAGAAAATTATTTTTAGTATTTTAAAATTATTATTGACACTCTATCTTTACTTTTTATATTGAGGAATACACTAAATTGTTCATTCATCTTTAAAACACTATTTTTATTACTTTGAATGACATATATACCATTTTCTTTATAGTTTAATCATTTTCTTTAATTTTTTGTTTTACATTTCTTTTTTTTTTGTCCAAATTAATTAATACAAAATAAAATTTACTATTTATTAGCAAAATTTTTAGGTTGTACGTAGAACTTGTCCATCCTCTACGCGAATTAATTTTAGGCTACTGTACCATCAAAGAATTAGAAGAATACACAATTTGAGAAATTCACCTCAAATATATTCTTTTTTGCAGAAGAGGCATTTTTTCATATTTATTTCGGAAGTAAATACCTTAATTGCCATTAGATAAGATGGGTTATAATAATGGTAAAATTCTAAAATTTGTTCAGTATTCTTGTTATTCATAAGCTTTATTATCTTCTCAAGTCAAAATTAAAAGAATAGTTTTCTTTTTGGTAGAAAGGTGAAAAATAGATTCATCAAAAAAAGAAAGGTGAAAAATAAACTATTAGAATTTTTTTTTAATAAATTGAATGAAATTAATATTTGAAAATTAGAAGTATATATTACTCATTTGATAAAAAATATAAATTAAATGAAAGTGACGATGACTGTTTTGGAATGCTAATAACAATCCCCATTTATTTAATGCATGCATATCCTTGCTTTCCTCTTTGTACTATAACACTTGAAGCACTTACATTATTTACTTTATAAAGGTTGTGTTCGCTAGTGTTGCGATTTTTCCGCAAAGTGTACGGGTCGCCCAAATAATAAAGAAGGGAGTAGAGTATCGTTCTCATGAGGAACAAGATTATCAAGTACCGATTTTGTAAATTTTTATTGTTTAAACTTTGAATTTTTGATGAAAAATTAGAAAAATAAAATAAAACACAAGCAAATAAATAAAGAAATGAAAATTAGTAGGAAAAACTAGGGTCTGGGTTCCATCCATCGAATCCTTTCAAATAATTATTCAAACAATCCTAGGTTTTGACTTTTTACCATCTCACGATCCAACTCGCAAAAATATTTGTAGTCTCCTTTCGAAAGTAAAACAAACATGCCAAAGAATGTTATATGTCTACTTTCGTGATCACATATGGATCCATTGACCCATTACGCACAAGAGTTGTATTAGTTAAAATGTTTTCGCTAATTAATCTAACCAATCGCACAAGAGCATGATTATTTCTAACATATGCGTTCCTTATGTCTATAAAATAAATAGTCAGATTTTATACACTCTTTAGTAATCGAATATAAAATCTCAAAACGTGTAAAAATTGATTAGAAATTCACAAGTAATTAAACATTTGAAATATAGATAGGATAGATAAAACTTAAATACCAAGGATGTTCAAATAAATTACAAGAAAATCATCTCAAGAATCCACCTAAAGTTCTAAGAAAATAAATTATCTAGACATAATAAAAATAAAATTGACTAAAAGCAACAAAAACATAAAAGAAAACATTAAACAAACTAATATGGAGCTTTTCCAGCAATTGGGAGTTGAATATTCGTAGTTGTCACGCTCCCCATTGAATTCTTCTCTTCAATACGCCATCAAGTTCATGAAATAATGTGGGGAAGAGCCATATTTATAGATGTAGGAAGATAGTTGACTGAATCCTGATCGAAATCGAATTTCCTTATTTCCTAGTTGAATCCAATTAGAGATCAAATTTTCTTGTTCGTTTGTAGAATCCTAATCAAAAAAGGAAATGTGTCATCAAATAGCAATTTTGTGAGACTTTTGACGCTTTTTATTAAAAATAAAATTTAATGACACTTAATTAAAATTAACAATATAACCATCAAACTTTACTAATTTCTAATAAGAAGTACAATGATTAAGCATATAAAAATATATAAATTTTAGGCTTATCATTTGGTTATTGGATTTCAATAAAGAAAATAGGAAGGAAATTTTTTCTTCGCTTCGACAGATAGTACTTGGTGCTTTAATCATTGATTCTTTTCAATTTCCTTCTACATTTCCAGTGTCAATAGAGCAGGTTGGATTTTGTTCAAGATGGGTTGGATTGGAGATGGATTTTAAAAAATGGGTTGGAAATGAGCTGGGTTGAAAATGGGTTGAAGTTGGATTATGATGGATTATAGATAAGTTTGAAATGATTCCTAATGTATCCAATGCATCATTCTTATATATTTAATCAAAGACAAAAAAAAATTAAAATTACTAATTCCTATACTCCTTAAATGATTTTATAATACTAAAATTAATCGCACCTAAATAATATGCGTGTGTATATATATATACATGGAGCTATTATCCATCCATATAGAACCCAATATCAATACCAACCATATGAGATTTAACCCAACCTACTTTAAAATATGTTGAATCCAATTAGGTTCAACTCGTAGGTTAAAAACCATTTTACCACCTTTACAGTTTTTCCTACCAAAATCCATGATTTGAATGCAATATAAGAGAGAGAGAGAGAGAGAGAGGGAGGGAGAGGGAGTTTTTATTGACTTCCAACTATTCTTTTGGAACTCAGATGGTAAATCCAAAAGCAGTTCTTCTATAAATTGAATGTTCGAATCTCGCCCATGTATCTAATGATTCAGATATACAAAATATGATTAAATTTGAATCATTGGATGCATACACTTCGAACATTGTTCATGGAAGAATTTTCTATAAACCTCATAATCAATTTGTCTTCTGGTAAAGAAATTGACCCCCAACCTACTTCAGAGTCTGCTCAAATATTCTCACCTAAGCTACTTCTTTCTCTCTTTTCCTTTCTCTTTTTTTTTTTTTGGGTGAATGTCATATTTAGTTCCTAAAGTATCATTTGTAACTTTACAGTTCCTGAACTTATAATTCCATTTCACATTCATCTATCTGGTGAATTTTCTGGTACACTTTTGTCTAAAATGGTATCATATGACAAATATATGTCTATTATAAGTGCAAAATTGTTATTACTTGAGTGTACAAATCAAATAAAAAACTTTGTAAAGATGGATTCTTGATTGTGTCCTTATCCTCAAATCGATATGGAGGACAACCCTAACTTTTTACCCCCCTTTTATTCTTTGACTAATTAGAATTACTTTTTCTACTTTTTTTGTTGTTCGGTCAATTAATTTTATTTAGCTAAATTGTATTATAATTTCTACAATTTTGTCCTTATAATAGGCACATGTTTGCCACAAGAGACCATTTCAGGCAAAAAACCACCGAAAAATTGACAGAATGGATGAATATGAAATCAATTTATAAGTTCAAAGACTGTAAGGTCATAAATGTTACTTTAGGGACTAAAATAATACTAAAATGAAACATTGAGAACTAAATATGACATTTGCCTTTTTTTCCCCCTTCTTGCTTTCTTTCCTCTGTCTGTGCGTGTGTTTTTAGCCCCGTGAGTTCCTTGAGTAGCCAAAATTTCAACGCAGAACGTGCTGTAAATTTGCCCATTAGCAACGTAGAATGTAACCAAAAGCATCATCTGAAATCTCTGGTTCCATATTTGCGCACTCTCTAAATCTAAATCTAAACTTCACAATCCAAATAATTGAAACGAATTCTTGTCAAATCTAAATTGAAGTATATCCTTGCCCCAAAAAAGAAAAAATCTAAATCAAATTATAGACAGAAATGAATAATTGAAACGAATTCTTGTCAAATCTAAATTGAAGTATATCATTTAAAAAAATATCTAAATCAAATTAAAGACAGAAATTTATGTACAGGGATGGTGTGATTAAGAATGATACATACAATTCGGATTGTACAAAAGAATACATAAAAAGAGCTCATGATCATTCTATTCTATATACAGGTGATTCCTATATAAAAGCAGGGTTTACATGTGTTTCAATAGTTAGCATTCTACATGATCTGTGCAAAAAAATGCCGTGATAGAAACATCATAAGCCTCAAAACAGAAAAATGGGGTGTAAGAATTACAACAAAATAAAAAGGAAGGGGTAATAGTACAATCACATTCATACATCAATATCTAAAAATCCACCAGATCTCAGACTCCAGCATTTTAACCGTTGATACTCTTAACATTAAATTTGGTTTCTAAAGCTTAAAACATAAACGAAATGTCCGACAACCGAATAAAAAGGTTACTCCGGCAAATTAGAGTCTTCAAGCCGCCATCCGTTTTTGTAAGAATCGGAGCTTCAGCAGGAACAACTTCAGGTCAAAGATCATACTCCTTCCACCTAACATCTAAAAAATAACATGATATATCAGCTCCAATATGACGTGCATCGTCTCATTACACATTCAAGATAAAACCAATACAATCTACACAAAGTATGCAAATATGAGTAAGAAAGCAGATGTTACAAAGTAATTAGATCCAAAAGGCCAATAAATAACAACGATTGTCAGAAAAATTATAGTTGTTCAGAACTATGAAAGACCACATAGATAAATAGGACCTATGTAATGTGTATAGCAAACTGACAATTAAGGGTTCCTCAATCCATCCACAGGGAAAGATGCTGGAATACTAGATACCAAGGTGAAAAAGTAGTGGCATATATCTATGCAGGTCTTACCAAAAGGGGATTAAGCTATTTCAGGAAATATATTCAGCCTTATCTATTTTTCTTCAAATGTATCTTTAACTTGAGGTTGAGGTAGCAGCATGACCAAACTTCCCCCAAGTGAAATACTATTCTCCATAATTTTTTTCATCAGTAGGAGAGGGAGAAAGATACATTTTAAAACAGGTCTAGATTTTACTGCCTCCATTTCTAAAAATTCCCTTAATTTGATAATCAAAGCAATGACTACCAGCTCAAAGTCTTAACTCTTTTGCCTGTCAAGATGAGTCATTAAAGATATGTTTGGACTGTGGAGGATTTGGGTGACGAAAAGTAGAAGGAAGATGGAAAGGAGCAAAAAGTGATGCAGACTACTATCATTTTAAGTGTGGAAATTTTTTGCTCCATGTTTTCCTTAGTAAAATCCAAAAAGCAAACCTGGTGAAAAACAAGGGCGGGGTCCTTCAAGATTATAAAAGAATTACATATTACAGTATATCCTAAATTTCTTGCAAATTCCCTTCGACAGATCCATCTTCTCTAATTGGCTATCCATCTATCAAAGTAAAACCATGTCGATGATGGTACAACACCCGTCTCAGATCAATAAAATTTCCACTACAAGCCTATCAACTTCCACTAACATATCTTAGAAACCACCACCACAAAATCCAAAAATCCCAAAACTCCCAAAAATTTCAGTGCCGCTCAACTACATGATTTATCTCTACACCAGTAAAAGAAAAGTCTAAAATGTTAGAACCATACTGCAACACAATATGAACACATTCATTTCCCAACTCTGCCTTTCCTAGTTAAACATCAGACTGCGAAGAGTGAGGGTGGCATTACAATATGCGACTGTATGGGGGAATTGTTAAACTTTTGAGTTAGAGATGCCTGATTAGCTGGGCAAATTTGAATTTGTGACCTATAGAAGCAACCGCATTGGCAGTAGCTAAGCTTGTTGCACTATTGTAAGAGCTGCATTAATGGTTGACTACAACAAGCAGCACTCTTATTCTTAAATACTTGATTAATTTAATCTTTTTCATTTTTCCTATTTCCCCTATGTGCAAATTTTCACAGTTCATTCAAGGCATCGAAAATGGGGTGGCTGTTATCTTATTTGACAACTCACAGATTTTGGTTGCATGAACCAAGTAAAACTGGAAATGATGAAAAATAGAACATTTCTAAAAGACTAATCAGGTCAGCTAGTTCTGGAAAGGGAGAGTTATTATACCAAATTTTCCTCAATCCGAAATTCTAATCAAGGTTAATGAGTTATTTGCTGTTCAAGCTCTCCTTGATTTTTGATTCAAAGACAGGACAACAGAGGACAGTAATGAATACTACACTGCCCTATACTCTTGTTCCCTTATACACAATTCGATAAGGATTATGCACGTCCATTTCTACTTTTCTTAGTCAATTCTCCCCTAAGAAGCAAGACCTGATTGGCAATACGAGGCAATTGAGATTAAGACTGATATATGTAAAGAATGCTTCTATGGCTTTACCAACATAAAGAAAGAGAGAATCATTGGGCAGAAAGCAATGCATTTGGTTCCTACAAATAACATGATATAATCACGGTGCTGCTGCATCCATTTCTGAGCTTCCCAGCAGTAAAGGGTGTTAGTTTAGCTAAAAGTTCCGCAGGTAAAATGTGGTTTGAACAGGACATATGAGAACAGGATATTCAATTAAAAATGTGAGGATAGGAGATTCAAAAAGCTGCATGCCAATTGTCATGGTACAATAATTATAAAGGAGCATATTCCACAATCAAATGAGGATATCTAATACAGCAACTCAGACAATGCAACATCCTTTGAGAGAGAGGAAGAGGGGGTTGGAGTGCTAGCTTAAGATTTCAAATAGCCCCCAAAGTGACTATTTTCACTAAAGTACTAAACATATAGCTTGGATTCTACTACATCATGCTCATGCTTAAATGCAGCTCAATCCCATTTCATCAATCATTTGGGATAGAGAAAGAAACATCCATGGCATCAAAAGAAGTTGAAGAAATGCAACAACATACTCAAATTTCATTTAGGAAAACTAGCAGGCATACGAACCAAAATTTTGCATATTAATATGTGCAGTGGGCCACCTACAGGCCACATAACATGGGAAAATAAAAATGGGGAAAGGAAAAGAGTCGAAATGATCATGTGCTATAGGTAAAGCTTGAAAGATTGTGTGCAAAGTAGTTGTGTGCCAACCAACTGGTAGAAAAAATAAAATTATTCTTACTAAGAGGATACAGCCAAGTGAAACAAATGCTAAATCTATAAAGGATTCGCATTGCCATGGACAAAACTTAAAAGAGACTGATGAAGTCTAAAAACTTACTTGAGTCGTGCACTCATGAAAACCAGTCTCTGAAAGGAGTGATCCAAACCTGAATCAGTTCACTGGTGGCAGGCAACCAACAAAAAGCTCACAAAAGACTCCAAATGACTGTAGTTATCACAGTTTATTTAGTGCGTCATTTCCTTTCTGAACTAAATCCTGAGATACACTGCGGCACATTTAGTTATTCGGAGGTTAGGCGGCGCCTTTTCCCATGATCAGCATCCCTTGATCTTGATCTATGCTCTTCCTCATGCGATAACCTTGACTTGCTATGAGTCCTAGATGATCTTCCCCTGTCCCGTTCATCATCATATTCAGCCTCATGAATCTTGTGCCTTTGACGATCAGCATGTCTGTCTCTATCATCCCTATGGCGTTCTCGATCACGGTCACGATCCCTATCACGGTGTTTGTCCCTGTCTCTTCCCACATCTCTGTCATCACGATGTCTCCTCTCTGACCAATCATGATCACGTCCCATATCTTTTTCTTTAGGAAGATCTTTGTCATAACCTGCTCCTCTATCATCCCGGTATCTTCTCTCAGAAGAGCCAGACCAGTCCCTTTCTGATCCTCTGTCTTTCTCTTTCATGGCATGTGTCCATGGCCCTCTCTCTTGACTTCCTTCTCCAAACTGATGGTCGGAAACAGCTTCTTCCCCAAAACTGGACTCTCCTGCTCTCCCTCCATGCTCATCGCCAGCCCATCCCCCCATATTTGGATCTGACCACATCCCCATATTATGCCCCTCAGCTCCAGGAGGGGGCATCATTCCCATGCCATTCATAGGCATTCCCCTCCCAAAGAATGCTGGATTGACATGGGGAGCCACACCAGGCAAACCAACATTTCCAACGGGTCCAAATGAAGATAAAAGTCCTGGAAAGGGTGCATTAGGTGCACCAGGAAAGCCCCCATAACTACCCATTCTCCCCATTGGGCCTCCAAAAGCAGGATCGAACCCTTGCCCCATCATTGTTTGAGGATGCATCAATGGAGGACCAGCGCCCATACCCTGTCCAAATCCATTACTATTACCCGCGAACCCACGAAAACCTGCTCCACCAGCCCTACCCCTCATGGGGCCTGTTGGTCCCCTATTCCCCATCCCTACCTGAGAATTACCTCTACCCCAATTTCCTCTCCCAAAGCCTCTACCATTGTTATCACCACCTCCTTGCTGATTCCCACCAGGGCCTATGCTATTACCAACACCACCAGGTTTGCCAGGCAAATCTACAGGCCCTCTCCGTGGTTGATTAACAGCTGTCTGACCCATTTGCTGTTGGTTTCTATTGACCTGGGCCTCACCCATTCTCTTAACAGTATGGGGCGAGGCATATGCAACAACGCATGGTCGGCCATTAAATAGATGCCCATTCATCGCTTCCTTGCAAGTTGTGGCAGCTGCTGGATCATAAAACTCAACCTGACAATAACCCTTTGACTTCCCACTAGCTCTCTCATCAAAGAACTTCAAATCCTTCACTGCTCCATACTTGCATAGTTCTGATTCCAGCTCGGCATCTGTTGTCCACCAATGCAAGTCACCAACAAAGAGAATCGTCCCTCCACCGCCACCGCCACCACCACCGCCACCGCCACCACCAACGCCAATGCCACCAACAGTCCCTCCAACCCCACCATCACCTCCATATACATTTCCACCAGCCACATTCATATTACCTGTGTTCCCCACATTCTCAAGACTTCCCATACTAGCAGCATGCGGCTGCTGATGCTGAACCATCTGTCGGTCACTCGGGACATTGTTGCTAACTGCCCGCTCATCCAAACCGGATAATTTATTTGATGAGGGCCCTAACTCAACCCTAAGTCCACCACCACCACCACCGCCGCCGCCAATTGGAGCTCCCGTCCCTCGACCAACTCCGATATCATTCACACTACTACTTCCCTGAAATTCCACATTCTGAAATCCCTCTACTCTACCAGGGACCCAGGACGAAGCCCCCTCTTCTTGCACACCTAAAGTTCTACTCTCCACCACCGGCTGTGGTGACGGAACAAGATTTGCCTTGTTCTCCTCAACTTCCCCATTTCTTTGCCCTAAGTTTTCCTCGTTTTTCCTAAGTGACTGTAGAAAGTTCTCTCCAACATTAACGTCGTTGTAGAGATCTTCGTAGTCATCCTCCTCCTCGGCAAGGAAACCATCGTCGGCGACGGCGGAGATCGCCTCGTTCCGCTGGAAATGCTCGCTTGCGTCGCCGCCGTATCCTCCGCGCCCTGCCTCGTTCTGGTCCATCACTTAAATTCGAAACCTATGACTATGGGTCCCCTTGATTTCTCAATTCTTAGGGATTAAACCAAGATTGGGAACATATTTGTGCAACCTGGGACTGAATTTGCAGGATCGTAGCAGAAATTGAATCCTTATCCTTTCTAATTTCCCAAGCGGAGAAACCCTAATTCTATTTTTCTTTCCCCTTTTCTCGTTTTCTAAAGGAAAGGCCTGAAGGAGAAACCCTAATCTTTTTAATCATTAAATTTTTTTCTATATTTTTGTAGAAAATTTGAAAATGTTGCTAATTTATTCAGACGTCTAGTGGTAAGTAGTAACAATATAGATAAATCCAGACTCAAATGTATGGGATCCACTAATTAAATACTATTTGTTATTTGACATTTATGACAAATCAATTGGCTAGTTAGATATTGACCTTTTTTGTTTTTTGGTGATGAGTTAGATATTGACTATTGACTCAACACATATATAACTCGTGGCTCGTGCTAATAAAGAATAGAGAGTACGATGCCTTACAAGTTTATCTATGGCAATTGGCAACGCTTTTGATAAAATAATAGTATATTACGATACCTCCTGACATCAATGATTTCTGATTCGATTAACAAAATTTAGATTCCACAATTATCATATGTTGGGATCAATTTATTATCAAAATGTGTGAGTTGTGTTCTACTTTGATAGTAATTTATTTCTATTTTAATAACAATTATCTTGTTTAGTTATATTGAAATAATTTGATTTATATTTTGAATTATAATGTATAATATGTTGATTTACAATATATAAGGTATCGATGCACTATTTCAAATCAAAGAAGGGTAAATTACACATAAATCCCTTGAAATTAAGTCAAATTACAGTTAGACCCTCTAAAATATGAAAAATTATATCTAGTTCTTTTGAAGTTTGGGTCCGACTATTATAAAAGGAAAAAATAATGGAATAAAATTTTTACTCTCGTCAAGATGTTATTAAAAAAATAAAAAACAGAGAAAAGTCCCACAATTTAGGTTAAGTGTGAAATGATAAGTTTGCCATTTCTTACCTAACGCTGCATTTGGAACAAAAATTTTGGTGAGAAAAAAATAGAAAGAAAACAAAAAAGCTCACAAATAAAACCAAAGAGTACTATCATTTAAAGTAAAAAAAAATTACTTTCTATTTTTCTTACCAAAACTTAAAAACCAAACGGAGAGTAAAAGACACAAACTTGATTTTTGGCCCCAAACTCTTTTTTCGCGTATACTCTTCCTGTTCTCCTAGGTGAAAGGAGGAAAAAAAAACCCTATAGAAAAATACATCAAACGTTTATCAATTGATATTTTGATCGTTGAGGGCTATCTAACATGGTTCCTTCAAGAATAGCAACTTGCATATTGTTTTATAGCACATTTCAACTAACACCAAAAAAAAAAAAAATGCCAAAATTGCACATTTCAACAATTCTAGTTGGAGAAAAGTTAACACAAAAAACCTAATTAAGTTTGATTGATGTGTAATTTTTAAATTTTTCTTTTTCGTCATTTCTATATGTTTTTTTATGATAGAATCTACTCAAATTTTCATGTTTTACAAATGATTTTAAAGAAACACAAGATTTTTTACTACATTTTATTTTTCTATATCCCAAATTTTTTTCAATTATTTGAAACGTTGAAGACGAATTCTTTGCGAGTCATAAAATTAAGAGTTCAATAAATATTTAAATAGCTAAATCCTACAAGACTATTTTGAAAATAAAATAGAAAATATTAAACTTGGCTTGAAAGTCATATATTGGGCTAAAAGATATTTATAGAAAATATTAAAGCTCAATAAAATCGCAAAAAAAATCATTATTTTTTCATGAACTATTGTTGGTTTGGTCCATAAACTCTTAAATTAGTCAGCTTCTTACCCTACATCATACTCCCCGTTGGAAAAGAACTCAACCTCGAGTTGTACTCTGGATAGAGAGGCTCATTAGGTAGCTTTTTTGGTGGCTCCTCAGCAAATCACCTCTTGAAATTCATCTTCAAGAACTGTGAAAAGCAGTTTTCCCTCAAATAACAAATGCCGAATTACTCCAACTACATGTTTGACCTCATCATCCGTATCTACGAACTCACCACTCCACTAGTCACCATCGTAATTGGTTTCAACATTATTTGATTCAACCCATCCAAGATGTACATACGAAGATTGTTCTTCAATCATTTGCACTATATTCACTCTGCGATTATTTCTGCACTCGTCAGAATGATACCCCGGCTCTCCACACCTGTAACAATTATTGACATAGGGTTTGGCATAGGAGTTGTTTAGTTTGAGTAGGGGTGTAGGCTATTTAGATTGGTTTTTAGTTATTTGAGGTTGAAAAGAGGATTTTGTGGAGTTATAGGAATTAGGTTTAGGGGTGGGCCTTTTCTCAACTAATTGCAGTTTGGGATGTTATTGGGGTAAAGTTGGTTGGCTAGTTTTGAATAAATTGTCTAGCAAGTTCGGTTTAAATTTTTCAAGCTAGGCGTATAACTTCGTCTAAACTCAATAATGTACGGAGGCTGACTTGATCCTGGATAGTCATCTATAATCCACCTACAAAATGTGTCACTTGTTGATTATCAGTTTCTATCAAGTTATTGCGAGCATTCAGTTACAAGAACTCATTGTTATAATCCTTGACATAATACGTTCTTTCATCGACAATTTTGGTACTAATGGTATATTGTCTGCTCATAGTTGATAGGAAGAAATATCCTACGCATCAGTGGTTTCGCCTTTGACCATATACGTATAAGCTGCTTTCCTTGCCTCCATATATTTGCCTGCAACTGACTACACCAGGTTGAGGATCCTCTTTTTAGTTTATAAGCGACAAACTTTATTTGCTTATCCTTGGGAATTCTAGTATAATTAAATAACTTCTCAATGTTAGATTCTCAATCCAAATATTCTTCAATATCTAAATAGCCATCAAAATTTGGAAGATCAATTTTGAGGTGAAAATCTGGAGCATCATTGTCATCTCATCTACCACCATGATGAACACCAACACAAGGGGGTTCATGAATAACCTCCCCAAACTCATCTTTATCATCATCACTATAACTCACAAGAGGAGGATGGACCTCTCTTAACATTGTAGGATTGCCACCTGTAGTGGGTTAGATTAGTACTCACGAGCTTGTTCATGTTAACATTCATGTTTGTATCAATTCGTCCAGCAGCACGCATCATATTTAGATTTTGAATTGAGTGAGTTATTTCACGAGTCATCTCATGAGTTAACTCTCATAGGGATTGACGCATTTCATGTCGAAAATCAGCGGAAGCCGTCCTAAGTTCATCAACTATAATACGGTCGCTATCATTACCTTTGTTGGCTCTCTCGTTTCGGGCACACTACGGCTTTGATTACCACTTGACAAAGTGAAAACTATGAATTTTGAAAGGTTTTGAACAACTCGTTTTCAAAGTTTCAAAGAATTGCGAGAATTAGGGATATAGGAAAATAAATCGTAGTTTATTCTAATACAATTTATAAAATTAAGAATTTAACAAGTATTTAAACAGCTAAACCCTAATCCTAGTTAAAACACGACATGATTGTTTCCAAAATAAAGGAGGAAATACTAAACTTGGCTCGAAAGTAACATATTGGGCTAAAAGACACCAATAAAAATATTAAAATTAAATAAAATTGCAAAAACTTAAATTATTTTTTGATGGATTATTGTTAGTCCATAAACTCCTAAAATTAGTCAGCGTCTTGTCCTACATCAGTTAAATAAATAGATAAATTTAAACATATATATTTAATATATGTGATCGATTAGGTTTTTTATAAGTTTAGTGTATTAGATGGACAAAGTTATGTTTAGTTTTAGGAGGTCAAATGCAATTAACTCTAAGTTTCAATAGAATATTCTTTGAATATTCCATCGGAGAGATCATTAGAGTGCAAATTGTGAAGGTTGGGTATCAAAAAGCACATTTATAAAAATTGAGTACTAAAGTGAAAGACACCCCCAAAAGTTGGGGTGCTCAACTTAATTTACCCTAAATTTAATCATATCTATACCTTTTTTTTTTTTTGATGGAAAGTCGGTATTTTTATTAGCTAAGCAAAACCAATGTCCACGAAGGCTACCTCGAAACCATATTGAGGCAAAAATTAACTCCCTCTCAGAGGGTATTAGCTCGACATGCCAGAATATAAGCCACGCCAGGCATGTAAATTGAAAATGAGCCACGCCTAACAAGAGAAAAGCACATAAACTGAAAATTACAAGCCCTGCTCCTAATGTCTGCCGTGATACTCCCCATTTCTGGTAAATCCTCGTCGTTGCTGTGGCATCTCGAAATGACTTTCGCACAATCACCCTCAAAGCCAACTCTCGTCTAGCACAACCACAAGCACCGCCTCATAACAGGCCAACATCTCCACGTGTTCTGTGTAAGAATTTTATTCTAATGTAGACTTCTATTAATTAGATATTTTGTTTTTATAAAAACGGGCTAAATTAATAAGGATAATGGAACTTGACTTATAAGGTCTGATTTGTTTGACCCACTATTGTTAAGGCCTTGATTATAGCAGACATGGTCTGACAGTTGGTGTAGGCCCATTCTAGAAAGCCCATAATGGGAGGGCCCTAGGGTTACATTATATATTTGGCTAGGTCCCCTCTCCACTCCACACTCTGATAATCGCTTGTCCCATTGAAAGCTGTCAATATCTGTGAGAGATGGAGATGAAGAATTAGCCAAGGATGTTTGTCTAAACATCCATAATGATCGACTATCAATCATTGGTGTAAGGTACGCTAATATAAATTTATATATATAGTGTTCTAAATTCGTGGTGTATCGATCCTGCGATTGGAAATTTCTTACATTCTGGTGTTAAATATCCCTAGTTTCGGAGTTGGAGCCATCCCACGCACGACCCGGTAGCGTCTCTCACCGCTATCCTAAGTCCGTATTCACCGAAATTTCTGAAAATAACACCTTTTAATAACAACATTTGATGTCTTACCTATTTTGATCTGTCATTTATTTTTATTTTATTTTATTTATTTTCTCTCCCCTTCATATTTTCTATGATCTATTTAGTTTTTACTCCTCTCTCTCTCTCTCATCTCCCAAGTTTTAAATATCAATTTTTTTCACTTTCTTTGTATTTATTTTCTTAATATTATTTTATTTTAAATTATTTTACCCTTTGCTCATCATTAATTTAATAAATATATTAAAAATATTTTAAGAAAATATATTTTAATACTATAGATACCAACAAATTTTAAGTATGTAATTAAATTATTTTTCATTATACACACACATTGAGTGTGTCAACATTGCTAGTATATTTAATATATCCCAGTACATTATGCACACTAGATTCATGTGCAAAACAAACATGAATATAATTTAATTAAATAGTTAAATGTAATGGTAGAAAATTAATTTTTTTTGTTAAATGCTATGTGAATTATAGATATTTCTTAATTATTCTTATTATTTATATTGCCTTTTTAATTATTGAAAATATATTTAATAGATTTATGATGAGTTAAAAAAATAAATTACTCTTTGATTAAAAAATAAACAATAAATTTAAAATGACAAATGTGAGAGGAGAAATGGGAGAGAGAGATGAGAATAAAAAAGAAAAAAAACAAGTTATTGGAACAAAGAGAGTGGAATGAAAAGAATAGAGTAGTTAAAAGGATATTTTAGAAAAACTATAATTACAAACATTAAAACAATGTAAGACATTCATATACTTAATATATAACATAGATGATCTGTTCCATTCAGCGCGATTTGAAGCAAAAATTTAAATCAAATTGATTTTACGATACAATTTTAAATTGAATTTTTGAACTACAATCTTTTCAAAAATCGAAAAAAATGATGCGGTTGGTATAATTTTGAAAAAATCATGCTCACCCTTGAGAAAAACCTATAAAACGCTTGTGGAAATGTAAATTCTCAAGTATTGATTGATTTATTGAGCTTAATGTTGAACTCAATGAGAATGTCGGTTTGATCCCCTTAAATAATTGTGTGAGCGTGTGCGGATATTTAATACAACCGTTTATGAACTAACTTGTATTCTTCTGATCGTAGTCGATCAATTGAGAAGGATCAATAATCAAACAAACACGACAAGAGCAACCGAGCCAGCCGGTTACATACTTAGATCAACGGATATATTACCTACTATAACCGGTAACAGTGGGCCAAACAATTCCCAACGGTCACGCCACCTCAAACGCAGCGTTTCGTTTCAAATCCTCCTATATTCTAGCTCTCCCCCATTTTCACTATAATCGGCGCTTTTATTTATATATATATATATATATATATATATTGCCTTACAGACATTCCCCATTTATCACAGTCGCCGGAATATTCCCCCACGTTTTCGAAAATGAGTAGAATAATATTCGCCATAGCCTTACTCCTATTGTATACCCAATATTCCGGCAATGCACAGATCACTGGCTCGCCTTCTCCGGCGCCAACCACGGCCGCCGCCAACCACGCGCCGCCCCCGTCAGCAGCTCATGCGCCGGCTCATTCTCCGGGAAGCCCTCATTCATCCCCAGCAAAGTCTCCGGCGCCTACGCCGCCTTCGAACGTTTCTCCGGCAGTGCCGATTAGTTCTCCTAAGACCAGCCCATCTTCTTCTCCGGCACAGTCCCCAGCGATATCTCCGGCACAGAGCACTGTTCCTCCGGCGCCTTCTCGGTCGATCTCCTTGTCCCCTCCGAGCCCGTCTCCGGCGAGTCCTCCACTTACCCCGGTGAGCAGCCCCACGCCGCCGAGTTCGTCGCCTCTGCCCTCGATCCCGGCGAGTTCCCCGGCAGCGGAGGTTCCGGCCACCGACGCAACACCATCGGCTGGTGTTCCTTCGACGCCATCGGGGTCACGGGACGTATTCCCGTCAAGTAGCACTCCGCCAGTTAGTTCGGCGCCGGAAAGTGCAATAGGGCCGGTGGCCGATGATTCGTCGAGTTCAAAAGCCGTATACGAGGTTTCAATTATTCTTACAGGGCTTGCTCTTTGGGCTGCCATGGCCATACTTAAGTAGGACATGTATGTTTATACGATTTTCTTGTTTTTCCCCATAGCTAGCGTTTATTCATGGAGTATTATTACATATTCTTCTCTGAGATTGAAAATATTTTCCTAGTTTTTGTTGTACCATGTATGCACTCTGCTTCATTTCACTCTGCTTTGTTATATTGAATTTTTGATTTATTAAAATTATTTGGTCTATTCTTGCTATACTTTGAATTAGTTTAAACTTGTTTTTAAGTATCAGAATGATCTTTAAATCAATGAGACAAGGTCTAAAGGCCATTTTGGTTGAACTTTTATATCTTCAATTGAAAACATAAGTCTTGAAAGACTATATAAATGTAAGGAGATACTAGCATTGTTGGCCAATGTTGCAATTGAGAACCCCTGCAGATGGTATAATATTTGTGAGGAGTGAAGCTGGTCTTGCAACCATGCTTGATGCTTTGGTGTAGCTATCTGAAGTCCCATTGCCGGAGTTCGTGAAGCGGGCCCCGTTCAGCAGCATGTCCCCGTCCGATCTCCAGTTCCAGCTCTTCCACTCATCATCTCCTGGTGGGGTTTCGTGTTTCGTGATCTGAACGAGTTAATTTATTAGCATGAGATGTGCGATTTTTGTTGTCGGAAATCAAAATTGATATGACGAAAATACATACCTCCTTTGTTTCTTCGTCGTCTGATGCAATGAAAACATTGCCTTGACTATTGATTGTTGGATTCGCACTTCCTCCAATTGCATACATCTTCCAACCGGTGTATACATTGTTTACAATGTGAAAGTAGCCATGCCTACACCTTCACCATTTAAAAGTTTCAATGATAACTAGCATTAGTTAAAGAATCTCTTTACTTGAAAGCCCGTTCGAATCTCTGTTTCAAAACAGTGTTACGTTTTCTTTTACACGTTTCTGGATAAATGGTGTTTATATAAAACTAATAGAGAATATAACAGACGATTCAAAAAGGGCACGAATTCAAGATTTTCTATAGTTAACTACCTTGGAATTCTTTGAACGAGGCCTTCTCCAAAGTAATTGAGAGCAATTGTGACTTGCATATTCTTGTCTGCAAGAAAATCATCACTATGACCCATAAGCATGACTTCGTTGTGCTGAAACATGTAGTTATTGGAGACCGTTATTGCTGTCGATCCGGAAACTATATCAATAAGGCCGTCGCTGCAACTTGACAGCGTGCAATGGTCAACCCAAATGTCTCGCGCCCCGAATATCGAGATGCCATCCCCGTCTGAAATACCCCTCAACTCATAATGCTGCGGCGCGTCTGTCACGACCGCGTTCCCCGCCGGAATACAGTCGTGTATGTAAATCCCATGTACGATGATGTTGGTAACATTCTGTATGGTTATGCAAGGCCCGTCAGATATATCTATGTTGAACCCTCTGCCATCTATGGTCTTGTATGAGTTCATCATGAGTTCTTCCTGCAACCTTATTTTCATGTCGTGATCGAATATGATCCACAGCGGCTCCTCCTGGATGACCGCATGCCTCAGCATGCCTTGGCTCGGGTTCTGGGGATCATCATCCTCCGACGTCACGACATAGAACTCACCATCTCTCCCGCCGATGGCATTGCGCCCGAACCCAATTCCGCAATCCGCCAGCACTTTCCGATTAGTTTCCCAGTCAGGATCGCACCTCCAGCAATCGTCGATGGGGTTACCCGTCCTGCACGATCCCGTCGATGCTTGTCCAGGCTGGCCATCTGTGGCGTTCTTGATCAATCTCCTGCATCACAAGGGGAAGTTGGATTAATGATATGCACCCATGATCTTATATTTCACCTTATAATACATGTCATGCATTCAGACAATAAAATACGAAAAACGAAACTAGTTAGGTAAAGGCATTTACCATTGGATTTGTTCTGACGGGCGTGCGTAGAGCGTGTGAGCATGTGTGAAGAGAACAAAGCACATGAGAAGGACTTGTGACATTGCATTTGCTGCTATTCAACTACCCTTGGAGAGAAGGGGGAATTTTGGGGGCTAGAAATATGGTGATGAAGTTTGAGAATGAAAGGTGGAAATAAATGAGGTGATTAAAAGTTGTTGGAATTCATGACAATAATACCAAAAGTTGCAAAAGCTGTTGGGGAGTACTAATCCAGCATTCACATGTGAAATTATTGTGTGTTTTGCGTCCCGGTTACTAGCAAAGTAGCAGCCAAATAGATCAATCAAAAATCTAAAATATATCCTAAAATTACTTTATTTGGAGTATATAATCCTTGCTTCAACAGTTTTGTGGCTATAATCTAAAAACCCCGGTACTTTTCTTTACTCTTATTTTAAATGTTCAAGTTCAGGGAAATTGTAGCTTAAATTTGGTTTAACCACATCGGAATTAATCAAGTTGGCGTTCGTCTTACACTTGCCAAATTCTTGGTATATGTTCAGGAAAGTGTGACTAATCACGTAATAAATGTAATATATATTTATCTTCTAATTGGTTGGTTGCGGCCCAATCAAGTTCGAGTAAGTTGTGGTGTCAAGTTCTTAAATTCTAATGTTAATACCTGGAATGAACCTTGGATCCCCTCTGTCAAAGGATTTATCCCCCCCAACCCCCAACTTCCTGAGCGTTCCCTCAATTTTTTTTGGTCAGAAGCTTGTTGAATTCTGATAATATTTCTTGGAATTTTTGTCTCATCCAAATGCTTTTTCCTGAAGTTATTGTTAATGAAATTCTTAAAATCAAAATTCCTCAAGAGGAGGTACCCAAAGAATCTTATCTGGACTCCCTCCACGTCAGGGACTTTCACTAGTTAAGAGTGGTTACCTTGTGGATCAAAAAAATAGATTTGCGCACTTCACTGTTGATAAGTAAAAAAATATGGAAAACTATTTGGAATTCTAAAATCCATGAAAGGCATAAATTTTTCTTGTGGCGTTTAGCGAGTAATGTTTTTCTACTCAAGCTCGATAGGTCAATTTTTTTGAATTGAGAGATATTTCTTGTCCTTTTTGCAATCAAGCGGAAGGGACATTGGAACACATTTTTATTCAATGTCATTTTGCAACCAAAATTTGGTGGTTGTCTCGGTGGAATTTCAAACTTGATGCGTTCACGTCGCTGTCAATCGATAATTGGATTCTTTTGGTTCTTGACTGCAGAAACCAACTCATACAAAGGCGAGAAGATTGGCTTGAGTTCCTATTGTTTTGTGTGTGTGCTATGGAACTCATTTGGAAGGAAACAAACCTTGTCATTCATCGTCAAGAAAAATTGTAAGAAGAGTATATTGCAAAGCTTGCCGGAAAAAAAGCGAATGAACACTTGGATGCACAATGGATGAAGCAAGTTAAAATCCAAGATTGTAGCCCAATAATCAAATGGAAGCCCCCTCAACATGGATGGCTCAAAATTAATGTTGATGTGGCTTTCTTTGAAGGTAAATGCACTACTGCCCTTGTTGCTCGTGATTCCCGTGGAAAAGTGGTTTTTGATGCTACAGAAAATTGTTTAGCATTGAACTCTTTAGTGGCAGAAACCTTCACTCTCAGTAAAGCCTTTGCTTTCATGGATAAAAAAAGCGTTCCTCTTGTTGTTTTTTTAAAGTGATTCATTGCTTGTTGTCAAAATGTTGAAAAATATCAAAGGGTGAAATTGACTGGGCATGCAAAATTGATATTCAAGAATCCTTCCAGATCCTTGATCGATGGCCATAGTGGAAGGTTGATTCTATTAGAAGGAAAGGAAATTCAATAGGCCACTCTTTAGCTAAATGGCCCTTTGACTTTCATTGGACTGGGTCGGTTTCATTTAATGAATTTCCTATCATCTTTGATTATGAGTTACTTTAAAACTCATTTTTGTCTTGTAAACCCTAAATATGCTTTTCTTGATTTATTTAAAGTTCAATTATTTACCAAAAAAAACAAAAAAAGAATACTTTTCGTTTGATTTAAATTTCACCGATGGTGCTGAAGTTGCCAATCATTAGAAAGTATCATAAATTAATGGGACGACTCATAATACCTGATCTAATGAAAAAATAATAATAATAATAATTGTTAGTTTACTGGTCCCTGCTCGCAAACTAAGTTTCCTTATTTGAATCATCTCGAAAAAGAATAAAAAAAACACTGCTCGCACAACGTAGTAACAACTTGTACTAGCACATTGAAGAAGGCATTATGTTAGTTGGGTAAAATGGTCCATACCCTTGATTTTGGTTCCTTTTCGTTCCTTTTCCAGGTCATGAGAATTGAATACAAGTTTCTCAAATTGGCATATTTTCGTTCTTAAAGCTTTTCAAGAAACAGAATGTAATTTTTCGCTATCAAACATTTCTGGTGCATTATTAAGCTCTTTGTTAAAGCCTAACTGTCGCATAATTGTTGGAGACAGTGTGGTTTATGTCTTTATTTGCACAATTAATGAAGCAGTACCATATCATAATTAAAGGATAATTAAATTGCATAATACTTCTTTGGTATTAATCGCCTAATTATTGAGTAGCCTGCCATTCTATTTTGCTCAACAACTTAAAGAAATTTAAGACATTCGAAAATGAAAATGATGTCAATCAGGCCTAATTCAATCGGCGATTGATGATGCCCAAATTCGTCGCCGAACATGGAGGCCATACCTTGCGAAGTATTGTCCCACACCTTGAGACGATGGGGTTTTGTCCTTTGATGAAAAGGCGCCTCGCAAGGTGAGAGAGGAATATATTGAAGCTTTCAAACTTGCCAAATCCCTAGACTCCTTCCGATGTGGGACAAGATATGGTATCATCATAAGCTCCCCAGTCGAGGGACTTGGGAAGAGGCACATGGCCATCGTTTCCCATAGACGGCGCCATTTGATGATGCCCAAATTCGTCGCCGAACATGCATGGAGGCCCTACCCTGCGAAGTATTATCCCGCACCTTGAGACGATGGGGTTTTGTCATTTGATAAAAAAGCGCCTCGCAAGGTGAGAGAGGAATTGAAGCTTATAAGCTTGTCAAGTTCCTAGACTCCTTCCGATGTGGGACAAGATATGGTATCATCAGCGATATTGAGATTCCAAGACTATGATGCCTTTGGTTCGATTCCCCATCGAAATGTGTGGGTCTCAAATTTATTTTGATAGTAATTTATTGGTTTTACTTTGATAGTAGCCTGATAAAATAGCTTGATCTGTAATTTGAATTCTGATATAATAGTTTGATTGTAATAAATGAGTTATTTATGAATTTAAATGAAAATGACTTTTCTATCTGTGTTTTAGCCCCACCACCAATAGAGAAAATACATAAGAAATTACTTCGTCACTAAAAAGTATAGGATAATTCGGGAGAAGAGAATGTGCAATTTTTATAATTTATTAATTTGAGATTTATAGCATAACAAACTTTGCCAGTTTTAAATGCAAAAAACAAAGATATTCAAACTTGTCACACACCAAATATTTAACATTGATTCTTTCTTTAATAGTTAGTAAGCATTCATGTTTAATGAATACCTTAAAAAACAGTTGATAATTTGAAGAAAATAAAAATTGTCAATAGGAGATTGAAGTTTAATTTTGAACTAATATAATTTTCGTACAAAACCATAAAGGCAATTTATGGTGATTTTGATTATTAAATTTCAGCTATTGAATTTTTTTGCACAATAATTTATTAATTTATTTCGAATATTCATATATTATACTTCAACTTAAAAAAGAATTCGATCCACACATTATACTAATAAATTAATGAAGTTCTGTATAATTGTTTTCGATTTTGTAAGCAAAAAAATTGAGAAATTTAGTACAATGAGGTAAAAAAATTCCTCTCTCAATAGTATATGAACTTTCTTTTTTAGAAATCGAGATCCCGCATATCTTATTAGGCAAAAAAATGAAAAAGAAAAAAATAATAAATTAAAAAGGACACATATCAAAAATATAAGAACGTTCCTTAGTGGACGTTCACCCGGCATCTACGAAACCATTTATGAGTATGAGTTTGTTTTGATGAGATAATGACTTTTTTAATCTCAAACGCCTTTTAAAAAATTAGCATCAAGTATCAACGGTCCTGTGGTGAGAAAATTAACCCTTATCATTTTCCAAATTAGTATTTGTTTTAATAGCTTTTTCTATTTTCCATTATAATTTTTTTTAAACTATTTTATTTATGTAATACATAAATAAAACTTATGGGTATAACTTACCTATTTATTTTTCATCCGCACACACACACATATGCAGATATCTACACATATTATGTAAATTATATTTTTGTTTTTGCATATATTTAAACTATATTATATAAACTATTTTGTGTATTTACATATAAGTTATATAATTTTTTATACAATATAAATTATATAATTGATATTTGAATATGTATTATGTTATATTATCTTATTTATTTATTTTTTATATATATAGAATTTGATGAAGTCTAAAAATAATAAAGGTAAGTTAATCGAAATCAGATTGGATTGAAGGAAAAGACAAAGCGGATCACATGCAATACGATTAAACAAATGTGAGTTAGCTAGGAGTGATCCCAACTCCCAACTAAGATTTTCCTGACACTCATGCCAATAATGTATCTCGAGGAGAAATTGAATATTGGATAGACAATTTACCAGAGTTTCCAAAGAGTTAATGTACTTACCAAACTCATTGGATGAGGTGATATTTTATAGGGAAAAACCTTGGCGATGTGCCAAATTCCAATTGATTGGATTCACAATGTGGCCAGAATAACATCTAGGGAATACCAATACGAGGAATTAGCTTGGATTGTGAGTCCATCATTTTGTGCATTAAAAGGAAGGGGTATTGCATATACATCTAATGTTAAAGATATCATATACGATAATCATTTAATGCATTGTGATAAGCATACTTTTTGTATGTGAATGTGATAATAAAATGTATGAATAGACACGACCCTCGTTGATGAAATATTGACTTTCAGTTTGCCTTTTAAAAGTTTGGGGGTGCCTTCTCGAGCAAGCTTTAGAGACAACTGAGATAGGGATCTAGTCGAGGAAGCCGAGGGTACGTCGAGCTTCAAATGGATTCCTTGAAATAACCATAGGTTTATTATTATATACACATAACATTTATGTTTTATGTTTAATCATAGGATTCATGGTGTCAATAACTTTTATACATGATTTTTGATACTTAAATTGAGTAAGAATGAATTAGTCCATTCAATATATGCTAATTAAGACAACATAAGCTTTGTTTTTCTGTTTTTAAATAGCACATGGGCTATAAGCTAATAATTTGCGTTTGGACTTCAAATGACTAGAGCACTGGGCCTTAGAGTATTACACTACCACAACAATAAGCCATTGGGCCCTTACTTTATTGGCCCAAACATAATTAGTATCTAGTTGTCCAAAATCAAACACATTATCCGCTATCTGTTTACTTGAAAGTTCTTGTTAAATCTTGAGAACAAACATGATATCAACGCACAATCTTTTATTCTCCCTTTCGACAATATCAATTTATGGGTTTTTGTTTTGGTTTTAATCATTTTGAGGTTCAACACTCTGCAGGCTATAGTTCTTGGGTATTGATATACTGAGATTTGTCCTGTACTAAGGTGTTAAACAAAACAAATATTAGTTATTCCTTTTTATTGCTGTTGTAGCAGCAAGCCCGTCTAGCTCAGTCGGTAGAGCGCAAGGCTCTTAACCTTGTGGTCGTGGGTTCGAGCCCCACGGTGGGCGATTTTTATTTTTATTTTATTTCTCCAAAAACAAAAACAAAATGAGAGAGAAAAATGTGTGGTGGACGACATATTTTTATGTTTGGTAATAATAAATAAGGGGTCCAAAATGTCTGAGTGGGCTGTTCTGGGCTCTACCACTACCTCCTACCCCTCCTCTTAATTAGGGCGGCCCATTGGGCTAATTATTACAATACAACATTAATTTCATCTTTTCATGGTATACCTTGGTAGTATGGCACTATGTTTTGAATTGAAATGAAGAGTTAAACATAACAGCAGTATTCATGTGCCACAGACTGCTTAGGGAACTCCAATTTAGTGATAGAGACAGAAATCTTTTTTTTGAACGAGCAATATCAAGTTTGTGAACTATAAAAAAATTTTTATTAATAGCGGAATCATAAAATAGTTCGTGGGATTACTAATAAAAAGATGATGAAAGCTAAAAAAGATAGTAGAGTTTTTAAATCTTTTAACTAATCTATTTTATACATACATATATATATATATATATATATATATATACAGAGTTACAGACACACGGATAAGAGATAATGATGACCTTGATGAGTACACCCCAATACATAAGGGCCCCTTTTGATTGGGTGGATTGGATAAATGTATATTTAGTATTGAGTTGGTTGGTGGGTTGGATAATTGTAGTTGAAATGCCATATTTGATTTGTAGGATTCAGTCCATGGCTCAAATTTCAATGATATATAAATCTCGTTTGATTTTGTGGATTACATTGGATTAATAGCAAAAGTTCCATTTTGCCCTCAAAATTATTTTTCATTGGTTTTTGACTTTTTTTATAACAAGGACAATTTAGTAAATTCAATTTTGGGATATTAACAATACATTCTAACTTCCTCTAGTAGCACCCCCCCCCCCCAAGACTGAATCCAGCTTAAATGATGGCTTCAATCCATGGTATCATGGATTGAGGCATTTCAATACATAATAAAATTACGAATTAAATATGGAATTTAGATTGGACTATTTATTGTATTACAACATATTATAACAAATCAAAAGGGGCCAAGGACTTTTTTTCTTTTTTCAATTGGGTCCAATAAGAAAGAAAAATCAAGATATATAATTTTTTTTTTTATCTATATTGAATACATTTATAAGAAGAAGTTTTAGCCCCACCAACAATTTTAATTATATAGATGAAAGGGGCCATTTTTTTATTTTTTTTTGAAAAAGTAGATATAATATAATCAGAGACGAAGTTAGAATTTTTTTTAGAGGGAGTTTTTTCTATTGTTTTTTTGGGGGGGGGAGGGGGGTGAGAGGGTAAATTTTATTTTTGTAAAAAAAAGGCATATAGAATTTAATTCATTATGAATTTGAGATGGATCGAGTGTACTCTCTAACCCTTTAACTCTATCATTGAATATAATATTTATCTCAATATAAATTTGAGATAGTCTATTGCACCCTCTAACCCTGCTCTGACTTAAATAGTAATAAATTATAATTTAACTACAAAAATGAAAACAAAAAAAGAAAAAGAAACTAGAAAAATGAAAATGTGCAGCTAAACAAAACGAAAAAGACGTAGACAGTCTGGCCAATCGGCTGAGGCCCTGAGGGAAGCGCCTGGTAGAAGCTAGAAAATCCAGTGTCGGTGATTCCGTGGGGGCAACAATGTTAACGCCAACCCCTGCCGGCCACGTGGAGGCGTACTGGTACGGGGTTGGCTGGTCCCATGCTGTGCTTGTAGCATGACTTCTCTCATGCTTTTTTCCCAACCGTCACATCTTTGCCATATTTCAGGTAATATTTGCCCCCACGCTTTTCACATACAGTTATTACTTATTACAAATACACACCCACCCCACCTCGGCTTTCTTTTTTTATTTTTATTTTTGTTCAAAAAATTAGGGCAAGTGTTTCATTTATTTGATTTTACTTTTTGCTTAGATAATGATGTTTTTTCAAATAAACAAATATTATTACGATTTTTCATGATATTTATATCATGTGCAAAATATGTATTTTTGGGATGAATTCTCTCTCCCCCTCTTTCTCTCTCTCTTTTTAAGTACATTCATTCAAATATATTAATAGTTCATAAAGTATAAATTAAATAATTACATCATGAATTACTATTAAAGTAAAATAAAGATCTACACATACAATAATATCAAATCGAATTCACAATCTTTAAATTTTGCGATACCAACTTCGGTGGTTGAGTAAAGCCTTACTGGAAAAATATTATATGAATATGGAGTTTTGGTCACATACATGGATCAAATAATTTAAATTATATTATATTTTATATGTTAATATTTTTTTCAAATAAATTAATGATATAACACAATTTAAATCATTTGGTACACGTTCGTAATCCAAACTGAATGCATAAAAAAACTTTCCAACATCACCGCCTTGAAGAATTATTTATGGGCACGAAAAAGTCCAGTTTAGTCATGTACTTATTGAACTATTTCTGTATAAGATTACATATATATATATATATATATAATTTAATTAAGACATGATTTGAGCCTCTTCGCAGGTGTAAATTTTGATAACATTTTTTTTTCCTGGAGGATATACTTTGGAATAGAAATAACTCAATGTATCGGGCATATATCGGACCAAAATTAACAAGCCAAGAATCATTTGTTATTTAAGGGAGTATCATATTCACTCTTGGCAACGATTTTCCCGCTGGGTGTGATGCTTAAACCACGTGATATGTTTCCAATGCTTTTTACCTTTTTCCAGCTTTCAATCTTCAATTGCAATAAAAATATCAAAGCCATCCAATCTCAAACCACCCGTGCAGAAAATCTCCCTCTCTCTCTCTCTCTCTCTCTCTCTCTCTCTCTCTCTCTTGATTTTTATTTTTTTTTCCCCGCCGGTTTTGTTTCTTGACAAACTGAAAATAAATATCTAAGTAGTAGTTGAGTTAGCCCTCAATCTTCGCCGTCAAGGACTGTCCCAAATTCGTATTGAAATCAAGGTTTAGTTTTGAATATGTGGATATTTTAAAAATAATTTATAATATATTACATATCAATTAATTATATCATTATTTTAAAAATAAACAATTACATCAATTATCAAACATAAAAAAAATTGTTTTCCTATAAAAAAAACAGTATGCAATTAATGTTTGTTCAAAACTCATATAAAAAAGCGATTCAGTAAATATTAATATTTTGGAATGAAAAATAAATTATTACAACAATTATTAAATACAAAAAATACTTTCGAACTAAGAATAAATTATTATATTAATTGTCAATAACTATCAATTAATAAAATACGACTCTATAATATTCATATTAATAAAATCCAAATTCGTGAACACGAAGTTATAAGTTTTCTTTCTTACCATTATTAAAGGGCTCCCTAGGGATTTAGTTTTGAATATTTTATGGCTTCATCTCCAAAATCATCCGACAAAGCTCAGCCAAACTGTCACGTAATAATTACATAGGTAATCCCAAATTTAATAATTGCAAAATTCTTGTAAGTATCAACCTTCAATCTTAGGTCCAACATATTACTAAATTATCGAAATTGTGTAAAATGAATAATCTAGTGTTATATTTGCATCAAAAATAAAATAAAATAAAATCTAGTGTTATATATATAGTAACACAACTTTAATAGGGGATGCATTTACACGATTAAACTCATCTATCTACAATATACATACATGCCATATATGTCAAATTATTTTCTTAATTACACACATTGCTTCAAATTATCACACTTGTCATTTTTATAAAAAAATATTTATTACAATCAATCAATTACATCAATAATGTAAAATAACTAATAAATCATTACAGCCAATGATCATCAAATATTAAAAAATACAAAAAAACTATTGTACGATACGTCAAATAAAGAACAAAATTATCATCAAGTATTAAAAATATACGAAATAACTATTATACCAAAAAAAAAAAAAAAAAACCAAAAAAGAGTTCAACTAAACAATTCATGCATTAATAAAAATTCAAACCCAAAACCTAATCGGCAAATGGTGCAAAAGACTTAAGGAGAATTATAACTTAGACTTGGTTTGATCGAACCAAACAAATCATATGATATATGTATTGCACTTACCAAGTGATTGGTCATTCTTATTAAATTATCGATCAATTATAGGGCAAGTATATAACATTCATCGCGTGAATAATACTAATTCGATCTAGTCGAATTTGAATTAAAATTTTCCTAGATTTAAAGTGGCATTTATGTCTCATGGGGCCTAAAATAAAATCCCAACATATCCTAGAATCTTGCCATAATAAAGTACTATAATAAATGAATTATCAAAAAAAAAAAAAACTATAATCAAGAAAAGCGAACGTCATTTGCAAGTTTGATTAAGTCTTAATAAGAACGTGAAAGACGGATGTACATGCAAAACAGCCCATCATCATTAATAACACATACAAGTCCAACTCAGTAGCATTAGCTGTAGTTAATCCCAATTCCTAACCCATTTCTATAAACTCCACCTCTCGTTCCCTACTGTCTGTCTTCTTCACAGTTCACCCTTTTCAGCTACTCACACCCTTAGTCCAAGGACCCCCGAATCCTCAGTCAAATCCTCTCTCTAAATCACAATGCAGCTCCGCCTCGCCGCCGCCGCAGCCGCGGTGGTCTTATGTGTCTCACTTTTCCTCCTCCCATCCGCCACCACCGCCCACAACATCACCCGCATTCTCGCCAAGTACCCCGAGTTCTCCACCTTCAACCATTACCTCACGGTCACGCAGCTCGCGCCGGAGATCAACCGCCGGGAGACGATAACCGTCTGTGCGGTGGACAATGCCAAAATGTCAGATCTGCTCTCGAAGCGCCTCACCATCGGCGCCATCAAGAACGTGCTGTCCCTCCACGTGCTCCTCGACTACTTCGACGCCAAGAAGCTCCACCAGATCACCGACGGCACCGCCCTCGCCGCCACCATGTACCAGGCCACCGGCTCCGCTCCGGGATCCTCCGGATTCGTCAACATCACAGATCTCAAGGGCGGGAAGGTCGGCTTCTCTCCCCAGGACGGCCCCGGCATCGCCGCCACCTTCGTCAAGTCCGTCGAAGCCGTACCCTACAACATCTCCGTCATTCAGATCTCCTCCATCTTGCCCTCCCCGGAAGCCGAGGCCCCGGCCCCTGGGCCGAGCCAGACGAATATCACAGCTCTCATGTCCGCACACGGCTGCAAGGTCTTCGCCGAGACCCTGTTGGCTAATCCGGCGGAGCAAACGTTTGAGGGCAATCTCCAGAGCGGATTAACCATTTTTTGCCCCGGAGACGATGCTATGAAGGGATTCATGCCCAAATACAAGAATTTAACCGCAGATGGTAAGCAATCCTTGCTCGAATACCATGGCATGCCCATTTATCAATCTCTCTCCGGCTTGAGAGCGAGCAATGGGTTAACAAACACCTTGGCCACCGATGGCGCCAGCAAGTACGATTTAACGGTGCAGAACGACGGTAACGATGTGACGATTAAGACGAAACTCGTGACGGCGAAGATTATCAACACTTTGGTTGATGAGCAGCCGCTGGCGATCTATGAATTGGATAAGGTTTTGATGCCGACGGAGCTGTTCAAAGGGGCTCTGTCTCCGAGCCCTGCTCCGGCCCCTGCTCCTGAAGCCGATGCAAAGTCCCCGAAGGCGCCGAAGCATAAGTCGCCGCCGGCGCCGCCTACTTCGCCGTCGGACTCGCCGGCGGACGCTCCTGGCCCCGACGGAGATGTGGCTGATCAGAATGCCAATGGTGACGGCGCAGTCAAAATCAACGGTGCAAGATATTGTTATGTTATTTTGTCTCTCTTGATTGTATTGTTACAGCTGTGAGTTAATTTTTCTGTGTCTCGATTTTATTTTTATTTTTCTTTTTGTCTCTTTTGGTGTGAAATAATTTAGGTCCTGATGAACGATTGGTAGTTAATTTTTTTGTATTTTTGTTAGATTTGTAGGATTTTTTTTTTGGGGTCTTTTTGTCCTTTTTTTTTTTCTGAATTTTACAAAAAGTGTGTTGCTTCTTTGTATTTTACCTACTGCCATCCTTGTTTTCGTATATTTTGTTACGAAATCTCGGCTTAAATTGAATTTGTCCTATTCACGAAAAAAAAATATCATTTGGTTTTGTACAATTTAAAAAAAAAAACAACTATTACAATCTATATATCTATATATATATATTGGTTTTAATCACCTAGTTACGATTTTTTGGCCTACTAATTCGGATCAGGTACTGCAGAGACCCATTATGAGGGCGATCTTTCCAACCTAATTGTCCCATTCACAATACTAGAATTCAGATTCTGTATATTGTTTAATGGATTACAATCTATATCATTACATAACAATGAAATACCCCAGTGTATGCAGAAATCCCTGTTGGGAGGCTCACCCACCAATGCTAAGTGCGCGACTCGGGTCGGATCCGGACGTAGTCGGGGCAAAAAGCTCCGGTGAACCGGGTGGGCAACCAAAAAAAAAAAAACATAACAATGAAATACAAATTATGAAATTATTATACAGTAAGCGGAAAACTAGTACTCTCTTCATTTTTATTTTTATTTTTCATTTTAGGCTTTTTGCATAATAATTAAGAAGACAATTAATAATTATAATGTTGAATTGATAAGATTAAAATGTCTTTTTAATTAGTTAATAAAATTGCATTCTGATTATCCCACTTCTTAAAGCAAAAATGGTATATTGAAACATTTTTTTGGGTGAAGTGACAAAAAAAAGAAAACAAATACAATATTAAATTAGAATAATACCGTCATTTATAGAAAATCGAACTCACAAATTTTTATATGGCATCTATCCTACCAATGGAGCAATTTTTCACTACATTAAAAATAACATCTAGAGAATTGTCATATGTTATGGATACATACATAGATGTACTTCAATTGGTTAAACATGTTCCGGTTTTATTTTGCATTGCAAAATCAAAGAAAGATTTTTAGTTTTGCAATTAGAAAAACAAAAATTCAATTAATCAAAAAATTTGAATTGGAAGGTTTTAACCTAATAACTCTCCCACTCAAAACTATCTAATGTAAGAAAAAAAATTTGTATGAACTTGATGTTTGGTCCCATGCATGTCCAAACAATTAAAATTTTGTTATATTTTGTATAAACATCATTTTCTTCTAAACAAAAAAGTGGCACAATTTGAATTATTTAATATATATATTGGAGTCGGGATCATATAGAATTTCCCCTAATTTGTTACTCCCATTGGACTTTACTGGCATAATGCACTACTAGGTTTCAGTTCAAACTTGTTGTAACACTTTTTGTTCAACATATTTTGTTATATCTGTTACGTGTATTAATGAACGGTTAAAGTTACACAAGAGATTTTACAAATTTTTCATTCATATTTTAATTTTCTTTTGTAAATATCAACTCTTTGTTAGTACATGTGACGTGTATTGATAATTATAGGACAATATGTTACAGAAAAAGTCTTATATGTTATAGTTTGATAAATAATAAACACATATAAATTTAATCTTTAAAATTAATAAAATGTTAACAATATCTTATAATTTTATTTTATTTTTTGATACAATTAACTCAGAATATCTTATAGATGTCAACTGGAATTTCCACGCACAAACACACGCACGCACAAAGGAAAAGGAAAGAAGACAAGAAAATTCAAACCCAAGACTTCAATAATACTAGTTCGAACTTCCACTGCTGAGCTACAACGTCAATGTCACCAATATATTATAATTAAATATGTATTATTCGTGAAATCGCCCACGTAAGTATAGTATTGAATACTCCTCCCCAAAGAGATAACTAAATTGAAACTTTTGGTTCCGTGTGGATTGATTGGGCACATGATTATCGCGGGCTTTCACCTAAAAGAATTTATAATTCAATTATTTACCTTTTAAATACTGAGTTCTGATTGAAGAAGCTTCCAGAAAAAAAAAGCTTAAATTTGGCTTTTATGTTGAAGCCACATAAATTCATAACAATTAATAACATTTAAAAAGTAATTGATAACAATTAATAAACAGTATGTTTTTTATATAACCTTGGCACGTGAACTTTTATGGGGGAGGGTCTTTCCATGTGCATGTCACGTGGCTTAGCAGTGATGGCACATGGCTTTTTGTGTGGCCAAATACCAATTTTCCCACTAGTACGAGGAAAATTATTATTATTTTTACATCTAACTAATATTATTTAATATTTCCACCAGATATTGTACAGTGAACCAATCAGAAACTAGTTAATAAACTATCATATTTTATATTTTTATTTTTTTATCATTGGGTTACTTTTTAAAAACAAACAATATCGTAATAATATTCCTAGAACTTTGTTTTTCTATTTTATTTTTATTTTATTGAGAAAATAAAATTATTAAAAATCTATAATTATGTTTTTTTTTTAAATTGTTTTTTCTGTAAGCTTTATAAAGATGGTTGCCAGAATTATTTTTGTTTTTCATAGAAGTGGTAATTATATGATCATAAGAGAATTTTAATAAATAATACAATATATCCATCAACTTAACAAATTATTATGAAAAAGCGATAATCACACAATTAACACTAAAAATCTTCATATAAAATCATTATGTGAAACAATAGCATTTGGATTCATTTTGGACTATTGGGCCCAGTCCAAACAAAGCAAACTTGGCCTTTTCCTCATGCCTAAAGTTCCCAAGGTAAATATTTGTAAAAAGCCTAAAGAATAGACAATGTGGATGGATTTGGGCCTAAGTTCCCTGTCCCGACTGTCTTTATTTCATATTATTTAACGTTATTATACATATCAGTCATATTGACACATTCGATACGTGTGTATAATAAAAATATTATTTGATTTATTGACTTACTAGCTTTTTTTTTTTTGGGTATTATCTATACTATAAAAATATTGTTAGTTATTTTTAATAGATTTATAAAATTAGTAATAAGTAAAAATAATTTAAACTAAAGAAAATTAAGAAAACAATTTTAAAGAAATTTTTAAAAAATGATACTGAAGAGTATTAAGAGATAAAAGAGGATAAAGAGAACATGTAAGAGGAGGGATGAGATTGACAGATAAAAAAAAAAAAAGCAGACCAATATAGTTACTAAAGGGTGATGCCCCTTTATATAATATTATAGATATTAAAAAAATTAACAACTATAATTTTTATATTCTATTTGACTAATTTTCGTTCATTAATGGCTCATTGAAGCTTTTCAATAATTTGTGTAAGTGACATTTATCTTGAGGGTAACTTAAAAAAAAAGGCATTAAATACAATATTTTGTTTATAAAACGACAGATACTTTGAAACCAAAATAGAATGGTAAAACGACAAATAATATGGGATGAATGTAGTAACTGATAAACTTACGTACTTGGCAATTTTTCATTTTTTTTTTCTTTTCAGAACTTAAAAAGTTGTTTTTAATTTTTATAAAACCTATTTCCAACAACAATTATTATTATTACTTTTACCATTTTGATTTGAATGGAAAAAGGAAAAGGCATGCAAAGTTGAGACACAAGTGATTGGTATTTTATTTAATGGACAATGAAGACCCATTCAAAGATTAAAGCTAAAGTGCACAATGTGCATCCATGATTGTAAATGTATATAAATTGTTCATTATTTTGCAACGGCTCTCCATGGCATGTGATTTTTCAGTTCTTTTTTATTTTTTCCTGTTCCTGTTTGAATAAACAAATAGTGGCAAGCTTCATATATAATCTTTGTAACATGGATTTCAGTGTACTTGACTTATTCCTTGGACCATTCACAATCTCCGAGGCTTGTGCTACTCAGCATCATCGAACCCTGGCAAATTACTAAAGTATATTAAGTTGAACTCACTTTTGTTTACTTTTTTACTACTTCAAATAATCTCAAATAAACAATTAGTCCCACTAATCGGTGATTATAGACTGCCAGAAATGTTTGATTTCGTTCCCTAACATATATAAAATGGTTTTTTTTTTCGAGTAACATTTTCATTTTTAGTTAATTACTTTTGAAATGATATTTTCATTATTACGAACTCTTGTCTTGTATTTTTATACATTCTAATCACTTTATAAGTATATATATGTATATACATTATTAATTTCAAAAATTGCATAACATTAAACATAGACATTAACATTGATGGGGACGGAAACTCATTTATGTTAGGTTGATAGCGTTCCTACTTGAATAAAGTGAATTTTTCTGTAAAGAGACGAGCAAACATGAGTTAACTAAGTTGTATTCTACTTACGATCCTCCAATACTTCAATTAATATTGAGCAGTGAAATATAAGTTGAGCGAGGATTTAGGCAGACCTATTATAATGAACGGTGACATACTTGTAATGAAAAATCTTATCAATTGCGGTACCAAAAGAATTGAATATCTATAAGAATGCTTCTAGGTTCTCTTCACGTGTGTGAAAAGGTGTCCTTTGGAGGTTAAGTGAATTGTCTAACTGGCATTTTAGGTAGATAAAGTGGCTGCATCAAATACAATGGGAGGTTCTTATTGGGAAAAAAAAAAAATACAATGGGAGGTCAAGAAGATTGATATGATTCCAAATTGATAGGATATTTTAAATTTATTATTGGCACGTATGGCCTCAATTAAATGTCCATATTTTGTGGAAATTCCAATATCCTATTGCGACACATGGCTTGTTGGTAAGCATGGGATCCCCTCAAATGCGCAGCCCCAAGGAAGTCGAGGTCTCAACCCTAGGGTGGCAAGAGCCTAGGCCCAAGGACCCCTTGAACGGCTCATGGGATGACACCTTAAGTGATGTTTTTAATTGTTGGATTGTGTATGATGATATTATAATTTTATTTTTTAAATATTTTTTAGCATCATCATTTAAATTCAATGATTTAAAACATCAATTGGAGTAATACCTAATTGAATAGTATGAAATTTATCTCCTGGAACATCATCCTAGATCACAGGGGCTCGAGGAGTTAGTCGAAGGTCGTGGTGGCCCAAAGGGTTGGGCTATCGATCTGAAAACCTCGAGCCCATCCTTGAATGCAAGGTAAGGCTTTGGCAACAATTGATGTGATTGTACGACAATGTATGATCAAATCATACCACATCCCACATATTTTAATCATTTAATATAAAATATATATATATATATATATATTAAATTATTTTTAATAAAATAATAATACATACTGTCTACAATTTTTTCATGGGACAATGCCAACAATAAGAACTACCATGTCAAAACATTTACACTTAGGAATAATGATCCAAACGCATCTTGTTTCAGAAATTAAGATATCATATTAGTTATTTTCAACAACTCATCCATACATTCATTTCTAAAAATATTTCTCCTGAAAATGTATAAAAATGTAACATGTATGGTGCGTAGACATTGTATGAATATTGAACAGGTAGGTTCCAAATAATTGTGATATAAATGCATGCAGCCGCCAGCTTTCATCTTTGACATTATATTTCAAATAAAATTGGCCACATATTTTAATGTGCAGTATTGTATGTCTCTAGTACCAACGGCTTCTTTTGAATTTTCCGCCTCTCCTAAAGTCTTATTTTACAACCATGGACTTTGCTATAACATAACACCAAATTACTAATCTTTTGATTGATTCGCCATCTTTCTCAAGCTATAGCACTTGTCACGGGTTAACGTTTACCAAAATATTTTGTTAATATTACATACTAAAATATTCGAGGGGTGTTTCGTACTGCACCCGCTATACTGATGGAGACTAAAGTTTAATAATGATGTGATAATTTTAGTGGAATGAATTAAATGCAAAATTAATAAAAATCGAATTTGATGGACGAATGTTACTCGTTCAAATATCTAGTGAATTGTACTGAATACAACATCTACAAGATCGGTGTCAGATGTTAACAAATATTAGTTAAATTCATTGGCCAACATTGTTAATGAACATTACTTTTAGAGAAAAATAATAGTTGGAATAAATATCTGTAGATGCATTGATTGATTTGTGATGATCAAATTATTAAATGAGGTTAAGGGGATCATTTATACTAAAAAATCCATTAGCGCAGTCATTTAATATACTGCAAACTTCAATGACTCGCATCATACTCGTTAGGAAAATGCAACACTAATACGCTGTCGTTTGACCGGGACCCCACTCCCAACTCTCCTCCAAAGCCTATATTACCGTTATAACTCCATCATAATCTGCCTCTGTCTCTCTCTCTCTCTTTCTCCCCTCTTTCTGGCTTTCTTCTTCAATGAACCATTCCACGCGCCCATTCTTATTAACCGTTTAAATCTCATTTTCCCACCCAAAAGATACACACCACCCCACCCCCACTTCTTCGTACAGTTAAACTCTCTATTGCTTACCCCCCATGTACTCTGATACCAAATCTTTAATCCGCATATTTTCTTGAAAAAAATCCCACGCACACAATACTTTCTCAGTATAATCATCAATCACAGCAATGAATGATACAAGAAAGCTTCTTGTTTTCTTCATTTTCTTGATTATCTGCAAACTTTCTTGCAGCCCATCAATGGCGTCGCCGCAAAATGTGAATCTTGAATTCCCATCCTTCAATCTCCGAAACCTCACTCTCCTCGGGGACTCTTATCTCCGAAACGGCGCCGTTGGGCTCACCCGGGACCTCGATGTCCCATCCTCGAGCTCTGGTTCGGTGATCTACAACCAGCCCATTGCTTTTTTCGACCCAGAAACGAATATCACAGCTTCTTTCTCCACAAGATTTTCGTTTTCGATCGATAACAAAAATCCCAATTCCTTTGGGGATGGGTTTACTTTTTTCCTCTCTCCCAATAACGAGACCTTGGGGAGCCCAGGTGGGTACTTGGGTCTCGTGAACTCCTCGCTGTTAACCAAGAACAGGTTCGTCGCAGTTGAATTCGACACGAAGCTTGATTTGCACTTTAACGATCCTGATGAAAACCATGTGGGCTTGGATATTGACAGCCTAATCTCGATCAAGACAGCTAATCCAATGCTTAAGTCGATAAATTTGAGAAGTGGGAATGTGATCACCGCTTGGATTGACTACTTGAATGATAAGAAGAAGGTGCTTGTGTTCTTGAGCTACTCAAATTTCAAGCCGGATGGGCCACTCTTGACTGTGGATATTGATCTCTCTGATTTTTTGAAGGAGTTTATGTTTCTGGGCTTTTCAGCTTCTACTGAGGGAAGCACGGAGTTGCATTCTATTGTGAATTGGAGCTTTAAGACTCGAGGGTTTCACCCCGTGAGGCCAAGGAATAATCCTCACAACGTGTCCGAAAGCTCTGTGCCTCTAAGGCCTCCGGTCCCACCTATCCCGGTTTCTGATTCTGGTAACAGGAATCACAAGAAGATTGGATTGGCTCTTGGGATTGGGTTTCCTACTTTGTTTTGTGGAGTTCTTGTGGTGTTTGGTTGGGTTTCGGTCAAGAAATGGAAGGGTATAAAAACAGAGAAAAACTTGAAAGCAGAGCTTGTGACGGGGCCAAGGCAGTTCAATTACAAAGAACTCAAGTCAGCCACAAAAGGGTTTCATCAGAGCAGGATTTTGGGACATGGAGCTTTTGGCACTGTTTACAAGGCCTTTTTCATGGACTCGGGCTCAATTTCTGCTGTGAAGAGATCGAAGCACACCCACGAAGGTAAAACCGAGTTCCTTTCTGAGTTGTCTATCATTGCTTGTTTAAGGCACAAGAATTTGGTTCAACTCCAAGGTTGGTGTGTTGAAAAAGGCGAATTATTACTCGTTTATGAGTTCATGCCTAATGGGAGCCTAGATAAGGTGCTGTACCAAGATAATGAAAATTGTGAGCCACTTAAATGGTCCTATAGATACAACATTGCTGTTGGGCTAGCTTCTGCTTTGACATACTTGCATCAAGAATGTGAGCAGCAAGTGATACACAGAGACATAAAGACTAGCAACATCATGCTTGATGCTAGCTACAATCCAAGATTGGGGGATTTCGGATTGGCTAGGCTTATGGATCACGACAAGAGTCCCGTTTCGACTCTCACTGCTGGAACTATGGGATATCTTGCTCCAGAGTATCTTCAATATGGGAAAGCCACTGAGAAAACCGATGTTTTTAGCTATGGCATTGTGATACTCGAACTGGCTTGTGGGAGAAGGCCTATTGAGAGAGAAGGAGAGAGTCAGAAAATGGTGAACTTGGTGGATTGGGTGTGGAAGTTGTATTCTGAAGGGAAGATTGTGACAGCAGCCGATGAACGAATGAAGGGCGAGTTCGATGAGGCGGCCTTGAAGAAATTGCTGCTTGTGGGCTTGAGCTGTGCTAATCCGGATAGTGCGGAGAGGCCGTCTATGAGGAGAGTTTTACAAATTCTCAATAATGAGGCTGAGCCGGTGGTTGTGCCGAAGGTGAAACCGTGTCTTACCTTTTCTAACAGTCTTCCTTTGAGTATAAATGAGATTGTTTCGGATTGTGAAGATTGTGAGTCACCTTTGTCTGAGATTGAAATTAGAGTTTGATTGAAGTGTGTATGATGATATATTCTTTTATTTGTTGAATAGGTGGAGAGCTTTTAGATGTTGAATTTCTTGATTGTTGTTTGTATACGTGACTGTGGAATAGCAAGAGTTTAATGCAATTTACTTTATGTGTTGTGCTTTTTATGAGTTGTAATGTAGTGATTGTTAAAATTGCTGGAGTTCAATGCTGTTATTCTATTGAACTATTGGCCACACGCTGCAACTGAAAACTGAGATCTGCATCAAGATGTTTGAGCATCATCAGTCCTTCTATCCTTCTGCACGGCGGCTATGCTCGGCAATAGTATAACTACACGAGCGTTGCTTTTGCTACAGATGAAGCGCAATTTTCTTATATTTATATGCGTATAAAATGATATAAGTTTCAATATCCGAACGGCCGAAGACATATATATACTCATCCTGGTGGAAAGGGCATGAATGAATCCACAACACTGCATGGCCGTGGCCTGACTGCAGATTATAAGCCTTCAAAGTTGGCATAGGAAGATAGTCTAAATAAATATGTAAGCAATATTGAACATAAAAAGGCTAATGAATACATATAGATAAACAGTTTCAAGTGTTCACAAATTTATATATGAAGTCAATACGGAAAAAAAAAAAAAACTTAAAAAATGACCAAGAAACGTGAGAAAATGCAACATGCAGGTGTGCCTGTATGCATAATGTATGATTTTATATTTAAAATCTCATAAAAATAGAATATAAAAAAAAATCAAGGGGAAAACTTTGGTTCAAAATTTTTTTCATTTGTTCAACTAAAGTCTTTTGAAGTTGCTATTATTAATATAATTCAACCCATAATTAACTCTTCTTTATTTGTACTCCTACACTTCAAGAAAAATAACAAGTCACTGAGCAAATGCCATTTCTCATGATCTATGTTTTCCTAAACAAAGTAAAGTCTTGTTAAATTAAATCTTCGAGTCATAACAACAATAATTACGATAATTGATAATTATTAATTAATTAATTAATAAGGCTTTTACCAGATTACCGCCAAAAACCACCAAAGTTTGACTGTTTCTACGATGTTGAGAAAATGGAAGCCCTCACGTTAGCTTAACTGATGATGCCCATTTCCCACTTTTCCCTCTTCCACTCCTCTTTAATTCAACTCCACATTCCCATCGCTGCTATATATACAACACACACACACACACACACACACACACTCTGCAGTCAAAGTGAAAAAAAGATTAAATTTCATTTGCTTACCATCTCATATATATATATATACTTATCATCACTCCGAACTCTCTGTATTCATCACAATGGCTTCTGCATCAGCTATCTCAAAGGCCTTCAACTAGTGTCTTATTCGCTGCCCTTCTCACTGCTGTATTCGTCTCAGCTTTTCAGTTTGAAGTCGGCGAACAGACAGGCTGGAGAAAACCAACTGGAAAAGAACCCGAAACGTACAATGAATGGGCTGCCAAGAACAGATTCCGCATTGGAGATGCACTTCGTAAGTTGATCACAAACTTTTTCTTGCCTTACGTATAGGGATATTTACAAAAAAGCCACACTATTGAAATTACAACTACCCCCTCGAGGGGCTTTCTGTGATTGGAGTGACTAACTGTTTGCACTGTTCTTAAGATGGACGCAAACCTCAAGGGTGGTAATTGTAATTTCAATAGATAAGAGGGGTTTCTTTTAAATTGAGACTAGCTTTAGGTGTGTTTTGGTAATCATCCCTTATATATATATGAACACATTTATGTTCAAGAAATACCTTTTAAAAACAATGCTACATTTTTGTGTGTTGTTTTGGTTTTCTTGATCATCAGTCTTCAAGTACCAAAAGGACTCTGTACTGGTGGTGAGCTCTGAAGACTACCTGAAATGCAACACTTCAAACCCCATCTCCAAATTCGAAGACGGAAACACGGTTTTCCGGTTTGATCGTTCGGGTTTCTTCTATTTCATCAGTGGGCAGCCTGGCCACTGCAAATCAGGCCAAAGGCTTATTGTCCGTGTGTTGCATCCGACTGAAGTGGAAGCACCGGAAATTGCACCCTCTCCGGGAGGATCGGGCGGAGATGGTGGTTGGGATTCGGATGATTGGGGCCCTCCGGATGTTAATTCCACCACGAAGACGTTTGTCGTGTCCCACTTGATAACTGCTCTTGCAGGACTTGTGCTTGTTCTCTACATGGTCATGTAGGAATTAGCTATTAGGATCTTATTGTTTTTGGTTGTGTTTTTTAGGCTATGTTTTATTTTGCATGTTTACTTAGGATGATTTGCTTATTTGATTGTGAACATTGGTGGCTGTTATTGTTTTGTTGCTGTTTCTTTATTGAATCAGTGCTGCATATATGTCTGGTTCTCTGTTATTAAATATAATAGAGCATTATTATACGCACATATTGCAAGTTCAGTGATTCCAGATGATAAATTTTGATCATAGTTCTCAACTGCATTTTCACAACTCTATTATCATAGTATGATGATTGAATGGTAACCTTGTTTAAAATTTAAAATTATTACAGTGGAGACATAGGGGGACTTTGCAAACAATACAATAAAGTGCCTTTTATGCTCTGTTGAAAAAAAAAAAAAGAAAAAAAAAAGAGTTGTGCAACGAGCTTCTACTTAAAAAAAAGTTAAAATAATAAACCAAAAGTTTAGAGTAACTTTCAGGTTATTCTCTCCACTTTCTAGTGACTTTTTAAAAATTCATCCATTATTATTCACTTGTTCTTTTCAAACACTATCTATTTTTATTGAACATTTTTTCAATTTTTTCTACTTCTTCTACTTCTCGTTGCACACACTCCATATGAGATAAGCACCATCCCTAAAGTGCCCACTTGCGTTAAAGTGGTATTCTATTTTGCCGGATTTTGCATGTAAAACTCTTTTTTAGACAGCCTTAAAACTCAAATCTGATGCGTTATGTTACCAGATTGAATAACCATGACATCTGAAAATTTAAATTACTAGATAAAAGACAACAGATGTTTAATTCTCTAAGGTTTTGTTTGGTTCTAAGATTTTAGGAGGAAAGGAAAATGTTAAAGAAAGGAAAAGAAACTACAAGAATTTTAAAATTCTCTATTTTGTTTGGTTGTTAAAGAAAATAATAAGGAAAATGATTTTTTTAGAGAATTATCTTTCATTTTGTTTGGTTATTATTGTAAATTAAGGCTTTGTTTGGTTCTAAGATTTTAGGGAGAAAGGAAAATGTTAAGGAAAGGAAAAGAAATTGCAAGAATTTTAAAATTCTCTATCTTGTTTGGTTGTTAAAGAAAATAAGAATGAAAATGATTTTTCTAGAGAATTAACTTCCATTTTGTTTGGTTATTATTGTAAATTAAAGAAAAAATGTAAAAACACACTTATAAAAAATCCAAACAATCAATTAATTATATAAAAAAATAAAAAAAAATTGTATGAAATATATCCAAATAATTAATTAATTTGAGTAACAAAAATAAAGTGAGAGCTTGAAAAATGAGAAAGTATTGAAGAGGTAACATAATCTTAGAAAACAAGCTTTTCCTTCACTTTCCTTACTTAATTGGAAGGAAAATATTTTTTTTCAATTTATGTTATATTTTCTTTCTATTTTCCTTTCCTTACCATTTTCTTTCTTTTTCCCTAGTAACCAAATATTGAAAAATACTTTTCCTTCCTATTTTCTTTTCCTTTTCCTCCTAAAATCCTAGAACCAAACATAATGTAAAGCGAACATGATGGAAATTAATATCTATCCAATCTAACATCTGTAGTAATTTTCGACCCTGTTGACAAATAAAGAAATTGTTCAGGGGTGCAGCTTTTTCTTAGCAGACTATGACTTGAAGAAATAAGGTTTAAAGATCAAATACACAATTTCCATTCTATTTGCTCAACTGGACTTCAGAGGGATACAAAGAATCTTCAGTTTCATCAATTGGAAAATCGCAACTCGGCTGAGTTTCAACCACACTAGTACTAGGTTTCGTCGGTTTTTGGCCTCGAAAAGCAGCCAAATCAAAAATTCATAATCTGTCTCAGAGGCCTTATCCTCCTTGCTTTTGAACTTCAATAGCTGCTTCTACCGGTTTCTCTCTCTGGTTAACTCCAACCGCCTCAGCCTGATGTACGAATAGCACTTCTGATTCAGGCGAACTGCAAATCTCTTTGTATTTCTCATAACTGTCAGCACGCACACGTCCAGCTTCGAAAATTTGTGATAGAGGATGCAAAACTGAGATTGGATCATTGTCCCTTTCTAAGGAATCCTTCAGTTCAAAAAATTTGGACACCGATTCTGCCTTGCAGAACTGAACAAAGGCCGCAGTATCATCCAAATGGTAGACTGAAGCGATAGAGTCTCGTCCAAAAGCTTTGTGAAAACAATCTCTAATATCTTTTGCTCTCAGCTTTGATGGTAGCCCCCATAGTAAAACCATATTTGAAAAATCAATCTTCACATTCCTGCGCTTGACACCTAAAGAATCTGCAGCACTCTTTCCTGTTTTAAGATCAATAATGTCTCCAGTTCACCCAGCTGAGATACAAATGATTTATATACTTTTGGAGCTTCTCATTGTGTAGCAAATTTAAGGCAGTTGATTGCAAGTTAAAATCGATTCCCAAGTGTAAGCATGCCTGAGAAAAGACGCATCCTGTCATAAAGGCATCGTATCCGGCTTCATGTTTGGCTCCAGAGTTCCAATTTGAAAACCTGTGTAGAAGTTTTACTCAGTAGTAAAAAGAGATCGCTGGAATGGACCATCTACCAGTTCTAGTGAGGGACTCTTTATTCATTCCCATTGTACTTCTTCTTTCAGGTCTATCAGGAAGAGAACATTCCATGGATAAACATCTTTGTAAATATCAATCAATGTGGACAAATCTAGGAAGTGGAATTGTTAAACATCTTTTTAAATATCAATCAATGTGGACAAATCTAGGAAGTAACAGAGTATTTTCACATCTAGAAGTCTGAATAATCCAGTGTCTTCCTTCCTAAAATGTATTCACAACTTTGCTCATGTCCAGCTTCACATATACAATTCCACCCATCAATGCACAAACAAAGCATAAAATCCACATACCATGCTCTTCGATATTTACTCTTATAATAAGGTACCTGAACTTGAACCTAATTTGTTTTTTTGCCAACATACACTACATCTTAGCGGTTACCGGCAGTAGCATCTGGAAATAAATATAGATTTTACCATAAAGCCAGATACCTTCAAGCTTCTCAAACACAGTCAAGTTTGATGAGCTCCCCTAATTTAGACATATTTTAAAATTAATTTGATGTAATCCCACTGCATATTTTTCATGTTTAAACTATAGCGTGATGTATTGTGTGGAATTGGGTGGAACAAGATGGTGAATTTCATGAATTTGGACATAGCTAACTTTGCCTTCAAAGATTCACGCAAGCTCCATCGGTTAAAGGAAATGTTTTGCAAAAACTAAATGCATTAAGAAACCCTTTTTCAGAATAATTGGAAGATTTCCCCTGTTGAGCTATAGAGAGAATAGTACTTGATTATCAAAATTGTCAGAACATGAGCCATTTTTATAGCAAAAGAAAATGCAAGGGAAAAACAAACCTTTGGTCATCTACTTGAACTTCCACCTTAACATGGGGTTTATCTGCCAAACCAGTGCTTGTGCCACTTGGAGCAATTGGTGGACATAGTAAGCCATATGCTTTGGAAAGCGATGTGCTGCCTTTCCTCATGATACGTGACAATACATCAGTCTAAATTTAGCAGCACTTTGGTGTCAATTATGTGTGGGAAATATGTTTGAAAGGCTGAGACAAATTCTTCAGCAGTCAAAGGAAGAGGACCAACAAATTTGCTGTAGACATGTGCAAGATCTGAACCAAGCATCAGCAGACCAAGCATCAGAAGAGAAGCTAGACTTTAGAAGTGACAGTAAGAAGAAATTCAGGATGAAACTCAGTAGTCAATACAGTTCTATACCAAGAAAACAGTTATGACCAACAATCAACTTTCTCTCTGATGAAAGCAGATCAATAACATGTCGAAACCCAATAGCAGCTTTGATCTTCATTTCTGCTTCTTTCCTTTGACAAGCTTTAACCTCCCTCTACATGATGCAAAGGTTAAATTACATTATATCCTCACAGTGTGTGATTAATATACTACAGGAAGATTATGCATGAAAAATTCATAATCTTTGTGGCTTCATAGAATGTTTTGTCTAATACTCTGTTGCAATTACTAAGTTCAAATCCATTGTAGACAGAAGGAGGACATCCAAATATCAATATAAGTTATAATATAATTAATGGAACTTTGCGGTGACAAAGAACAAACAGGCAGTTCTCACATTCATGACAAAAAAGAACTAAATGCTCAAATAATGTCGAATGAATATAAGAGAATATATTTGAAGCTCTATCTAGGGTTTGCATTTAGTCTCACCATCAGCAGTTCCCTGTCTGTTGTCGAATCGGTATAGACTATAAATGGTCGTGGACCGCAAGTTTCGCCAGTCACATGAACACAAGCAAGATCTTTAAAATGCTTTTCAGTGACCTGTATTATGAGATAAAGCATTAGTATAATCTATACCCCCTTAATTCCAAACTTTATGATAAGAGACAAATTATCTAGGTCGGCAAGCACCATGCTGTTCAAATAGATCAAGTTAATACCAGTTTAATGCAAAATCCCGGGCCTAAGGATACAAAAATGTGCAAAACACATTTATCAACACGTAATATTGTCTAGCAATAATCTACTGCAGACACTGGTTCTACCATATATTGGTATACAATGAAGGACTATTTTTAATCTAATTAATGTTGAGAAGTTATTTGAGAGGTGCTGAACCTGAAAACAGTTGCTAAAAGTAAACAAGTTTAAAAATGTATTACCAGATTAATCAACCTCCGCTGTCGGGAAGTCAAGTGGTCATTTACTACAAGGGCAGGGCGCATGTGGAAGAAAGTAGTTTGAAATTTCTGATCCGTACCATTCAAACTCCCCTGAAATTCAGATCCTGAATTTCTTTCCCTTAATAGTCCAGCACGCCATTCACTGATTATGTTCTTCATTCTCTCAGCAAATAGAATATCTGCCATCCTTACCAACTGTGTATCCACACCATTTTTTGAGTGAGATGATGAATCAGGGAACTCATTCTTATATACTCTGTCTAACCTTCTCAATGCTTCTTCCTCTTGGCTTCTGGATAAATAAGATATTCCTGAGATTATTTAAGAGTGTAAAATCTCCAAACACAGGTAACAGAAGCCACTAGATAAGACTCCCCAAAGTTAGGATACCATGTCTAATATCTGTAGTTTCAAATTTTGATTCTCAAAATGCAGCTAAAAACTACAGCCATTTTTCCTTTTTACAAGTAAGAGGTCCCACACAAGCAAACACTACAATGTTGAGGAACTCTAACTTGGCAGCCTAAAAATACTTCCAGATATACGTCCCTGACAATCTACATCAAAATGACATGAGGCAAACAGAAACAAGTATTATGAAATTTAAAAAGACTAGCGGCAGGGTTCATTGCAGTCACCAGAAAGCCTATCATACTGACCTGTGAACCTGCAAAGATTTGAATCTTATACACAACATGACCAAAATGCCCAATCTTAGTCAAAGGATCACACCTTATAACAGCATATTGGAATTTACGCTTTAGAAAGGCCTTCAAGTAATTTGAAGAATACCAATTCAGAGCACTATTTTTAAATTAATAATCATTTTCTCCATGATCTTCACATTTTACCACATGAGACAGATAAAAAGTTCATACTCTACAATTCTAGGTGAACACTGACTTTCCTTTTATCAATACTTAACATAAAATTACACATAAGAATAACCAGTTATTTCTGTGATTAAGATGCTGAAAGAATGAAAGGCATGAAAGGTAGGTATCTAGGAATAATTGTCAAGAAGTACACAACACATGATTCCAGAATCTAGAATTCCAACTTCAAATGGATGGCCTCACAACTAACCAAGGCAAATGAATCAGATATATGATCATTGAAGCTTCATTTATCCATTACGTAATATCCAGGATATGAGAAAATACAGTCAAACTAACAGTTCACCTTCATAAATGCATGCATTGAAATCAAATTGATATTTTGCCAAGAATTCCAACGAACTTGTCTGGCACAGAAACTCATATGATAGGCCATCACCTGCAATCTCCTGCCGTGGAAATATGTAAAAGTTGTGCCTGCAAAAACAACAAAACACAGCTTATTCACCATTCCCTCATCCAGAGCAATTCAAACGTAACCCTGTCTATTTCACTTGGATCAAAACATAGACAATATCCAAAAAATGCTAATTCTTTTATTTATCAATATCCAAATATCCCGAAAAATAATGTAGATAAGTGTAGGAAAAGAAATTTCATATTGATAAGCTCTCCATAATGAGACCCCAAATTGAATTGAGACGAAAAAACGAAAAGGGGCTAGCTATTATCACTGCTGTTTCCAAAACGTATTCGCACACACAGACACACGTACAAACGCAGACGCACACTTACGGATGGGCAACAAAACAGTGACTATGCGAGTCCCATCGGAAGGGACAAACGCCGAACTGAACAACGGCGAATTTCTCGGCGGAGTCCTTGACCTTCAAATACTGAACATCCGATCGATCAAACTCGAACGACTTCTCTCCACGGCGCACTTGTTATCCCCGTCATTTCCAAGTCGATTGAAACAAAATCAGCCTCTCTGACGTGCCGCCGCAGCTCAGCCAGCACCGGCTCGAAGTTCGACTTCGTCACATTCTTCAGCGCCACGTCCGCCGCAGCCGGCGGAGAAGGTGAGGTGCAGAGAGAACGGGTGAGTGTTGAGGTTCTGGTTCGGGTTAGGGCCCGAACCAGGAAGTTTATTTTCATTCTCTGCGTTTGTTCATTTTTGTTAGGGCAACTCTGTTATTGCTGGTAAGTGGCAATTGGTAAATACACTGATTGATCAACAACACTACTCTTTTGAGTGCAGGTGACTACGGGTGTGTGTGTAAACACTTGCACTCTCGTAAAAGTTAAAAAGGTAAATTATGTTAACCACCTCAAATTTTTGGGACTTAATTTTTATAAATATACACTTTGGTGTTTACTCTCTGTCATTTATATGTTGATAGTTGATAGTATTTTTTTACATTATTTCAAATATTTTATAAAAATTGAAATAGTAAAAAAAGATTATTAATGCACAAATGATAAAAGTTATATGCTAAAATTTATATTTAAAATGATTGGGTGTCAAATTAAAAAAATACCCTAAAAATTAGAACTCTTAAAGTAATTTACTCAAGTTAAAATAGCAAGGAAGTTGTAAAAAATTGGGGTTAAAAAATGGGTAATATTCGAAAAAGGAAAATTGAGAAGCAACTTGAAAAAGTAGGGGTGTGAGATGAAATGCCTTGAACGAAGAGTTCAATAAGTTGGCTCGAATTAAGCTCAATTTAGACTCGAATTTTTTGAGTTTGTGCTTGAGTTTATCAAGATTCAGCCTAAAAATAAATATTCAAGAGCTCATGAATCAACTTATGAGTGTTTATATTTATTTTTTAGTTTAAAATATATTAAAAATAATATAAATTATACTAGTGCAAGTTATCAAAATAATATATAGTATTAACATGGATGCTCAAATTATTTGTTATAATAATTCAATTATATAATATATGCATATCAAACGTCAAAATTCATATTAATTCAAGATTTAAAACAAGTTCTACTGAAAGTGAGCTCAAGTTTGTCTTTGAACTTGAATAGGCTCTATTGTACATAAGTCAATCTTGAGCTCAAAAATTTTATAATGAGCTTGAGTATGAATAGAAATTTTATAAGTTCGATAAACTTGAACTTGAGTTTGAATGCAAATTCTTTAGATGAATTTAAGTTTGAGAGCAAGCCTAAAAATTTTTAAGAGGTTGATTTATTTACAGTTTTTAAAAAAAGCAATTTGAAAGTTGTTTCTATCTTTTAAGTTTATCTTTAGCTTTTTTCCAACAAAACTAAAATATAAAACACTCACCGTATATTATTATTTATTTAAAAAAAACAAAAAACACGTTCTATTATGCTTCCAAACACTCCTATCTGAGAAATGAAAATGTTCATCCGGTGCAGCCCTTTTGGGAATTGGGGAGAAATTCTTATAGCGGGCTGACAAAATCTGGGGCCAGAAAATTTGTTTCTTAAAGGGCGGCTTGGCCCAATAATGATTTAATCAAAGCTAGCCAAGCCCCGAGCCTATTGGTGCATTTTCTAGTGACATGCTATCGGATTAGTGCTTTTAATCATTGAATTTGAATGTAATGTGATAAGTTTAAATTGTATACCCTTTTATATGTGTAATTCATATGATTTGTGTTGATTTTGTTAAAGTTTTACAGGTCTTAAATAAGACAATTGAGTGAAAATAAATAAAACATTAATTTGATCAATAAAAAGTATTTTTACATCCTTACAACACGTTTGATGTCCATATCCCCTTACAAGTATTTCGTGTTGTTATTATAGAAAATTGGGATCGAAATTGAGTAGAAAATGTGGGAGAGCGCACCTAAAAGGGCCATAGCTGTTTTTACCTCGTGTCTCACCATCACAAGTGCACAACCAAAGCAAGTCAAGGCCGTTTTGGCATGTCCAAACCGTTTCGATGGGTATAGAAGGCTCCAAAATCATGTAAAACAAGATGGCCGAATCCGTTTTGATGGCAAAGAAATTATTTTGATGCGCATAGGCAATTTCAGTTAAGCGTTCTTGCAAGATGATGAAACGGCTGCAAAGCTATTTTGGCTACCCTATTCATACAAGAAGATTTACTCTCAATAGGATTTTGATAGCAGTTGCCCTACCACTATTTAAGAACGTTTTATACATGACTTTAGACATTTTTGGCCAATCTTTCAAGGGGAGATAAAGGAAGAAAGCTCAAGATGGTGACAAATCAAGGACCAAAGTCCTCCATTCTTCAAGAATATCGTCCTCTTGTTTGCATTTATAATTTCTTTTAATTTTATTATGTTTTGGATGTTGCTTTACTTTTACTATGTCTAGCTAAATAATTGATAAGGTTTTAGGCTAGATTGTTGATGAAACCCTTGTGATTTTTGTTAGAACCCTTGATTTTAATTTACATACTTCCTATCTATAATTCAAGTTTTTATTACTTGTGAATTTCTGACCAATTTTTACAAGTGTTGCGATTTTATATTCAACTACAAAGAAGTGTTTATAAACTCTGACTATTTATTTATAGACACAATGACACATATGTTAGAAATAATCATAGTCTTGTGTGATTGGTTATATCAATTAGTAGTGCTTTTTAATTAACACAACTCTTGTGCGCAATTGGCCAAGAAATCCGTATATGATCACGAAAGTAGACACATAGTATTCTTTGGTACGTTTATTTTACTTTCGAAAGGAGACTACAAATATTTAGTGAATTGCATTGTAGGAATGGGTATTAATTATTATAAAAAAGGTTCAACTAATTACAAGGGGGATTTAAATGACAATGCTTAGGCCCTAGTTTGTTCTTATTGATTTTTCTACTCATATTTATTTACTTTCCTTTACTTTATACATTTTCACTCATTTTTTGAAGTTTAAACAATGGAGAAATTATAAGTTTATTTCTTGGCAACCTGTTCCTCGTGGAAAACAATACTTTACTTTTACTTTATTACTTGAGCGACCTGTACACTTGCAGAAAAATCGCAACATGATGATATCGAAAATTATTAAAAAGTGTCATTGTAACATTGCCAATATTTATATTAGGGATAAAGACACTCAACCCCCAAAATATGGTGCTTTTTGCACATTGCCATACGAATTTTACGAGTTGCACTTACCATTTGAATTTTACTTTTTTTTCACACTTAACCCTCTATGGTCATTTTTTGGCGATAAAAATGAATAGAAATAAGGCACTTGTCCTTATGCGATAGGTCACTTATTGCAAAAAATGACTTGTTAGATTTCTCATATGTACATCCATGATATGAATTGTCTAGTGTAAGGTATCCTTATCCTCTGAGCTCCCCGAACTGTTGTCATTGACTTTCATTTTGCCTTTTCCTTTGTCCTCAACCATCCTGCAAAATTTGAAATTCCACACTCTACTCAGAATCATATATAACAAGCGCCAATAAAAGGTAATCACATATATCAAATGACCATATAAAACTCTAGACCCGAAGAATTCCTCCTCTTTACACCACATTAATTAAATATTTGACATTTTGAGGGGACTTTGTTCATACTGGTTGGCTGCCCATGTTAGGAATATGTGCCTTAAAATCCAATTTACATAATAATATTGTATTATTTTATTTATTTATGATTTTGAATTTATTGTAAGTTATATGTATTTACAATTATTTCATAAGATGGACATAATATTTAATGGTGTATGGTTGTAGTTTAAGTGAAAGTGCTTGTTTCATGAAAAGACTTAAATTACTAAAATCATACGTCATTGTTTTGAGTTTGTAGTAAGTGGTGAGAATATTCATTCGTATATGCCAAGACTATAATATGCTATAAATGATGATTTGTCTTAAATCATGGGAATTGAGATTTCAATTATAGCATGTTGGTGTTTATTAATAAGATTGGAAACATTGAACTGGATCATTTGAATTATTCATTTTAAACTACTGTCCAAAATGAATAAATTCATGTATATTGACTCAAAAATCCAAAAAAAAATTGCAACTTTAAGCATGTAATGTTAGTCACTTTAGTGTACTTAGAAGTAAGGTCCTGCGAGGACCAATATACATTGTGCATTGGGTGATTACATCAAATGTGCTAAATAAGAATATTAGAGGGAATCTATAAATCTTTTGAAAATATAGATATCCCCTAAATTGATTTGCTAAGTTCAAATTAATTCTAATTTTTTGGCCAAAATATTTCAAGTGATGCATCACTAAAATTAGATGAAAATAGATTTTTTATGTGGAATATTTGTACAAATACAAATTCGAGAATTTAGGATAAGATGTAAAAATAAATCTAGTAGTAGTTTGATTTTATTTTTCATGGATATCTTATAGAGATGTCAAATGTAAATACTTTTTAATTACATTGAGAACTCGTAAATAATTTAATTAATTTTAGAGTGTAATAAATTTTTTTTAATTACAATGGTAATCAAATATTATCAATAGATGATAATTTGATTTGATCCATTTGGAGCTAAAATTAATTTTTTTCCTAAGTTCTTTTATAACTCTCTAATTGTAATTCGATTGAAAAATATTTAACCTTTCGACCAAGGTTGAGGAGAAAAGTGGAAATTTTATTTTCTTAGAAAAATAAAATTGTTGAATACAAAAAAAAAGGGGAGCACATGATAACAAAACTAACTTGGTGGTGTAGTGGTAGCAAGCTAACATTGCCTAGTTAGGACTTATCACAAGATTATAGCCCTTGGATGAAGATGGGGAACTTGTTACATTATAAGTACCCCTACAAGTGTTATCTATTTTTTAAAGATTACCTTATCTTGAAAATAATAGGTGTAACTGTCTTATGATATGTCTTGATAATAAAATAATAAATCTTTTACAACTTATAAGAAGAACACGTGTCCCTTATCATATCTTGCAAATGAAAATGACACATGAACCTATATCTTATCTAGTATATGAACAAGTGTCTTAACACATAGAACAAATAAAACATGCTACTATTATAATTATTAATATTATTCCTAAAATTTTCGGTCATGTATATATTACATATATAATTTCGGTTTTTATGTATATATATATTATAGTAGCCGATTTTCAGTATTATTACTATAGTTATTATGTCCATTTCATGTATAAAAATTAGGATGTCACATACACTCTCGGGAGTGAATGTGGCTGCATTGAGACATTCGAAAACTGGCGGATGGGATGAGACGATGCTGCGTAATGATTTTTTGAGTTCAAATGTGGAGGCCGTCCTCGCCATTCCATTGGGAAGCTCGGTCACTGCTGACACTCTTATTTTGGCACTACAACCGAATTAGGGTTCACCATTTGAAGCGCTTACCACCTTGTCAACACACTAGATAAGCTCATTAGACCAACCCCGCACGTCCTGGCCTCTAATATGGAGGGCATTTGAGGCAAATAAAGTTAAGGTGTTTGTTTGGAGGGCATGCAAGGAGGCAATCCTACAGAGGCAAGTCTTTGGAAAAAGGGTCTTCCCTTCATGGATGGTTGCACAATTTGCCATGGGCTCGATGAAGATTCAAGACATGCTTTCCCTGATTGCACGTTTATGAGACAAGCATGGGTCTTGTCCAATTTACATTGGTCATTAATTTCTAGATAGATGTCCACAATGGAGGATTGGCTGCGAAGCTTTCATACAGTGGGAGAACCAGGGATTTTAGGCAAGTACTTTCAGTTCTCTGGGCGCTTTGGTTTAATAGAAATAAAGCACTTATAGAGAATTGGGGGGTTGGGGGGGGGGGTGGAATATTTGCTATAGAGGCGATTGGCATGGCTAAACGAACACTGAAGGAGTTTATGAAAGCAAATCCTCAGAGGGCAGCAAAGTGACACTGGGTGAGGGGGTGACAGTTTCCCGTTGGACCCGAACACCACCGGGGGTGATTAAATTGAACTTCAATGGATTAAATTGAACTTCAATGGGGCGGTGTTCAACAATGGAGCCTCTCTCAGATTGGGAGTGGTGGCTCGTGACTCTGGGGGAGTTTGCCTGGCAACGCAGTCCTGCCGGGTTGGATTCCCAGTAGACGCCATTCATGAGGAAGCTCTTGTGGCACTTGAGGCTGTCAAATTAGCACGACGAGGAAGATGGCCATCCATTATTCTCGAGGGAGATTCAAGTATCCTGATACATGCTTTAAAAAGCACGGAACTAGATATGTTTCCTATTGGTAATATAGTGAATGATATTAAAACGGAATGCAGGAGTAGAACTGGAGTTTGCTTCAAGTTTGTCCAAAGAGATGGGAATGTTGTTTCCCATCTCCTAGCTATAAGGACCTCTTCTGACCTTACATCAGAAGATTTTGTTAACGATAATATTTGAGATGTAATTCTTGTGGAAGCCATATTATGAAAATGTTACATGTAATATTGCCTTCAAAATATATATATATATATATATATATACACACACACATATGACTTATTTTTTTTCACATTCAGGGAAGTAAGTGTGGTTATTCTTATTGTATTACATAGAGGTGATACATAAAAGACTATAGAAGGAGGAAAAAAAAAAAACGAAAAAAAGAGGTGGCAGATTTATCAGACAACTATAATCTTAAATTCACTACAAAAAAAAAAAAAAACTCGTAGATCTTAAGAAACCAACCAACGCAATTATATTACACGGATGATAGAAGTCATTAGGCCCATACCATGCACAACCTAGCGCGCGCGCACAGCCGCACACACACACACATATATATAATGAAATAGTTTTTATATTAGGGGGTGCATGAATATATGTGCCCCCTCCCCTGATTTTAAGAGTTTCTTTTTTCTACATTGACAACCTAATCTCAATCCCAAAACGTTCTTTTTCACCTCTGTTCACCTAATTTAAAATGAAGCCTATGTTTTCTGTCCCGTGGGGAGTTTTTGTACTTTGCGCTCTTTTTCGTTGCATTTTCAAAAAATGTTCGCGAAACGCAGTAGTCTGAAAGCACTCTGTACTTTGAAAATATCGTTAGGTTGTCATGAGATGTAACTCGCAGCATCTTTGCTGCTGTACTAGCGATCCTGCCTGTCTTGTGTTCTGTGTGCCAATTTGCTAGAAAATGACCATCATGTCAACAACCACACGATTCGTGCACTTGTAATTAATGTTGTTCCTTGCGTTCACATTCTGGCTGTAATTAAGCTGGCCAACTGGCTTCGACCACTAATTTATTACTTCCAATGTTGGGATGTTTGGATTAATTTACTAATGGATTTACACTTGCTACGTTCCAAGCCCATGTGAAGAGAGCATTTTGGAATACAGTTACAAGTATTAATTTATAGAACTTAAGTTATATTTATAAATACCAAAGCCCCGGTTTTTTTTGGTATTTTTAAGTACACAAATTTTAATATTAGTAACAATATGTATAATATGATTAGACATTTGTAAATTTGAAGGGCGACTGTTCCTATCAATCTCTTTCTCGCTATGATGTGCACCTCCCCAGCATCACATACACATTCTGGTGTTCGTTTCACTCATATTTTGGACTATGTGTGTGTGTGTGTGTGTGTGTGTGTGTACATATATATATATATATATATTATTCTTTCCCTTTCAAAGTACATATCATATGTTGTCTAGGGCGATCAAAATCTTACACATGTATGTGCTAGTGCTTGTAACTTATTTAACAATCACTGTGACGGAATTAAGTTTGAAAAATGATCTAGAAGTTATTTGGGGCGAGTATTTGGGTCTATTATGACAGATTGACTCTCAATTGTCGATAAATTCTTGCCGGAATTTGTCTAGGCTAATAATCCCAAGTATAAAGCAAATGATAAGTATTATTATATTTATAATTTGATTGTCTGATCCCCCTCTAAAGTATGTATCAATTACAGGACAGTGCAGCACACTCGCCACAATTTTCCAGTGAGTTGACATTTTAAATATGATAAACATGTTTTTAGTAGGCCATTGATGCAAAAACTATGGGAAACAGGTGTGAGGAGAATTAATGGTTTTGTCTGGAATGAATTTGATTTTGATGAGGCTGTACCTAGCATAGAGGGCAGGATGGTGATGTTGTCCTAGACATGGTTTTTCTAGTCTTAAAAATAACACAAATAAACGAGTGATCCTGGCCTGGCAAGGCAGCAGGAGACAGAATCTAGCAATATTGCACTGAATTGCTCTCCACTTTGCTGTTGTATCATTTTCTGTCCTTCATGGTTTTAGTATGTCTATTCATGTTTTAAATAAATGCTTTATAATGAAGAATACAACTCAACAGATATTTTATTTTTAGATTCATCCAAACAGGTCATTGATCTGTTTTGCATAAGTTATCGGAAGAAATTGATTTTTAATCATGAACTTTTAAATTGAGCGCCAAAATAAATTTAATTACACCGATATCAATAAATATTTACCTCATCGGTAAGATGTAAAATCCTTTCACATCTTTCATGATTGTGGCCAGTGTTTCTGGAATTATACTTCGTTTTCTATTGAAATAATTTATTCGTATTTTATTCAATATATTGATGTAATTAAAATTGATTGAAATGAATTTGATTATTTTGTTATAGGAGAATAAAAAAAAAAAGAAATAAGAAATGCTAAAATTGATGAAGGTAAAAGGAAATAGGCACCTCGGCTTATCATCTTTGACGTTATTTCCTCGTGCGTGTAGTGAGAATCCAATTTGTGATAATCTTTTTTTTTTTTTTTTTTATCGAGATAAGGGATTTCAAAATACATGATGAAATATTTTATTTTTCCAAGGTTTATTTTTTATTTTTCATATGTATACTTTTCTTAGGTTTTGACGTAATCAATTTCCATTTGAACTCTGTACTAATTCGTATCCCAACCAAACACGCCCTTTATTAGTTGTAACCAGCTATTTAATTAATTAAACAATCAAATTAATCATTTTTTTTTTAATTTTCAAAACTTTATTAGTTAGTGTAGCATAATGTAATGTTTTGTACTTTTATGAAAATTTAAAAATTTAAATATATTTATTTAAAATATATATTGCAAATTTGTGGTGGTTCACTAATCCTCATTTATTTAATTTTATTTAAAAATAAAATCAATTGCTTTCAAATGTTTTTCACTAGCAAATACGCCGTATTGCGTACAGCTATATATATACACACATATAGAAACCATATTTATACAGTCTACACTTAAGACTAAAACCATTCTCTCTCTCTCTCTCTCTCTCTCTCTCTCTCATCTACTGCGAGTCAGTTTCTCTGCTAAAAATCTATTCCTGCGGATTCATGGAGGTATGTGATCCAATTTCGATCCGCTGTTGTTTATTACTGGCCACAATTGGATGGATTGCAGTAGATTTACCTATTTCTTCTTTCTCCCCTTTTGAATTATTATTTTTTCTTTCAATTTCCGTTTCGTTTTGAATTCCATGTCTTGTGATGGTTCGATCGATTGCTTTTTCTGTTGTGTGCGATTCTTTTGGAAGTTGGATGGATTTGACTTCTGTTTTTGTAAAATTCGTGATTTTACTATTGGCGATTGGGTACAAGCTGTTCCATGATTGAATTGAATTTTCTTCTGCTATAGATTTTTTTTTTTAAATTTATGTTTTGAACAACGGCGATGTTCAACCGAATTAAAGGAACTCTTCTTTGGTAGATACGTTTCTTCGCCTTGTAACCTATCCGAAAAAGGAACTTAATTAAGAAAGCAAATTAATTAGAAGATCAAACGTTATGCATCTTCTTTTTCTTCTCATTTATATTTGCAAAATTACCCATTTTGTCCCACATATTGTTGGGTTTTTAATTTAATCCCGCGCTTGTGGAGTTCATCAATTGTATTCCCAAAATTTGGGAATTTTCTGAGCTACATGCCAACCTTCATCTGCCGTTGGTATGCTTAAAATTTTGCTATTTGATTTTTCGATTTTCCTATTGAATTGACATTGGTTATGTATTATTACATTGCTGCTAAGTTATTCTATTTTTAGTCATCTTGAGTTCTTGACTTATTTTCTTAATTTTGTGATATTTGTGAGGAAGAATTTTACTTGGTGTGCTGTCAAGAATTGGATTTGACTTTCTCATGCGTCTACTCTGTTCTACCCATATTTATGTAGTTGGTACTCCTTAGTGGTCAATTGTCTTTGGCTTATCAAGAAGCATGGATCAGCAGTAAAAGTTAATTTATTATGAATTTGTTTCACTTTTTAATGGTGAAAGATTTTCTCTCTGTGAATTGGACTTGGGAGCTTATACAACGTTTTGGCCTCCTGGGCATGACCAAGTGAACATTTCGTGATTGTTTGTTAGGAAATGGATATTTGGCTTGCAAAATGAAATTGTAGATGCAGTGCTGTTTTTCAATTTGTAATATCTTGGTGAATTTCTTCTCTATATGGAAGCTGAGTGGCGTCATCATAACACCTTAAGAATTAAATTTTTATTGCTCATAAAGATTACATGATTTTTATGATTCATCATTCACTATAAATTGGATCAGACTTGGATTGCATGTTGTTGATGTCCATAAAATGAAGGATGAATGGATGCTTACACTTTTGTTTTGACAAGGATATTCATTATGTCAAGATTGCTATCCTATTTAATAGATTTTGGATTATTGTTTCATGCTGTTGTACATATGTTTGTTTATTTTATAGGATGTGCTGGAACTGTACAATGTAGTAATAAAAAACTAAATATTGTTGCACAAGCCTTAGCTATTCCTGTGTGCTACTACAACCCCCGGTGCACATGAATTTCATGGATTCACCTTTTGTTCCAGTCTTTCTTGTCAATTGAAGATATGATGTTTTTGACAAATGTGGTTTTATTTCCATGTGATAGTCTATTCATCCGATTTTCAGCACTGCAAGTTTATCAGTCTTTGAAGTGATTTTAATTTGCTAGTATTTTTGTTTGGAGTCATTTGTAAGAATCTTTAACTTCAAAATTTTGAGATCTGAGTTAGAAATTTGGTTAACGTGGGCTGTCAGCATTTTCATGCATATTCTTATTTGAGTTCTGTTGATTTTTATTGGTTACTTTTGCAGGAGAAGGACCGACCATTGCCAAAGTTTGGTGAATGGGATGTTAATGATCCAGCTTCTGCGGAGGGATTTACTGTAATATTTAACAAGGCCAGGGATGAGAAGAAGACAGGTGGGAAGCCAGATTCTCCTCAAAAGGTGGTTACAGAAACAAAGCACGGAGTGGAACCTCAAAAACCTCAGGGTGTAAGTTCTTCAATTTAATTACATATGAGCGCTGTGGATGTGTCTGTTCCTGAATCTATTATCATACATATAGCAGTGTGTAATGGCTTAGACTGCTTAGTACATCTTCCAAACAAATAGTTGTAATTACCAGTTGTTTGCCAATGTCAACTTCGCATGACTATATGTGGTCTAATTCTATGCTGGGAGACCTGTTAGCTGCATGTTGCTTTGTATGTCCATTCTGTATTACATTTTTTACTTTGCTGCTGCTTTCAAATCTCTTTTATTATTCACATTATACTCACTTAGAGAGGCAACTATTTGGTAGTCTGCAGAGTCGAAATTTTATTTACAGAGTGATACACAGATATGCTTCCCGAGCTTCTATTGCATTTTTGTGATGTTGGATAAACTTCAAATGCCATAATGTGGATTAATTGATATCCCCTTTCTGAACCTCCTCTTTGTTGTTGTGATTTTATGTCATGTTGGCTGCCTAAACGGATAATCCTTGATATGCAGAAAAAATGGTTTTGCTGCATGTAGTGCCGAAGCAGAATCTTGACCGGGTTGTTTGTGTGTAAAAAATCGATATGTACGGCATATTTATGAACAGTGGCGAAGAAAATGTCTCTAAAAAGGAGCTGCAGGTGGTATCAGGCACCGTACAGTCTATTTTGTGTGCTGTAAAATTTAGTTTCTGGGGAAGAAAGAGATGTGGAAAACTTGAATGTATAATTTATGCCTGTTGTTTTGTGGATCAATTATTAAGTCAGGTTTGCGACTGTCGGTTTTTGCTATCATGTGTAACCTGTAAAGTATTGGTATCTCCATTTCATAACCATTTTGTTTGATTTGAACATTCTCTGTCTTCCTTTATAGATTCATTTCGCAATAAAAATCTATTGGGTTTTATTATTTTTGGCTAGAGTTGGGTTATCAAAACCTTGCTACAATCGGGTACTACCCAACTGATGTTTTTAATAATTGGATTTGAATATAATGATATTAGAAAGTGTTTAAAAAAAGGAATTATGGCATCATATTGAAATGATTGAAAATATCATTTGGGTATTATGAAATTGGTTAGCAACTCATGAGCCTATTCTGGTAATCATAGCCCTGAATTTTACGACTTGCAGTTACATATCCTTGTAATGTCCAGAGTAATGCAAAACTTGTTTCTAAAGAAGTAGTCCGGTTAAACTTATTAAAAATGGACTGCAAAACCAGGACAGCAGCAAGCTGTACACTGCAGAGACAACAACATTCAACAGAATCAATGCATGGTCGTTATTGTCCCTGCCAGAATCAATCAATAAATAAATAAATAAAAAAGAAAAAAGAAACAGAAAAAAGTTATAGTGTTGAATGCTAAAACATACGTTGTGTACATTTAAGCTGTACAAATATTAAACTCTAGAGACCCCATACTTTCTCTCAAATAAACGTCTCAAAAAGTAGACTTGCAAAATGCCGGTCCCCATCAGAGCAGCCGATTCAAGCAAAGCTTTTTGAATTGCTGCACTGTTCATTTTCTCATTCACTGAAACACAATCAATCACAACCAATTACGAGATACAAAACATACAGATCCAGGACTTTTAGCCTAATGGACATATACCTTGCCTTTAGTGGTGCGGGGAGTGTAACATCATAGTTTGAATCCTGGAAGTATGCGTGTGGAGGGGGTGGTGTTTGTGCTACTATGTGAAATATAACAAGTTGATCAGTTAGTTACCTATCACCTGACGATCGGTCTGAGCATCCAGCCAATGCTGCTCGAACTGAATATTGTATAAAGCTTCCTCTAGCTTCCCGATATGCTCGAAAAGAGGTCTCAAATGCTCTGCACCACATGCCGACCAAAATTAGACGCCGAGATTAATATCCTACGCGGTTCATTGCAAATTGAAATTATGGACGATGTAGAATGAGAAGAAAGAAACAATCACCATCTTTAGCATGCTCGTCGTTGTACATGAAATAGCTGGCGTGCACGTCAAAGTCTACAGTTTCATGATAGGGGGACCTGTTAGTGAAACAGAACTGGTGAACTCCTTCTTGATAAGCAACAAACTCATGCTTGGCACTTTGTCTTGTCCGTAGCACCGTATATCTGGTCGCCATTTGGTGCCTTCACCTGATATATTTTCGTAGCAGTTGAATCAAATCAGAAGAAATGATCATGAAATTAGAGCAACACGTTAAAAAACTGATGTATATATGTGTGTATATATATTTGTACCACGAGGTCGATGCCATCATGAGTGTAATGCCAGCCCCCCTCGGACTTGATCACGACGAAGGAGAAGTGCACAGTGTGGCCGTACTCCATCTTGTGAGACAAGCACTCCTCTCTGTCAATGACAATCGGATCCCGAACGACCCTCCCAAATTCCCCAGAACTGCCACCGCCAGCACCACCACCATCGGAATTTTCATCTGTATCCCGATTCCAAAAACTCATCCAAGGAACGACCAATAAAGTACACATGCGTTGCAAGTGAAACGAGCTTGACTAATGGCGTTTTATTACCAGAACAAGAAATCATATCTCAGCACAAAATTGAAACAACTCAGCAACAATGTAGCCTCTGAATAACTGGATTTATATCTTAACGAAGTTACTTTCATATGTGTTTACGTTTAAAAGCTGTGATTCCAAAACACATCACCAACATGATTGTAACCCGGTTTCTCATGATGCTTCTGCGATGTTAATATTTGTCCTGCCTAAACATTATTTACAATAACCCATCTAATCAGAAGCTGCGATTGAGATTGGGGCAAATTTTCTGAAGACGATCGATATAGATTTTTAAATTACATATTTCGATATCAAGGAACCCTAGAAAATAAAAACACATTTGTATGTAAAAAAAAAAAAATGAAGGCAATTACATGAGAAATAAAAGCAGGAGAAAATCAGAAGCATACCTTGAATTGTGATTGATGTAGAAACAGGGCAAGCCAAGAACGGTTTACGTGCTTTGGCACATATTGTCTGAAGCTGATGGATTAAGAAATTCAAATTAAAATAAGTGTTTTCTTATCGGAAAATTCTTATTCGAAATTAGTTTGATCGAACCCAATAAATTATATGATAAGTGTATTGTACTTACAAAATGATCACTAAATTACACACCAGTCACAAGTTTGGTTGAATTTAACAAATTATATTATAAGAGAATTGTATTTGCCAAGTGATTTCCTAAATTACAACACCTATCACACGATAAGTGTAAAACACTCACTATATAATTAATATTGATCCGACCGAGTAGGATATTGTTATATTGGCTTCTACCGCATAGTGCTCGAATTGCCTAGCAGACATTATATATATCAAGAAAATTGGTACACACACTTTTGCAAGATCAAGAATCAAGATCAACCATTTCAGGTTGAACCATTTAAATCAAGAAGTAGCCGCCTCTTACAAATTGCATTCACTTCGAATCCTCCTATGTTGTCTGTATCTTGTTTCATGCTGTAAAAAACACATTTTACATGCATATCTAATTAAAGAATTTAAGCTTACAGATTAAGATATTAAGACAACTTTTACAACAAAGCATAACAAATACACAATGAAAGAGCCACTAAGATCGATTTCAATGTGACCGAGCTTGGCATCCTGCCCTTATCCTTTCTCAAGAAAGCAGCATTGTATAGTGGCAAATTGATGAACATCACAACCCCACACAATAGAAGCTGCAAAACCATGGTTTGATGAACAGATTTGAGTTCCCCGGCCCGGATTGCTTTCACAACCACCCCGATTAAGCAAAACAGGTTGAGCATTGAAAGCGATGATAATATGGTAAACATTGGCGAAGCGGCTCCAAACTCCATTTTCTCCTGCTCGTATCTATCCAGTACGTCCTCACCAGTCACTTTGGTTGAGATTACGAACCCTGAATCAGAATAGCCCACCAACTTCAAGAAGGTGTCGACCGATGCAAAGAGATAAGAGCTTGTTCTCTTGTACAGCCACATTCTCTGCTCATTCCACCAGCCCAAAACCGTTCCTCCAGACCAGAGATACTCAGCAACACTATACACGTGCTCTGCGGTGATCACATAGGCAAATGGAAGAAACCACCAGCTTGACACCTGAAAATTTTTACAATTATTCAAAGTGGGAAAATAATTTTCCTTACTAAAATTCATGGACCAAATATAGCATAAGTGTCGTAAGTGATATAGATGTGAAACCTGTGGAAATAAGGAAATGCCTTTGAGTAGATAAAGCGAAGGAATAATTGAGTAGTACAATGTGGCGAAGCAATTTGGAGACCATAAGCAGTATACACAATATCCCATTATGAGGCCAAAATTTATCCTGCCAAGCGCGTAAGTTATCGGGTTGTATTTTGACAGAAAAATCTGCAAGTCTCCTTCGGACCATCTCTTGTGTTGTACTAGTATCTGATCAAGGGTTGTTGCAGTTACGCCTAAGAAACCGGCTCTTTCAGGGTTGAAAAAAATCGATTTCCATCCTCGACATTGGATTGATAGCCCCGTGATGACATCTTCCACCAGGCAGCCATATTTTAAGCCCATCTGCATATAAATAACACAATCACCTTACGTGTTCACTTTTACTATATTCTTTATATTCTGAAAATTGTATAATCATATGATATCCTACTAAACATGATTGGCAAATGACTACTTAATCAACACAATTTTACTTATCTTTCTATGTAACACTCGGTTCTTTATTCCATCAAACAAAGTGAACATACCCTCCATGTACAATACACGCGCAGTATGTAAAGGAAGATATGTGAGAAAAAGAGGGGGGAAAAGAAAAACCTCAAGGCCCCATTGCGTGTTTTTCTCGAATGTGCAGCTTGCTAGTTCTTTTACTCTTTCTTCCAGTCCAGCAACACTTTCTTCAGTTCTCGAAGTATTACTGGTTTTCCACTCAAACATGGATCCCTTGGTCATTTTTCTTCCACATAGTGTGTCCCTTCGGTGAAAGCAGCCTGTTCCGACGTATAGAGGTCCTCCATAACCATCCAAACCGGGAAATTCAACCTTGTAAAACCCAAAAAACAAAGGAAAAGAAAGAAGGAGAGGAAAAAAGAAGTTATTCCGAAACATGCATGCAAAAGGAGTACTATAGTATGTTAAGGAGTCATGCATATATAATAAGTTATATGCTCACCTCACCAATTACTTTGAAGGAGCCTCCATAAAGTTCATTGTTAGTAAGATTATGAAATTTCTGTGGAAACTGCACGAAAGCAATCTCATGCCCCTTCTCTTCATCCAAGAAGAAGCAGAGGGCATCTCTAATCGATTGCGAGTTATTGGAATACATGTCACAATCTACATTTAGAATTATAGGTCCATTGCTGATCTCTGCAGACACTCTTATCTGCATATTCAGCAGCAAATATTAACATTTAATTTTTCATATAGTTTCTTGTTTGAAGGATTACGACTTTCATAACTCTAGATATATGAACTCACCAGTGCATTCATAGCTCCGGCTTTGAAGTTGTGAAAGTGTTGGGGTCGCTTCTCACGAGCCAAATATACCAAAGTCGGTAGTCGACAACCTCCAACATCCTTGGCTTCTGCATCTCTTCCGTCAATCACTATCTGATAAAATATGAAAACTGTATACTTAAAAAATCATGGCTTATTTCATCATACCCCATTTGGTATATATATCCAACTGCATCGTGAACCATTAAACAAGAATATGATAATATACTAAGAGGGCGTTCAGCCAAGTTTATTATAAAGAGCTTGTAAGTTTGTAGAGATTATAAGTTCCTATATCTTATTTTAAAGATAAGTTATTAAAGTGTTTAGATGAAATAAAATCTTGTCGTTTATAAAATGGACCTTATAAATTGTAATTCTGTTTGGCTAACAAGAGGGCTTATAAATTCTTTTAAGTGTAATGATAACAAAAATGTAAATTAATTTTATGTAAATAAATGCTTTTTGAGGTAGTAGAAATGTAATATTGGAAAAAAAATAAGATATTTGTATCATTTTATCTTTTAAAATTAGACAGCTTATAAGATGCTTCAAAAAAGTTTAAGGGAACTTACTTTTTTTTTTTTTGGAGTTTATAATCACCTAGTAGTTATTTTGGGACTTTATAAGCTCATTTACTTAAAAAATTACCAAATTCTTTTGAGGGGCTTATGAACTCTCAAACTCTCATAAGATGTTTGAGAGTTTATAAGGTTAGCCTAACACTATCTAAAATTAAATGCTGACGTCATCATGTATGACTTAGTAATACAAAATTGATTGTGCTTGTTCACCTACTTGCAGTATGGCGTGGTGATCAGTTTGAGATGAAAACGAAACCCCATTTAGAAAATCCTTTGTTTTCCGACAGGGCATTTTCGGGGATCCTCCCAAGTTTCTGTGCAAGCTCAATCCTGTTCTCTAAGTCTATGTACAACTTCTGCAAAGTAGATCATGAAAATGATACCACAATCAATGATTGAAAACTCTGTGAGTTGTTCCTTTTTTACCAATTAATGATTGAGGCACTGGTGAACTACTAAAGTAGCATAACGTAAACCTAAAATTTCTCTATAAAGTGAAGCACATTCAATCTTGTCAATTGCCAGTATTGATACTCTTTTCTCAAGATGTTCACCTCTTGGACTAGTCTCAGTGCAAAGACTTTCCAAAACTGGGACCACATCTAAAGTAGGGTTGCCAACAAGTCATGTTAGGTTAAATCAAGCTATTTCAATTTCCGAATTTGATGGATTAGTACACATTAATCCCATTGAAAAGTTGAAAATAAAAAGGAAAACAAGAAAGAGAAAAATACTAAAACCTCACATCTCTAGGTTGAATAACTTCGTTTATTGTAAGCCGCGTGTTGAAAATGTTGAGTGAATATTACCTTGATTGAGGCCAAATGTTGAGCCTGAAATGCATCCAATTTTCAGACTGTAGCCTAAAATAGGCTTCTGGTGATTGAGGTTCGACCTTAAATTTCTTACAATATGGTATCCATGCTTAGCAAATTCCGAGGCCTCAAAAGGGCAAAATGTGAGCTCCGACCCACCGTCATCTGAGAGATACACGGACAGTCTCTCCGGCGGGTAATCATAAGCCATAACCGATAAAACAGTGTTTATCACCAACATTGGTGGCTCTATTGTTGGATCAGCTGTGCACACAATATGTCCCACACCAGGCAAATCATTCTCGTACCTATTCATAACAATTCAACCATTTAAATATGACAAGAAAATATTCTAGTAATTTAATTTGTCACAAACACAACACAACACACACACACACACACACACAGAACCTAGACCTCTGCGAGAGCCTATCCTTGAAGGTTTGGCGATAAACCCTGTTCCAACGAAGAGACTGTGTGACGATCCAGTAAAACCCAAACCATTACTTCAGCCTCCAAACATCCCAATCCAACAAGCCTTCCATTTTCAACAACATGAGTGCTCTATAAATCCAAATAAAAGTAATACCCACAAATATTGAACTTGCAAGAGCTTGTAAACTAAGCTTCCCTTTGCTATCTTGGTTTCAAATAATGGAGTCATATGCATCTTTCGCCATGATTTTTTTTTTCCCTCTTCCTGTGAGCCAGTCTCTCTATGTAGCAGTCAAAGACAAAATTAATTACTATTATCCATCTAGTCTTTCTATGTAGCAGTCAAAGACAAAATAATTAATAGAGAAAAAAGATGGGCAAAAAGTCGGGCCTTTTATGGAGAAACGTGTGTCCCATCAGCCATCCCAGTTGAAAAACATACAAGTTTGTTCAAAAAAAACTTTCTTATTCTGAACCCAAAAAAAAAAAATGTAAACTTTCTTATTGTATTATTGTTTTTGGGCGGGTTAATTCCAATTTTGGTCCCGATATTACCCTCAAGTCAATTTTGATCCTTCACGTTCCGATATTTTCAATTTGGTCAATAACGTTACATTTCGTTACCCAATGTCGTCCCTCCGTTAGTTTTTCTGTTAAAAAACCCTAATTTTATTTGCAATTGCGCCTTTAAAAATAAAAAAATATCAAAATACCCCCAAATTTTTTAAAAAAGTGCTAAAAACCCCCTTGTAAAATAAAACCCCCGCTCAACCATTCCACACATTACACTCAATTTATTCTTTGACAGTGTTTAGTTCAATATTTTAATATATCGATAAAATAATAAAATAAAATTTCATAGACTATATCTACTAAAATTTATTTTCATAGTTTGAAACGGTTATTAATTTTTTTTTTCAAATACAGATAAATTTATGAAATAAATTAATCTAATCTTTTAACCTTTTCATTTAAATTTTCATAGCCTATATCTACTTTTGATATTTTCACTTGCAATTTTTTTTCAAATCAATCCGAACAAATGGACAAAATTGTAAAA